>OX359295.1:46258261-47458261 GCA_947179395.2 Pulicaria dysenterica
ATGACTCTGTAGTTCTGGTCCACTGGTGTCGGTAGCAACGACGACGGTGGAGTGTTGTTGACCGGCAACGATGATGCTTTGCTATTGCTGATTATTAGGGTTTAGTAGCCGACTACCTGGTGAAAAAGAGGGAAGAGGGTGTGGACTCTGGTGGCCTGTTCTCGAGTTATTTTAAGGAGGAGAAGGAGAGGGCTAGGAGGGATTGGGAGGAATAATCATGTTCTTGAGTTTTTTTAGGAGGGGAAGGAAAGGGTTAGGAGAGGCAATTTCACCATTTTTATGCTTAAAAACTCCCCTCCCACTTTTGGGATGATTGGGAGGGGGAGTTTTTCTTTCCTTCCCTTTCCTTTATTTCCTTTCCATCCCTTCCCTTCCGTTCGTTTAAAAACTCGAGAACAGGCCGTGGAGGACGTCTTGGGCGATGGGGCCATCAAGGTTAATTAGAAAAAATTAAAAGTGATATGGAATTAAAAAACCAAATACTTAATTACGTAAATTCACGAGGATATCGATGCTTTTGGATTAAATAAATACTTCATATTAGGCTATCCGTTATACTCCCTCTTTTCCCCTTCCTTACCCACTGCCACATCAGCGCCACATCATTTTTCCTCCCCTTCCATTTCCCTTATCCACTACACCCGTTATACTCCCCATTTTCCCCTTTCCCTCATTTTTTATTTTTATTTTTTATATTCAATAAATAATTTGTGCAATTTAAAAAAAGAAAATTAAAAAAAGAAAATTACATAATTAAAAATTCCTAAATTGCGATAATAAAAAAAATTACACAATTTTAAATTTAAACACTACTCGCTCAAAGTCGGCCATCCGTACTTTTGTGCAACATCATTTTTCATTTTGATTGTTGCCGTAAAAAATGGTCCGGAAAGATGATTAGTGGGGCGAGATGTAAAATTGGTAATCTTTTTCCATCCGATCCGCCGCTTGTATTTCCACTTGTTTTTTGCTTATTTCAATTTGTTCCCGGCTTACTTCCACTTGATGCTGGGTAACTTCCAAATGTTTTTCACGCATCGATATGAATAGTTCATTCTGCGTCTTCATTGTCATCATCATCATCTTCGTTGAGGTCGATGGGAGCGCGAGCATCGGAAGACTCCGTATTAGATGGAGCATAGGAGTCTGTTGTTTTGCTCCGTTTTGCGGGACGGGAAGCTTGACCCACGAACGGCTGTGGTACCCATTTGGGAAATTGTTTAAGAAATTCCCAACATGCTTGGTGACCAAAAGATGCCTTATATTGGTCCCGGTAGCGGATGTGAGCGGTTTTTAAAATATCTGAATCGCTCATTCCACTACGTCTTCCACCCTCGACGTTGGCGTAGATACCGGCAAACTTTGATACTTTTGCATTGATATCTTTCCACTTTGCATTTACTTGGTGAGGTGATCGGTAATCAGCTGGTTTGCGAAGTTGATCTCGAAAAACACCCAAAACACGTTCCCAAAATCCACCTATAAATAACAATAAATAAATATATATATTTAACAATAATAATAATAACAATAAATAAATTATAGAAAAAAAACATATAAATAAATAAATATATATTTAACAATAATAATAACAATAAATAAATTATAGAAAAAAAACGTATAAATAAATAAATATATATTTATACCATGTGGTTGCGCGTTTCCTACTATGGGGTCTTCGGAAACGCTAACCCACGCCTTGACCAACGCCAACTCTTCGTCGGGTGTCCACGGTGTTGCTTTTGCACGCGTTTTAAATTTCTTCGGCTCGCCTTGTAGTCGTCCCGAACGATTTTGCGGAGGTGGAGGTGGTGGTGGTTGGGTGTCCGGAACAAACTCCTCTTCGTCATCTTCGTCCTCATCTTCATCTACAAGTTGGTGTTGTTGATAACGATGTTGGTGTTGTTGATATTGCATCGGGTAGCCACCTTGGGGGGATTGAAAATTATGTTGCATCGGGTAGCCAAGTTGGGATAGCGGAGGTTGATTTTGTTGGGTAAGCATTCCCGTATACGTAAATTGTGCGGGACCGAACATCGGGTTTGGTTGAGGCATCGGTTGAGAAACGCCAAGAAAGAAAGGATTATCTGGCGACGGTGTAGAACTCGGAATTCTAGAACGATTTCTACCGGATGATGGAGGGGTTGTGAAGTTTTGATTTGGATCCATTGAGTATTTGTTTAATAAAATATAGAAAAGATGGAGAAGATGAAGAAAAGATGAAGAAAGGATGAAAAAAAATGAGGAAAGTTAAATATATATAGAGGAGGAAAGTAAAAAAAAAAAAAAGTTACCGTTACAACGGCTAGTTTTGGGGGTAGGGGGTGGGTTTGGGCGAAAGGCGGCCGAGTCTCACAACCCGCACAGGTAAGGAACCCGGCGAGTTCAGGACACCCGAGATGGTGTTCCCCGCTCACTCGCGTCCCATCCGCTACGCGGGTTCCATCCACAACGGGCAACCTTAGTTTCATTGAAAATTTACTATCATTAAATGTAACTGAATTTATACTTAATTACTTTGTTTTAAGAATTACTAGCATTGCACTCGCGTAATGCGACGACGATGATAATAGTTTGTTTGCTCGATAACATGTTTGATTTAAAAAGTAAGATATGGTATATGTGAAATACGGTGTTATTCAACCTATCCATGTTTTTTCTTCATTTTTCTTGATTTTTTTTTTTTACAATCAAACATTTTATTAGTTGTTAAAATATCTTTTAAAAAACAATTAAACAGATTATTATTAAATAATTAGAGAAAAAAATACTATGATCTTAAAATTGCATTGATTGTAAGTAATTTAATCAAAATTGGATATATTAAATAGTTGTTGTGATGTTAATACTTAAAATTAATAATATAATATCTATGATGATAATACTTTTTTGGTTTAGATTATTCCCCTTGCAAAATCGAAGGTAATTGAATACTTGTATTTATCAATTAGCAAATCAAACCTGCAGTTTCTCGCGTGAAATCACAGGAATTTTAGTAAAATCTTCTTTAAATCGAGAAATATTGAACTGGCGATATTTGAACTTCTCGCAAGTTATCAAAAGAACATGAGATAAAGGAATCGAATCGCTCTAAAACGAGAGAGTATCCTTTGCTATTCGACTACTGTGAGAAGAGTGGGGTACAAACTCTAATGATAGGTTCGATTAAGGAGCACGGGTCAAAGTAAAAACAACAAAAATAAAGATCGACAGAGTGATTGCAGTGATGGGCAAAGTAACCGGTGCTTTGGGTTCCATCAATTGCAATCGAACCCTAATTTCCCGCCAATTTGAAATCGATGCTTGCGTACCTTTTGTAGACGAACTGAAGCGCGATTTTGATGATGACAAGGATGAAAAGTTGCGACTAATTTTGGTGGCAAGCAGGGAGAAAGGTTTAACAGAGAGACAGAAAGAGATGAGGAGATTGAGAGAATGGCGTGGGTTTGACAAAGATACAGACGAGAAGGGGGATGTATCTGGACAACATAGGACGCAGTGGACGGTAGCAGATTCTGGTGACGTAGTTGTCATGGTGGAGTTAAGCGGAGCTTGCGACGGAGGACTAATACGATAAAATTTGAAAGGGAGGAGGAAGGACGGTTGGCGGGAATGGGAAACGGACAATTGGATGTTTGATTGAGATAGAGATAGAGATAGATGTTGGAACTTGAAAACTACAACGACGCCCTCAGAGTTTTCAAATGTGAAAGTAACTTTGGAGTTTTTCACTTTTACCTCTTTCTTTATTTTACCTTATTTATTTCTAGAAATAATTTAATATTGACATTGTAAATCAAAAATTACATACGCATGTAAACTAAATTTTTCATCTTAGAATTAAAATAAAACACTATGTTTTTAAAAATTAGTAATAAAATATATGATTAATATGCAATCCATTCTTCTTCTTTTAAGACATTGTTCAATAGAATTCAGATGTACAAATATGATTAGTTGTAATTTACTGCAATTACGATTAACATTTTCTTCTTCTTTTTTAACATATGATATATATATATATATATATATATATATATATATATATATATATATATATATATATATATATATATATATATATATATATATATATATAGAAACAGTTTTAGATAAAAATAGAATTAAGATACAAAATATAAGGAGAAATGTCGTATCAACCGTTGCAATTTATAGTTGAGTTATAAATTAAATGATGAGACAATTGTAAATCATCTGATCAAATCAAATAAATGGTCAAGATTGAGTCTACCATTATTAATAAATATATATTCTTATTTGAATATATGAGAAATGTTCAATATAGTCCATACTTATTGTATAGTCCCGAGGAACTAATCTTAGCCCTTGGATCAGCCCCATCAGTGTTCCAGATTGAAAATTAAAAATTTGGGCTGAGTGACATTTTCGTAATTAACATATAATGATTTTACCATCACATGTGATTGTATACTGAATCACATGTGATTTTATATTGAATCACATGTGATATAATATCAAAATTTATGACTATATTTTTTATATGGACTATATTGAACACAACTCTTGAATATATATATATATATATATATATATATATATATATATAGACAAAAGTTCATGCGAGAACCGTTGTTAGCGCGAGAACCGCGAGAACCGATCTAAGCCGTCCAATTCCCCCTCCTTTAATGTCATTGCCCACCCATGAATTCCTCACATGCACCCTGCCACACCCTATTCCTCCACGCTCTCCATCCATGATACTTCACATATCCAAGGAACGGCTGTGATTGGTTCTCGCGGTTCTCGCACTAACAACGGTTCTCGCATGAACCTTCCCCTATATATATATATATATATATATATATATATATATATATATATATATATATATATATGGAAATATTTAAATGAGAATGAGAAATTAAATAAAACTCAGAAACTTAATCTATTTTTAATTTATATTTAATCCTCTGTATATATCATCGTTAAAATTTTGAAAAAATATATGTTATTAAAGTTTTCATTGAATTTGTTTTTAAAATGAAAATAAAAAATTGATTTTTAATTCCTTCCCTCTCAATTGCGAGGGCAGTTAAAATGCTTGTTATTCATCAAACATATGACATAATCAAATTTTATAATATCAGATAACTATCGAATCTCGGTAAATATTATCTTACTTATTAATGGATATAAAACTTTTTAATTTAGAAACAATATAACTAATTTTTATAATTCTTTCATTTTATGCAACGTTGTATACAATGAGAATTATGACAAAGTTTGTTGTATACAATGGTAATAAAAAACCAGACACAGGATAAAATTGTTTTCATATTTCGAAAAATTGGGTGTATACAATAATAACTAAGACAAAAGTTATTGTATTTTCATACAATTTGCCGTTGAATATTTGTTTGTGGGACATGAAGGTGATTCTTCTACTTATAAAATCCATTTATTCACGAGATGTGCAACAAATTTTAAATTATGTTACAATTAAGGATGTTTTTTTAAAATTTATTATGGGTTAATTTTCGTAGCTTATAAACTCAATTTTTATTATTGAAAGTGAGAATTTATTATTCTACATAAGATATATAAGTTTTAAAGCTATATTACAAGTAAATAAATTTTTTATTTTTTATAAATAAATTAATTTATTACTGTGGAACATGGCTTGCCATTGACATTGACATACAGTAGAAGAAAGTCAAAGGGCATCTCATATCTCCTCAAATTTGGTAAGTATATCCGAGAATTAAGTCACGTATTTTCCTGAAAACTGTAATTGTTTTTCTTTTCTTTCTATTTAGTAATTATTTTGGCAATTACATTTCTTCCATATTTAGTATTTGTAACACCCCTGAATTAAAAAATCTAGCTAATTTATTTTATTGAATTATTTGGAGAGTCTTAATTTTAAATATCTTGTTTATAATTGTGGAATTAATTAGATGCTTAAATATTAAGTGATTAGCATGATCTAATAATCCAGGGACTTAAGTGCCATTTCTCAACTTATTTATTTGAATATAGTTTTGTGGTGAAATAATAAGTAATTGAACATAAGAGATCCTTATTGCCATTCCTTGTTTGTTTGGATGAATCAAGAAGAATAGTAAAAAAATTAATATTTATTCCGGAAAATTATTGTCAAAACTTTCATAATCAAATTTTTTTGTTTGTAATAATATCTATCATAATCATTTTTTACTTAAATTTTTAACTTTTATACATGAGATATCGTTGTAATTTTTTATAATTAAACCCATATTTTTTTAACTTTTATCTACAGCTCTTAAGACTGTGATTATATTTTTTTTTAATTTTTATTTCACCCCATATTTAAGGTTATTATGATATTTATTTTGGAAATGTCCAAAAAAATACCATACAATTAATTTCTTAAAGCTCCCGAATAGGAAGAAAAAGCGACATTTAATTATTATCTAAACTGCAAATAGATAAACTTTTAAAAGATAGTGGCATCGGAGTTTGTTATTTTCACTTTTGACCTTTAAATCTCACTCTTTTAGTACTAGCAGCTATTTGTTTATTTAGTAGGATATATAGATTAATTCTAAATTTTGGAAAAGGAGGGTCATCCAAGATATGACATGAAACTCTATATATGGAAAGGTTTATTTGATAATCGATTTTATTATGAGTATCAGGAGAAACAATTTTACTCGTTGATTTGATCAGTGAAATTTATAAATATACATCATGAGGGATCAAGTGTGATGGGGTGAAAATAAATTACTATACGACATTTAGTTAGTGATATCAGTCGTTATTACGAAGTATTAGTTAGGTTAGAATTTGAATAACAAAGTATTTGCAATATCTTATAGGAGCATTATAGTGAATACTTATTAAAACAATAAAGTTTTAGTTAAATACTTTGGTAAAGTATGTTAAGTTTTAATGAAATCGATAAGGAAGGCTCTTGACTTATGTACCATTAAACAATCGACATACTAGTATCTTTGATCTTGTAATATTTTGAAGTAATTAATAGTCATTGTCCTTACTATATAAACTTATTAGACGAATGATCTAATTACTAGCATTGTACCCGCGCAATGCTGCGGAGGCGAATAGTTTGTATCCGATAACATACCATTTTTATATAATATAGGAGTATGATAAAAAAAACTTTTATCTGATAATATGTCATTTCATTTTTTTTTCATAAACTATTTTCTTTTTCATTTCATTTTTTTTCATAAACTATTTTTTTTAAACATTTTTCTAAAAAAATAATCAAACAATTTTTTTGTAATTTAGAAAGTGTGTAATTATATAATATGTTTATTGGTGAGTGTGTAAAGTAGGAAAGAGAGAGATGAATGTTATTTTTTTTTTATAATTTAGAAAGTGTGTAATTATATAATACTATTTATTGATGAGTGTGTAAAGTAGGAGAGAGAGAGAGATAGAGATTATTTGAGGGGTATATTAGAAAATTCAATTTACTTAAAAATTAAGAGTTTTTAGAATGTAAATGTATTATATATGAGTAAGACTCTTAAACTTTTAAAATCAAATTATTGCATGGTACAATATTAACTAAACTTAATATTTATTGTTTGATATCAATTTATTTTTCTACCCCGTCACATGTCATTTATCTGAAAACATATCATTAATGACATTCTTTCAAAAAAATACATATATGATTGATATGTAATGATAAAATGACAGGTAGTATGGATAGAATTGCTCATCCATTGATCTTTCATGGTATATATAGTACGTAATTTAATATATCTTTCCGACGACGTATATATCAGAAAATAATCCCAAACATTATGCTTGAGATACGAATCATATGTCATATTAATATAGCTAACACTCTTAAGTTTTCCTAAAGAAAAGGAAATCCCATATTCAAACATGTATCTTATTTACGGTGCAATTCATGTGCAATTATCACCCCGAAAGATGATATGATGCTTGTGACCAAATATATATGATTCTGATCATGTTTCTATACTTCTAGAAGATGCTAAGGTTGGGCTTGTTGTGACTTTGTTTTCACTAATAAAAAAGTGTGCCTATTAACCTTTATGTATTATTGGTTAAAGATAAGTACATCACTAAAATTAAATAGCGCGCTATAAAAGACCTACAAATATTTTAATTGATAATAATCAACAATATTAAAGCAACCAAGACTAAAAAATTTTTGTTGTTCAAAAATACATTGTTTGGATAATAAGTAGATTGTGTTTAAAAAGTTTTTTGATATCATAATTCGACCCCTAAGTATGAGTTATATAAATTAGATTTTGGAGTAGTCAAATGAGTTTGATAATGCAATACAACAAATATGTTAATTTTTCACACTTGTAGTAATATTTTCACACTTTAAAATATAAAGAATTATAATCAAATGTGAAAAAAATGTGATGTGACAAATTTTTTTGTAAAGTTCACATGTAAAAATGTGATAAATATATATCGCATTTATTAGTGCGAACAAATTATTAAAGATTTCATATTTTTAAGTGTGAAAATATTGAAAACATATATATGTCATAAAAGTTCACGCTTTTAAACGTGAACGTTTCTGAATTTCTATTAGTTACATTTAAAAATGTGAGTTTTTTTATTGTTTTTACCTATATTTGTTTAAACTATTTTACACACCTTTAAGTGTGTATTTTTAAAAAAAATCTTCACGCTTTTAATAAAGCGTGAGGAAAACCCGTATTTATTATAGTGAAGGAACTACGTACGTTAAATTGGTGATGACTATCTCGTGCAAATTCACTATAGTTTAGGGGTTAAAATGACGACAACATACAGTGTATATCGGTTTAAACCATTATTAAAAATTTAAAAAGTAGATAGTGATAGCCTAAATTGATTGTAGGTTAAAGTGGTTGTTTGACCATATCAAAAAACCTTAAAAGATAAAACTACTATGAGAAATAATTTTCAACTTAGATTATCAAAATAATAAATAGCTTCATGTCGACTTAAGTCATATTTACTTGCTATATAATGGAGACCTTAATTTACTATCAATAGAGTTAAAAATGACACCTCGGTAGGATAGTGTATGATTATCCTCCTCTTTGGCACACACTTCTAACGAGTATCCATACTTAACTAAGTAAAAAAGTGTTTTTTCTTCTCCGGTTCTTCCTCCTATCTTACAAATCAACAAATTAAAACCACCCGTTTATAGATACAAATAAATCAATTTATACACCAAATTTTACTTAACTCTAATAAAATGTTTAATGATATTTTGTGAAAATAATGACTAATTAAAAAAATTCTAAAAAGTAAATGTTGATAGACTTTTACAATGAAATTAAGAAAATGGTATATTCGACCATAATATATATATATATATATATATATATATATATATATATATATATATATATATATATATATATATATATATATATATATATATATATATATAGTTGTAGATGGAATCCATCTCAGAATCTATAATAATTATTCCACAAATTCCTCCATTACAAATTTAGATTCCTCTTTCCGTTAAAATGGTGTAACACCTAAGATTCCATCTTCCTAAAGTTGCATAAGTCCATCCTTCCCTTTTAAAAGCTTCTTGGTTGGCGTATCGTGTAAGATTTAAAATGCATGTGTTTGTATATTAACTTTCAACTTTATAATTATTCTTATTATCTTCTTCACTTCTCTACCTTCTCCCTTCTCTCTGATATATATATATATATATATATATATATATATATATATACATATACTAGCATATTACCCGCGTAATACGGCGGCGTCAACTAATTTCTAATTAGTAACCTGCTTGTTTTCGGTATTCATCAATACAGTGATAACAAATAATTTTCCTTTGGTAAGTGGCAACATATCTATTTTCTTTATTATTATTCTATTCTCAATCAACTCTTTTATTATTTTAAAATAAATTTTGAGAACAATTATATAAGAACAGTTATCTTTACTTATAAAGTAGGTTAAATTACATGACAATACAGAGCGTAAGTTAGTAATTTAAGACTATTAAAAATTAAGAGATTAAGATTATAGAATAAATTAATTTGAAACTATTAGTTATATGAGCTATTTTAAAAAATTAAAATATATGTTTATAAATTCTAATTATATGTTATTAATATTTATAAGCTCTACTTAATTATACATATTTTTTTGATAAATAAGTTAAAATGTTTATAACATAATTGAATATTTATTATTTAATTTTTTTTTAATATGGAAGGTTTAGTTATAAAAATGGAATATAAGAATCTTATTAAATGCATCTAGTGGTTACTTTATATAATAGTTTCCATTTATTTATAGGAACGGTTGAGATTGGTTCTCGCAGTTCTCGTACGAAAAACAGTTCTCGTTTGAACTTTTGCCTATATATATATATAGACAAAAGTTCATGCGAGAACCGTTGTTAGCGCGAGAACCGCTAGAACCAATCTAAGCCGTCCAATTCCCCCTCCTTCAATGTCATTGCCCACCTATGAATTCCTCACATACACCCTGCCACACTTTATCCCTCCACGCTTTCCATCCATGATACTTCCCATATCCAAGGAATGGATGAGATTGGTTCTCGCGGTTCTCGCACTAACAACGGTTCTAGCATGAACTCTCCCCTATATATATATATATATATAGACAAAAGTTCAAACGAGAACTGTTTTTCGTACGAGAACTGCGAGAACCAATCTGAGCCGTCCAATTCCCCCTCCTTTAATGTCATTACCCACCTATGAATTCCTCACATACACCCTGTCACACTTAATCCTCTCCACGCTCTCCATCCATGAACTTCACATATCCAAGGAACGGTTGAGATTGGTTCTCGCAGTTCTCGTACGAAAAACAGTTCTCGTTTGAACCGTCCCCTATATATATATATATATATATATATATATATATATATATATATATATATATATATATATATATATATATATTATGAAATAAAAATAAAAAACAGAATAAGATTAGATTAAAGGGTTTAGTTTCGAAAAGTGTATCGAACTTGTCACTTTTTGCTATTGTATATACCCAATTTTCAAAACTACCATTTGATGTATCCAAGTTTCTAAAACTACCATTTAGTGTATGGTAACTTGGTATAGCAGGTTACTGCTAATGTGGCACAAGTTAATAGTATGTGGCAGTGACATGGCGAATGATGTGGCATGTATATATAATTTTTAACTAAAAATAATTAAAAATGAAGTTAATATTAAGTTAATTAAATATATATAATATAATACATAATTTTCATCTTTTCTTCAACCATCTTGTCTAAATATCATTCAATTTAGGGCTTCTTAGGGTTTCGATTGCAACATCTGATTTACTTCTTCATCCATCTGATTTACTTCATCTTCATCCATCTGATTTACTTCATCGCTATTGTTGAACTCCATTACCACTATTGATCTCCATCTTCGCCAGCCATGGCAGCCACCATCTTGAAGAACAACATGAAGGTTATCGCTACCATGGCAGTAATCGATCTTGAAGAACAACATATCTGATTTGGGTTTTTGATTTAGGCTTTTCAAGAACGTGGGTTACTGATCTCCGAGTACTGTTCTTCGAGCGACAGATATGGTTTGTGCTTTCAACATCTACGCGATTTGTTTACTGATCTTCAACATCATACTACAGATCTGGTTTGTGCAAAATCGAAGCAGCAGTTGAGTACGACAGATCTGGTTTATGCTTTCAACATCTACGCGATTTTCTTTTTTGGGTTTCTGAAATTGATTCAAACACCCTGATTCACCCGCCATCGCCATCATCGGAGGTCACCATTCGTTAGAGGTACGATCTGAACATCTGAGTTTGTGTCGATTTTAGGGTTCTTGTGATTTAGGGATTTCGATTTTGTTCTTATGATTGTGTCGATTTAGTTCTTATGATCTGAACATCAGAGTTTGTTTATCACCAGATCTCTTGTTGTAATTAACATAAACATCTGAACATCTAAGTTTGTTTCAACTTAGTTCAACCTAGTTCTTATGATCTGTACATCTGAGTTTGTTTCATAGGTTTACCCAGATCTGTTCTTGTTACCCAGATCAGTTCATCTTCATCAAGTTCATCTTCATATTGATAAAAATATATATTTAACATTTTAAATATGATTTGGCATTTTTTAATGACATGGCAGATATTAAATATGATGTGGAATTTATAAATAAATCAGAAATAGAAATATTACCTACAACTTGAGTAGAAGGTTTCCCATTACATGAAATGGTAATTTTGACAAGTTGGGTATACTAAATGATAGTTTTAAAAGATGGATACACACAATAGCAAAAAGTGACAAGTTCAGTACACTTTTTAAAAGTAAACCCTAAATTAAACTATATCAGCTTTCATGCTAAAAATAGAAGGAAATTAAAAGGTGATCTGGTGTCCTATAGAATTTGGGTTAAATAACCTGAATTGCATGTCATATGTATGGCCTTATTAGTGAATAGAGTATAGTAGTCGTATTTTGTTTAGCACTAAACTTAGGTAATTAGGTGTATAATATTGCAAATATAATACATATTAATGTAATTACATACAATCTCTATATCTCTAATATGTTATACTAGTTGTTTATAACCTTATCAATAGCAATAATTTGTTATATATTTTCTTAATTATATAGGTTTACCATACCGAATAGATGAATATGATTGATAGAAAAACTCAGCCAAATAAGCTTGATATGGTATATATTAGTTGTGTTATGTGAAGTTCAAGCTTTATTTGATAGTTCTAGATTTAGATTTCAGGTTGGCACGAGAAAGATTTGAGCTTCAATATCTCGGAAGTATCTATATATGACAACCATGCTTAATTTACGCTAAAGCTTAAACACATCTATAAGAAGTTTGTAGCTTAACTAGGTTCTTTGATTATATTGGTGTGATGATTTCTGTAAAGGATTTATGCTACTACTAGTAGTCATTGTTATTTTGTTATTCTCTTTTAGTCCTACTTATATTGCAGCTTTTAATTAAAAAAAAGAAGACACATGATTGAAGAAGTTTATTTGAAAAACCATTCTTAGTGCGAGAACCGCGAGAACCAATCTAAGCTGTCCAATTCCCCCTATTTCAATGTCATTGTCCACCCATGAATTCCTGGCATGCACTCTGCCACACTCTATCATCCACGCTCTCCATCCATGAACTTTCCATATCCAAGGAACAACTGATCAGATTGGTTCTCGCGATTCTCGCACTAACAACGGTTCTCGAATGAACCCTCTCCAACACATGATTATGTATTTTTAGCGCAACTTTGTGTTTAAATATTAACTTAGACCAAGGATGACTATAAGCATGTGCATGATAGAGTCTCCGGTATAACTTAAAAATGACTTTTTTGGTTCAAGTTTAAGATAAAATAAATGAAAATTAATTTAAAACATCAAATATGTATTTTAATTCTCTAAAAAACATAAAATTCACTTGCTTTTAGTGATTTTTGAAATGAGTAATGGATATTAGGAAGGGAGAAGGGTTCTTTGGGTTATATGTACTTAATATAATTGTAAATCTACATATTATATTTATAGTGAGACTAGAACTTATAATCATAGAGAGCATATTTCTAACATCTTGATCATTGGACTACAAGTTATTTAATTATAATTATTTGTGAAGTATATATTTTTTCTTAATATTTTAGAAACAGAACAACTTAGTATTAATGCTTCTCCATCAAGCAATTTTTATAAATTATAAACACTTAATTAATTAACACATTCTGTAAATTAAGATAACTACAAAATATATATATATATATATATATATATATATATATATATATATATGAAATTTTACCCTTTTAAATTTTAAAATAGAGAACTCAATTTTCTATAAAAACTACGTATGTATGTATTCATTTAAAAAATTATGAGAGATTTTACAAAGGTTTGAGATTTATATTTTAATTATCTCAAGCTCTCTAGCTTAATTCAAATTTCAAAATCTTAAGAGGGTTCTTGAAAATACAATCAGTAATTCCCAAAAAATTAATATATTTAAAGTAGATAATAGATGAGGATTGAGATTGTTGTTAACTGAAGTAACCATATTTTTTTTAGGGTTAAAATTATTGTAGACATAGATGGTTTCCCCAATGTTTTAATATGACACAATATGTTTTTTTTATTTAAAAACTCATTTTACTTGGTAAAAGCGTGTTACCTTAGCATTAATTGATGTTTTAACCTGTTAATCAAGTAAAAACCCTAAGTTTGTCATATCCCTTCATATTTAACGATCAAAACAGACTTGGGAGGCATTTAGAGATGATTTTGTCGATCACCAAGCTGTTGTGTAAAAACCCTAAGTTTGTTGAAGATGTCATCTTCTTCATCATTCAACTCTAACCCTAATCCAATTGAGAGCTACCAACTGAATGCTATTGTGGGAAGGCTCTGAAATGTCGTACCTCTTGGACAAAGAACAATCCTACTAGAAGATTTGTTACATGCCCTAATTCGTTGGTAAGTTTTAAATTGACCTAATGTATTAGCTAAAGCTTGCATCTTTGCCCTAATATTGTCGTGTAAATGCATGATTACAGGGTGTTAGCAAGAAATGCAACTTCTTCTTCTTTGTTGACCCTGCACTCCCAAATGACTGGTATCGAAAGCAAGTTCATGAACTGGGTATGATGTTCAATGACAAGTACAACCAGGAGTACTATGATTTTACTGACTATAAGAAACTGCTTGAGCATAAGGAATATGAACATTCAAAGTATAAGGAAAAGATGAGCTTACTGAAGCAACAAATGGAAGAAAAAACCGTAAATTGGAAGAAGAAATAAAGAAAAACAAAAGTCAATGTTGTTTCTATAAAAAATGTTTATTAGTATTGTTAGTAGTTGTAGTATTGTACCTTGTTGTTTGATGTTTATCTAATGGCCTTTTGATGTTTATCAGATGAATGGCAGTGAAAGAATGCTTTTGGTTTTTTGGTATTGTATGTGAATGACACTTTTTGAATGAATGAATATGAAGTTAATTGTAACTGTATTTGATGCCTTGGTTGTATTGACAAAAGCATTGTACTTTCAAGTTAATTGTATCTGTTTTGTTCTTTTATATGTATTGACAAAAGCAACAGTTATAAAGAAAGTGTAAGAAGCCAATTGCATTGACAAAAGCTGAGTACTTGATACTACCAAACAAGTGGAATACAGTGTGTTGTACAACCAAACATTAAATATTTGTACTACAAAAGCAGATTTTGGATGCTGCCAAACACTAAACCTAGTGGCAGACAACCAATAATACAAAATATAAAGTTTGACCATAACTAGATCTAATCTATAATTAAAGGCTTATCCTTGCTTGAACCTTGTCCCTCCTCACCCCTAGCTTTTTCAATCTATCTGAAACCCTTTTCCTTGGCTGTGACTGCACATAATGAATAATTTCTTCAACTGTTGGCTCCCTATGCCTTGGTTGTTCATCTGCATCACCTGCAACAGCATGCTTCTCTTGAACATCATGGTCTTCATCAACTGCAACATCATTCTTTTGTTCATCTTGAACATCATATTGTTCTTCACCTGCAACAGATTAGGTTCCATGAACATATTGGGTTCCCTCAACACCAATTGTCTCTGTTTTCAACTGACACAACTGCCCAAGCAATATGAAACATTTGATTATTTGCATCCCTACCTATTGCTGTTAACAGTTGGCCTTTACAAGCAGATTTCAAAAAACACCCATCAATACCAATTACTCTTCTATAACCATTCTTTCACCCATCCTTTAAACCTATTCATTAAAATAGTATAAAGCATGAACTTAAAAACATATCATTAAAACAGTATAAAGCATGATCCTTAAAAGCAGCATATAACATATGTACCTTGAAAACAGATTATTAAACATAGATTACTAAAAATAGTTTATAGCATATGTACCTTGAAAACACACATAGAACCTGTTAAAATAAGTTTTCCCATCTTCATGTGTATCAACATCCATCCTAACTGTTGAACCAGGATTGGACCTCCTAATTGCCTCTGCATAATCCCATAACTTGGCATAATGACATATAAGACCACCTTCAATACCATGCAATGCCTTCTCTTTAGCCCTTTTGCATTGACCAATACTTGTATTTATCAAATACTTTTGCCTAACATATGTTTGAAGTCCTATATAGGTCCATTTTGAAGGATCATCCATTATCTCACCACAGTATTGCCTAGCAATCCACTTGTAAGTGACAAGAGAACCTAAGTCATATTTCCTTGAACAACTGTGTGTTGCAATAAGGGATTTAATTTGAAAAGATCTCTCATTTGACATCTACGATACCCACAGCCTAAAGGGACACTCTTTCTCACCTTTATCTATCTTCTGCTTTTTACCTTTACCTACTTTCTTCTTTGATGATTTCTGCTCAATTTTAAGTTTGGGTTTCCCTCTCATACTTGAACAATTCCCAAGCTTGACATCTCTGCCACAGTTTACCAATATGAATTTTTTCTCATTCCTTCTATACCAAAGTTGGTAACCATTTGCAACCCCATAACATGTCAACATGTACTTTAACTGTTCTGGGCTTTCAAATCTCATTCCTAAAACAGGTTGCATTTGGTTCCATGGTAGCATTGGATTGTGTATAGGATAACTAACTCTACCCATAACTTTGCACTCTTGATCAACATGCAAATTATCAATTTCATCTTCCTTTAGAGTTTCATTTACACCCTCCTCTTCATCCACATTATCAAAAAACTCATATTCACAACTCTTATGCAAATCAGATAAGAATTTAAAGTTTATATGTGCACCATAAGCAACATCAGGTTTATCAACAGAGTCATATTCACTGTGCAAATCAACAAACTCAGGGACAATGTCTTTATCACTTTCACCATCACCATTATCTACAGTTTCAGTTATAACCTCTTCTACCCAATCTAGCGGAGTATACCCAAAATGTTCAACATATAATTCAATTTCACCATTATCATACCCTAATTCAATGAAATGTCTCAATTCTTCATCATTTTTCAAAGACCTAATACCATTGTTCAGGTTTCTCCCAAGAATACAGTAGAAAAGTAGATTCATATACGTACTCACTAACCTTTTCACGAAATAATTAATCCATTGAAGTCCATTGCAGCAAAATCCACATCTGTGATTCTATCTACAACAGGGTCACCTTCATATACCCAAGGGGATTTTGAATGAATAATCCTTCGTGATGGATTGTAACCACCAACATACCACGATCCTCATTCGCCATTCAGAATACGCAATCTTTTGAATCTGAAATCGATTATGCTTGAAGGGATGGAAGGATTTACATATGAACAAAAGCTTTCTAATCTTCGATCGATTTTGCTTAAAGGTTTGAAAGGATTTACATATGAACATGTTTGAATTTCACGAACGGTTTTACCTGTTAGGGCTTTGAATGAGAGGGGACATAAAGACTTAAAATTAAATAACATTAAATTAGATGGTTGACCGGCTAAATAGGTACCCGGTTAAAGAAGGGCTAGGGTAACACGCTTTTACCAAGTAAAATGGGTTTTTAAATTAAAAAAAAACATATTGTGCCATATTAGAACATTGGGGAAACCATCTATGTCTACAATGACTTTAACCCTTTTTTTTAATATATCATGAGAATCTGCTTCTTTAGTTTACTAATTCATAGTATAGATAATTTTGAAATTTGGTTATGAATGAGCAATATATATTGATATTTATATTGGTATTTATATAATTTTTAAAGTCTTTCATACGGTGGATGATATAGTAAATGTAATAAAACTATTAAGTGTTTGTTATTATTGGTTTGCGATCATGTTTGAATTCTTATAATATAATATTAATTAGACTTTATTTCTTGCATATCTTTAAAATTTTATTTTTAAATATCTACTAAGAACTTTTAGTAGTTATAAGTTATAACTTATAACATAAAACCAATATGACCCATATCACAGGCCCAAGCTTGGACCTAGCTTGGCTCATTTTCCCACCTAATTTAGGTATAACTTCTTTTAGAATTAGAAAAATGCTGCATTGTTTTTAGACAGCCTATCATGAAATGTGTTTGTTTTGTCCTTTGATTCTCTCCATTATAAAAAACCCAATATGTTCCACACTTCCACTACAGAGAAAATTCTCAGAGCAACATGTTGGTTTACAAGGTTGACATTTTTTTCTGTTTCTTTTTTATCTTACTTTTTTTTAATAAGATAAAGACACATACCACTTTATCTACATTTATAGCTATAACAATAATTGAACCCTTAATCTTAATAAGGTAAAATCATTTTAACTCGAATTTTGATACGCTAAGCCTAATTGCCTAAAGTATTTGATATTTGTTATATCTTACTTAAGCGAGAAGATAATAATTATTAACTATTATTATTATTATTATTATTATTATTATTATTAATATGTAAAACAAATATCAATTTCTCTAGGAGTGGAGGGAGTATTGGTTTTGAAGCATCCCAAAGTTCTTGGAAAGTATATATGATTTGATTCCTATCTACTACTTTTTGTCTTTTTCTAAGGAAATAAACTATAGTACTATACTCTTCTGGAAAAAGGGAAAATAAGAAATCAATTTCGTTGAATTTGTATTAAACCCATGTTAAAAAATCCAGAAATTCCTCAAGAAATTACAAATATTATAAATAAACTTAACTAAAGTAGTACTTTTTCTAAACTAGGATTATTTTAACCGTGATTTGAGACGAGAGTGTAAAATATAGGTATTTTGTAAATAAAAATAAAATAAAATATATATATAAAATATATATATATATATATATATATATATATATATATATATATATATATATATATATATATATATATATATATATATATATATATATATATATATATATATATATATATATATATACTAATATATAAATCGTTTAACACACTCTCTCATAATTTTTAAGAACTTCTTGAATTTATGTCAATATCTAATCTCCACCCTTCTTTATATCTTAATTAATCACATCCACTCAATTTTTAACCATTTCACTCTTCTAATAAACTTTAACTTCTTATTTATTTAAAATATATTCTTCCACTAACACACTCTCTTACACAAACACAATTATCCACCCACATCAATATAATTTTCAAAATCTTATTAACTTATCTCTTTATTTCATAAATATAAACCTTTTTTAATTTTTTAATATTTTTTAGAATTTATTTTGAAAATTAATAAAATAGTTGATCCAAATATAAGAAAAATTGAAGAAAAAACAAACATGTCGCTGAATTTTTTTCGTGACATTGAATTACGTGTTACATCCTTGAAAATGACGCGTTGTAAAACAGAAACTATCTACCGTCGCAGCATTGGGCGGGTACACTGCTAGTATATATATATATATATATATATATATATATTTATTTATTTATTTATGACTTATGTAAGAAAAATCTTAGAAAAATCAAATCTCAATTTTACTACAGAATATGAAACAAAAAAAGATTACTATAAGAAAAACAAAAAATACAAAAAGAGTAATACAATTCTTGAAAAGAAAAAAGAATACTAGAAATTTTAAAGGAAAATCAACATGTCTTTTATCTTCTAAAGACTAACTTTAACTATATCTGTTAGATAATCTTAGCTAATAAAATTAGATAAAGATTTTAATTATTAAATCTTAACCATCCATTTTGATAAAAATTGAAATCCAATATTGATTATTTTTGGGTTTAGATTCAATTTTGACTTTAATCTAAATCAAATTCTTAAAAATTCATATATGCCCTCTTAAACCAAAATATCATATTTTACTCACCTTAATTTACAACTATCACATTTACTCTTTATAATTATATAATATCTTTTTATTAATATTTAATATTTATTATTTTTTAAACCAACCCGTGTATCAGACAGAGATTTGATCTAGATATATTAAAAAAGAAAAAAAAAGAGAGAAAAAATTATAGAAATAAAGAAAAGTAGATAACAAGGAAGAATAATAGACTATCTTTAATCTTTAATCTTTTAGAGCATACGGCATGCTTATATGTCATGCGGTACCGCATGACACACCACCCCCCAAGCATGGGTACCGAAGCATGGATAGAATGAGTGTTTTTAAGCATAGTTAGTACGAGTATTTAAGCATAGCTGAAACATAAATAATGTGGCGGTGATGTGACACAAAGCATGGATACACTCCATGCTCTTATATATATTATATTAATTTTTTTTGTGTGTGTCATCATTCCTCTTTTAGATCTTAGTTCACCAATTAAAATCCTTTGTTTCTTAAATTGGTTTCGCATAAACTAAAGATCGATGTAACAATCTTTATTACTAGAAAAGTCATCGGATGTGTGGGCCCGTGACTTCAAAATTTAACCCAGTATCAAATTCATTTCACCCTTTGGTCTTTCTTCATTTTTTTTTGAACAGCCACCAAAATTCCATTAACCCGCAAAATTTGAAGTTAAGATACACATCACAAAGGAAAACAAACCATACATCGATACAACACAAAATAGATATCACAAAATTCTAGGGAAATCTGTATCTACCCTATCAGTACAGAAGCGTGTATCAGATAATATATTTGCGTAGCAAAACGCCTCATGAAGCATGGACATAAACCATCGGGAATCCATCGACTAGAGACACGCGAACCATAACACCCTCTTCATCTTCAATGAAACTTCTTCCTATATATATATATATATATATATGATCAAATGAGAACAGAGAGAACATTTATGGACCTTTGATTTTATTGATCGGATGGTTTAAAAATTGTCACAATTTATTTAGGCATTTGCTTTCATTGATCGGATGATTTAAAAAATGTCATGTTTTTTTGATAATATGTTCGAATATAATCCTGATGCATCAGTGCATAGAAAGTGTTATATGATGCATCAATGCATACAAAAATTTTAAATTGTTAATATTATAGAAATAATTTTGTTTTAAGATTTAGGATGTCAAGGGACTTTTGGGTAGCTATAGGTGAACATGAAAGTAAAAGAAAAATACTAAATAACAAGTTTACACGTGTTCTCACTGTCGTGCATTTTAAAAGGGTTCTCTCTTAATCCTCACCCTATATATATATATATATATATATATATATATATATATATATATATATATATATATATATATATATATATATATATATATATATATATATATATATATATATATATATATATATATATATATATATATTAATTTGGTTCAAAATAAATAGACTTAAAAGCCAATTCGGATACATTATATTTGTTTGAATCTTTCTACCGTAATTATTAATGTCTTTCTTTTTTCTTTTTCGAATAAGAACATTTTTCTTAAAACCAACATTTCAGTTGTAAAAATAAAAAAGAAATTACTTTAAAAGTATAAAAATGTGTCATGATAAATCATCTTAAGCTGACATTTTTTAACTCCTACAATCATCTATAATTCTATATTTATAAACAAAAGAGCAAGTGATCAATGCAAAAAGATACTAAAAAAATTTAGATTTCCATTTAAGACACTTATCTTGTTGTTGTTATTAAAAATATTTCATTTTTAATAAACTTTTTTTAATTGTATATTAGGTAGTTGGTTATCTTTATGAGTTGGCATGATAAGTGTCATTTACTATTTTGATGAGTTTGAAAAAGGTGATGGTTATGTCGAAAGTCTCTTTCTTGTGTTTCTTCTTTTTGTCTTAAAAAAACAGTGTTATTTACTATTAACGAGGTTAAAATTACCGTACTTTGTTAGAGCATGAGGAGTACCCTCGGTGTAGCTTCGGTATGGTGATGTGGAGCCACGGTACCGCGCCAAACACCACCCCCCATGTTGGGGTACCGCAAGTTGGAATGCTTTCTAAGCATTGGTTTGCCGAAGACAATACCGAAGAGAAGAGAGAGAGGCGTGAGAGAGAAAGAGAGTAAACAAGAGAGAGAAAAGAAGGAGAGAGAAAGTGGGGTATTTTTTAATAATATTTTTTTGAAGCATGTGAAGCATGGGTAGTACGGGGGTTTAAGCATTGGTGAAGCATGAGTGATGTAGCGCATACGTGGCATGAAGCATGTGATGCTTCACTTGGGGTACTCTGTCACACCCCGCCAAGGCGGAAACGCGAAGTGTGATGGAAAGGGATCGTCATAACACATTGATACGTTAATAGAGATATATTAAATGCAAGAAATCAAACGTGTCACGACGTTCCCCGACACAAATGGGACTTGTGCCGTGTAAGGCCGGTATTCATGACCCTAAGTTCAAAGTGTAACAAAAGTGCGTGTGTAAAACCCACAACCCGGGGCAGGTGATACAAAGCATGCAAGCTTGAAAAGTGAAATTAGTTCAGTTCTAAAATCTTAATAATAGATGATAAATGTTTTAAAGCCTTGATAGCATTGAGTCAAGCTAAGGTCCGTCTAGAGTCTTCTAGTTTTCCTTAGATTGTAATATTAGCATTACCTGAAAATGAACACTCTAAAACGTCAACACAAAGGTTGGTGAGTTCGCAGGTTTTAGAGAAAATAATAGTTTTACCGAACATAGAAATGAGTTGGATTGTTTGCAACAATAATAGCAAGTCACAAGATCAAACTTTATAGAATATAAATGAACGCCTCGATTTGATGAATAGTTGTGTTGTAGCATATAAAACCGAACCACAAGGGTTCAATGTGTTGTAGCATGTAAAACCAAACCTCAATGGTTCAATGTGTTGTAGCATGTAAAACCGAACCACAAGGGTTCAATGGAATCAATAGGAATCAAATCATAGTCTTCCAAGCAGTTATTATCGCATACCCAGCTGGAGCATAAACCGTTGGCTCATAGGAATATAGGAATCAATAGGAATCAAATCATAGTCTTCCAAGCAGTTATTATCGCATACCCAGCTGGAGCATAAACCGTTGGCTCATAGGAATATAGGAATCAATAGTCATCAACCAACAAGAAGTAGTCTTTGCATATACGTCACATAAGTTGTCCAAAGAAATAAGAAATAATCATCACGGCATAAAAGTTTTAAAAGAGAGTTGAGTGCCATTTTCCCCCGAGAAAACATAGTAAAAAGGGGCCACGAGTACTCACCTTGATTTCGATGAAGTTGACCTTGCAAAGTACGAGTATGGAAATCTACAAATAATTATAATACACATAAGCTTCATGTATTAAGTGTTTAAACCTTCTAAGATAGCCTAAACACATGTGTAGTACTCCTAAAGTGATCCTATGCCACAATGCACATCTCTTGATTTTACAACTCCAACTTTAAATAATTTTAAAGTGACTCAAACAACCAAAATAAAATCCTAAAATTTAGATTCATAAACCTTAATACCTTGAACTATTACTGGAATTTTCCCAAGATTTAATAACTTCACTACCTATTTTTAAAAAAATCCAAGAACTTGGCACTGACAGAAAACCAGTCATTCCAGCGTAACAAAAAGTTAGAATTTTATAAAAATACCAAACGAAAACCAAAAATTATGAAAATTTTCCAGAAACCTCTAAACACAACAAGCTTTCTATCACAAGATTTTCAATCCAGAATTCGAAGGTTTGGGTCAAAAGAAAAATCGAAACTTTTTGGCACTGAATCTGCCGACAATGCAATCAGTTGCGCACTTAAACGGTAAAATCAAGTTGATCAATCAAACGAGCTCCAAAAATTGCAAAACTTGGTTCCAGTGAAACTAGACTCGACGAACTACAACCTAGACTCAAAAACCGACAAAAAACACGAAGGGTCGACGCGGCTACAGCCTTCCAAACAAACCCTAATTCGAAATCCAGAATCTGCTTTGAATCAAATCTCAATTTTAACATCAAAAATCAAATTCTAATCCATACAAATCCCAATCCTTCACATATAAACGTTTTGAGACATCCTGGCATGATCATATGTATGTTTTCTTCCAGAAATCAAAATCAAAAGTAGCCTAGAACAAGATAGAAGGGATGATAGCTTACCTTGATTGCCAAAACTCAAACCCTAATGATCAAAGCTTGGATGTTCTTGAGCCTTGGATTGCAAAATCGATGGCCTTGAGGGCTGAAGTGGTTGTCGACGTGAGGCATGGGGGCTGGGGTAGAAGTCGACGCAAGGAGAGAGGGGAGTGGAGAAGGAGGCCGATTTTAGTATTAGGGTAATTAGGGTTTGGTTTGTTTAGGTATTTAAATGGGATTAGGTTTAGGGTTTTAGTTTAAATTTCCAAATACTAGTTTATCTACTCTAAGGTTTTTAAAAAAAAACTTATCTATAGATATATATATATATATATATAATTCTGAAAATTTTAAAAATAAATATGGATATATATTATTATTATTATAAAAACAATAAAAGTTGGCAAAATGTGGCTTTCTAGTGAAATTATCTAAAAATATCTAACTAAACCCTAAAACAACTTAGGTTAAACCAAGTTTTTTTTTTCTATGATTTTCTAATACTACTAATATGCTATAAATGCTACATATAACCTAATATATATATAACAAGCAAAATTTAAGAATTAAAAACATGTGGTCTCAAGAACTAACCGAAATTCGGTGACGGGTGTCACATACTCCCCATGCTCTTATGGGTTAGCTAATTTCAAATATAAATTGAATGAAGAAATAATCGAATCTTTATAAATAATCCAAATAAACAAACATAATATTAACTATTAAAGGAAGAAAAAAGATAGATAATAATTAATTATATAAAATAAACTTACGTTAAATATTTGACTATATCTAAATAAACAAAAAATCTTATATCCTTATTAAAAGAAAAAGATGTTTACATCATCATTACCCTTCCCCCAAAAATTCTCCACCAATCACAACCCTTCATTTAAAAAAAAGGAATTAAAAAAATGGATAATAAAAGCATTATGACATCACATGTTACTTTTGCATAATTACATTAATTGGAAGGGGTAGAATGTAAATTGTTAAGGGGGTAGTATGAAATATGTGAGGGGGTTTTAAGAAAATTGTATATTAATGTAATTAATTATAAGTTGTTTGAAAATTATGTTTAATAACTTTAAATATATTTTGTTTTGAGAAAAAATAATTATATATTTGTAATCGTCTCATTTTTATCTACGTTTGGATATAAATTTTATCGGAATATGAGGTTTTTCAATAATTATTATAATTTAATTATTTTATCAACATCTAAGTAGTTATTGGACATTGTATTAGTCTTTTATAGTTATTCCTTCTAAATAATGTAGTCGATATAATCACTGATTTCTTGGTATTTTGATAAAAAAAATTAAAAGTATACTATAACTAATGGTTAGCGGCATAAAGTTGTTTACAAAACTACCACTACCGTTAGAGCTTTTTAAAATTAATTGTTAGTTGTGAGTAAATAACCCTTCAGAAACTAGAACTCTACATAATTACTGGGTAGTGAAACAACTTTCATGATAGTGAGTTTTGTAACTACACATACAGCTTGACATTTTATATAAAAATAATAATTGTCTAAGTTTTCTTATCTTTTAACTAAAACCTTGATACATAAAATAAAAGTTATTATTACATGGATATTTGTATTCAGTGAGATATTGTGTTTTCAATTATATTTAATTGAACAATAAATTACACTTAAGTGATTTACGTATGTATAGACATTATATATTCTATATGTGTTAGAATCTTATTTTTTATGCGATCTAATTTGCGTATACTTAAATGAATGTTATCATTATTTAACTTTTAATATAGTTAGTTTACAATTTCAAATACTCAAATATATAATTGGCTAATAAAAATGTATTTAAAGCACTTGATATTATAACATCGACTATAATATTATAGTTATGTCTTTACAATGTCGGAATAAAGCTCCATCACGAGAAACACATTAATATTATACTAAAACTTTTACACGTGTAATGTAACTTTATATTTCTTATAAAGAGTATTTATAAAAAGTATTAAAAATACACGTTTTTACTCATGGATAGTTATATGTGACGGTTTCTCGAGTGAAGAGTAAGGATTGGTTAAAAGTTTTAATTTGCGATGATGAAGGAAACCATACAAATAAAACCATGAATGTTGTTTATAAAGAGGTTTTACGGAAAATTTAATGACAATCTTATGTATAGATATCAAAATTCTGTAATGGTTATTCATTTCTTATTTTCTTACGAGATTTTATTTTTCTATCTATATTTTGTAATTATTTTTACTATACGTGTTATGACTCTTTAAAACTATATAAATTTTAAATTGACTTATATAATCCCGTGTTGATACACGGGTCGCTTAGCTAGTTTATGAATAAAAGAAAACCGTAAACTTTTATTGAGGAACTAGTTTATTACCCCGTGTAAAAACACGGGGATGTTTAAAAAAAAGTATAAAATTTGATGGTATGAAATTATAAAAGGTATAGTAAAATAAGTGTAAAAGTGTTTCAGAAATGTTTTGAGATATTAAAATTTTCAGATAAAAATAATAAAATATCACCAAACATTTACATATGTCAGAATTTTAACAAAAAATAATAACTAATTTTTTTTGAAGTACTATTATTAATGGATAACAAAAAATTAAGAATATACTAATTTTTAAAAAGTGTCATATTACAATAAAATTTATACCAAAACGTAGATAAAAATGAGACGATCATAAATATATAATTATTTTTTCTCTAAACAAAATGTATCACAAGTTACTAATCATAATGTATAAACACCGTATAATTAATTATACTAATATACAATTTTTATAAAACCCCCTCATATTTTCTTAAAAACCCCTCACATGTTTTATAAAACACCCTCATAATTTTTATTCAGGCTCCTCTCAATTGATTTAGATTTGAATAATTCGATGGCTATTAATCTTTCTAAAATTGTTTTTGAAATTTAATAATTTTGAAATTGAAGGTTATGATTGGTTAATTAATACTCAATTTATGATTATTTTTAGAAAATTTGCATGCCTTTTATATATAGATATAGATAGATAGATATAGATAGATATAGATAGATAGATTATGATCATAAAAACTAATTACAAAGATTAGGATTAAAAACACTAACCTTAAACGAACAAATTAATCTTAAAGAAAAACTTTAGAAATAAATTGTTTAGACTATTACCTACAAAAACACAAGTACAAAGAACTTAACCTCACTGATAGCATCTAGTCGAATGCATTAGGCCCAAAATATTCGTGCTTGGTCTAAAACCAGCTACAAAAATCCAGTAAATAATTTGATTTCCACGGCAAAAGAGATTATTTTTTCTATTATGCTTTGCGGAAATAACTGATAGATGCAGCTGATAGCTAGAGGTGGAATTTGTATATTTTAGTTATATATGTGTTTGGCAAATTAGCTGTTAGCTATACCTAAATAGTGTAGAATGACAAAAAAAAAAAGACAAGTTATAAAAATAGAAGGAATTATAAAATAATTAAAGAGGAAATTTAGTAATTTGATATTATAAAAAACTTAGTGCTAGTTGTAAAAGCTACTCGACAAAGTTTTTTGTTTAAAAAACTTGCGGTTTTTTCATCCAACATAACTTGAATGCTTTATACACTTGTACATCGGCTTCCAAGATGTTGTACTATATGTGAAAGAACGTTTTTCTTTTATGGAAAGATCATCTCCGTGTAGAAAATTACATCTCCATGAGAATTGTTATTGTTAATAAGTAACAATTAAACACAATAACTTTACAAATCAAGAACAACTATATCTAGCAATAGGGTGTTTAAGATTATATTATTTATTTATAATGTAATAAGCTGGTACCAGTCTGTGTTTGGCAAGTGTTTATTTTTGTCTTAATAAGCTAAGAAGCAATCAAATAGCTTTTAATAATTAAAAGAAGAAGAAAAGAAAAGCCAAGAAGCAAGTAAAGCAATTCAAAGGACTTACTTTTATGATGAAAATACTATAAATGTGTGGTCATTTCACTTGTTAATTTCTTATCGTAACGATTTTAAGAGTTTGTCTAGGTTTCTATGTGAGTCTATTGGTTTGTTATCGTATAAACTTAGCACATGACCGTGTGTCCGTGTGATATCTGTTTTATATGTCAATCACTCAAGATATGTTTAGAAAAATACAGTTTAAAAGTAAAGAAATAAGATGTTTAAAATGATTTTTAAGATCTTGGGTTTAAGATAAGATTTAATGTTTGCGTCATCTTCGAAAACAACTAGATTTGACTTAAAATGTTGAATTTTCAATATTGTTATTTATTTTGGAGATTCGGGTGACCATTGATGGTTATAGCTAAATGCATACATTGATAACCATTAACCAAGATGATTTATAGTATTCTACTTGATTTGTTAAGTCTTCTATTTTATTTGTTAAACCTCGAGATAAAAAATATAGTCTAACGGTAATTAAATTGTAACAAATATTATTACTTTTTACTAATTGTCGTAATATCAATTATTTGTATAGAATAAAAATTGTATATTATTCTAAAACGAAAATAAAAACTATTTTAATGATTAGCATGAAAGTCAAACGACGTGTATTTGACTTTTGTTTCCAGGAGGATTGAGCTTAGACATGGTCCTCATTATTATGGAAAACGTCAACCTATAAAAAGTCAATTCCTACCACGATATAGTAATATAGTAAATATTAATTAATTAATTAAATTAATCACAAGTTTTAGACAAATTATAGTATACAGCCAAACAATCTTCTGGAAGAATAACCACTTTCCCTCCACCCTTCCTCTTTGACCAAATCTTAAGTTTGTTAACATTTAAAGGAACTCTAATTCTCTATCTCATCATATATCTCTGCCATTGACAAACTCTTCTTCAAACAAATTTCTCTCCCAAGAAGATCAAACAACAAAGAAGTTCAACATTTATTGATTAAACATGTGTCCAATGAGGGTGTTCTTGGTGTTTTTCTCCGCCATTTTGGCTGGTTATCTCACGTGGAAATCTGTTCGAACCTCCATCGATACCCAAGACATGGGTTCCAATGAAGATTTTTCGAAAAACGAACAAGAATCAAGCTTGATCAAGGTAATAATCCATTATATTTACAATAAAAGTTAATTACAAAGATGAATTTAATCGTTTGTTGCTCATAACATGAATGTTTGTTTCTTTGGGAACTTAGATGGGCAAAAACGCGGTGTTGGGAGTTATTGACATGGCGAGCGGAAAGTATTTGTGGAGGAACATAAGACAGATGACCGCGAACTGAAAATCGAAGAGTTATGTGTTATTTTTTTATCCCAACTTCTTGTAATATTTCCGACCCATGTATTACTTAATACAATATTACGTTTATTGTTTTTTTGTTCTGTTTTATACATGCTAGATGTATTTTACACCTTAATCTTCAAGTAAAAGGAAGAGTTAAAATGTTCAAGTAAAATGAAAGAGTTGAAATCTTGAGTTACTGTAATTAAAAAAGGCGCAGTTGATAGTTAATACTATAAGGCCTAATAGAAGCCAAAATCTTAAAACATGTATTAAGGAATAAGGAATAAGGAAGTGGCTCTACTTTAAATTTTATTATACCAAATTCTAATATTTACTTTTCTATTTTATTGTTAGTCCCTTATTATTTCCTCTTCATCTCCAATACATCTCATTTTCATCTTCAGTGTTTACTTATCCATAATTACCTACAGCTATAATATTTGGTTCAATCATGATTCCCAACTTTAACGTCTGTTTACAATTGCATTTCATCTTACACTTCGAGAAAGTGAAGATCATCTAATTTTTTGTAATAAAGACATCAACTTTAACTTTAACGTCTGTTTACAATTGCATTTCATCTTACATTTCATTTTGATGTCGAAATACATTGTTGTTAGAGAAGTAAGGTTTCGAGTCGGTTGATTTGTTAAACAAATGTTATATAGGAAACTTCATAAACAACCATGTAAACTGTATGAAAGTTAAGATTATGCGGAGTATGTATGTCTTTAAATGTAGGACAAATTATATTAAAATATAATAAACTTTACTTAAATTCTTTTTATATGTCATCAACCTTATTTTCTTGCAGATAGTACAAAAAACTTTTCAAAAATGTATTACTATACAACTTGTGATAGCAAGGATGATCTTGATATACACATCAAACACCTAACACACCAAAATCTTCAATTATTTAATACTTACAACCCACAAGCAACAAGAATTTACTCAATAATTCAACACAATTCATTCACCCACATTTGCCCTACCCTTCTTTTTTGATGGCTCCCAGCTCAAGGAGACTCCAATGGGTCAAATAAAAATGAGTTATTTAAAACACAAAAGTTGCCCATAATCCCAAAACTTTGAAAATTCACATTTTGGCTACCAAAAGTTTATATAATTAAGTTGTACTCTACGTTTCAACATTAGTCCTTCGAAACACATTTGACTTGCTTAAATCTTATATTTGAAAACACATGCGTATATAAGGCCTAATAGAAGCCCGTATCTCTGTAGCCCAAACGAAACTTGAGTCCAAATGTTAACAACTTAACACTAAAGTAAAGCATTAAGGAATAAGGAAGTAACCCTAGTTTAAATTTGATTATTCCAAATTCTAATATTTAATTTCTTATTTGTCCCTTGTTATTTTTTTAAAGGCAATGTATTTTATATATATAATTTAAAAACCAGCTAGATGCTAGCTAATACAACGATTCAAACACCACAATTTAAACACGAACACCTAACCCGCTAAACTAATAATGTCCTTTGTTATTTCTTCTTCCTGTCATATTCATCTCCATTGTTTATAAATCTCCATTTGGTTCCTTATCACAACCTTTATTTTTATCATCCTTAATTACATGCTGTAATAATATTTGGTTCAATCCTAATTCTCAACTTTAACGTCTTTTTGCAATTGCACCTCATCTTATACTCCAATCACGATGAAGATTATGTAGTTTTGTTGTAATTATAGCATTTAGGTTGCTCAAAATTTTGCAATTGTTTGCTCCATTTTGATGTCGAACTATAATGTTGTTAGAGATGAAAGGTTTCGGGTCGGTTCATGTGTATTTTCTGAATATCCTTGTTTTAAAGTAAATGTAATCTAAGAAATTTCATAAACAAACATGTAGACTCTATCAAAGTTAAGATCATGTAGAGTATATATATGCCTTTAAATGTAATGACAAATTACATCAAAACTTTGAAAATTCTCATTTTGGCTACCAAAAGTTTATATAATTAAGTTGTACTCTATGTTTCAACATTTGTACTTCCAAACACAATTATATTTGAAAACATTCATAAGAGGCATTGAATTGAGCTTATATAAAGAAAAGGGAGGTGATCCTCACACAACAAAAGTGGTTCATGCACAACAATGTTATGCAGCATCAACCTGTACTATGTGTAGCAACTGCTTGTATATTATTGTACATGACTAAAATTTGTTGTGTGAGGATCACCTCCTTAAAGAAAACATACATTTAAAAACATTTTTTTAAAGAAAGCTTGGCATTAAAAAAAAGAAAAGAAAAGAAGGATGGCGGTAAAGGAAGTAGATAGAAATGGAGCCCACGAAAAAGCAATCAAACCGTTGGCAACAGCTGTAATCGCAAGAACCCCAGGTCACCTTACGGGCAGTCCGGTCATTCTCTTTCTCAATCAACACCCGGGCAGCCCCCCTGCCCGATTTCCTCATTCTATATTTACCCTCTCCCCCAACTGCAGTCCAATCAACCACTCAAAATCTTCTTCACTCTCTCACAAGTCTCAACCTCACACATTCCATTTCTCCAGAATTATTTCAAACTACATTCCTCCAAATGGAAGCAATGAGGATGAAGCTTTTCGCCGCCGTCGTTGTCATGCTGATGGCCGTATCCGCCGTGACTGCGCAAATGTCTCCGGCACCTGCACCTGCCCCAGTCGCACTCTCCGACGCGGCGGTGTTCGTCCCTACCGTCGTCGCCTCCGTCGTCGCTCTATCCTTGGGATTCCTATTTTAATTGAGTTGATCTGATGTTTGATTCGATTTAATTTGTTTGAAGTGATGGTATATTTTGTTTAAATATGTTTATTGTTTTTTTATATTTAATTGGTCTAATTTTGTGTTAAATTGTCATGGTATTATTATTGTAATCATTGAACATAATGGATTTGTAGCTTTAGTAATTTGATTTCAAGAAATATTTATTGTTTTTCAATTATTGCTGTTATATTCAATTGGTGCTTTTCCAAAAAAAAAATGTAAATATTTTTATTAAATAATTTGTAAGTGTAACAATACTTATGTAACAATAATGTATCAACCAACAAGAATGGTTTTCTCCTTTTTTTTAGTTATGTTTGTGTAAAGAAAAACAGTAAGCAATTGAATGAAACCAATCATTAATACATTTGCTGGAATGAAATTGATGAATAATATACCATCTAATATTGTAATGTAAATGCAGATAACTTGTGTGTTAACAATACAAAATCTAACATTTTAATGTAAATGCAGATAGCTTAGGTATTTTTATTGTATGTATTTTAGTTGCATACAAATAAATATAAGTATGGTACTTACAATCAATTTGTGTAATATACATAATAATGACAATTTAAATATTTGATACATAATAAAAATATTTAAAATCCAATACAAATAATAGCAAAATATTCTATTAATCGGCGATCCTTTTTATTTTAAGTATCTTTAACTGGGTTAGTTGGTTGTTTCATTCAACTATTCAAGTAACTTCCAATATTTCCCAAAGCGAAAATTAAATTATTATGTAATAGTAATGGTGGGGGAATGTGTGCCCCGCATACAGGTTGTAAAGGGAATTTATTTTTCACGGAAGAAATTGAATCTTCTGTCAAAAAGTGTATATTTAATGTGTGCTTTGAGGTGAAGCTGTGATTGGGGTAATTGTAGTCCAAGTCAAAGCTATTTGAAAGGGTTTTTTAACACTCGAACGAGGTTAGCGAGTTTGAGATTATGAAAACTAAAATCTTTCGTTTCTATAATCTCTCATAAACTCCTTACCGAACACTGTTAGGCCCCGTTTGGTTCGAGGAATAGAATTGACCGGAATTGGAATTCATTAAGGAATTGGAATTGAAAAGATTCCAATGGAATTGATTCCATCGTGTGTTTGGTTTGCGGAGGTATCGTCGATGTTTTCAACAGAGATTGATAGCGACGTCGACTATGAATGCATATAAGTTTGGACGTATATGTGAAATCCCGTGGAAACTTTTTTGATTCCTTTGTATTATGGATGTAATTGTCAAATCCTTTAATTGTGGAATCGGAGGGCTTTCAGAATTTCAATTCCTAGAGATCTGTTAACCAAACAAGCGTAGGATTTAGGAATTGTCAATTTCAATTTCAACCAATTTTGGTGAACCAAACGGGACCTTAGAGCAAATGGTATACTTTCATATCACCTCTCAAGGGGAAGTAGTGAGAAAAACAAAAGCAATCAGCATTTTATTGTCAAAGAGAGAAGAGGAGAGAAAGAGAGAGATGAGAGAGAAAGAGAAAAAAAAGAGAAGAGAGTATTTTTTTAATAAGACAAAATATGAAGCATACAAAACATAAGTAATATATGGTTTAAATAAAGTTATAAGATGGAATGAGTTATAACTGATGTGGCTTGAAGAGCACACTATCCTAATGTCTACTTGGCCACTAAACTTGAGATTGTTGATTTTTTCGGCCGGCCACACCAAAAAATTGTATTTCCATTTTGTAATATTCGATCAATCTCTTTGTGATTGTAAGTAACAATTTTCTTCTATTCTTAACTTCTTTTATATATACTACATTATAATACATTTAATACTCTTTCTCTCCTACTTTACTTAATCTCTTAAAATTGATAGAAAATTACTAAAATACCACTCAAATAACCTCCATATATCTCTCTCTCTCTCTCTCTTATACCTTACACACTTATCAATAAACATTATTTTATAGGGATAATTTTATATATATCCTTATAAACTTCCTTAATTACATATATATCCTTACAAATATCAATATTACATATATATCCTCCTAAACTCTATAAACTCACAAATATATCCTTATATCTAATTTAATAGTAATTAAATCATTTAAAAATATAAAAATACAATCCATAATTTGATTTACTAGTAAGCTGCAAGTTTTTTCCAAATAAATCCATATAACTCAGGCGACTCTTGTGCGATCAAACCTCTTCAAATCTTCATTTGCTCCTCTTCATCTCCATCTTAACTGTGCAGCACTTCATCTTCATCTTCAATCGATTGATTCCGGTTCCACTTTATCTTCATCTCCAATGGGTATCCTTGAGTTCTTGTGCCCTGTTTTTTTTAAACGGAAATTTTGTATTAAAATTCATATTCAACAAAAAATTGTGAAAGTTGACAAAATGAAAGTGCCAACAATAGGAGAAATTACAATAAAAATTTCTTTAAATGTCGCAAATACAAAACAGAGATTTGATTCAGTATTTAGTAATCGATGGCTAATATGAAGAAATCCTACTTTTGGAAGCCTAGAATAAATTTATAGACTAAAATTACGTGGAAGCCTAGAATAAATTTATCTACAAAGTTGAGATCGATCGTGATGTGTTGCGGTGGCGGTGGCGGTAATGGATTCAAATCAATAGCAGAGAATGAATTTGATCGGTCACAAATTGCTGGAAAATAGTCACAGAGCGGTCTTAGCTGTTGTGGTGGTGAACTCGAACTTACCGTAGAAGAAAGATCCCGTCGAAATAAAGCGACTTGGTTAAACTATGAAAAAAATCCGATCACCGGAGGAAAATTGTAGATATGCTTCTTGCAACGGAATCTGCAAGACACCGTAGGTGGAGAGGTTGAGATCCAGATAAGAAATCCTGTTGAAACCTTCGTCTCCTTCACCTGGAATAGTTGGTTCTTGTATGATATTAAGTGAAAACAATAAAGATAAAAAAAAGGGTATTTACGAGATTTTAGTCACAAATTAAGTTAGAGATTATGTTTATTTATTTTTTTAATTTTTTTAATTATATTAAATTAGGTATAAGGATATATTTGAGATTTTATAGAGTTTAGAAGGATATATATATGTAATATTAATATTTGTAAGGATATATATGTAATTAAGTAAGTTTGTAAGAATATATATGAAATTCTCCCTATTTTATAAGTACACAATTTCTCATATATAAAGAAAAAATGTTGTTTTGTTGTTTTTGAAGAATTTGTTAAAATAAAATAAAGAAAAGAGTTGATGGGAAAAAAGAAAAGAAAATGAAACGGAATGTTAACGGGTAGAAACTATTTGAGGAATACTATACTCCTATATTATATAAAAAACGGTATGTTATGGCGTAAAAACAATTTGCCTCCACATCATTGCGCGGTTACAATACTAGTAAATACTAATATAGCATCTTTCATTTTCCACTTAATATTATACATTGTCCCGTCTTATTCTTTTATTTTTCATATCGGTTATTAACTAAATGTTTCAGTTATTATAATAAGATTGGACCGAGATTGTAATTCTTAAGATTCTATAATGATTGTTTTAGTTTCTTTTATATGTGTAATAATCTATATCAAATAGTAATTTTATGATAAAATAATATAAGATTCAAAGTTTAAATATGATATTAATGGAATAAAACTACTAAAGATGTATATTAGTAATTATGATGATAGTATAAATTTAGATCTTAGATAATAAAGCTTTTAGTTTTATAAAATCTACTCATGTTAGTATATTTATTTTTTATTTACATTAAAAAATTTATGTCACTTATAAACTTTTATTTGGCTAACTCTAGTCAATTAAGATCTAATCGGATCGAGAATTTAAAATTTAAAAGGTTAAGATTGGAATCATACATAAGATATATGCCTTCAAAAATCCTATCAAGAATCAGATCATTTTATATAAATAAAAGTGCAACATCTTAATATCAAGATCGAGATCTTAACAAATATTGATACTAGTTTTTTTAAACAATAAACTCTGAACCTACTTAAAGATCTACACTTTTTGTTTACGACAACAAAACTACTATTCACCATCATAGATAACACCTTTTACCCGGTTGGTATAAAGAACAAATGCCTAACATTCATATGAAAAGATGCCAAATCTAGAAAATTTATTCCCATATTTATACATATTTCTATTTCTATACTTTATATACACAAATACAAATATGAAAGTAGTCCACTGTTACATTTCATGATATACATCCAAGCTAAATTCGTCACTTATAATAAAGTTATATACTTCCTGAAATACGCTACTCTGATTTATATAATCTTTATAAAGATTTATAAATAATTAGATGCCAAATTTAATTACCCTCCTAGAAGCCTTCATAGTATCCCCCATATGTGATATGGGCTGTGGTGAAAGGCACAGGGACCCCTCTTACTGCTGACATTGCTTCATTTGCATGATGAACCACTTGATTTATCCTCTGCAAATCCATTCATATTAACATAACAAACATTTAATATTACAGTGCTTAATTTGGAACAAAAACTAAAAATAGCCATTTTGTAAATTAAATTTAATAAATAAAAGGCTAAATATATGAAACCACCCTTGTAGTTCACTTGTATCATATATAATATAAGGTCATGAGTTAGAAAGCATGATCTAATTTCTTTGGATCTAAGCATTCACCACTAGGAAATTTGACTTTAATTTAGCGATGGGAGTATATTCCTTCGCTAATCATCGCAGAATTTAAGTTTTAGTAAGAAGAATTTGCGACGATTTTAGCCATCATTCCTAGTTTTCTTGTTATGACTTCTGGCTCGAATTTTTTTATTACTAAATTTATCCATCTTCATAGGAAAGAAACAAATACTCATATTCGAAAGAGGTGATTCTATTTGGATCCCCTTAATAGTAGTAGCCTTTTGAGAGAGATACTACTATTTAGACCTTCTCCTTTTTACATATACACATCAATTAATTATAATTTTTAATGCAGGTCATGCACTTACATAAATTATATCAGCGGGATTAAATAAGACAATTAAGAGGGTACAAATCATTTCACCAAATAGTTATCTCAACGATAAATACCCTAAATTAACCCTTATAGATTAGCTGTGATCGCCTACAAAAATTAAAACTCTAAACCTTCTACGGTTTATTAAATGATCTTTAAAACCTTGTAGCTTATAGCGTTAGGTGGGGAACGTCTAGTAAATATAAATTATGTATTTCATTATTACACGATATTAAATAAACATGTGGTATGTATAGCTACTCATAAAAAGTGGGTCATAAGAGAAGGACCCGCTTTGTATCCATATGGGTCATGGGAATCCACATTTTCTTTTTATAATAATTAAAAATACAATAATGAATCTTATAAAAACTGTTTCTTTAACTATCAAAGAATCTTGATGATCAATAAAAATTGAATAACTTAATTATATATAGAAATTTGCATCAAACCTTGTCATCAGAGTATAATTGAATCCTAAGCTTTTGATTTTGTTGCTTGTGCCTGCCATTTCCCAAAAGGATGATACAAATGGTGGCAGCAGCCATGCCAAGAGAGCAAAAAGCACCAATTCCATTCAAACCCCATTTCCATATATTCAACCCTTCATTGCCATTGCCTTCTTCCTTGACCACCTTATCAACCTCATCAATCACCATTTTTGATGGTGATGAACAAGTGAACATATGATCATCACCTACGTCCTCATACTGAAACATGTCTGTTTCCATATAAGGTAAAGTGGTTCTCCGAGAACCCGTTCTCGGAGAATCCATTTTCATTTCGACAAATTCGTTTTCTTTTTTGAAGAAAACTTGGAAGATCGGATCGATATCCGATTGTGGGGATCCTTCAAGCACCCCGTTGATCAAGATCGGGAGCTTTGTAATCTCCTTAACTTCCTCTTCAGGATGATCAACAACTTGATGATCTTCCAATTGAACTGGGAAAGCGATCACCTTGTTTTGAGATGATCTTGAACCCTCTTCGGATGACGAGTCGACAAATTCTTGGGGTTTTTGTGAGGAATTGAAGTAATCCATCTTGAAAAGATTCTTGGGGCTCCTCACAAACTTTCTTGAAAAAAATTTCTTCCCCTCATCATTATCATGGACTTGAAGAAGCCCATCATAAGGTATGTTCACCCATCCTTCATCTTCAAGATCCATATTTTTTGCATAAAAGTTGTTTGTGTGAAGAAGAAGAGTGAAGAAGTAAATTGGGTTTTAAACTAAATTAGTGAATTATTGAGGTGGCTAGCTTGCCATGGAGTGTAGTGAGGAATTTCACTTGGAACAAGCAAGAAAAATGGATCTTTTTTTCTCCTAATACATGGACAATTTAGGAGTTGGTCCAATGGGACCCACATGATGTGAAGCAAAATTTATTTTAAAATTGTTTAAGATATTTTCTTGTTTACTATTCTTTTGTCTATGATATATAGATCCTCAATGGTGCATTGAATGTAGCTTTTGATTATTATATTGTTGGTTTGGATAAATTATTCTTATTATTGGACATGAAATCTTTTGTTTTTTTATATGCTGGTTGGTCACTTGGGGAAAATATGCTATATTCTCCCTTCTTTATGATGTTAATTAATAAAAAAAAAATTACACTCGACAAGAGACACTTGTTTATCGATTTTAAGTCACAATTATTGAGAAAATATGTTGAATTGATAAGAATTAATTTGGATAATCATTTAAATTGTATGGAAATATTTTTTTTAAAATAATTGTTCGTTTTTAGTCATTTGAGTTTCACGACATATACCTTGAGATGATCCAAAGATTGTTCGCTTCAAATTTGCAGAGAATTGAAAGAAAACACATGATCCAAAACCCCAACAAATAATACAAGCAAAGTGGAAAAAAAAAAGAAATTAGCCTCTAAATTTTAATGATCTAATTTTTTCTTTAGAAGAAAAGAAAGTATGAGAAAGATAAATCGAAGGAGAAAATATGAAATATTCTATCAACTTCACTATTTTAGTTATTTTCATTTTAGTTTAGAGTTTGTTATTTATTTGACAGAAACCTGAAAAAAAGAGTGAAAACCTCTTCAGAATTCAGTTATACTCTCTGTCCCTTCTTTCACATGAAATGAAGGAGAAGACTGAAAAACCAAAAGTTTTGTCTGTCCAACCAATATTTATGTCATTTCGCGGGAAAAACCAGGGGGCATGTTGATTTTGAAGAATTGAAACTGTTTCACCTCGTTTATTCCTCTTTTCATTTCACAATATTATGCATTTTCTCATAAATGATCTTGATAAAAATACTTTTTAAACTTAGTTACTATTTTATGAAATAAACCCTCTTTAAAAAAGAGTCCATATATAGTTATAGAAAATTTTAGAAACAAATATTAACCAAACAGATTTTTAAATTTTCACTTTTTGTAAAAAAATATTCTAGAAAATTAGTATGTTATTCTAAAACCAAACACACCCCTACAATTGGTGTTGTTTTTCTTCTAATGAAATTTCTGTTTTTTGTTTAAAAAATAAATTAAAATAAAGTCCATTTTTTAAAATATATATATAATAATGGGACATTTAGTGGCAATTTTATTTAATAACAGTTGTATATTTGTAACCTCCAAAAAAGACTAACGAATGGAATACTTGTGACAATCAATGTCTATAACAAAGTCAGAACACGGCATGATGATTCATTTCATTTCATAAATAATAATTAATAACTTTGTAGCAGTTTCTTCTTCGTAGCAAAAATGCTTTCTACAAATACGTGGTCCAAATTTCTGCACACTTGTTACCCTCGATCATGGCCACGTTAATTTGTCAACCAACATGCATATAATAAATACATACAGGTCTTAGAAAATACGTGCAAACCTATACACCTTCATTAATTTCACGCTTACTACAAATGGTGAATCATCTTCACAAGAAAACGACTTCCACTAGATTTTTCCGTTAACAAAAGAACAAGCTTAATGAATCCAAAAGAACAGGCTTAATGAATCCAATAAGGGTGAGTATGGTTCGGTTTGTTTTGATTTTGGTTTTCTTTTTTTTTTTTATATAAAGTTGTATTGATTGATATGAAGTAGTTTAGTTTAGAGTTTGTTTAATGGGTTGTGTGTCGGGGATGGTTTTGTGTCCTCGAACCATTACTCGGATGGTCTAACGAATAAGAAGCCAACATTTGAGGCATAGCTCCCTCCTTCATGAAAGTCATATGGAGGAGAATCGACAGAACTGGTAAAACGAAACTAGGGTGACGGATTCTAATTATTTAGCTAATTCTTAAAAAAAAAAAAGAGCCAAGTAAACTATATCAAAAACAATAAATTTTTACATAAATTACTACCATGTAGAAAGATTTACCATTTTTCATTATAAATACAACAAACTTTCTAGGGTTTACGAGGGTCGTTGGCGTTTTATTGTTATTGTCGGGTTTTCTTTCAAGGTAACCGGAGTTGGATGATAGTGGGTGGCCACCGGCGTTAGGTTTGATGACTGTAGGAGTTTAAAGGCTGTCAGAATATGCAAATTTTTTCAGAGTTAGATTACTAATATGTGACATTACGTACAATGTAACGTTTGAACTAGATGGTTATATTATTCGAGAAAAAGTAAAGTTAATTGTAGTAACTAAAACAATGTTGATTGTATTTTGATCCATTTACATTTTACCCTAACTTAAATGGAAGATAACGTGTATTTCATAAATCATCTTGTACTCAAAAATCATCTCCATCTTCATCATCCAGCTATTGATATTAACAAAGCCTAGCACCATCTTATAATACAAACCCTTACATCATTTTTCGAAAATAAACAAAACAATATTTAGAATAAAAAAACTGTTCTATGTTCGAACAAAATGGACCTGGAAACAAAAATAATCATCAACCCAAAAATCAGATACATGGTAAACAACAAAAACAAATCTGAGACCAATCTTGACATAAATCAAAGTTGAAACTAAAATGAGAAATCTCTAAACAATTCGAAACTAAACACAAACTCGAATTCTTGAAACAAGTTGGGACTATAACCAAATCTTGAGACAACTTTAAAAAGAAATCTCGAAACAAATTGAAACCAAACTCTAACTTGAAATCCAAACTTGATAAAATCGATTTGCAAAAACCAAACACTAACCAGAAATCTTGAGATTTCAAGAGTTCTCTATTGGAATTTATAATTTCCTTTGATTTGAATAAACACATGTACAAGATATATATAGGAGGATAGCCCTACCTAACTATCTAAACTAAGGAAAGGATAAATCCTATCCAAACATACAAGATACAATTTCTATCCGATTACAATTACTATTATTCTCAAACAAATCTTAAGCGAATCAAAATCAGAAATGCGGACATCTTCAACCATCTTTGATATTGTCGTACTTCATCCTCCTACCCACTAAATGAAACATGTGAAATTCATGAAATGAGATGTGTATATCTTCAAGCCATCTAATGAAATTCGCCTACTTCATCCTCTTACCCACTACACGATAACATGTGATATAAGAGAGCTTGGAGTGGGATGTAGAACCTCTCTTTTTCTAATTATGGACATTTGAGTTTTGCATTTGGAATAAGAGAGCTTCGAGTGGGCAAGGGGGTGAGACTTTTGGTGCCATGGTCATCACAGGATCCACACCACCGGGTCGTGGTCACGACAATGGGGTGCCCATTGCACAAGGTTTCAGGCGTGGTTGAGGAAGATGAGTGCCCAACTATTTATCTCTCTCACATTTTCATTTCTTTTTCTTTTTCATTTATTTGTTTTAAAAGGCGTGAGGCGCTCCGAGGCAATTGGCCACTTGAGAGCCTCAATTTTTCGAGGCGCTTCGAGACGAGGGATTCACGTACGCGAGGCGCTTAATTTGTAAAACATTTGTAAATTAAATTAAAACCATACCTCATACGCAAAACAACTTCATAATTAACTTAACAAGCAAAAAAACCAACTTATATCATATTGTATCTCAAAAGGACATAAACAAAACGAAGTCGAAAACATCTATAAACACAAAAAACAACTTAATGAAATCTTTTATAAAAAGAGAATGTAAATAACAGTATAAACAGCATCTTAAAGTATGGAATAATGAATAACAGCATAACAATTAACATAATCATTGTTCATATAAAATGACCTACAAATGAATGAACATAAAGTTCATCTTTTATCACATTCTGATTAAACAAGCTATAAACATAACAATGAAGATTATACAACATGAACAACCAGGGTGTAAAAATTATAAAACATGATTATATAAAGATTACTCATACATGAACAAGCAGGCTTTAGAAATAACAATACATGGATGATTAATATATTACAGAACAGATTAAAGACATACCCGTAATGAAGAAAACCTATAAGAATGGAATAAAGAATAAGGAAGGACTGGAAGCATGAATCAGAGCACTGTATATGCCTATAAGATCGATCTTTAGTAATCAGATTAAAGCAATCAGCAATCATATTCAACTGTAGAGTTTTGAGAAATTAAACCTTGTAGGAGGGGAAAAGAAAGACTATCGGAGGGAAAAGAAATTGGTACGTATGGGAAGGATTAGAAAAGAATGAATCTATAGTAGAAGAAAGAAATTAAACGTTGGAAGTTCAACTGTCGGTACATTGTATTAATATAGCATCGATGATATGCAATAGGCTGTTGGAAAAACGGTGGACTGTTGGACAATCGAAACCAAAGCCCAATCTGAAATTGGGTCGTTGTCCGTGAGTCGCTAAAGGCGATGTCTCGTCGCCTCACACAGAGGCGCTGCTTCCGACCAAAAAAACCCCGCCTCATGTACCCATCACCGCCTCCATGGTCTGAGGCGTTCTCCTCATCGCCTCAAGTCGCCTCGCGCCTCCAAGCGCCTAAGGCGCGCTTTTTAAAACACAGAGATGGGTTACATAATTTGTTGTGGTTGAGGACGACCACTGTGTGATAGGAGGTAACCACTACCTCCCCTCTAACATGAATGTCATTATTATTTGTTTATGTTTTTAATAAAATAGCCCTTTGCATTAATAAAAGTACCTAGTGTAATAGAATATTAACACTGTCCAGACTCTCTTGACTTTGATTTTCTCAAGTATATGTTTGAACATAAGGTTCGTAAACAGCAAAGGACCAAAGATGGTTCATTGGTCAGCTACTCGTTTACAAAAAATAAATGGGTTCACACGAAATTGACAGGAACAAATACACAAATGGCGCGAACCCGATAGCCGAACCTGACCCAAATTGTCAAGCATAGTTTTATGTGATATTTGCAATGTAATCATGTGGGTGGTAGTCTTGATTGATGGCTGGAAAGGTGACTGATAAAACATTAATCAAGTGATGAGAATATATAGGGGTGGAGATTGGTGGCAGCAGCACCATTCAGGTGGGCGGTGGTGGAATTCGGTGACGGATTTAGGACTTTTATTGACAGGTGGTAACATATAATAACAAAAATATAATTTAAGTGAAATTTAGGAGTGAAATTTAGGAGTGTTATTCAAGTTGTTCCGGATTGCGGTCATTCGGGTCAGGTTAATGGGGTCTTGGCTGTTAAATAGCTTACAACTTGATGGTGTTCACAAAATTCAACTGCAAAGAGTGGCTAAAGGACCTCAAAGTTGAGTATAAAAAAGTAAAAACTTGAAACTACTTTGCTGTATCCTTCATGTCATGAACACTTTGAACAAGAAAGTGTAGCATTCATCTCCAGTTATATTGAGATTAAAAGCCTGTCCCAATTTACTTTCTTAGCTATGATTTATTGTGTTTATATGTATATATTTTAATTTAATTAGGTTATGATAGCACCAAAAACACACTTGTAACACCCTAAAATTTGACTACTAGCAAAGTTTAAAAAACCTCGAAAATTCCCACATTGTGTGCTTGGTTGACAGTTGGCCTGTTCCAACATATGGGACTAAAGAGGTCCGCGCCTCATGCAATCTTTATTCTTTTTTGGTTTTTTCTTGATTGTGTAGTCTCAAGTTGTGACACAAATGCAACCAAAATGACATTGAAATATGCAGAAATAGGTCAGCAAAATACATACCAGACAAGCTTCATTAGTTATTATTTGGATCCCGTAACATGATTAAGAAGTGGATGTATATTGTACAAAGTATAGAGGAGACAGGTCACTAGCTTCATACAGAAGATTGAAGCCCGATAACACCTGTTAGATAACAATGCTAAACAATAAATTAAAGAGAAAAATGAAAAAAAAAAGTTCAGTTTTCCTGCCATGAACAATTGTTAATAAGCTGATGAGATTAACAAATTCTGACAAGACAGTGTTTTCAGAGTTTAAACAGAACTTTCACCATGGTATAATCATCAAAGAACAAAGAAAACGAATTGAATCATAATTTATTCATTATGAACTGTTAAATTCAACGAATTTAGAAACTATCGGGGCTGTTTTTTAAGAATCTTAATACTTCAGTATTATTTGAGGGAGAAAGATGCTAATTACCACAACCAACTCTAGCACCCGCGTTTCCGGTTGACTTGCTAAGTTCATGATTACCTATCACATGAAAATTATAACATATCACTGAATGAATGAATGGTTATGAAAAGGTCGGACCAATGGTCAAATACTCAAATTCTAAAATACCCTCGATTGATGATTAATAGTGCTAACGGTTTACAAAATAGGTAGTTCCCAAAACCCCCCTTGAATGATAACCAATAGCCTTAAGAAAAGAAAACTCTTGCAGTTTACCTCTCCCTAGATCATCCTGATCAGCATGAATAACAACAGCCCTCCCCAAAATGGAATGACGCCCGCTCAGTGGAATCTGCACAACATTTCAAATAATACAACACGAAACACTTCATCTTCCCAAGCAATATATCTTCAGTCTTGCCCAAAGAAGATTAAAATAAAGTTGTTACAAGATACATACATGTTTATCTTGAATTGATACTTCAGCAACTCCTGCTCAAAGAAAACACAAAATATTTTAAATGTACTTCGGAAATAAATATTAAGGTTCTATTCATCTATAACATTTTTTTCATTCTTTATCATCCATTATCAATTCATGGCTCCCATCATCATTTACTAAATAGTTTCATGTGTTCTTATATAAATGAAACCAGCAAAATGGAAATGTCAAACTGTCTTTGACAAATAGAGTACAAACCATATTGGTCAGCAACAATGTTACCCAAATCGCCTGCGTGGCGTACATTATCCCAAGGAGCTCCGTGATCGTTGTTTAGTGGATTGAAATGAGGTCCTAAGTTTAAGATCAAAATTACAAGTAAACATGTAAGAAAATCTCACTTCACAGTCACCATTAAACTTAAAAAATTGGAATCTGATTACACAAGTTAACAAAACAAATTGATCAGAATTCAATAATCAGGTTTCAATACATGAGTCATCCAAAGACAAAATCAAATCAGAGTTTCAGATGTGAATGAATTAATCAAACATTAAAGGGTCAAATCTGACTAAAAGGTTATATACCCTAGGTCAATCTTATAATTCAAAACTGAAAATTTGAACTTAGAAAACCAAAAGGGCTGTTCTGGATGTGAGTACCAGTAGAGTTGCAACCATTGGTGGTATCACCAAGGGCATGAATATGGAAGCCATGAAGACCTGGATTAAGACCTGTTATCTTACCACTCACTTGAGTCACCCCTGTTTCCACAAAAAGACACAAATTCAACAACTAATTGAAATTAGAATAAGAAATAAGCTGTCAAGTTATTGAATTAGCAATATCTAACATGTGGAAAATCATTTTCGAGGGAATTTTTGTTGATTAACAATGAAAATTAGGTGCTGGAAGAACAAACCCCCAAATACAAAAACTCACACACACGGTGAAACCAGAAATGAGAGACCATTGGCATCCTGCATGAAGTGAAGCGATCCTTTGACGGAGTTTTCGCCGCCGGTGATGACTGCCACCGCTTTCAAGACACCCATTTCCTCCCCTACTACGCTTGCTCTTATCTGATTCCTGGAGCGTTTGTGAACTTCCACCATATGAGCTTCATTATCATCGCTCAAGCAAAATATTAATTTACATTAGAAGCCCTCGTGCTTTAAAAGAATACAAAATTAACCACTCGATTTCATGAAACTTATTTTTATTATTATTTTTATTTTTGAAAAAATCACAAAAATAACCTGATATTGCTTTTAAATCTTAGCGTTTTGATAATAGATTCATTTAACCCTTTTGCCTGTTATTTTATAGCGAGTGACGATAGTGATAGTGGTTAGTGACGAAGCTAGAAATATAGCTAATTAAGCGGGGTTATAAATAAAATTAATAATGGTTGTGAGTAAACATTAATTCACTAAAATCATACAAAAAATAAATACTAAAAATGTATTAAAATCATACAAAACATATCACTAATCAAAAGATTCATAGCTATAATTATATTTATTTATTGGATTTAACGGAATCTACAAGAAAATATACGTAATTATGTAGCTTCATATACGTAATTAAGAAAATATACGTAATTATGTAGCTTCATATCTTCAAGAATAAAACTAGTGTGTTAAAAAATATTTAATTGAGTTAAAAATAACTAATGGTAATGTTAATGATATTGGTTTAACCATTTAAGTTAGAGTTTATAATGATGATAACATATATTTACGCGTCATAATTTATTTATATTATATAAAAGTTCAGTTAAATTATAATTATAATAATTATTATAAGCATAAAATAGAAACAGATAGTGAAAACAAATTAGGAAAAACAAATTTTAACAGGATGGTGAAAAAGGCTATAGGTGTAACTAAACATATGTGATGGATTAAAACAATTTTTAAATAAAAGTTAAATCATCTAAAAAATCAATAACTAAACCAAAAATGGTATAATAATTTAAGAGTTAATATAAAAAGATCCGCTAAATTACTCGAATATGCAATTAATTTTACGTTATCACTTTTTTTAAACAATATAACAAACTTTCATAATCTTTATATTATATTCAAGTTGTTATATATAAAAGAACTGTAACAAATTCTGTATATAATGATAACTAAAAATTAAATACAGAAAAAAGTTATTTGCATATAATAAAACGATTAAAAAGGTTGAGTATATTGTTTTTTACGAAAATTTTTAAATATGTATAATAATAATTAAAATAAAATTTATTGTGTTTTAAGGTATATATATTTAAATATATAAATATGAGTGGTGAGGGTAACAAATATAAGCATAGCAAACACAAAGAAACTTGGCGCCAACTATTTATGATATTAACGAATCAGTGGGATCCCGCAGCAACCGCTTGTCCAATTAATTTCTTCCTTTTACTCCTTACAATTTTTCTTTAATTCATCGTCTTTTTCTTCTCCATCTTTCATTACCATCCATAAGATATCATTCACATCTTCAATTTACAGAAAAAAAATGAGGGAAATCGTTAGCATACACATCGGTCAGGCCGGAATTCAGGTTGGCAATGCATGCTGGGAGCTCTATTGTCTCGAACACGGCATTCAGAACGATGGATTCCTGCAAGGGTATAGTATCTCTGCTTTTCTATTTTTTTTTTTATAAAATTGTCTCGTATAGCGTTTGTTTTATGCGGATTTGAATCTCTTTACGCAATCAATTTAATCTCATTTACGGTTTGCATTAAATAGGATTAACGAGCTAATCATAAGCATAACAGTGTTTAGAATTTCTAATTAGTTAAGAATTTACATGTAAATGACCTCCGAAAATGATCTAACCCTAGATAATCATATAGCTAGAATTAGCTATAACCAGTTATTCGCCACTTGAAAGAAATTATAATCAGATAATCAATATCAAAACACAATGCAAACACCCCCAAAGAGAGGAAACTTGTTGCTAGGGCACATGCCACAGGAACAACTTTTGAGTTGAATTTCACAATGGCGTTTATAGCTCTTAATGGTTTTTGGTTGATATATTAATGGTAGAATCACATCAAATTAATGTTTTGATTTCAGTGTGTATGATATTACAGTATGATTTGGTTTAAAAAAAATTTATAACTTAATTGATTATTAGTTGCTTTAATGTGATTGTAGTGACAACGGCGCTGGCTCTACAGATGATTCCTTCAGTACCTTCTTCAGTGAAACGAGCTCGGGAAAGCATGTGCCCAGGGCTGTATTTGTTGACCTTGAACCAAGTGTTATTGATGAAGTTAGGACCGGAAGCTACAGACAACTTTTCCATCCTGAACAGCTCATGTCTGGCAAGGAGGATGCAGCTAATAACTTTGCCAGAGGACATTATACAGGTTAAATTCCAAAGTTTATTTTTTTATCACATTTTTATTTTTTAATTATCTCATTTAGTTTATGTAATTTGTTGAATATTTTAACATAAAAAGCAGACATCATATTAGTCAGAATATGTCATTACAAAGATGATTGAGACCAATATTGAACATGTTATGTAATATAGTATTGTTCATATATTTACAGAAATCTAGTTATAACCTTACATATTTTGAAACAAATTCATATGAAGACGTATGTTTTGTTTCACATTTTCAGTGGGAAAAGAAATCGTTGATCTGTGTCTTGATCGAGTGAGAAAACTAGCTGACAATTGTACTGGATTGCAAGGATTTATGGTATTCAATGCTGTTGGTGGTGGCACTGGTTCAGGATTAGGATCCTTGCTTTTAGAACGCTTGTCTGTGGATTACGGGAAAAAACCCAAACTTGGCTTCAGTATCTTTCCATCTCCACAGGTTATAAAATACTAAAAATTTTAAGAAAAGAAAATGCTTCACAAATAAATAATTGTATAATCTGGTTATGTAAATTTCAATCATATACATGACAATGGAGTTTTTTTAATGTATTTGCAGGTGTCAACTGCAGTTGTGGAGCCTTACAACAGTGTGTTATCAACTCATTCGCTCTTGGAACACACAGATGTGGTGGTGTTGCTAGACAATGAAGCCATATATGATATATGCAAAAGGGCTTTAGACATTGAAAGGCCAACTTACAGGAACTTAAACCGCTTAATATCTCAAACCATCTCATCTTTGACGACTTCCTTGAGGTTTGATGGAGCAATTAATGTTGATATTACTGAGTTCCAAACAAACCTGGTCCCATACCCTCGTATCCATTTCATGCTTTCATCTTATGCACCCGTGATATCGGCTGCACGAGCCTTCCATGAGCAGAGCTCAATTGCAGAGATTACAAGTGCTGTGTTTGAGCCTGCTAGTATGATGGCTAAATGTGACCCCAGACATGGCAAGTATATGGCTTGCTGTTTGATGTATCGTGGAGATGTTCTTCCAAAGGATGTCAATACTGCTGTTGGTTCTATGAAGACCAAACGAACTGTACAATTTGTTGATTGGTATATTTGTTGAACAACCACTCTTTATTCGTCACATAAAGCACACAAATAAAGTATGGCTCTCAATTTTCACTCGTTTTAAACTCTAATGGGTCAAGCAGGTAAAATAGAAAAGAAAATTTTAAGCAAGGATGACATGATAAATATTTTTTCATTGTCAGGTGTCCTACTGGTTTCAAGTGTGGAATCAGCTACCAACCTCCCACAGTGGTACCTGGGGGTGATCTTGCTAAGACAAAACGTGCAGTGTGCATGATAAGCAACAACACAGCTGTTTCTGAGGTTTTCAATCGTATTGACCACAAGTTCGACCTGATGTACGCAAAACGAGCCTTTGTGCACTGGTATGTGGGTGAAGGCATGGAAGAAGGTGAATTCTCTGAAGCCCGTGAGGATCTTGCTGCTCTTGAGAAAGACTATGAGGAAGTTGGCCAAGATGCTGAAGAAGAACAGGAAGAAGAAGAAGAAGAATAGCAGCTTTAGTAGGTATGTCTATAATTCCTTATAATTTGAAATTTATAGTGTTTCCATATACTTTCTCAAAAAATTTGACTTAAGGTAACATAGTTTTATCCCTTATTTATATGCAAGTTTTCATCCTATAATGAGATTGGAGGTATCATTATTCACTTCATTTAAATGACATAGTTGTTTCCATTTGCATTCTAAAAGATTTCAATTCAAGGCAATTTTAATCTGGTTACTTGGTAACTATAACCATGTTGAATGTCTTTTCTTTTTGTGTTTGAAAACCGATTGACTTAAAGAATTTTTCTTTGATTAAAGTCTTAGAAAATTTGATGGTTTTTTCAAGGTAAAAGACTAAAAGAGGTTGGTTACCAGGAAGAAAGATTTGATCAAAGTTAATTACCTTTTTATGTAGTTTGCCCTTGTCTAAATGCAAATTTTTATTCGTGAATGACATTGAAGATATCATTATTCACTTCATTCAATGCACATATTTGTTTTCATTTGCAGAATTTCTTTTTTACTTGTGAGGTTAGCTCTGCCAAATTCTTAACACTTTGTTGTAATCCATAGAAACAATCAATTCTTTGACAAATGGGGAAAATAGTTTAACATAGGTTTCACACACACAAGAGCATTGAGACATGGCCATTGCACCAAAATTTAGAAGCTTCCACCTGTCTTTCATAATGATTCTAAAGATAAGGATCAAATTACCATAAAAATATTGATGCTAAACCAAAACATTCATATTTGCTCCTCATGTAATTGTAACAAAGATTTGGGTTCAACAAGTCTTTCTTTTCAATTTGTAATAGTTGATTTACCTTCTCAAAAGTAAACCGCTATCATGGAGAGTTATTCTATCTCTCAAGTGTATGTTATTCTATTCATTTACACATTTATTACTAGTTAATTCAGTTCTTCACTTAAATGTGATGTATATCTATGTGGGTCCTATCAAAATCATCGATTCTTTGACAAATGTGAAGGTTAGTTTGACATAATTTTCACACACAAAAGAGCATTGAGACAAAGTAGTTGCACCAAACTTTAGAGACTTCTATTCTAGGAGAGATTGATCTTGTATGTTACTTAAGTGAGTTGCCTAACCTTGATCTCAATCCCTGCATTAAAGACATGATGTTTGTTGCTTTCTTGAGTGAGTTTCAACTTAAATAGTCAAACAAAATGCACTCGGTGATGCTATTCTAACAGATTTTTAGGTGGACTTTAGATGATGAAATAGTAGTTTCAACTTGTTAGTAAATTTATGGATCGACTTCGTACGAAAAGATAACTTAAATCTTTTAGTTAATACATTAGAAAGTAATTAGTTGGCTTAATCTTGATTAGCTGAATAAAAGGGCATTGCTACAATGAGCAAAAGAAACAAAATAATTCAAACTAAAACATCACTATCTTGATATTGTACATGATTGTTGAATAAACTAAGATGAAAGTGACAATGGGAACCTTTCAAAAAAGTCAAATGAACAACTTGATATATTTGTTTCTCACATATTAGCAACAGCAAGAACATCCTACATCAGTTCACTTCTCATAAAAGTTCCTTGTTATTCTAACAAATTGCAATTATATTCTAAAAATTTATAACGATTAACAAAACAAAGAACATAATGGCGGTAGATCCCAGATTGCTTCATTAGGATCATTAACAGTATCAATATACTCTTGAACCCCGTTCATGGCATATAACGAAGCCGATATCTGTCTTTCCACTTTCATCCTCTCAAATTCAGAAAAATCTGTTCCCAAATTAGGCAACTCAAAAATGGATTGACTTGATGGATATTTATGATCAGTTTTAGCTCCAAAACCCCATGATATATTCGGTACTGCTACAGACGAACAGTTGCTCAAATCCGGCTTGTAAGCATCATCAAATAACTGAGAATGACTTTCTTCTTGTTTCTCACTAGAAGAAAGTGAATCCCCACTCCTACCACTGTTACTTGAACTACTACTGCTGCTACTTCTATTGCTGTTGCTGTTGCTGCTAATACATATACTTGAAGCAACATTTGTTGTGCTTACAGTTGAGGGAATAGGAGAATCTTGAATCTTTTTTTTGGCCATTTTCTTGCTGTTGAGTAGGTTTCGAATCCGGGAAGCAAGTGGGGAGTTATGAGAGACATGGGTTATGAAATTGGTTCGTGTATTTGAACCACGAAGAAGGCAAGCAGCCTCATCATATGCTCGAGCCGCTTCTTCAGCTGTCTCAAAAGTCCCAAGCCACATCCTGATCTTCTGTGTTGTGTCTTTAATCTCAGCAACCCATCTCCCTGAAGGCCTTTGTCTCACCCCTATAAACTTATTATTGTTGTTTCCATTGCTATTTTTACCTCTCCCTTTGCTCGGTTTTGGAACCGAAACTCTATTCCCTCCTCTTGGCTGCTGTTGGAATTGGATTTCCATCTGAACTACAAGGTACAGTTAAAGATTATGGGAACTAGAAGCCTTCTTCCTTGTTCTATATATATACATACACACACATATATAATGTATATATAGGATGTGTCTATTGGTTTACATATAATATTTCTGAGGTTTCTATGTATTGTTTGGTAGTGTATATCCTTTTCTGATTGAACATTCTTTTATTCTCCTAAAAGACAAACTATTCCTAATTAACATGACCAAGTTGCAGTTTTTATATAAACTTTCCATGAAGTTAATTGACTGATTTACCCTTTGATATGGCTTAGATTAGTTGTCAATTGAAGATATGCATTTGATTATCAAATGGGTTAAGAAGACAATTTGACCTCTAAAATTCTTTAGATGGACCTGGTCATGGCCATATAACACCAAGCAGTGGTGGGAAATGATTTTATGCATGGGAAGTAAACAACTCCTAAATTTACATAAGTTTTTGCATTTACATTTCGACCCCGAAAGTTTTATGTATGTTAAAATTCTACCTAAATTGTATGTTATCTTAACCAAAATACCCCAAACATCTGAAAGTATTTATATTTTGTTTTCACTTCTGCAGGTGCCTATTTGAGTGTGCGATCTGAAGCTTTGCCTGAAACGAAGCTCGGTCCAAGAAATCACCGAAAAGCTCGAGTCTTTAATCTATAAACAAACATATGTATCTATTTGTATATAAATGTTTGTCAGACTTAATTGATTTATTAAAACCAAAATAACTTACCATCATAATATACTTTAGAGAATTAATCAAGGGGAATAAATGAGAATGGAAGATAATATAAGGGGTGTTTTTGAAGTTGAAGGAAACTTAATGGGTCAAAGTCGGACATGAAAAAAGGATGGCCTAAAATGCTGCCACGTGGAGGGAAATTAGGAGCCATCTACATTACCCCAAGTACTAAAGTCTAAACAATAAGAAGTTTAAGAGAAAATGACATAAAATTTTCCTCAAATTTAAATTGAATTCAATAATAATATTCGAACTTGTCGTAGACGCTCCGTCCGGTTCAATTCAAGTTGAAATATATGTTAACCACAAAAAGAGGTCAACACAAGAGTTTGAAGTTTTATGAGAAAAAGATTAAGAAATAATAAATAAAATGATATTATTAAAGATTAACTGAAATTGGTTTATATTTTAATCTTGAGGTATAGTAAAGCTTTGATTGACAAAATTGAGCCGGATTTCAAGGACAAATAGAATTTTTGAGTAGTAGGATATTTGGAAACAAATCCTTTATAATAACAGATCTTTTACCGGTATAAATAGTTTTTTGTCATATAATACGATAGTTCATCCAACCATCGTGTCATTATTTGGTCATTCAAACATTGAACACTACTACAAATATCTTTTTTACGAGTTTTGCCAAAATCTTGAGTATTATATACGAGTAAATGGTATATAGATGTCATGCAACTCGGGCATATATAGGATCGGAATACCATATTTATAAAGTGATTACATAAGTCAGGAATATATCTGATTGTTATTTATTGTACTATCTAAAGTAGGTATATAAACGAGTCAAGTTACTCGTGAGCTATCCGAGCTTGATCACTAAAAGCTAGAAAAGAGTCAAGCCTTAAATGACAAGCCTAAGTCAAACCTCTAATAGTGATCTCGTTTATGCTCATAAGAGTACACGGAGTGGAGGGTGGTGAATGAGTGTGATGGGGTGATCACTTGGCGGTGGTTGTGGTACCTCTCCGTTAAGATGTGGTGGGAGGGGAAGTGTGGTATTCACCACATTTGGATGGGTATGTGGTGAGGAGAGGTGGGGCCACATAGCTTTGAACTTTTTTTTAAAAAATTTTGATTGGTTAGCTAGTAATATATGAGTTCTATAATTTGGTGTGGTGAGAAGTGCCACTACAAGACTAAGTGGTTGATTAAGTAGTATGAGAAAAAAGCTAAAGTGGTGATGTGGTTGGTGTGGTGTTATGTGACCACTCAGGGGCGGACCTATGTATATTGGGGGGGGGGGGGGCACGGGACACCGGTCTTTTGACGGTTCGTAGTGTTAATTTTTGACTTTTTGAGACGGTGCTACCGGTAAATTTTCGGGGTGCTACCGGTGATGCCACCAAAATCAAAGGAAAAATGAAAGTTTTCTAAAAAAATGATAAAAATAGTTAATTTTTTCAATTTATATCTTTAAAATAGCATTTTAGTTAACATGACTTCATATAAATTGTGTTTTGTTTTAAATTTTGGCCTTAAAATACCAGAATAACAGCCGAAATCTCGTTAATCCGACCCGATTAACCGGAAACCCGAAAAAAAACCCGAACCACACCCTCAATTCTATTTAATTTTATTTTCGCATTATATGGTGCTACCAGTCAAAAAAAATCTGGGTCCGCCCCTGTGACCACTCCTTATACTTTAAGTCTAAACAAGCTTTATATATATAATTTAATATATATTTTAGTATTTGTATTTATTTGTACATATCTTTTTAACGAAAATTTATAAAAATAATTCTCTAGCCTAAACGAATTAAGCTTAACGAAGCTATAGGCTGCATATATCTTAAACGAGTCAAGCTATAAATGATTGTGGGCACTGTATTTTGAGTGGTTGTGTGTGTCGAGAACAAGACGACGATGAAATCAGCGACTGTAGAAAACTAATGAAAATCGCATATATATATATGGCAGGAAAAGAAAAGGCAGTGAGTCAACACCAACGTGAACCCATTGAAAATCAAGAAACAAAAAAGAAAAAATGGAGAAAATGTCAAACCGAGTTTCGCAATTTTCTTGCCATTTGTCGTTTATTAAAAGTGTTGTTAAAGAATCTTGTTCAAATTGGTAATCTTATAAAAAGTTTAACCGGGATTGTAAAAAATTTAAAAACGTCATTTTTGGTTATTCCTCTCGTAGGAGAAGGAAAAAGAATCTGTCTAAAAAGAGTGTTTGTACAAACTTTTGTAAGATATGGTTTTCTATTTAACCTCATTTTTCTACATAAAATTTTATATATATTTTATGAATTTTAACCATATCAACAAATCTTCAAATTTTTAATATATATTAAAAAAAATAAGTTATAATATCATTATTTTATCTTTAGTTTTTTTTCATTAATCATCCTCATTTGTTTTCTCAAGTGAGTTGTTTTATCAAATATCATTTGTTATTTGTTATTAGTATTCTTTAAACACTATAAATATTTAAAAATTAACTTTGATAATCCTCGTTTTTATACACTAAGCAACTTCATTATAAAAGTATTGACGACTTCTTTAATCTGATAGAGAAAACCATGAGTTGGTTGAAAGTCATTGGTGTTTCTTGTAATTATTAGATTTTCGAACTCAACAAACCAACGACACAAAAACAAGGCCATTAAGTAAAAACCAGAATAAAACCAATAGAGCCTTAGATTCCCATATAAAAATATATGAATCCCTAAATAAGGGTTTATTAGTTGCAAAGGATTAGGATTTAGGACCACTGTACTAACTAGGACTTGTCCTAGCAGTATGAACGGTTTTATCCCACAGTGAGATCTCGAGTTTGAGCCTCATTGTGAGAGTTTTCGGAAAATAGTTGAGGAGGGTTTTACTCTCTCATGGCGTGTGGCTTGAGGCTCGCATACTATCCTATATGAATGTCACTGTTGACTCAGCCCACTAATATAACTTCGCTGTTTAAAAAACATATATATAAGGGTAAAATGGCGTTTTAAAACTTGAGTGGATCTTATTTTTCATTTCTAAGTTAGTATAAACAAATTACTTGAATTTATTTTAATAATTCGCTTTATGTATTATACTATATATCAATTCACATACTAAATCATCAAGTTATCATGAGAAATTGGAGGGTAGTTTGGTAATTTGTTTTAATATCATGAGAATTTGATCATATCATGTTATTTTGCCAAGTGGGTGGGTGACTTGCACATGTTTGTGACATCTCTAACATTTTCTTTAATTATGAGGTGATGAGGTGTCATGTTTTTAGTGCTTATTTATCCATTTGATTGTATTTATATACTATTAGTGCATCTCTTTTAGTGTTTTCAAAATATAAATTAAGAGATAATATTTTCATACTTTAGCTAAATATATAAACATGTTAGTGATATTATTTTTATTTTTTATATGTAAAATATCACTTAAAATATATATACATATAATTTTTTAGTGAAGATTTCAAACTGAAATTAATGTGATTGATCATGTAAGTTCATTATTATCTAGATCAAATTCAATAAAAGTGTAAATGATATCGAATTTGTTATTATGACTTGACATACTCCTATTAAAGTACAGATTTACGTTTATAACCGAATGTATAAATTTAACGTCCTCCCGACGCAACGCGCGGGTCATTGAAAAACTAGTTGAAATCAAAATACATATAAGAGACATCATTTCGAACACGATTTTCACTCCAACCACTCTTTAAAGCTCCCTTCATATTTGAACAGTTGTAAAACTCTTTTCATATATGAAAAGTGGAACTTGACTCTTCATTAATAGATCTCACATGAAATAGTTTTACTTTCTATTTAAATTTTCTTCATTATATCTATTAATATATTAATTAAATATATGTGTCTCACTTTTAAAATATTGAATAGAGAGTAAGATTAGAGTTGAGAGATTGTTTAGAGTTGATGGTCTCATCAAAAATAGAGATAGAGAGCTACTTGTTTAAATCATTGTGTGGAAAGCGACCTCCTTCCTACTACTTATCACATAAAAGCGGTAAATGGTGTAACCCACGAGTTTGATATATGGACCTATACACACATACATTGATAACAAGTTTTGTAAGGAATTGTTGACACACATTTGTGATTTTGTTCATACAATTGTGTATCCTTGATACTTTCTAATGATATGTAATCATATACTAAAACAGCTGTGACATTATACATGTTCACCAAAACCTAATACATATATACTCTACCTAATAATAACCAATATTAAAATCTACCGTTGTTAAGTAAAATATATATGCATTTTTGCTCATCATAATCAATCATGTTACCTTTGTGAAGGAGAAAAAGAAGAGCATGTTATAATCCTAGTGAACAAATAAAAAACCAAAATTCATCCACAAAACTTCACTCTCTTTCAAAATCCAGACATTTAAATTACAATCTGTTTATGCAAGACCAAAACAAGACCACAAAACTCAAACTTTGCATCTTTCAGGACAAAATTACCGTGTACTCGCGAGTCACACGTACCAAAAATATTCGTAACATGTATATGCACATCCTAGACCTATTTTACATTTTCAACTTCCTTTCATAACATCGAATGCATGCAAAAATGAATTTTTTAAGTATGTATTGTGAATAAAAATAATAATAATGCACACACCAAACGAGAACGGAAAGATGATAGAAACCCATTAAGAAGATAAGATGGATTGAAGAGCGAGCTGTTGTTGAGGTTGTAAAGATGACCAGGTTGATGCCATGGCAGAAGGTGGTAACGTTTGCTGGAGCTGCCTTAAAAGGTTTATCATTCGGTTAACTGTTTGTTCAGAGGCCAAATCTTTACCAGCAGAAAGAACCTAAAACAAAAATTACTGAAAATTAGAGAATGATGAAGACAAGAAATGGAATTAATAAAAAAAATCTCAGAACATGAAAAGTGTACATCTGCAAATACTGCGACTATCTTCGGAAGATACTGATGGTTAAGCCCTAATAGTTCTCCATCAGACCTGGATACATAAGCTTCATGATTAATGAAACAGATATGGTATGAAAAGAATGAAACATTCCAAGAGATAAGGTCCTCGGGTTTGTATGTTGTACAAAAACGCTCCCGTTTTATCAAATTCAATACTTTACCTTTCAACCATTGAGCAAAGCTGATCATGTACAACTTTAGCCTCAATCAAATCACCTTTTAATGGCAAGCAATTCAACCATGCAGGAACAATCTGAACAATGGAACAGGATTTTAATCAATTAAAACCTCACTTTAAATGTTTAAGAACATATTAAATGGCTGTCATGGTGGGAATATGCAAATATATAGAGATGGGGAGTGGATAAAATATAACACAACCGTGTTGTATAGATTTTTAATAAAATTTAGAGTCTTGAGAGTTTAGACTATTAATGTGATTAAAGATGAATGAAAAAATTACCTGAGCAGCATTAATACTATCACGATGGAATTGGCATATCTTGCCAAGAGCTGAAACAGCATTGTCATAAGCCATTACATTATCTGGATGTAACGCATCAGGGCGTCTTATAACAGCATCCAATCTGGAAAGAGCCTCTACAAAAGGGGCCAAAGAAAAAAGAAAAAGAATAACAAGGATTAATGGTCAATTGGTCAGAAAGAGAGATAACAACAGTGCCAGAAAAGAAGTGCAAGTAACAAAAACCTACCACCGACATATGGCTTGAATGAACCGCCCCCGAACTCTGCACATATGCCAACCCCATAAACAGCAGCCTGACAGAGTGACGGGTAGTATATATTTTTAGAATTAAATAGCCATGAAAGTGATAATTGTTATCACTAGGAGTGACAGAATGGGTACTGGGTAGCCAATGCAAAGAGTCAAAAGTCAAAACAAGTTCAGCTCAAATTGGGTGTTTTAATATGGGTCGGGACAGGTCGTGTTTATCTGTCCAAAGTATATAATTATTTTTTAAGAATGATTAGTGTTTCAGATATGATTATATTAATTAATATATGTTTCAATAATAATCCAAGTTTATGAAAGAAATGATATGTGAGGCTTTATGCATTAAATACATTTCACGCCACCTTTAACTAATTTGATAGATTTTCCTTTAACCTAAGATTTTACTACTTTAACCATTTGGTCCTTTAGAGAGAAAAATATAACCCGAATCATAAAAAATTAACTGCCGATACATAAGTTATGCATACCTGGCGAACATCTGTGCTTGAATCATTGCATGCTTCCAAGACGATTGGTAGAAAGGTGTTGTAGTATCTGTAATAACATAATTGATAGTTAAGAAAAATGACTTCAAGAAATTGTGACAGTAACAATAGAATAAAGGGCTTACTTTAGAGCTGAATCTCTGCAATGCTCAGCAACATCATCAAATATGCAAATTGCTATTCTTCTCTCCTCCGCTGTTCTATCCTTGCCCTAAGTATACACAATAATTCCACCCAATGAAAAATTTTAAAAAAACACACACACACAATGCATCAAGAGATTAACGTAACAAGTAACAACCCATAGTTTTATAAGCCTTAAGTTGTGTGCTTTTAGACTTGGGTGTTACAATGCATCAATAACTTCCACCATGGTTCCAAGTTGAGACTCAAAGGAGTTATTGGGCTAGCCAGACTACTACTTTTAGACTTGGGTGTTACAATAAATGTCATGCATAAAAAGGAGCGTTAGTATAATGAAACTCACCCACATAGGCATTAAGTAGGGCAAAAGTTCCTCAAAAAGAGGCAGAAAAGGTGCCTTAAAGACCTTAACTAGAGTGCCCAAACAGTCACCAACCTAGGTTTAAGAGAGACAAAGGAAACATTATTCAAAAGAAGATATAGGGAAAAAAATGCAAAATTCATATTTGGTGAATTGAAAAATAAAAGCATACTTGATCAAAAAGTTCTTCCTCTTGTTCATTTTCTTCTTTGAGCATTTCACCCTCTTCTGCATCAAAGTCCTCTGCTTTAACTCTCTCGGCTCTTTCATTTCTTCTAGCTGAACTGGCTGTCATCACCTCTTTTAGCTCTCCCACAATGCTTCTGACTTGGCTTTCATCTAAAAGAGGCCCACAAATCTGAAGCAAAAAGAAGTGATAAATAAACTGAAATTTTCAGAATATCTCCTCTCTACAAACAAAAGGAAGTCAACATTCAGTAAATAATAAAGCATACCTGTACACACTCCTTTATTGCCTCCAGCATACTTGAGCAAATTTCTGTCTCTGGTTCCTGAAAACCAAAATTCAGTAAATAAAGATTCACAAGCTCCACTCTCAAAGAACATAAGGAAGATATTGTCATGCATAGAAAAATCAGCCATGACAAAAAAAAAGAAAAAAGAAAAGAAAAACTCACACCACGTCGAGTGGGGAGACACGAAAACAAAAAACAAAAAATAAGCATGGTAAAAGCATCTACTAATGTTAGTATGTGTTAAAGTAGTGTTGTTTAGGGTTAAATTGCTACAAAGGCAATTATTTCCATAATCAACCATAATAAAAAAAGCTAAGAATATTCCAGTACTTCCATACTGAATGAACACTATAAATAGGGAATTAGAGAAGTCAAGCAAGCCCGTTTCATATTTCGTTCTTATTTCCATTATTTTGCAATAAAACATGTTGCAAATTGTATCAGTATGAGATAAATGATGAAAAGAACCTTGCGTAAAGCCTCTACTAAAGCTGGTACGATATAGTCAGACAACTGCTTTACATAGGACTCATTTCGGCCCTGGGATTGACCCTTCTCAACAGCTAATTTTGCTGAACGGAGAAGCTCCGGCATGGCTACATATCAAAGTAAAAGTCAATGATTACAACATGATATTTGAAAATAGAATTTAAGTTCACTCAAGGGTGAGTTGGTACCTGAAACTGCAGCCTTCCTAACTTCTTCATGAAAATAGAATTTAAGAAGTGGTACTAATGTTGGAGCAACCTGCATAAAATTGTGATTTGTTGAAAAGCCATTTTTTCATAAACCGTTTATAAAAAAAAACAAGACAAAATAATAAAAATGATACTTCACCTGATCAATCCAAGGGAAAAACCCTTCCTTTAACTCATCAGCATAGCAGCATAACATGTTGCATGCTGTAGCTTTCTCCTCAAGGACACTTGTCTTGATCCCTATTCTCTTATCTCCAAGTGTAATAGTCTCGATGCTGCAATTTGAACAGTGTATACTTATAAAAAAATCCAAAACCAATAAGAAGTAATGAGGAAATTCTACAACTTATAAAAAAGATATATAACAAAATTAAAAATCAGACCTTTCATCATCAGATTCGTCAATATCTGCATCTGAATCAGCAGATGTAATTGTAACATCGGGTTTAAGTTGGGCAGAATGAAGCAACGGTGGCATGACAACGTTCATGTAAGGGAGGAAATCCTGCCCTAAGCACTTGCAAAGTCTTGCCCATGCCTGGAACAGAAAATTACAATCATTAACTTCAATGCAATAAAAATTTAGCATTATAAGCAATGCTACATAATAGGGAGAAAAAAACATACTTGCAACATGTAGCTTATAGTTGGATCATCTGTCTCCAGTTGGGAACCTTGCAGTGACATAAGGACGTCCATAACCTTCAACCACATAATACATTATTAGTCCATAAAGTGATCTATACTATGTAATAAATAAGTAATTATTATGTCACTTGTCACTTATTTTATTGACCAACTCTTTCATATTCCCGCTCATTTTTCTTTCAATATACACTTGTGATGTTCAGTATTGCGTGTATAAACAATAATTCTACTTCCTCATTTTCAATTTTCCATACTCACCCCCTTATACTATGATTTCTTTAGTAAATATTTTATTTTTCACCATATTCTATATTTGAATGTCATTAATGGTATTGTCCACTACCTATGTTTACATGTCTATTAACCCAAAAAAAATGATTGTATTATTAGAAATATAGTTTTAAATAAATCTCATCAGTTTGTTCATAAAAGACCAAGATAGAAACTTTTGTGAAATCTTATTGTATCTTTTTCATGAGTGATAAATATTAACGAAGAATATGTAAACATATCTTATCACATTTTCTATACAACAATCATCTATGATCGCTAATATACTCGAAATCATTAAAATTTACATATGTATGAAAATTAACAATTACAAGATATATTTAATCATACACACAGACACACATCAAATGTCTAATAGCCAAAGGGTATAAAGGTATGTATTTAAGATGTTCCTCTTTCAGGTTGACTGTTCGTCTTATTTGAAACAAAAGTGTAAATTTAGGGTGTGTAATTTTGTTGTTCATGATATTTTATATATTTTTTCATGAATTTGTCATGTATGCACTATTTCAATTGACTTCCAAATTTCTAATTAAATTTATGTTTTGTTGGACTACAAATATAACATTTGATAATTAAATTTTCTATTTCCAAGTTTTATTTAACAATAATTGTGTAAAAATGCATAGGAAAGACATAATTAACTATGAAGTCATTTTTTATAACACCTGTGTAATACACGGGGTTCGTGGTATGTGTATGTTTGTATGTATGTGTGTGTTTATACGTATGTATGTATATATATACATGTATATATATATATATGTATATATGTATGTATATGTAAATAGATATGTGTGTTAGGAAGAAGTATACCTGCTTGGCATCATCCTTGAACTTATCTTTTCCAACAGCCATTCCAACCAAACTAATGCACTCCATAGATTTGGCACGAAGCATGCGATTAGCTTTGTCATTTGCATTCACAAGTATGGTTTTCAAGTAAGGCATTACTGCATCATAATACTTTTGAAAATGCTCCTGCCAAAGAATATGATGAGTGAGAACCAAAGTTACAAGAAACTTATCATGTTATGCCAAAGAAATGAATAGGCCTGATGATGGTACCTGAGATGAATCAGCAACTGATGCCAAAGCAGTCAAAGCACCCTCCTGCACCATCTGCTTAGCATTCTGAATATACAACAAAGATCCAATAATTAATATCCAGTCAAATAACTTCTGGCATGTCAAATTGTTCAAAAAAAATTCAAAAATAGATACTGAATATTATTTATACAGAACTTGGCAATCTAGAAACAATGACATACCTGCAATAAGACAAGTAATTTCCCCACAATCCCATCCAAGTATGGCTTTAGAAGTTCCGGGGTACAATTTTCACTGAAGTTGAGCACAGCTGACGCGGCATGTGCCTGCAAAAACACACGAACAACCGTAAATGAAGTGAGTCATTCTCAGGCGGACTAATGCAAAACACTTTTTACAATAATTTAATTCTAGAATATCCAACACTTTTACATGACACGATGATGCAATGAACAGATACATACTGAAAGACAAATATCACAACTCACCTGCACCCGAGGATTATGATAGTCATCCATTGCTGAAGCTAATGCTGGAAGCACAAGATGATGATACTGCTTTTGCAAATCTGGGCCTAAGTCTGTAGACAGTTGACCAATTGCATTGATAGCCGCCCACCTGGCACGAGGGTGAGGATCTTGAAATGAGTTCAACACCATGGATACAACTTGCTCTAAGTTCTTTGTCATAACCTGTATCACCAAAAAATATTCGAAAATGTTACAAGTAGTATACAAAGATTTTTCTGCATCCAAATACCGTTGGAAGCACTTCCACATAAAATTTACAAAATACTATTACAACGTTAAGGGAGCAAATATGCATAACATTACATGCTTGTCATCATGCAACAATAAAGAATCATTCAAAATATCATCAGTAGAAAGTAAAATACCTTTGAGCAACCTTCTGCAATTTGAGCAAGTGCAATGAGGGCTGCATGGTGCTTTTGCCACTCGGGAGCAGCCAAATAGGCAGGCAAAAGCTCAGATACAACGGGGACAATTGTATTCCCACCCAAAGAAATCGAAAGCCGGTCCAAGTATTCTTGACCAGCACTGTAATTGCTAGACTCACCCGCATCCTCATGTTCAACCTCAGCGCTATGCCAAGCAGGATCATCTTCAACATCCAATAACATCTTCATCAGTACCTCAAACAATCGTTTAATAAATTGTGGCAACTTCCTAATCATCCCTGGTGCCCTTTCTCTTGCTTCAGCCAAAGTAATAACAAACTCAAGTGCCAAATGCTTCGTGCCTTCCTCCAGAGTCTCAGCCTCTGCAATTTCCAACATTGCGGCAACAACTTCGGCAATCTGTTTCCTTAGAAACCTGGGCTCAGTGCCTGCCAATTCAATTAGTAATTCTAAGGCATCTTGCGCAGTGGATTCTTCCCCGGTGTTCAATGCTTCCGTCAATGTCTGCATCATTAAGGGCAGCAAATCATGAAACTTGTCCCGATCGGAGGCTTTCTCCAAACACTGAATTAAATTAATTGAAGCACCCAACGCTGCAATTCTAACATCGGGATCTATCCCTGTACCCAAACACCCTAGAAAAACAGCATGTAAGGTGTCCAAATGAGGAACCAATGTTTCACCAATGAATTGAGCCAATTGTGCAAAAATCAACAAAGCACTTTCTTTGTGCCTATTGTTTCCTGATGTAACACACTGAAACATGAAAGGTAAAAGTTCCGGCCATCCGTTTTCCGGCAAAACCAAGGATGCAAGTTCCGAAACGGTGTCACATAGCTTTTTGGATATCGATTTGGATGATTCCCTGCTTACGGACTCAAGCAGCGTAGATTTCAGGGTTAATTGAGTGGTAGGTGAAAGGGAAGGGTATAGCGCTTGCGATTGAGACTCATCGTCGGAGGTAACGGTAAGAATACGCCGGAGGAGCACGGCGGACATGGCGCGTGCTTCGGCGTGTGGCGAAGAGTGAAGGAGTTGAGAGAGCTTGAGGATTAGAGTATCAGGATGATGGTGTTTGCATAGGTTGAAGAGAGTTTCTGCTTGTGAACGTTGGTCGTTGACGGCGGACATAAGATGGGAGATTAGGGTTTCAAATTGGGAGTTGTCAGGGCCAAGGACGGCGGCTATCTGAGAGAATTGAAGTTCGGTAGGGTGCATGTTATCGGAGGAAGCCATGGATGGAGCGTCGGCAGTTATCCGGCGGCGGTTGTAGGAAAACTGGTTCTCCCTCCAAAGAGTGAGTGACTTCCTTTTTTTTATTTGAAGAGATGGAGGGAATAGGGTTTTAGGATGGAAGCCATTAAGACAACTAGCCAAGGAACTAGGGTAGTGTTTGGACGCGGGGACAATGATATTAATTTTTAAATTTTCTATTTTTTTATTACTTTTTCTATTTATTTTATTTTCATATAAGTATGACAAGGTTTTTAGTGTTCGCGCGTTGTGGCGGGGCTTCTATATAATAAATTTAACGAAAATGTTTAATTGGTTATTAAAACATAAACATTCAATTCAATGGGTATCATTTATTTTTTAAATCAAACACTAATCTTGTACCCCTAATAAGTGTCCTGGTGTTAAAAACAAACTTGTATCACATGTACAACATACTTCCATAGCATCATTTATGGCATTCTACTCTAACAAAACATATTTCCATAATCATTTATGACCTTCCACTCTAACAAACTTTCATCTCCGGTTGAACATACTTCCGTAGCATCATTTATTATTTCCACTCACAGAAATTCAGAAGCACTTAGACATCCCGCACTTCAATCTTGTTGCATGAATCAACCTAAACATTAGGGTGAGTAACAAAAGTTTATTCAGTTACTATAATTCAACCTAAAAGCTATCTCTCTTTCCACTCACACTCATACAATTTTACTAAAATGACACATGAGACACAAACACATATACATACATGCTGGTAGATACACAAATATAGAATAACAACTTAATAGGCTTCATGGATCTAAATTTTTTGTTAATTATTTGACTTCTTGTGTTTTTCGTTTCAAATTTGCAAGTTGACACAACATTTTCCAAGAATGGGCATCAATATTTCAACTATCGAAAGAAAGTAAACACATCTATCTCTGTATCAAATATGTATACTTATATAAACAAACTTCAAAATACACATCTATTAAATTATAAAACTTAGAAACCCCTAGAAATCTGAAACTTACCACAAACACGAATCACCTCGTAAAAATATGCAAAATCGAGCCTCATCCACTACTAATAGTTACACAAATCAACCATATGTCATACAACCTTAGAAGGTAGTGGTTGACATAAGATTATTGTAAAATATTTTTTGATGTTAACTTTAACTATATTAGACTCTGAGGTAGACTTTGTTAGTTAGTTTTTGAAATATTAACTTTAATAAATTAGACTTTGAGATAGAACTTTTTTATAAAAAAAATAATCCTTATGAGAAAACTACATTTACCATAGATAAAAAAGTCTTTGGTTTAGATAAATAACATCCTAAGAGTTAAAAAAAACCACTGTAGATGAATAGTGCTTAGGAATAGTGAAATAACATTTGATAAATGTTAGTATGTTTAATTAATATGTAATTATGTAGAAACATTACTTTTTTTATTGATTTTGATATTATTTTAATTTTATGAGTATAAATACAAAGTAGGATAATTTAAAAACATTTTTTAGAGAATGATAATTGCATAGCACTTAATTAAAATAGTATGTTTTAAGTTTTAAAAAAATGATAAAGAAAAATATATAATACTAGTGTTTTTATTTTTAAAATAGGCATTTTATCATTTTCAAAAGAATCAATTTATCATAGAACGTGTTTTCTTTATAAAATTAAAATCATAATTATTTTTTAATCTTATTCACTTAGTGTAGTTGTCATTTTTCTAATATTAGTAAAATGAATATTGCCTCAAAAAAATAACATAAAAAGGATAAACAAGCTGTCGGGGAGGTGTAACACAATTTTTTCTGTTTTAACTTATAAATATTCTTTTATTGTGATACTAAGTTGTAACACCACTTTTTCAGTTTTAACTTATAAATATTATTTCACTAGTTAGCATCAAAAGATTGTTAGAGTTTACAAAATACTTGTACATATATACATAAGTGCTAACAATTTCCATGTCAAAAATCATCGTTTTCAAACACCCAGAGTTATCCATCTGATCACAGAGCTGGCCTTACCCTTTGCTGGAACCTGAACCAACTGCAACAACAACATTAATAAAACAAAAACGATGCATATAAAATTTGTTTGAACAATTATATATATAAGAGTCGAACGGCTATGATGACCTAACATCACATGAGCACAGTTATCGTTCGACGTTTATGAGAAGTGATGATAATATCGACGACTTATTCTATTTAGAAAAATATGAACAATCTTGTATTTAGTAACAAGAGAACTCCATTGATCAAGATTTTGCTTGAAGTCCAAAATCAACCTGTTTCAAGGTTCAAGAGTATGATTTACGATGGATATAATGGCTTCAATTTCCTACTGTCTCGGTAAAGCTAAAATGAACCGTAATTCTAGATTATTGCATGGTAAATTTTTGGTGTACTTGCCTAATAGTTTGATCATGATCAGGTTGTTTTGATAGTTATGCACCTTGCATAAAACTATCATGATTGTAATTTGTAAACTTAAACTTTATTTAATATAACCTTGTATTTCAAATAAAGTTGATGTGTATAAGAATAATAGTTAATAAATTCATAAGAAAATACATATGATAATTACTATACATGATAAATTCTTATTGTGTATCATTCATCATCTTAATAATAAAAATGTGAATTTTGACTTGTTATCTTACATATCTTATAATTTTGTATTGTATTATATATCGATTCACAAAGTTATTAAGCAAAATCTTGTGATATATGCAAGGATATTGTATTAATATGTCACGAGAAGTTGGTAAGATATGAGAAATTGAAATCTCAATATAATTTTTAGTTTATATCATTTCTTTAATCTATGATATATATATATATATATATATATCATTAACACATTTTAATACAACTGTAGTTAGTATTATCTAATAGAAATAATATAATTTAAATTTTAGATAAAAATCGTTTAACCCGTTGCGAATTGCGAGTAACATCAACTCATTTACCGCTCCGTCGCTCACACGTGTGAATAAGATCATATTTTTGTTCAAACTTCTAAGCCGAGACTCGAGAGATATCATGCTTTTATATGACTACGCTTATATATAATTAAAAAATATTATATATTCCAACGCACGAAATAGACAAATAAAAGTTTAACTAATCTTTCTATTAATTAATTAATTAAATAATCACAAAATGGGGCATTTGGAGGCAAAGGCATACAAATGTGTTTACATCAATACATCATGTGGAATAATAATTTCCCATGTTTTAAGCCCACTCGAGTTTAGGTAATGATTATTAATTAGTTTCTTAATTGATTATTTGAAATAACTTTTTACATGAAATATATATATTTTTTTAAACAACTTTGATTATTAATCAAACAAAAAAAATTCTATCAAGCTTTTATTTAGAAAAAACGAACTCTTCATATTCGTACCACACGTTTAACAATTTATCCAAACTGTTAGATTAAAATCTAAAAATAATACAAAGGATATGATATATGATTTAAGAGTTTAAGGAGTTGTATATATGAAATTTTCTCTAAACATTTAATTAAAACTAAAGTCGAAAGAGAATCCAATTTTAGTTAAAAAAAATTATATTTGGATTCCAGTCTTTACTAAAACTGATATTTCAGGTCTGATTAGTAAATTTTTTTCTAAATTAATAAGTATAATTGTCTAATAATATTTATTCATATTATTTTTTATAATAGTAGCCAAAATGTTTCAATGTTACCACGTAAATCTCTCCTATATCCAGGGTTCTAAAAAGCGTGTTATGGTGGCACAACTCCAGCGTTAAGAAATAGCCCTTGGCTGTGGGGTTAGGCGTGGCGTAAGACAAGGCGGCATAAGGCGCCTTTACGCGTCAAATAACGAGTTTTTTAAGGCGTGACGCGCATAACATATATTTTTTTAAAATTTTGACTTTTTTAATATACATTTGCGATTGCATGTATTGAACTTCTATAAATTTATATTTTGAAATTTGTATATGTTACTTTGCTCGTAATATGTGCAACTTTGTGTAATTTGTATAATAATAATGATAAATTGGATATAAATATTTATAAAATATATAAAAAATTATCGCCTTAATTACCGTCTTAAAAAGTGTCATGAATTAGCCGTAGCTCCTAAAGCTTGAGGTTTGACCTTGCCATCACAACATGCCTTACATTATCTAAAACCATGCCTATATCCCTCATCTCTCTAAACCTCGTAAATACCAATAAATTAAGTTAGGATAAACTCTATATAATAAGCCATTATACAAAGAAACTTTTACAAATTATGGGTTCTTCTATAAAATGACAAACTTTATATGTAACTTAAACAAATTAAAGATAAACCAAACTTTTTATTAGGGTTTAGTTAATCATAATGTATTTTGTTTGTCATATTTTGTATATGTATTGAATTTTAAAAGTTACATAATATTAAATTTCAATTTGTCGTTATTATATGTATTTTTATTGCATTAAAAAGGAATAAATATATAAGTTCGGCATGTATAGTAAAAAGTTTAGTATACACAATAGCGATAAATTAGAGGTTCAATACACACAATAGAAATTTTCGAAATCCGATATACACAATAGCAATAAGTGTTAGGCTAGATACATTTTATTACACTAAACCTTTTTAATGATGTAAACCAAACCATTTGAAGAAATCACATTTGTAAAAATCAAAAAACAATCGAAGCAAACATGTTTTGCAAATGGCATCAAAGTTGTAAACCATAAACCATTTGTAGAATTCATATTCACACACATAACTTTCCAAAAGTCTAATATAATACAAAATCTAATATAATAACAAATATATTAAACCAAACATATTAGAATTAATAAATTATCATTATAATAATGTTACTTATAGATGAAAGGTTTTGTTGAGTTCTGAATTTTAAATATCATAAGTAGCCATCTAAGATTATTTTATATTTGTGAAAGGTAAAATTAAAGTGCAATCCAAAAATTGAGACAAATATACGAAATACAACTAAGATTTTATAAGAAGGGGAACTCACGAGCAACCTGAACAATTCAAATAAACGAATACTCCAACGACTTATAGAAGCTACAATACAACTATTACACCAAACATAACTACCAACCCTGACCCGATGGCATACAACTCCTACAACAGAAGACCCAAACAAGAACATGAATCAGACAATCATAAATTCTGATTGAACACAATCCTTAAAAAACCCCTTTGCAACTATCTAGGATTTCATTGCCGACTAGGTAGGCCAGATTATCTTTTTCCAATGATAGCAACTTATGTTGGAGGATTCCTCAAATTTTTCATTAAGATATGATAGACTATGATGCAACAAACACAATTCTATTTTAATCACTATTGCAACCCACATACTTCTTGTAATATAATGGAAGGGAAATTCTATGGAGGGAAAACAAAAACAAAAGTGGCGGGTTGAAGCTTAAATGGGACCATGAAGAAATATAAAAGGGACCCAATTCTTGAGATTTAGTGGTCTCTTTGCATCATTGTGATACTTCTTTTGACTCATTCCACCCTGGCTTTGTTTTACAAAATATTTTCATTACACTTTTAGGATACCAGCTTAGAAATTTGTTGGCCAACCCACACCCACCTACTCATTTAATTATAAACTATATATATATATATATATATATATATATATATATATATATATATATATATATAGATATATATATTATATATATATATGGGTAAAAGTTCAAACGAGAACTGTTTTTCGTACGAGAACTGCGAGAACCAATCTGAGCCGTCCAATTCCCCCTTCTTTAATGTCATTGCTCACCCATGAATTCCTCACATGCACCCTGCCTCACTTGATCCCCGCCACGCTCTCCATCCATGAACTTTCCATATCCAAGGAACGGCTGAGATTGGTTCTCGCAGTTCTCGTACGAAAAACAGTTCTTGTTTGAACCCTCCCCTATATATATATATATATATATATATATATATATATATATATATATATATATATATATATATATATATATATATATATATATATATATGGGAAAGTTCATTCGAGAACCGTTGTTAGTGCGAGAACCGCGAAAACCAATCTCAACCGTTCCTTGGATATGGGAAGATCATGGATGGAGAGTATGGAAGGGATAGAGTGTGGCAGGGTGCATGACATTGAAGTAGGAGGAATTGAACGGCTCAGATTAGTTCTCGCGCTAACAACGGTTATCGCATTAACTTTTCTCTCTCTCTCTCTCTCTCTCTCTCTCTCTCTCTCTATATATATATATATATATATATATATATATATATATATATATATATATATATATATATATATATATATATATATATATATATATATATATATATATATATATAGGGGTCGAGAACCGTTATTAGCGTGAGATTCGCGAGAACTAATCTCAGCCGTTCCTTGGATATGGGAATATCATGGATGGAGAGCGTGGAGGGATAGAGTGTGACAGGGTGCATGTGAGGAATTCATGGGTGAGCAATGACATTGAAATAGGGGGAATTGGACGGCTCAGATTGGTTCTCACGATTCTTGCACTAACAATGGTTCTCAAATGATCTTCTTCCTACACACACACACACACACACATATATATATACACACACACACACAGGGGATGGTTCAAACGAGAACTGTTTTTCGTACGAGAACTGTGAGAACCAATCTTAGTCGTTGATTTAATAAGTGGAATTCACGGATGTAGAGCGTGGGGGGATCAACTGTGGCATGATGCATGTGAGGAATTCATGGGTGGACAATGACATTGAAGGAGGAGGAATTGAACTGCTTAGATTGGTTCTCGTTTGAACATTTGCCTATATATATATATATATATATATATATATATATATATATATATATATATATATATATATATATATATATATATATATATATATATATATATATAGGGGAGGGTTCAAACGAGAACTGTTTTTCATACGAGAACTGCGAGAACCAATCTCGGCTGTTCCTTAGATATGGGAAGTTCATGGATGGAGAGCGTGAAGGGGATCAAGTGTGGCAGGGTGCATGTGAGGAATTCATAAGTGGGCAATGACATGAAAGGAGGGGGAATTGGACAGCTCAGATTGATTCTCGCAATTCTCGTATGAAAAACAGTTCTCGTTTGAACTTTTGCATATATATATATATAGGGGAGGGTTCATGCGAGAACCGTTGTTAGTGCGAGAACCGCGAGAACCAATCTTAGTCGTTCCTTGGATATGGGAAGTATCATGGATGAAGAGCGTGGAGGGATAGAGTGTGGCAGGGTGCATGTGAGGAATTCATGGGTGGGCAATGACATTGAAGGAGGGGGAATTGGACGGCTTAGATTGGTTCTCGCGGTTCTCGCGCTAACAAAAGTTCTCGCATGAACTTTTGTCTATATATATATAATATGTATATATGTGTGTGTATGACACGAAAATATTGGAACAAAAAGCATTAAAGCTACTATGTATGTTTTGGTCTCAATTAAGTCTTATATGAATTCTCATTAACACACCGTGTTACAGCTTTCATTAGGAGTCTTACAAAGCATCTTTAGGTTGATATGAAAAGAGTACCAAGTAGCTGGTTATAAAATTATTTTCTTTATATTTTATTACGTCACACAATACAATATGTTGAGGGAAACTGCTTAACAACTCCATGTACATATGGATTTTTCTATATAAATAGTATTATATAAAAACAAGGGAATTAAGCAATTATAATAATGGTTTTCTATATGTATATAAGACTATTGATACTATACATGCGTTAAGATAAAAAGGGTGAAGAATAGTAGAGTGATGGGAGAGGGTGGGAAAGGGGTGGAGAATGGAGATGATGTGTCTCTCTTTTCTTTTTTTTCTTTTTATTTTAAATTGGGTAAATTGTTAAGAAAGATAATATAAAAAATTTATTTGCCAATAAAGTTAATGTCTAAATTTTTTGTCAAGAAAGAATCGTAAATTTTGATTTCTAACAAAAAAGGAAACCTGTGACTTGTTGATCGGTAATCGGTTAAAAATCAATGAGGTGGCAAGAACTTAAAAAAAATTTATAAAAGAAACTTATGCGTCATGTATCCTTTTCTTTTAACTTTAAATCATCAAACCTATCTTCTCTCTCCAACCACTCTTCTTATCTCTCCCATCACTCGCTCTACCCTCTTACATCTGCAGTCCATAGGCCATTGTAGCTCCACCGCCACCATCGCACCACCGCCACTGTCGCTTCACCGTCACTCCACTGCTCCATATCAAGTTTGAATCAGTCGAGTATGTTCGCTTCACCGCCATCGCCACTGTAGACTCCACCGCTATTGGCTCCTCACTACCACCACGTACTCCTACACCACCGTTGGCTCCTCCACCGCCACTATAGACTCCTCCACCGTCATTCTCTCTGGATCTAGGCGTACGTATCCTCCACCTCCACCGACGGGTCTCGTAATTTTAGGGTTTTCTTAATCCAGCCACCGTGTTTTCAGATCTCTTCGAGATCTCTCTCTCTCTCTTTCTGTTTTTCAAGTTTCAAATCCACCTCTTTTTGTTCTTCAAGTTTCAGGTCTTTCACTCTCTTTCTGCTTTCAAGTTACAAATCTATGGTTATGAGTGTTCATGGTGTTCATTTGTGTGATTATTGTGTTTGTCTGGATGTAGTGATGGGTTACGGTGGTCCGACAACGATTCATGATGGTCCGACAAAGGTTCACAGTAGTCCGGTGATGTTCAAGAGAGAGAGAGATTCGAAATAGAAAAATAAAGACTTTGTAAATATTAAACTTAATTAATTAATAAGAATAATAAGCTTAATTAATTAATAACTAATTTTAAAATGTATTAGTAATAAATTTTAATATTTATTTTTAAAATTGGTAAGTATGAGGTGTATTACCATGTCAACATAGATGATGATGTGGTGCTTAGGTGGGTGTCACGTGGAATGCTAAATCAGGTATAACCTGCTGACTAGGTAGTCAAAAAATCAATCAGGTCATCATGTCATTCTTTGTTAAAAATTGAAATTTATGATCATTTCTCGGTCAAAAAAATTGGACGTTATTTTATTAACAAATTTCGATATTTAGGTAACTTTTTTTGACAATTTGCCCTTTTAAATTTAATAATGGGGGTATTAGAATATTGTGTGATGAGTAACTATTACGGAGAGTGATTGAAGAAAGAAAAGATGATGTAATGGTATATGTATGCATGGGCTGTGTAGCACAACATATGTGTCATACTAGTATATGTATGCATGTGTGTGTGTGTATATATATATATAGTTGAGTTCAAGTAAAAAAGAATATTAAAGTACTTAATGTAAGGTGGAATTAGGACTTGACATGTGGCAATTAAACAAAAAGGGTAATACGGGGAGTTAATAAAATATTATCTCTTTTCCTTATTTAATGGAACACACGTCCCCAGCAAACCCTAAAAAGTCCTCTTTGTTCCCTGTCTGCACCGCCGCTTTGTTCCCTGGACTCCACCGCCACACCCGGCCTCCGTTGCTCCCAGGTTTGCGCCGGCCACCGTCGTCTGTTTGAAACAAACCGCCGCTGTCCTCTTCTCTTCCTTCACTAAACCCAGCCACCGTCCATAGATAATCGTCAACAGTCCGCCGCCACAGTCAACCGCAAAACCGATCTGACCACCATCGCTCCATCTATCATTTCTGATGCACAGATTAGGTCGCCGCCGTTCATCTATATGCACACGTCTCCTGTGCATCAGATTCTTTGAATCGAAAGGTTTTTTTGTGCATCTAGCCGGCGAAAACAGAGAACCGACGGATGATCGTGGTGTTGTGACTATGTGCATCGCGGCGACGGTGACTGTTTTGTGCATCTGGCCGGCGAAACAGAGGTCCGACGGCGACTGTTTTTGTGCATCTGGCCGGACGACGGCAAGTGGCGGTTCTAGGGTTTCAGTTAACTGCTCCCGATTTATTTGTGTATCTGATTTGTCCTTTTTGCCCTTTTTCTTTTTTTTATTCCGAATTTAAATAGATCTGTTGACTTTTTTTGTTGACTTGGGAGAGATCTGATGGTTGAGGTCATTTATATAGTTTAAACGAGGATTGTCTTCGTGCGATAACTATTTGTAACGTCATTAATAACTCATTAAAAGAGTTATTTTTGATCATTTATATATTTATCCAACCATGAATTGTGTCCGGGTAAGCTGTCATTATTCTGTGAGGTTTTATTTTTCCAAAATACCAATCATTACTGAACACTTACAATTATTAGCGATTGATTTATATTGATCAAATGTCAAGATTAGTTCCTGCAGTTCTTATACGAACACAGTTATTATTTAAATCATTCCTTATATAGTAAACACACATACAAAGAAAAGTTTTTCTAAGAACTGCTCTTATTACCAGAACCGCAAGAGCTATTTTGTAATCGTCATGACTTAATTATAGGGGTATTTTTGATCATTTATATATCTACCCAATCGTAAATTGTGTTCAAGTGAATGGGTCATTTTTAATGAGACATGATTTTTTTCTAAAACACCTCCTATTAACGAGTCATTAATAAACTATAATATTATTTGTTATTGATTGGTTTTAATAAACAACTAACAATGATTTTAACTTTCTTTTCCAACAACAAAGAACAAACATAGGATTAAGCATATGAATAAGAAGACAAGGGTAGAGTTTTCACGTATGTGAAAAGGGATCACCGAAAACGAAATAAGTTCAAAGTAAGCCCAAAAGAGCCACCCAAGAGGCAAAGACCAAAGTACCCAACTACCCAAGTAGTGGACTCCTTGGGCCGTGTACGAAAACTAAATTAGTCCAAATTACTTCTTATTATCAATGGTATCACTACTTTAAGTAGACATGGGCAAAAAGGACCGGTCCGACCGGTGCTTCGAAGACCACCTGAGCCGAGTCTGTCCAAGACCACCACCAACAGAAACAGTCCGAACGGTCCAGACCTCGGTCCGACCAAGACCGGTCTAAAACGGTCCATGAACCGGTCCAAGTCACCAACGGTTCTTTTTTGAATCCCAACGGGTCCAAACCGGTCCCAACGGCTAGTTTTTCAAAAAAAAAAAAATCTCCTAATTCCTCCTATAAATACCCCATTTGTAAGACTCGTTTCTTGCACCATCCATTCTCTCATTTCCATAAGGATTTGCTTATATACAAGTGTTCTATAATATTTCGATTTGCTTCAAGATTATAAAAAATGGCGGGTGAAGGTTCTAGCAATTTGAACGCGGTCGAAGTGATTTTAATATATATATCTCCCGTACGAAGAAGTTCCGAAAACAAATCGAGTAGCGGAAATTTGGAATCATTTTGTACAACTGAAACAAAATAACAAAAAATATGGGAGGTGTACACATTGCGGAGCAATATTTTCGGGCTCTAATTCTTCTCTCGCTCGGCATTTAATTAGTATTTTTTTATATTTATGTTTAGTTTATGCAATACTAATTTTTATATATTTATGTTTAGGGTATGTAATTCTAGTTATTCATAACTTAGTTATTCATTCTAATTGTAATACTAGTAGATATAACCCGGAGAGTGGTGTCTAGAATAGTCACGATCAGCTTGTGGTTGTTGGATTTTCTGAAAGGTTTTACATCGAAAGGATCCTGCACCCCGACTGACACGAGTTCAATATATAAAGAAACTGATTACACTAATTATGTAACCCCCGAAGAGTTTGCACAATTTGATGTTTTAAAATGGTGGCAAGAAAGGGAAAAAGTTGGTCAATTTAAGATCCTAGCCGCTATGGCTAGGGACGTACTAACGGTCCAAGCTAGTAGCGTAGCTTCAGAATTTTGTTTTTCTCTTAGTGGCAGGATTTTAAGCGCATGACGGTGTATGTTGAAGGCCGAGTCGGTGCAAATGGTCGTGATGCTTAAGGACTACTATGATTCTATAGAAAAAAGTCAAAACGATGATTTGGAGGAAGCGATTTTGGTAGACGATTACAATAAGGACTTCACATCTGGAACATCAAACACTAACACCGAAGTTGAAACTAAAGAACCCGAAGCCGGCGAAGAATACGTTGACGACACTTAAAATAGAATTAACGCAGGTTCATCATCCAACGTCAACTCAAACGAAGTCGCCTATTATGGACCATATACCGACGATAGTTACAACTTTTGGAATATCAATTCCGACTATCCATTTCAGTAGTTGTCTCTTTATATTTTGTGACGTTATTTCTTTCGAACAATATGTACTTTGATTTCGAAGAACATGCTAGTTATTTTCGGGTCTCTAACTAAGGGTGATGGCCATGCCGAAGCTTCATTGCTAGAGTTCCATTTTCTTGTTAAAAAAATAATTCAAGTTTCAACTATATGTAATTTTATTTCGTAATTGTATCGCAATGTTATTTATATGTTTTTATTAACTTGCAATTATATATGTTTATACTTTATAACTTGCAAATTTTTAAAATTAGCAAGTCACTTTTTTTTTCAAACAAAAAACAAACCGGGAACCGGAAAATTTTAAACCGAAACTAAAAATACCCGAAAATGTCTAAACCGAACCGGAAAATACCCGAACGAAAAACGGACCCGTCCATGACCGAAGTCGGACTGGTCCGGACTTGGACCGGTCCGGAAGTGGTCTAGGACCGCCCGAAGACCGAATTTATCAAAATGGTCTTACATGAAGACCGGACCGGCCCGGGACCGACTAGGTTCGGACCGGACCGGACCGGCTGTGTCCAGGACTGATTTTGTGCATCTCTAACTTACACCAATAGAATTTCACATAAGAAGTTATGCATTTAATTTCAATATTTTCCTGTATGCTATATGTGTTATTTTCATAAAGACCAACAAAATACTACAAGAGAATAATTGCCCCAATTCTGATTTCTGAAAGAGAAAAAAGTGTGGAGTTTCAAACTTATCTTGAAAACTCCATCTAAATTCAAGATTCTTGGTATAGTTAGGCCAAGACAAATAGAACATTACAAAAAAATTTGTAAGAACTTTACCCCTTTCTGAAAAATCAGTGCATTTTTGGGATATTCTAAACTAACCCATTTTGATGTGCTAAATTTCTGAAAAAAGTGGGCTTTTCTCTGTTCTTTTCTTCACTGGACTACTTGTTTCTTGATTTGTAGTGTTTGGAAAACCAAATCTTCTAGGAGACAAGGAAGCAGTATTTCTTGGTGACAAACACATTTCCTCCATAGCAAGATTTTGTAGCTCCAATGGGTAATCCCTAACACACCCGATACGGGGCCCAGCTCCCGTTGTCCATCGGCAACTAAGTTGCTTACCCAACTGAAATGATTTGTTTTCTTTATGTGAGTTTATCCTCTTCATGATCTTCTCATGTGAGACCCGTTCATCATAGGATTCATCTTCTTCACCATAATCAAACAGATTCCTTTTAGAAACCATAAGTTCAACATCAGATAAGAACTCCTCTGCTGTATCATAATCAGAGGTACTATCAGTATCAGATTCGGGTTCATGTTCTGGTTCGGGTTCATATTCTACAGCTTTTTTCTGGAAAGCCAAGATAACTTTTTCATTGTTCGGGATTTCAAGTGTAGTGATCTTTGACTTCAAATCACTTGACAAATGTAGACGTCTGTTATTTCGATCCTTTATGGAGTTCTTCCTACGGTAGCTTTTGGTATTTGTTTCTATTGTACCTCCAAATATAATAGGCTCTGATACACTATTCCTCATCCCAAATCCTGCCACTTCAAAAGAAGCTTCATCTTCATCATCTGGGCTTTTCTGCAATATAATTTTTTATACAGATTACAAAAAACTATCATTAGAGATGATTTATTCTGCAAAATAGAATGATTAAGCACTGAATGATTATGTGGTCTGAATTATTCGAAGGCTCTGGATGAATTTGCCTCTGAATGTGACATGCTGTTTGATTAAGGTTCTGAATGAACAATCTAAATGATGCATATTACCATTATAACCTTAATAGTGATATATTATATTATAAGATATGGTTGTTTAACAAGGCAACATGTGAAAGAATGAGTATTATGGTAAAATACGTAGTGCTTAATGATTCAGCATGAACTTTAAGGTAGAATGATTCAACAGCGTTCTTTTGATTCATTCAGCACAGTCTTCATTCAGAGGCAGTAATCAAACACGCTGAATGTTGAACGATTCAACATTCAGCGCTGAATGGTTCCATTAAGCAGCAAACAAACAGCCCCTAAAAATTGTATCTTTTAACCCTTTAACAATAAAACTTGGCTATTGTACCTTGACAGCATGGAGATCGACATTGTGTTGCTCAAGGAACAACATGAAGGCGTTAAAATTTTCTTCGGTTGGAAGGTAGTGTCCACTATGAGGCCAAACAGCCTGTCAAGTGTTCAGCAATAATATTACTTGCTGCATGATTATGTTCTATGGTAAAAACTTATAAATGATTTCATCGAGCTAGTTTTAGTTTTACTGATTAATAATACATACATACCTTTAAAATACCGTCTATAATCACCAATCGACCAGCCGATATTGTAGCTCCACCAGCTAGAAAACTTGAATGTTGAAATTTACCTTTCTGTTTCGTCCCGATATACAAAACCATTGAGGTGCTAAGCACAAATATCCACTTTGTGTCATCCGGCCCACCCCTTGTATCGATCAAACTCTTGCTCAGTTTGTACATGAATTTCCCGTCTTCCACTATAACTTCATACTCCTCCCTTTCTTTCTGTAAATCGTAAGTTTTTAACTTCAGTATTCGATTTGATGCGTGCCAAGCATAATTACAGAGGTAGCAGTTCCGACCCGGTAACTTATAAATTGGTTGATTTGGGATATATATTATATCTCTACGGGTTAAATGAGTAAAATGAAAAAAAAAAATAGTCTAAGGGTATGTTTGGCGGAAATAGCTGGTAGCTGTTTATTTTATTTATATGTGTGTTTGGCAAATTAGCTGGTAGCTGGAGCTTAATAGTGTAAAATGACAAAAAAGAACAAATTATAAAAATAGGAGATAAAATAATTAAAGAGGGTATTTAAGTAATTTGGTATATAAAAAGCTTCAAGCTAGTTTTAAAAGCTACTTCAAGAAGCTTTTAGTTTTAGAGCTTTTTTGTTTGGAAAAAAATTCTAGCTTTTTCATCCGAACATGACTTGTAGCTTTTTCTTTAAAACAAAAAGCTACCAGCTTCAATAAGCTCCAAAAAGCTCCAAAAAGCTCTATACCGAACATACCCTAAAAGAAAAAGGGTCGAGAGTCGGCTAAAGCGTTATTCAAAATACATTCATATATTATATTCAAACCGTAAAAGATTGTTTTTGAACCGTTACCCACATGTACAGACTTGGTAAAACTTACAGGGCCAAGGTACTTGATGCATTGCTGAAGAAGCTTTGTTCTTGGGCACCTTTCAAGGTTCACCTCTTTCCCTTCCCCGATGTCAAGCCTGAGATAATATCATGCAGTATAAATTTTGACATCTTGGCATGTTTAAAAAATGTTTCTTTATAAATATTGAGGTACTTAGAGTCTTACCAGTAGAAAAAGGGTTGTCTGCTCTCACAATGAAGCCATTTCACATAATAAAACTGAAGATTATGACCATAGCGATGCCGAGGATCTATCTGTTTCAACAGATAAAAGACCAAAACGTTGAATAATTGATAACTAAGCAGCACTTGATAGATACATTTATAAAAACACAGTAGTGTGAATACTTACTGCCTCAAGCCAGTGTTGTAAGGCGAGTTTACGAGCCTTTTCATTTTTCGATAAACCTTTCCCCACCTGCCATTTGAGAAATAATCATGAAAGTTTAGAATAACAGAAAACAGTGTTTCAGGTCAACCCAACGTGTTGACTGACCCGTCCATTTGCACCTTTTATAAGGATTTGCATCTACTTTATGAAGAAATGTGCACCTTAGCAGCTCGGGTTCTGGCTCTTGACCAACGTGAAACAGCAGTTTCTGGTTTTTCAACCTCAAAGAATGATACCGAGCTGCATTTCAGCTGTGCAAAATCTAACAACTTCCACCTACACAAAGCTTGGAACTTTAAGAAAACAGATAAAAACTCTTATTTTCTGAACATAATAATCTATGTATTTAACCATAAAATATTAAAACAATGAGTACTAACCATCTTTGCTCAACCAAGACTGCACAATCAGCTAACTGTCTTCTTGTTCTAAAACTTTTATATGTTTTCTGCAGCTTAACCGCAGCCACATCACGGTTCATGACTGGCTTAGCCGATGGTGACTCGAGTCCATGTGTTTCAGGTTCAGGTAATGTAGTTTCGAGTGTTCTTGAAGGCGTGTGATATGCTTCAGTTGAAGAACTTTTAAAAGTACAGCTTTTCTCTAGCTCTCTTCCATTGAAGCTTAAAGAACCGCGAATCATCATACTGGATTTAAAAGATTTCATCTTTCCGAGCTTAGAGGATCGACAATCATCAAAACTGAAGGATCTTAACAGTTTCCTAACATCATTTTCTTTGAAACTTAAGGATTTGGACATTATGGATTCAATGTGATCATCAAGGTCACTGATATTTGCATATGGCCATGAAAAAGACAACCCCATTTATAATAATAAGTAACCAAACTTTTCTTTAACCTGGAAAATGAAAGAAACAAACAATTAAAATAAAATAAAAAACAAGATATAGTCAATTAATGCAAAATTCCAAGACCCAATCTTAAGTTTTGGCCCGAAATCATTCTCAAATCTAAACCAACCACACACACACTTTAGTCAATAAACACACAGCATACTACCAAAAAGATAATAATAATAAATAAATACATAAATGAAACTTGAGGCCACCTATTAAATAACCAAAAAATAATAATAATAATAGAGAACAAAGAACAAAGAACTGAAATTTTCCCAAACATTTCAAGTATGTAGCCAGAATCATTGTAATCAAGAATGATATATATAGATATACATACAAAACACACAGTGTACTACTAGAAAGCATCAGATTTCAGGCTACCCATCAACAAAAGGAGAAAAAGAAACAAAACCCCTGAGCAGAAAACGCAAAACACCAAAATCTATTTCAAGTTTTTAGCCAAAAATCAACCTAAACAGATAATGAGATATCCATACATACATATAAATGTGTATTTTGTATGAAAATGCATAAAACTATAGCATATTAGCATGAGTGAGAATATTACCTTCGATCGAGCAGTTCTTGGGAGAAGATTACATCGATTGCAGTGAGCAAAGATTCAATTATATTCAGATGGAATGAGAATCTCAAGGGTACAGCTGTAAAAAATGGGAAGAGAGAGAGGGGGCTTTCTCTCTCACGCACAACACCTCAAGTGTGTGAGAAAGTGAAGTTTCTAGCTTCCTGGTTGAGGATTTGTGGCAATGTCTATGCCTATGTGGTGCTGAAATGAAGATTCATATAGAAATTAATCTGTGGAAAAAGAATAGAGTGGCTAAACTGACCATGTTGACTACTGAGAAGCTTCGTTGAGGAAGAAGAAGAAGATTTAGAAGGAGAAAAGTCATTCGTTATAAAATTTCCCTTTTAAAGCTTTGAATGTACTCATAACCCCACCGGCCTGGCTCATAATAAATTTATCCACAGGAACAAGTGTGTGAATCTAAAATCATTATATGATCATGTATGTTTATTTTTATATTTGTAAATATTTAAATAAGTAAATAGACGTTTTACTTGAATTGTTTTTAGTTATATATATATAGAGAAAGAAAAGTTCATGCGAGAACCGTTGTTAGTGCGAGAACCACGAGAACCAATCTCAGTCGTGCCTTTTACTTATAAAGTTATTTTGATTCTTGTTATTTGTTAAAAATTAGTGATCATGTCATTTGTTAATTGTTACATTTATGGTTGTTAGAAATTTATTAATTAAACTGAGTTCCTATTGTTTAAAGTTTGTAATTTTAATAGTAAAATCCAAACTACCTTTACTCTTTTCATAAAATATACCATTATACTCTTGTTCCTCTTTTTATCATTTTTCTTAATTCTACATAGTTCGATTACCTTATTAATAAAAATAAAATATTATATGTATATATAAATAGAGTGAGAGATAGAGAGTTAGGATCGACGGAGAACACATCTAAGATACACAACGAAGAGAACACTTGGTGACCTTTGATCACGTTTACTCCAACCATGTAAAATATTTCATGACTTGTTTTTTTGCTCCCATGAGAATAAGGGTAAATTAGGAATAAGATAAGTGAAATTTTCTCTCATGTATCACTATTCTTCATTTCTTCTCATCGATGGTTTTCCCACTCCTTCCTTAGCTCTCTACATCCACCCACTTCTCTTTCTCAGCCGTACCATCGCCACCCATCTACTCCACCTCGTCTGAAAACCACCAAGCCACTAGTCACCTCCCTTTCGCTGGAAGACTAACATCGACACCATCGCCTCCCCTCGCCGGAAGACTACCACCGCCATTGATCATATTCTCTTGCCGCACCACCACCACCCACGAGTATATTGAGCTCGAGACACAAAAAGACTTCAGGAATTCAATTACTTGTTACAAAGTAGTAACTAAATTCAACTATCAGATTGAAACTAAGATTTAATTTATGCATACGTTTAACATATAGTTTATTGCTTATTTTTAATTAATCTAAATATGTTTGTATGTTAAAATTAACAATATTTAAATTATTTTGTTTGTATTATTACTTTGTTATTAAAAGAGTTAATGGGAGTGTAATTAGATAGAAGGATAACTAGTTGAGCACTATATAGGTTTCGTTGAGATAGAATAATGAAAGTGATATAAAGAGAAAAATAAATGTGACATTGATATAGCCATAGGGATTATAGGATGAAACGGGAAGTAGTCTCGCTACATATTGAAAGAGGTATGATTATGTATATCTTATATATCTGATATCTTTTTTTAACGAAATTAGATAATGTTATTGCTCATGACAATAAGAAAAGAATTTCATTCCTTTTATCCTAGTAAAACTTATCCTTCATAAAAAAAGTTCTCTATAATTTTATAGTTCCACACTTTCACCGTAACAATTATCAGACTTATAAATAGTGTTTTTTTCTTTTTCTAGAAAAAAATATTTATGATATTAAATAAAACTAAGCAATAATAAACAAAGTGTCTTTGGTTAAAGTGATCGAAACCTGCATATGAGTTACAATGTTTAAATCTTGCATTTAGATGAAATATTTACTTTTTACAATTGGAATAAAAACATTAAACTAAAAGCCCATACAAACTGAGCACCTAGGAAAAAAAAGCCATATGCGGATAATGAAGAACCATCAAAAGCCTTGGATTAACGGATACTTTACATGCACCGGAGCCGGCTACTTTCTCTTTACCAGGTGGTGCCATCCTTTCCAGTTCCGTTTTTAAGTAGCGATTGGAGGACCAATAGAATACACCAATAGAAGGAAGTTAAGGGATTTGGCTTTTCCGGCCTACTTTCCAATAAATAGTATACCTTTAACTTAATCTAATTTACAAATTAGTCCTAAGCCTCTAAATAACATATAGGTTCTAAAAAGAAATTTTCTTATACTCCTTTTTTGATAGAGATAAACTATAAATCAAAATTATAAAATACATTTATTCTCAAATTATTTTCTACGTTTTGAATAATAAATTTAGAATATTTAAAAATGATATATATAACCTTTTTTTAGCAAATACGCAAATTGTTTGTAATGTTTTTGGTGAAGGCAAGATCCAAACAAAATAATAAGAAAAGTTCCTTCCGATTTTTTTCTGTTTTAATTAATAATTTTACGTAGTCTCACTTTCTCTTTTCATTTGGTTTTTACCTAACATTCTTATTAATTTATTTTTTTTAAAAATTATTTTCCTTTATATGTTATAATAAATAGTGATAAATAATTGTACTTTTAATTTTAATTTACATATTTTACTAGAGAATAATTGAAATAGTTTCATAAGAGTTTTGTGTTAAACTATTTAATAATAACATAAAATGATTATGAATATTGTATGGAAATTTTAAATATTTAAAAAAAAATTGTTTTATTTTAAGTATTTCTGCATGAATATCAGTTTTTGTATTTTGTTTCAAACCCACGACAAAAAGCTAGATAGAAAGTAGTTCATTATAAGTATTGATAATATTATTAAATATTTTATGTCACTACTTTAGTAAGTTGATTAGCTAAACATCTTTAATAAACTAAATATTTTATGCCATCAACATTCAACAACGTTTGCATATATAAAACGTTTGTCAACGATCATAAGCAATACTTTACGACATATACATTTAGATACTCTTGGTATACATTTTGTGTTCAATAATAAAAATAACAATAATATATTAAAAGAAAAATGGTTATGATGACATTATTTCATTTTAAAAATAAAAGAGGTTATAATGTCATTATTTCAATTTTTAATTTTTTCTCACCAATCATCTCATTTATTTCTAAAATGGTTAATGAATGAAGAGTATCTTACATCAAAAGCCTTAAACCATGAATTTTGAGTTAGGTGTGGATCTTAAGTAGAATACATGTCTTCTTAATCGGATCATATCTCATTAAAAACATTATTTAAGGAAATCCTAATTTTTTATTCAACTACTGGATTCCAATTCATCTAACAACTATTGACGTAAATATGTGACTATATCAAATTTCTTTTTTCATCTTCCAATGATCTTGAATGTTTTTATTTGTTATCGATGAATGGATTTATTATATGTTTAAGATTTCAAAACATTATGTTTAAATTTACATTAACAATCTTCCATATTTATATACGAGATTTTAAAATAGTAATAATAATAATAATAATAATAATAATATTGTTTACCTGTTCATTTCTTTATGATGATGAAGATGATGTGTATTATGTTTGTTCCTCTTAATTTATTCAATCTGAACCTTGACATTGTTTTATGATATATTAATAAATATTTCAGGCAAGTCAGGTCTCCCTTTAATTCTTTCTTATTATTCTTTTAAAGAGACAAAATGCAAACGCTATTTTCCCATTGGAAAATATGAACAAGTCACCCTCTCCATTTTGACCGTATATTATTTTACTTTGCATACGTTGACTTAGATAAAATATTTTTTTTCCTCATCTGTTAAGAGTTAACGACTTAATTACTAAGGGTGTTTGGTGAAAGAGTTAGGGGTAACAAACGGAAATGAAATAACTAATAATTAATGCTGTTTGCTTATGTGGAAATTGGGATATAAACAATTATTTATTATTATTATTATTATATTATTCCTCAATAAATTAGAGATAAATATAATGGGTTTCGAAATGTATGTCTACCACCGACCACCATTATCACCACCACCATTCTCTATCACAGGGATAGACACAACATTTCAAATGGATGGTGGCACCATTTAAAATGGGTGGTAGCATTGACTTAAAAAAATCAAAATTTATACTACGAAATGGTAGCACCGCCTAAAAAATCGAAATTTACACTACCCAGTAAAATTTGACCAGTGTCCCGTGCCCCCGCCGGCTTACCCTTGGGTCCACCCCTGCTCTACCACCAGCATCAATTGCCACTGTTGTCACCATCGCCAGTCGTAACCACCATATCGTGATAGCTTGTCACACAATTATAAATCATATCGTCACCTTCGACTCCACCGCCAACTATCCCCACCACCAATTTAGATGTGCACAAAAAATCCAAATATCTTATTTATGCGAAAAACTATCCGAAACCGGTTATGGGCCAAACCAGTTTTTTTTATCCGGACTCTTTTTTTTAACCGGATACTATAACCGGTTATAATGATTTTGGGGTGACCCTTTTTTACCGGATAAAAAACCGGTTTCAAAAAACCGGTTAAATATCCGATCCGATGTGTTGTTTGAATCATAGCCGTTTTTTGACCGTTTGAGAGATTTTATGACCGGCTTTTTAAAAAAAAATCACATTTTTGCCACCCAAAAAACTTATATATAGTGTGGGTATGTTATGGGTTGAATCATACTTCAACTCTTCCATATTCTCTCCAACTTTTATACTTTTTTCCACCAAAAATCACTATTTTTCATATTTTTTCATGGCAGGTAGTAGTAGCATGCCTCATACGGTTGAAATCTTCCGTAGGAGAAAACCCTGAGGTGGTGAGGATTATCGAGCACAATCGAAATAAAGAAATTTGGGAACATTTCGAGTTGTGCGAGATGTCTAATGGTTCAAAAAGGGCTCGGTGCAAACTTTGTCGTAAGTTTTTTACACCCGAAGGAAACTCTACTTTGAGGAGTCATATTACCAAGTCTGAAAGGCGCTAAGATCAAAGTCCGATGCAACTCAAGCCGACATGACGAATCAAGCTGGTGTTTTCATTTACGACAACGACAAATTACGAGAAGCTTTTACAAAGTTTGTGATTACGAAAGCTTTGCCGTTGGACCACTTTGATGATCAAGATTTCACCGAAACCGTCCAAACACTCATGCAACCGCGTTACACCGGCTAGAGAAAAAATGATTTTAGGATTCCAAGAACACCGTTATGGTGTGTCACTTACATGTGACATTTGGAGTTCTCCACATAACACCGGAAATTCTTTTTTAGCCGTCACGGCACATTGGCTAGACCAAAAGAATTGGCAAATGATGAAACGAACAATCGCGTTTGAGTTATTTGGTGAATCACACACCGGTGCAAATTTATTTGCGCTTTTAAAAAGGGTGATTTGTGTTTATAAAAATAGAAAACAATGTTTTTTCTATTTCGTTTGATAATGCGTCGAATTACACAAACGCGGTTCCAAGATTAAAGTTACTACTTTCACCGATTTTAGACGGTGCGTTTTTTCATACTCGTTGCGTTGCACACATAATTAATCTTGCCGTGCAAGCCGGTTTGGAGGTTATTGATTCCAAAGAAGAGATTTTAAAGAAATGATAAAATCGGTTATTTGCTGCAACAACAAATGATTAAATAATTATAAACGATATTGTAAGTTGGTGAATTTGAAAGCTTTGGGTTTCTAATTTGGATTGTCCAACTCATTGGAACTTTACTTTGATAATGATGCACACCGCCTTACGGCAAAGAGACACATTGCAAGCTTTTCACAAAAATTTAAAAGATAAGGGCCTTGTAGCAAACGAGTATCCGAATGAGAGTTGGAAAATTATATCGAAACTTACCGATTTGTTTGGGGTTTTTAAAGAGGCAACAACTTGTTTATCCGGCGTTTATTATCCTACTAGTCCGTTGGTTCTTACGCAAATATTTATGTTGGCTAACAAAATAAGCGACTTTGAGTTTGAAGGTGAAGATTTGAAAAAGTTGGGAAAAAAATGAAAGAAAAGCTTTTAAGATATTTTAAGGAAATTCTCCCGGTTTTTACTTGTGCCGCCGCTTTGCACCAATGTATAAACGTTGGTGGGGTTGAAACTTTAATCGAACAAATTGCATTCATTTTTAATCTAACCGAAGATGACCCCAATTTTATTTCCAACCAAACCGCGTATTTTAACAAATGTTTTCGAGATATGTTTGATATATATTTGGGTAGATACAGGGCAACTAGTGTCATTCATGATCAAATGAGAGCTCAAGCGGAATCATCTAGTAGACGTTCAAGTAATGCGGGTTTATCACTTTTTAACACACTTTGTAAACTCTCAATCCAAACGAGCACGTACTATCACCCCAAGTAGCGAGTTGGGGAATTACATGTCTAGTACTTTTCTTGCAAATGTGACATTTGAAGACTTTATTTCTTTTGATATTTTGGCTTCGGGAAAGATAAGGAACAACAATTTCCGGTTCTAGCCGCCATGGCCCGTGATCTACTAACCATCCAAGCTTCTACGGTAGCTTCGGAATCTGCTTTTTCTGTGAGTGGCAGGGTCGTATCCGCAAGAAGATCAAAGTTAAGCCCCGAATCGGTGAAAGTGTATAATTGTTTAAAAGATTACTTGGATGGCACGGCTAGAAAACAACACATGACCATTCTAGAAGACCCAATTGACGTTGATTTGGAAGCAAATATACACAATGAAGAAGTGGAACTTTGAATATCATCTCCCGACGAAGAAGACGATGAAGAGGAGGCGGTGAACTATTGAACGGGTTGCTATGTAGGGGTTATGGCGATGCCGAAGCTCCTCCCTAGCTTCCCTTTTTAATTTGAAGTTTGAACGTTTTTAAGTATTTTAATTAGGAAGTTTGGACGTTTGTAATTTGAATATTTTTAATTAGGAAGTTTGTAATTTGAATATTGTAATTTGAATGTTGTACTTTATAAGTATTTTAACTAATCAAAATTTGAATGTACTTAAAAAAACCAAAAAATAGCGAAATCGGTTTTTTTACCCAAATAATAACCTGTTATAGTATATTTTACTAATATCCGGATAATACTAAACAGGTTTTTTTAATAACCGGTTATTTTTTGGCCCAAAAAAACCGATCCGTATAATACTATATCCGGTTATAGTATTATCCGGTAAATGTGCACCTCTAACAACCATCCTCGTCACGGTCATAGTCATTGTACGCCATCGCTTGCCACCCTGTATTGCAATTAATCGCCCACTCCAGGCCTCCACCAACGTCTTTACCACCAGCATCGTCACTACCATCAACCACGATTGTCGCACCACCAACCAACCAACACCACTTGTCCACTTCCACTACTAACTACCACAGACATCGTTATTTCACGAACTACCGACTCACCATCGACACACACAAACATTGTTATAGACATCACCATGGATTCAAGCATGTGTCCACCACTGTCGTCACCACCATCACTACCACCATATCTGACTGTTGCAACTGCAACAACCATCAAACTTCCATCGCGTATTGCCACTACCATCATCTCCGCCTCCGTTGCCACTATAATCAACTATTGTAACAACCGCCATCGTCGTTCACCATATGTTGCCACCAATTGTCATAAATTGTCGCCTTCACCAATATCGTCATTGCCACCATCCACGACAAATGATTGCTTCCACCATTATCAAAATATCAACCACCATCACAAACATACTATTACCACAAACAACCACCATCATCAACACTACCACCAGTACCACCATCATCATTGCTACTAAGTAGACAACTAACGACATAACTATTGACCCACACACATTCATACCATTTATACATAATGATTATCTCTATGGACCAAGCAATATCCATGATAATGAATTATGGTAGGCTTAAGAATGCATATAACAATTATTAGTTTTCCTCTAGCCTTTTTCATTCTCATTCCTTTGTTTCCAGCCAATTGCCTCCTAAATATATGTTGCAACAGGACTTTGAACTGAACAACATATAAAAACTAATATCCCAACATAAATATTTTAAAATAAAGCGAACAAAATAAAAACAACTAGAATTGTAATACGCTATTTAATAATATTCAAAATCGGTTTATGTTTTATTTTTCATATTGTGTATAACATGATTATTTAATATTATTAAGAGTTAATTGTCCCAATAGTCCTTTAACTTAAGGGTTTTTGCCATTTTCGTCCTTTAACTTTAAAAGTGGTACGAATCATCTTTAAACTGTCATTTTCATACCGTTTTGGTCCTTATAAACAGTTGCCGTTTGTTTAGTCTGTTAAGTCAGGGGCATTTTTGTCTTTTTACCATATTTTAATATTTAATTTTCTTTTAATAATATTTTTTCTTTTTTTTTTCTTATTAAAGCATCAGATATTTCTTTTTTCTTTTTCTTATTAAAGACACACACCACACTCGACTCTCTCTCCTGCCTCTCTCTCTCTCCTGCCTCTCTCTCTCTAGACACATCACCCCCACCCTCCACCACCGGTAACTGCCACCACCACCGCTCTTTGCCACAACCACCGTAACCACCACAACTGCCGATGTCCGCCGTTGCCACCCTCCACCCGGTAACTGCCACCACCACCTCTCTCTCTAGACACCATCACCGCCACCCTCCACCACATGTAACTGCAACCAGAAAACCCCACCGTAGGAAAACCCAGCCACCACCGCGGCAGCAACGGTGGCGGCGGCGGCGACGGTGGCGGCAACGGTGACAGTGGCTGCGGCGGCGGTGGCGGCGGCGGCGACGGTGGCGGCAACGGTGACAGTGGCTGCGGCGGCGGTGGCGGCGGCGGCGGTGACGGGGCGGCGGCGGTAACGGTTGCCGCGGAGGGGACGGTGGCGGCGGCGGTAACGGTTGCCGCGGCGGTAACGGTGCCACGGCGGCAACGGTGGCTGCAACGGTGACGGTGGCGGCGGCGGTGATGGCGGGGGCGGCGGTGGCGGCGGCGGCGGCGGTGACGGGGCGGCGGCGGTGACGGTGGCGGCGGCGGTGACGAGGCGGCGGCGGTGCTGGCGGCGGCGGTGACGGTTGCCGCGGCGGCGACGGTGGTAGCAGCGGTGCCGGCGGTAGCGGCGGCGGTGATGGTGGTGGCGGCGGCGGTGGTGGCAGCGGTGCCGGCGGCGGTGATGGTGGTGGTGGCGGCGGTGACGGCGGCGGCAGTGACGGTTGCGACGGCGGTAACGGTGGCGGCGGCAGCGGTGGCGGCGGTGACGTAGGTGACGGCGGCGGTAACGGTGAAGGTGGCGGCGTTGACGGAGCGGCGGTGACGGTGGTGGCGGCGGCGGCGGTGACGGGGCGGCGGTGGGTGGTCGGCGGTAGTGACGGTGGCGGCGGTGGCGGTGGCGGTTGGTGGTCGGCAGGGGTGGAGGGTAGCGTCGGCGACGGTGGGTTTAGAATAAGTGATAATAAGTGGTTTTAAACCATTTATCAAAATAAGTGATTTTAAGTTCAAATAAGATCTTATTGCATATTACGTCTGATTTTAAACAAGCGGTCTTTTAATGAAATGTCTGCGAACCCGCAGACATTTGTAAGAATAAGTACTTATTATAGAAAAACAAACGAGGCCTTAATCTTGTATTCTGATCATAGTTCTAAATAACGTGAAGCGTCATGTGAAGGCATTGTTAAGCCTCAAGCCTTAGATGCCATGACGAGGTCTTGGGGTTTAACAAATCGTGACTTACGGTGACAAATTTACATATGAATTATAATTTGTATACACAACAATTATACAAACAAAAATGAGAAAGACACATCAATAATTCTTTTACACATAGCATAACGATAGATTTTGATGTAGTTCTTAATCTTTTTCTTTGTTTTCGATATATCCAGCCATCTTTGTAACTGAATAACTATATATATTGGATCGTGTTGTTGTGGCATGATCAAACCTCAAGCCTTAGCGGAACCACGTCAAAATCAAAACAAGTCTTTTAGAACCATAATTATAATCAAATACATTTTATAGTTATAAAAAAAGCAGGAGACAATCTTTTCACATAAGAAATTGATTCATAAAATTTCAACGATATCGTAAATACAATCGTGTTTGACTTAATTCTCTTGGTAAGAAGGTTCGTCGCATGCATTCATCTCAAAATCAGGTTTACGTGAGTCGTGACAAGTCTGGTCATAACAATAGAGACATTATGCCGGTCCATTTAAACTTTGTATTTCATTTCAAATACCGTGAAACGTCTTTCTCTGATAGAATCCATACATCATTGTGTTGGTCCTTAATTTCCACAAAAATACAAATTATATATACCTTAATTTTTAATATTTTTCTACAAAAAATCTATTTTTTATATACTTCGATGCTTACTATAGAGAAAGATGTAAATTATAAAGTAGTCTAGTAATCTAGTTGGTTCTTGGTTGTGTTTTTTTGAAAAGTGCGCAAAACTATAACGAATTTTGTCATAATCATTATTCTATGCAGTTAATTTTATTTTGTATTATAAATAAATACAACTAATAAATTTAGATAATTGTAAACAATTGATAACCTAATTACCAGATTACCGGTTATTTCTAAATATTTTTATTTAGGATATTCATATGTTGTTGGTGTTATTTTTAAGGGTTTAGTATCAAAAAGTGTATTGAACTTGTCACTTTTTGCTATTGTATATATCCAATTCTTAAAACTATCATTTAGTATATTAAACTTTATATAACTACCAAATAATGTATCATGTTACCTATACAACAGGTAATCTTTTGTTTTTTTAATTAATTTTTATTTCTTAAAATTTCATGTAAGCTGACATGTCATTTTTTATTTATTTTTATATCTCTAAACAAGAATATGAAGAACAACAAGAACATCATGAAGAACATGCCAGATCTATCACAGAAAACCCAAACATATACATAAAATTTCCCATGGATGTTCAAATCGATGATCTGGATATGAAATTCATCATACACGATGAAACCCAGAACAAGAAATTCCGATTTGTAGATGAAACCAACAACATACATAGATCTGAACCAAGAACAATAGGCATACGAACAGATGAAACCCAAACATAAACAGATTGCATAAGAACAAAAATAATAACATGAACAAGAACCATATGAACAAAAATCAAACTTTTAACCCCCTAATCGAACCAATATCAGATCTAGGTTCAAAGATGAAGCATATGACCAGTTGAATAGTTACCCCTAAATTTCAGATCTAGGTTCGAAGATGAAGCCTTGAATCGAACACAAGAGCCCTAATCAAAAATCAAACTTTTAACCCCCCTAATCGAACCAAAATCGACCCAAAACCAGTTAAACTTACTTGGAAACTTCGATTTGAAACCCTCGAAACATGAAACCCGAAATATGAATATGCCAATTTTGAAACAATCGCCTCGTATGAAACCCTCAAAATCGAAGTGTTCTGTTCGTCGCCGTGGTGATGGTGAAGTCACGAAAATCTAACGTGGTTGTGGTGGTGAACAGTCGCCGGAGCATATCGAACTAGGTTCCAGATCTCGTCTTCAATCTGTTGAAGCAAATCGGTGGATGTGCAGATCGACGGTGATGATGGTGGTGGTGCAGATCAGTGGAGCATATCGGTGGTGCAAACCGATGGTGTCGATGGTGATTCTTGGGCAGATCGATGGTGTCGATGGTGATGCTTGGGTAGATCGATGGTGGCTTCTGGGTTTATTATTAATATTATTATTATTATTTAATTATTTATATATATATTAATTACATGTCATCACTCAAGTTTAGTGCCAACTCAACAAAACTGGTGCCACCTCAGCAAAACCGGTGCCACATCATCATAACTTGTTGAAGAGGTAACCAGGTACATAAAATGGTAGTTTTAAAAAATTGGATACCCTAAATGGTAGTTTTGAAAAATGGATACACACAATAGCAAAAAGTGACAAGTTCAATACACTTTTCAAAACTAAACCCTACTTTTAAAGCAAAAAACAAAAAATTTTGATAGAAAACATTTAAATAAGGAAGTTTGTAACAAGAACATGAACTAATTTACAAATCGCATATTAAATAGGAAATATATAGCAAGAACATGATAAATGAACAACACTTGCACCTTTTACTAAAACCTAGATCAATAAGCAATTTACAAATCACAAACCATACAAAAACGGATATGGAACAAGAACATGAATCAAATAACAAGAATCGGGATCTAAAACAAGAAACAAAGAAACAACTTCGATTTAGGGTTCTTGAAAATTATGTGCCACAGTACGCACGTGGAATTTTAAAACACGGATAAAAAACAATTGATTGAACCCAATAATCCTCATAACCCTAGAAGCGCAACTAACAATGTCCATCGAATAAACTCAAAACATCGTCAAAACCTTATAAACACACCTTGACACGTTGAACTTATTTGAAGATATGTAGATACCGTAGATGATAGCCTCCATCTTGCCTTAGACGAACGGTAGGGTACCTTCAAACAATTGGCATACCTAATCACTTGTGTTGTTTGATGGAATTAAAAAGAATGGTGACCAAAGATGAAATGCATAATTGATTTGAAAATTTAAAACAAGAATTGCATGAATAGCTTGTGGTGTTTGAGCTATGGCGGAGCTATGTACATAAACAAGGATCACAATAAACCCTCTACATGGTAGATCAGATCCGAGTGAAATGGAAATGTGAATAATATATGTGATTCTTGTTTCCAAAGATGAAAATTGTAGAAATTTCAAAATATAAAAAAATTGTAGATTTGGTACCCCCTATTTTTTCTGATTGCAGAACTTTCAAAAGTAAATTAAAAAAATAAATGAAAACTAAAAATTTCATCGAAAACTGGAAAAAATAAGTGGAGATCTGAAAAAGCCACCGAAAACCGGTTGTTAACATGGTAACCTACTTGGTCCACACTCATGACATGTGCAATATACCAGTCAACCGGAAAAAATCTTTAAATCTATTTGTAAATTTTGCAAAGAAAATTTATGTTTAAACATCTTCACAATACACGGCTAAACTACAAATTAGATATTCAAAAGCAACATTTTCAAAAGACAAAAGAGAAATGAGATTGTATTATTATTATTATTATTATTATTATTATTATTATTATTATTTAGCAATTTCATCTTTCACTTTTAAGAGAAGACTTAATAAGAATCACAAATGAATATAGATATCCATTTTGCCATTCAACAATAAAGATAAATATGTTCATTTTAAATAATAAGATATTAAAAGACTTGAATGAGTGTGAAAGTTATAAGAAAAGGACGCAACAGACAACGATGTTCGTAAAGTTATATAGTTATATAATTCGGTAAAAGGAACGAGTTATCCTAATTCAATTTATGTCATGCCAATTTTGACTTACAATGTTCAAACTACAAAAAGAAATATAAGAATTCATTAAGGATATGAATATTAAATATAAATGTGATTAACATCTTTATATAATACGAAAAGGGAATGTTAACATGATTTCAAACTTGAATATAAAAACTAGGAAAATTTAACACACATTAGTTTTACCTATGTTGGTAGGATATGTTTGTTAAAGAAGAGTCATTCGATGATTGATACATGTTCTGAGGTCCATAAAAGCGTTCCGGCATGAGTGTGTGACAGAGTGTTACCCACAGGACCATATCGAAATTTTGAATGTGCTTGTGATGGAAACATTACGAAATTTTTCGGTTATCAATATATCCGGACCTAAAGATTGTAATGATGGTCCTCATTACTTTCCTCAACCTCATGTTAGGGATAATAATTTGTGTTATGTTTGGGTTAATGGGTCACTGTTACCAAGTTTGAACATGACCAGTTTATTTATTCGAGCTGAGAATTTCAAACTTTAATATGGACACGCCTAACCTTTCCACGAACCGTGAACATGTTCAATCAAACTTTTTAATCGAGTTTATATGTTCCATCATAATCAAATCTAAGTGCATTATCAACGAGTCAAATGCGGGTATAAGCGAGTCAAAATGAGTTGCCGCGTTAACTTTATATACTTTTTAATTATAATTTTTAAATAGGTTGACAGAAGAAGTCGTGTATATACTTTGCAAGTCAAATACGACATGTGTGTTGTATGGGTTACACATCTCAACCCATTTACGATCCAAACTGATTTAGACCCAAACAAACCTGCTTATTCTTGTGATTCTATGTTAGAATCAGTGGTTTTGATTATATATATTGTTTGATTTTTCAAAAAAAAATCTAATAATATATTTCAAAACTGTTTATTGATATTTTCTACTCTATAAATAAAAATAAATAAATAAAGGATCATTCTCTAGTCCAGAGGACAAGAGAGATGAGATTCGGGTGCACACTAAAGTACACCGAATCCAGATAGCGGTGGTATGCGTGCAGTGACCGGCTACTTGCTACACCGGTAATTCCCATTCCATGGCCTTTTCAGCCAAAAATGCACCATACCTACGCACAGTACAGTCTGTCTGTCACCCAAAAGTTGCTAAAGTGACACCGCTATACATGCAAATGCTCACACGTGCTCCGACGTATTACGCACACGCTTTCCATGATTTTAAAGCAAAGTCTTTAAAGTCACCGACGTTAGCAGTTGAATAAATAATAATAAGCCATTTTTGAGACAAAATAACCTTGGAGGCGCTTGCATGGTTGTACCCTACCGTACTACCCCTAAAAGCTTACTTTATTCAACAAGATTTCTTTTTGCATCTTTTTAATTGCAGATGAGAGGTGGTGACTTGTTTTTGTATTTACAACAGCAAGTTAACAACTACAAGTGTTTCTTTGTGGATAGGTTTTATTTAAAATACTAGGGCCGTAAACTAATCAAACAAACACGAATGTACGATCTTTCATGCTTATAAGATTAAGATAAGTGTTAAAATCAATATAAGCGATAAGGAAAAATAATAAGTAAATTACACATATATAATATATCGTGAGTATGAGGATGTATATAATAGGAGGAAATAGAAATTCTCTTCTTTGTTTATGCATGAATACCACCAAAAAGAAAAAAGTAATAAGCATAATAAGTATGTCTAAAAACATGTTGTATCTAATTTTTGTCTGAAACACACACACACACACACACACACACACACACACATATATATATATATATATATATATATATATATATATATATATATATAGGGATATTGTAAAAAAAGAATTAAGGTACAAAGAGTAGAAGAAATCTCAGCCATTCAATTTCCTGTAACCGCTCCTATAAAAATAGTTTTTTCCTTTTTTTATTAATTATAAAAAAATACACAAAAGGGCATAATTGATATTTTAAAATTTTAATTCCCAGATATTTAGGACACATATTTTAAGATGGGTTTTCCAGAATTATTTTGATGCACATCGTCCTCCAGTGATGCACATCATTCTCCAGTGATACACATCATTCTTCAGACCCATTTTGATTCTCAACTATTTTGATCCAGAACTATTTTGATGCACATCATTATCTAAAATGATATACAACATGATTCAAAAATGATGAACACCTAATATTTATGATTTCATCAAAAATTTAAGATCATGACAACACTTCTCTGTATTGATGCACATTTACAACTACAAAGATTAATTTACAAGCAAAATTGATGAACAACCAACATTGATGCACAATCAATCCAAACTTGATGCATAACCCATCAAATCCAAAATCATAATTTAACTTTGATTAAAAAACCGATGAATAGATAACAAAATAAAACCTGATGCACATCAATAAGAAAATAAAACCTGATCAAAATAAATTAATCGATGATGAATTTTGGAAGAAAGAAAGATGCCAGGCAATTGAAAAAAATAAAAGAAAAAAAAATCAACTATGGCCTAACTTACACATTACGAGGGAGATGTATATATATATCAACAAACACCACAACAAACCTCAATGAATTAAATTAATCCAGCCGCAAATCAATCTACCAAAAAAGAAAATGGTGAAATTCGACAGCAGAAAGAAAATCACAAGGCAACAAAGCGTGCGACGGTTTTAGGTTACGTGAATTTGAATTTTTTTGAATGTGGAATTGGGAGATAACGGGGGAGATAATTATGGGTAGGAGAGTGAGAATTTTATAAGTTTCCTATATTATCCTTAAACTGTATTTGCCACATGTCAATCTCAGATTTCTTCTTACCTTTTTTATCTTAAAACTCTTTTTATTTGATCCTGATTATATATATATATATGTGTGTGTGTGTGTGTGTGAGAGAGAGAGAGAGAGAGAGATTATAAAAGGCTCGTATTTTCTCCTCACACATGACTTAAAGAATTTATGAGACGTCTCTGATCGTCTGAATATATATAACTTTATATACCCCCTTCGGAATTGGTCTGTCAAAGTAATTTACTGCTAATATTTTTTGCCTAATATCTAAAATTCACTCGATTGTTAATATATTTAGTAACAGTAGAAGGTTATTTAAGAAAATATATATAATTATTTATAATTTGGATATAAAAATAAGAAAAAAGACATTCACCAACCAAAGGAGAGTGTCGGAGTGTGTTTGTGACATTCGATCAGGAGGCAAAGTGGATTCTACTTTGACGTTTAAATAACTTTAAAGAAAGTTCCTACGTACACTCATCGCATTGATGTTTAACAACCTTTTTTTGTCTGGAATATAAATCATGTGAATATGTGATAAAACAGGACACTAGATTCTTATATATTTTCAAAATATTACATTATTTAAATATTAAAACCAAAGAAATGATTGTAATAAATATGACATTATGTATAATATGTAATTCAATTGCTAAATCTATACTAGTAGCTAGTTTCATATCTGCACAATTAGTTGTTGTTTAGTACGTAATAGCTGATTTATATTTCAGGAAAAAAGTAATCATCGATTATTTTAAAAAACTATTAGATGAAATACAATTTTACTAAGTTAAAGATTCGTGTAATATACGAGTTGTTTTAAGAAAAAAAATTTGATAATAAATTATAAAACGATTAATAATGAAAAGTAATGGATTGAATAGTGGTAAGGATATGATATATATGATTTTCATGTTAAAATATTATGTTACACATATAATATGCATGTTATATTCTTTTGTAACAATGATGTGTTATGTGTATAAATTGGCTTTTAAATAGTGTAAAGGGTAAACTGCACGAAAATACAACAAATTATGTCAATATTGTTATTGTATGAACTAACTTTATTTTCTATCTAAAAACACACAACTTACAAATTTAGGTGATGCGATGGTGGTTGCAGACAATGGAGGAGTATGCGATGTGTTAGAACCTAGAGGGGGGGTGAATAGGTTATTTTACTTAGTTTACCAATTTTTCACAAATAAAATTTGTAAGTTGTGTATAGAAGATTTTTCTTGAAGTTTATAACACAACAAATACATATATACTTGAAATAAAGAGAGTAAGGGTAGAGAGATATCACCAAAAGTAGACAAGAGATTTATAGTGGTTCATGCAAGTGTTAACAAACTTGCACTACATCCACTCCTTGGCCTCACCCACCAAGAGTTAGCTCCACTAGCTTCTCTATTTGAAGGTAGAGATAAACCTTTTACACTTCTCTTTTTTTTTACTTGCAAGAATTAAAACTTCAAACTTGCTAGTAAGGTAAAGATAACCTTGTTTCACTCTAATTCTATAGGCTAAAGTTGATCCTTACTTCTCTCTAATTCTAAAGGCTAGAGATGATCCTTACTTCACTCTAATTTGAAAGGATAGAGTTGATCCTTACACTATTACAAAATATATAGAAAGATGATGTAGTGTTTAAGCTTTGAAAGCTTTGTTCTTGCTTGATTCTTGATCTTGAATGATAGATGAATTATCAAAGAATATGAGCTCACAAGATAAGAATATATGTTATGTGTTTTTGCTTGTGCAAGAGATGCTAAAAAATGAGGTTTGAGTTGGTTTAAATAAGGAAAAAGGTGAAAGTCCAAAAGCTGTCCAGTACCCTCACGGTCGATCCACGGTCGACCGTGGATAAAACCGTGAGGTACCTGAACTTTCTTGTTCTTTGCAATATAGACGTTGGACTTTATTTAAAACCACACTCAACTCATTTTTACCATAAAAATCAACTGAAAAGTATATGTTCAAAAGGTTGGTTGATCCCATACTCTTAAAGTTTGAATTTAAACACATATATGGAAGTTTGGAAACCAATACACAAAGCATGTTGGAATTTTACCCCTTTGGGAGATTCCTTTGCTAATTATGGTGGTGTATTGTTTCAAAGTAGGATTGTGTTTGTTATTTGCTTAAAATAGGAAGTCTTAGATTTAATCAACCAACACAATTGAGTTTTATAAAATCTTTGTCATTTTTATAAAGTTTTTATAAAAATAATTTTATAAAAACATAAACTAATTCAATTATTTTATTTGTAAGCTCATATAATTCGAACTCTTGTTTGTAGATATCTTCGTCATCGGCTTTGAAGATATCATCTTCACTTGTTAGGTACGAGTTCGGTTGACTTGAAGAAGAACAACATTTAAGAGTTGTGAGCTGAGCAGCGACGGTTGATTCACGGTCGACCGTGGTATCGACCGTGAATGTTGATTTATCTTGATTTCTTCTTTTCTTGTTGAATTGAAGTTTTTTACTTGTTTGTAATTCACTTGATCATCAATTTGAGGCTTGTTAATTTTCTTTAAGAATATAGATATGAACATATGAATAATTTTGATAAGCAATAGTATCACATGTGCATATTTTTATCATCATCAAAACAAGGAGTGCACTTTTAAATGTATGACCATGTATGCACCAACAATCTCCCCCTTTTTGATGATGACAAAATATGCAACATTTAATTAAGATTGCTACACAAAATTATTCATGTTAACAATGTTGCATAGCTATATTCTTCTCCCCCTTTTGTCAAATCAAAAAGGAACATTCTTCTCCCTCTTATGATCTAGCACAAAATAGTTGATGAAGCTCCCCCTTGATCAAAGCTCCCCCTTGATTTATGATCCCTTTAAGCTAGCACTTGACAAAAGATAGACAAAACAAAATACAAGTGCAAGATATACAAAAGTATTTGCATAAACTTAATTTAGGAAAAATCAAATATACTCAAGTAGGAATCATGAGAGATTTATGCATCATTATCTTGTATTTATGCTAATGATAGGAAGGGAGGGTGTGAATATATATGAAATTTTCTTTTTGTTTGGTGACTCCCCCTTAAAATGTGCATATTATGTTAGGGACAACCAAAATCCACAATCCTAATCTTAAGTTAAGTATCAAAAATTTCTTAGCTCTAGATTGTGGAGATTATCTCAATATTAGTTTATTCATTTCTAATTGATATTTATTCATATACATTATGTAGCAAATGGATGATTTAATCAAGTAAGTGACCAATGTGTGCACTAAATTGACAATTATTTTGATTTTATGTATGAAGCACATGATGTCATTTATGTATAATATCTTGATCTTCAAAGAATAATTCATTGTGTATGTAGATCAACATATTATGACACATTTGATATAGAATTGAACTTTTCAAGATTACAATCAACATCGATATGTATATTTATTAAGTATTACATATTTTAAGTTAATTCTATACCTACGTATACACACAAAGATATACTCACATTATTATAACAACACAAAAGTTTTCTAATTTCAAGCAAGTCAAACAAAGATTTAGTAATTACATGTTTGGTTCATGATAACTTAAGTTTATCTTCTTTTGATAGATAAAATAGGCTTAAGTATAAGTTTACTTGTTCTTTTATCTTGTATTCAAATTTGCTTTTTATTTATGTGTATTCAATATTCAATAAGATTAGGATGATTTGAGAAAAGTGTTCTCATGAGTACAAAACATGCAATACCAATGCTCCAATCATTATTTATGCATGTATGCCACATAGTTTCATGTGGCAAGTGATAATCCAATTAAGTATGTGACACATGAGATTAGTCATTTAAGTATATAGGCATACTCAAGCATATATCAAGATGACAAATAATATGATTTCTTATATGAGGCATAACTTGTCATCTATTTTAACTATCTTGATTACAAAGAGTAATTCATTAAGTACCATGACAAGATAGTAAGAGAGAACCACTTGCAACAATTAATATGTTAATTTATATTTCTTCACCATGTAATCATCTTCATATATCTTTCATCACAAACTTATTTCAAATACTCTTTTGATAATGATCTTATATGAAAAGTACATCCATAAGATATCTTGACCATAATTCATTACATGATAATTATTCAACACTTGATGAGCATGAATGACATATCATAATGTTACATATGTTTAGTGATATTTCATGTAAGAATCACATATGTAATTTGATAACATTAAGAACAAGGATATGTCAAACATGAACAAAAGTATTATCATTTAGTGTGTATTGTTATTTTGGTAACATATCTTGTTGATGTAAATAGGATATCAAGAGCATCACATATAAGTTGCATACAAGTATTTTACCTTTTCAAACCATGTAAGATATAAAATTTAGGCATAAGGTTTGTGTAAATTATTTTTATTTCTCCATGTATGCAATTACTTAATGAGCTCTTATAAAAGTAACACATGAAATGTTTGACTAAAATGGTTTTTCAAACTCTTATGTCATAACTCAACTTTTAGTTTGTGATTACTTTGAATTGTGAAGTGTATAAGATATAAGCAAGTTCTTATTTATTTAATGTAATCTTATCTTTACTTCATAATAATCATTTTATGACTTTGCAAGTTTAATTAGTATATCACTTTTACTAATAGTCTTAACTTTTTGAATTAAGTTCTTAGAATTTGAGCCCAAGACAAGATATTCAAACTTTAACATCATAGGGAGTTGCATGTTAGCATATTGTTGCACTAAACCAAGGTAATATAATTTATTTAATGCACAAAGGTTTAGGCATAGCATTTTAGTACCATAAACATGCTTTTATTCATTTGTTTACGATGTTGTTCAAAAAGTTTGTATAAGTTCTCAAAGTAATAGGTGATGAAGTGATGATGATTCATTTTATTTGAAACACATATGTGAATGTAAACTTAACATGTATATGTATACCAATTTGGTTCATGTATCCTAAATGTTTTAAGATTTCGGAAGACAATTGAATCACTTATGTTGCATTGATGTATGTTTAGTATTAAGCAAGAGTAAACCTATGTATAATGTGTGCATAAATAGTGTGTGTGTGTGTGTCCTAAATGTGAGATATTGTTGAAAATGATGAATCAAGTGTATACTAATGTTATTTAGCATATTTAAAGAGTAATGTCAATTGAGATAACAAACTCTATACTAATATGTCCAAACGTTGTGCGTGTCCTAAATGTGAGAAGATTTTAGCAAAATAGTGCATCATGTGATTACTAAGCTTAGTTATACTATAATAGATGTAAATAAAATTAAGTTGCGAATTAAAAATCAAAAACTAAAAAGTTTGAAAAATTTCCAACAAGCTTACGGTTTTACCACGGTATCAGCCATGGTTCGACCGTGAGTCTGCTGTTCAGTTTTTTTTTTTTAATACATACAACCCACATCCGCATTTCATACCCACATTCCAAATAATAACCCTACAACCCACATGCATACTCAAGTATTCAAGATTTATCTCCAAAAAAAAATTTCAACTATAGCAAAACAAATCCTAAAATCACATGAGATTTTGTGCAAAAATGATATCCTAAAGAGAAGGAGAGCAAGATTTGTGAAGAAATATACCTTTGAAGATGAAGATTTCGTGATTTTGGAAGGTAACCCGAGAGGAATTCGATGAACTCGAAATGGAAAAGAAAATGACGAAATCTTGAGTTTCCACCATAGATATTTCGTTTGTAGCTTCAATCTTCAGGTAAATCTTGAATTTGTTTGAAGTTTTGTTGTAAAAATCGCAAATCTTGAGCTTAAAAATCGTTAATGGCGGCTAGGGTTTTGAGAGAGAGATGGAAGTGATAAAGTGAAGGAGAGAGAAAGAAAAGTGGCCTCCTAGGGTTAAAACTCGTTTTTGTTCATACGGTCGATACACGGTCGACCGTATGTCGACCGCGTGTTCTTTTATCAATTTTGTACATTATGGACAGCAAGCACACGGTTGATACACGGTTTCGACCGTGAACTCTCTGGGTACCAATTTTGAATTTTTCACATAATCATGCATATTCTTCTAAGGCATATGCTCCATCATTCCTAAACCAAATCTTATTGCATTGCCTACTTCTTTCTTAAGTGGTTTAGTATTTATGTCCGCAACTATGATTTATCAAAGTAAGTTGTCTTAATTTTTGATATGATATCTTTTCAATTCTAAGACAATATTACTTATGATAAAATCTAATTTTGTTCTTTAATCACTTAAACCCAATCAAAGTATATGACAATGAAATTCATGGGTTTGAAGCAAGCCATCGATTTTTGACAAATAATTTATTATTTAATTATACATTTCAATATATATAGAAATATATACCATATATTTCCATATCATTTAGATACTCTTAGCCAAAACATGATTTGTGAGAAATTTAAGCATTTGCATATGATTACTTAGGTAATATGATGAACATGAACATGGTATATCAAATTTTAAAGTATTGTTCATCAATATGCAATTTTTAACTTTAAGCACAAATTTTCTCACATTCAAAAGCAACTACTCTTGTTTAGATGTAGTTTAATTATTCTAACTTTATGAAATCATACATCTAGAATTATTTTCACAATAATGATCTTCAAGATAGTTTAATGTTTGTTGAGCATATATCAAGCCGGACTTCAAGTTATGATTTAAAGTACAAGTCCAAATGATATGAGTATAATTAATATGTCATTATAGCACCGCATATTTCAACTTTGTAACTCAATTAAAAAGTATTTCACATGAGTGTGGATTGAGCTTTGCAAGACATTTAGGCATTTGATAAGTATTTCTATGTCTTTGATATTTAATTACCTTGTCATGCAATACAATTTATTTAAACTTAAGTTAATTTTATATCGATACTTTTTTATTTTCATGGCAAATTTAAATGATTATCTTTACACACATCATTATTAGAATATCTTAGGAATTTTTCAATAGTTACACATATCAATAAAATCTTGGATATAAATATATCTTTTCTTGATGGATCCCAAGATTTAATTTAAAATGATGTGTTTTATAAAATTTCAATCCTAAGTAATTCCTAAGATTTCGTCATGCTATTCTAGTACAAAGTGTGACTTTAAATCATTTTAATAAGCCATGACAATTTTAATATTTGCTAAAGCATTTTATGATACATAACATATTTTCTCATGTCTTTTATTAATGTTTTTGCTACCATTTATTTCTTTATGGCAAACCAAGTTTATGTAAAGCACTAGATACTATAAACACATTTAAACATGTCAAGTAGTTTCACATAAGTTCTCATGGCACTTTCAATACATAGATGTCAACATATAAAGCTTTGAGAAGTGAAAGAGAAACTTATCTTGATTGTGTTTCACTAGTGTTGTTCAAAAGCATTATTCTTGATGATTTATCATCCAAGTCTTTCATCCACACAAAACTTCAAGTTGCATCAAGAATGATATTCAACCTCAATTGCAACCTACAACTCAAACATATTTCATATGTGTGGTACCCATCTTTTCATGGGTCCGGGATTGTTAGTATCAAACACACCTACCTTGATCCATCTTTGTGTTATCTTGAAACCTTTATAATACCAAGTGTTCATAGAATCAATTGTTTTATAAGAACATCTTGATCTTTGAAACACTTTTGATTTAGGTTTCTTAAAACAAAGTTCATGCCTTGAGGATGGAGTATAAGAATTCATCATTTGTTTATAACCTGCAACCTTAGGCATATATATGGAAGAACGAGAGACAATATTGCATTTTTCAAATTTCTCAACCTTCTAGTGTGCCGACGGTCGATGCACGGTATCGACCGTGGTTCGACCGTGAGTCTCCTTGATTTTTTATTTTGCCTCTTGGTTCACAATATTGATAGATTTGGATAATATGTTGCTTGTTTCAATTGAAAACTCAAGACCTCCTTCATCGCTTGATGATTTTCTTAACTCATTTATTTGCTTGACCAAGATTTCATTTAGATCTTTGAGTTTGAAATTATCATTCTCAACATTTTTCAAATCGTTGATCTTGGTAATGAGTTTTGAATTGATATCAAGTAACATATTATTTTTATCTTTTAGCTCAACATAAGAATTGTATGAGTTATCTCTACTACAAAGGTTATTGGTGAGGGATACCTCATTTTCTTCAAAAGCTATGAAGCAAGCTTGTTCTCTTGATATTTCTTTTTCTTCAATTCTTCTTGCCTCAAGCTCTTCAAATTTACCTACATCTTTCCATAATCTCTTGGCACAAGTGTAAGAACACATATATTCATATTTACTTCCCTTAAGAGATTTTTGAATAAATATCAATGCTTGTTCATTTTGTGACATATCTTCATCAAGATCATTTTCAATAAAGTCACCCATGTCATACTCTATTGATCTTAAGAATGTCAACATGTAGGCTTTCCAACCCAAAAATGTATAATCAATAAACATAGGTAAAGTAGCCATATAAACCCCCAAACTTAGGCTTTCCAACCCAAAAATGTATATTACATTATTTAAATATTAAAACCAAAGAAATGATTGTAATAAATATGACATTATGTATAATATGTAATTCAATTGCTAAATCTATACTAGTAGCTAGTTTCATATCTGCACAATTAGTTGTTGTTTAGTACGTAATAGCTGATTTATATTTCAGGAAAAAAGTAATCATCGATTATTTTAAAAAACTATTAGATGAAATACAATTTTACTAAGTTAAAGATTCGTGTAATATACGAGTTGTTTTAAGAAAAAAAATTTGATAATAAATTATAAAACGATTAATAATGAAAAGTAATGGATTGAATAGTGGTAAGGATATGATATATATGATTTTCATGTTAAAATATTATGTTACACATATAATATGCATGTTATATTCTTTTGTAACAATGATGTGTTATGTGTATAAATTGGCTTTTAAATAGTGTAAAGGGTAAACTGCACGAAAATACAACAAATTATGTCAATATTGTTATTGTATGAACTAACTTTATTTTCTATCTAAAAACACACAACTTACAAATTTAGGTGATGCGATGGTGGTTGCAGACAATGGAGGAGTATGCGATGTGTTAGAACCTAGAGGGGGGGTGAATAGGTTATTTTACTTAGTTTACCAATTTTTCACAAATAAAATTTGTAAGTTGTGTATAGAAGATTTTTCTTGAAGTTTATAACACAACAAATACATATATACTTGAAATAAAGAGAGTAAGGGTAGAGAGATATCACCAAAAGTAGACAAGAGATTTATAGTGGTTCATGCAAGTGTTAACAAACTTGCACTACATCCACTCCTTGGCCTCACCCACCAAGAGTTAGCTCCACTAGCTTCTCTCTTTGAAGGTAGAGATAAACCTTTTACACTTCTCTTTTTTTTTACTTGCAAGAATTAAAACTTCAAACTTGCTAGTAAGGTAAAGATAACCTTGTTTCACTCTAATTCTATAGGCTAAAGTTGATCCTTACTTCTCTCTAATTCTAAAGGCTAGAGATGATCCTTACTTCACTCTAATTTGAAAGGATAGAGTTGATCCTTACACTATTACAAAATATATAGAAAGATGATGTAGTGTTTAAGCTTTGAAAGCTTTGTTCTTGCTTGATTCTTGATCTTGAATGATAGATGAATTATCAAAGAATATGAGCTCACAAGATAAGAATATATGTTATGTGTTTTTGCTTGTGCAAGAGATGCTAAAAAATGAGGTTTGAGTTGGTTTAAATAAGGAAAAAGGTGAAAGTCCAAAAGCTGTCCAGTACCCTCACGGTCGATCCACGGTCGACCGTGGATAAAACCGTGAGGTACCTGAACTTTCTTGTTCTTTGCAATATAGACGTTGGACTTTATTTAAAACCACACTCAACTCATTTTTACCATAAAAATCAACTGAAAAGTATATGTTCAAAAGGTTGGTTGATCCCATACTCTTAAAGTTTGAATTTAAACACATATATGGAAGTTTGGAAACCAATACACAAAGCATGTTGGAATTTTACCCCTTTGGGAGATTCCTTTGCTAATTATGGTGGTGTATTGTTTCAAAGTAGGATTGTGTTTGTTATTTGCTTAAAATAGGAAGTCTTAGATTTAATCAACCAACACAATTGAGTTTTATAAAATCTTTGTCATTTTTATAAAGTTTTTATAAAAATAATTTTATAAAAACATAAACTAATTCAATTATTTTATTTGTAAGCTCATATAATTCGAACTCTTGTTTGTAGATATCTTCGTCATCGGCTTTGAAGATATCATCTTCACTTGTTAGGTACGAGTTCGGTTGACTTGAAGAAGAACAACATTTAAGAGTTGTGAGCTGAGCAGCGACGGTTGATTCACGGTCGACCGTGGTATCGACCGTGAATGTTGATTTATCTTGATTTCTTCTTTTCTTGTTGAATTGAAGTCTTTTACTTGTTTGTACTTCACTTGATCATCAATTTGAGGCTTGTTAATTTTCTTTAAGAATATAGATATGAACATATGAATAATTTTGATAAGCAATAGTATCACATGTGCATATTTTTATCATCATCAAAACAAGGAGTGCACTTTTAAATGTATGACCATGTATGCACCAACACGATGGAAGGAGACGGACGGTGGAGGAGGTGGCGATATAGGGATGTGACTGTTAGAGGGCGGCCACGGTGGAGGAGCTTTACCGGAGAGCTCACGTTGGTATGGATGAAGGGTGACAGTCAGAGATGGCTATGGTCTATGATGAAGGGACGACACTAAGGAGGGGGGACGATGAGGATTGGGGCAGTAGATTGAGAGAGTAGACTTTTATTTAGATTAGGGTTGATGGGTAAAATGGTAAATGGATGAATCCTTTGTTTAAGGATTTCAAAATACCAAGGGGGCCTTGCATTTCAAAAATACCTTGTGTAAAGGATTTGAGGGATTTTAAAGAAATACTGTCATTTAGAATCCCTTGCTCTTTTTCCAAACAAACATAGGATTTCCTAGAATTTGAAATCCTAATCCCAGATAATCCTAAGAATTACCACGAACCAAACAGGACTTAAGTGTTTCCATGGTTGTAAATTTTAAATATTTGCACTTAGCATCAATTGGTGGGGATGATATTCGTAAATATGGTTTACAATCAATAAAGGGTATGCAGCTTTGATTCACTTTTTGTAGTTTTGAAGAAATTTGCGCAAGTTAAAGCTAGAGTGTTTAAATAATGTAGTTTTTAACCGAGTATGCTAAATGTTAGCATTAGTTGGAATCTCAGTCTTTTAAAGAAAAATCGAGTTAAATCTCATTTAAAGTTCGAAATCATTTTGTTAATGCTAGTTTATACGACCATTGACTTGTATAAAAGGTTTTTGTTGAATGAAAAAAAAATTGAACAGTTGTATGATGCGGGTTGCCTTGTGTTTTAAAAATTTTGTTGTGAATTTTTAGATACATCTATATATTATGAAGTTATCATGTGTTAGCATTCTAAACTTACTTGGGTTCCTATTTCTTTTTTCTTTTACCCTTTTATGGTTTTCCAAATATCGTTTATACACTCAAGTTTTCACTTAGGATAAATATATTTTGTTGAAAAAACATTTATGTTAATTGTGAGATGGCTAATTGGCTAGATATTATACGAGCTTATAATGCCTTTTATAATGTCTACAAATATGGGCTTAAATTGTTTTTATGCAATGTCTGCTAGAAGCCCAGCACTTTGAGATTTGAAAGAATACATTTGAGGGATTATAGGCTTCAAGCTTCCATTAAGTCATTAACTCTGGGCAAATATTGACCAAACTTAGGTTGGTTGGGCTAGAGATGGGGTAAACAGGTAAAGACTAACTCAAGTAATTCCTTCAGATTTGACTAGTTTATTTATTGTTACCGTAAGACTTGGTGAATCCGTCCTGCTGGTGAAGCGCTGGATGGTGTGTGACCAGTTTAAATATTGTTGTCCTTCACCCTTACGTTCTATGAGCTAGTTCGCATTTACGCTGACATATTTATTTTATTTTTAAAAAAAATATGACCGTTTAAACAATGGTCGAATATATATATCCTTCACATTTTTATACATACTCTCATTCTACCATTCTCTCTTATACTCTCTTAATTTTCTTTAAAAATATGGATCCAAATCGACAAAATAGTTTCACAACCCCACGCTGAGTTTCCAAATCAAGCGGTAAAAGCTCGCAATTGTTACACCCGAAAAATCTTTTCCATGGAAACATCCAACAAATTCCTTTGTTTTCACCACAACTAGTCTACCATGGCGGATTTCAATAATTTCAAAACTTTCACCAAAATAGCTTTCAACAAATTCAACAGAAGTCCCCGACACGTTTCAAAAATTAATGCAACAAGAAGAATATGTGGACGTTGAGGAGGAGGTGGTTCCAAAGACCCAAGGCGAGGCGGTTCCTGATACACGACGTAAAAGAAAAACAACAAAACTTCCAAAGAGATCGATCCCGACATCATGGACTACAGAATAAGAGGTTTTGCTGGAAAGTGGATGGATTCACGTCTCCAAAGACGTCGTCCTTGGAAAGCAAAAAAAAGGTATAATATTTGATTATTTGTTTATATATTTGGACTTTATATTATTAAATATTTCGTTAAACTTCACCATATGTCTTGTCATATCAACTCATTTTGAAATTGTTTGGTCTTTCTTGTGGCTTAGAGGGAGGTTGCAAGGTGAGAAGAGAATTATTTTTAAGATTTGAAAATTGTAAAACATATTAGCATATTGGGCTTGGTTTGTGCTTAAAACCGCCCCAAACTGCCTCGTTCTCACCACTATTTACTGTATTTATTGTATTACAAGGCAACAACACCCAACGGTATCTTTTTACCTTGTCCCTTGCCATAAAGCATTTCTCTCTCTCTCTCTCTTCTCACACGCATACACGTTTTTAATACAAAAAGGGGATGAGTGTGACAAACGAAGAGATAATGTGTATTTTTAAAGCAAATTGCCGTCAAAAGTAAAATGTAATAAACTTTTATTAAAATGACAAGGTTATTGTATGCAGTATATTATTGAAGCTAAAACTTTGAGATTTGTCATTTTATTTTCATTCACGATACAAAATAAAACTTAAACTTCATTTGTTTAATAGGGGATATTATGTTTTTACTACCAAATTTATAATGCTTTAATCTCAAAGATATTTTCTAATTATTCTAATCTCTGAGTTGGTTTACTAAGCATTAAAGTACACAAAGTAGTATTGTCCTATTAACTTTGAATAAACCTGTAACTTTTTGAACTTTTTACCAAGTAAAAAAGGTTTACAAAAATCCAACAAACACATCATGTCGGCCTTAATCTTCACCTTTTCGCTAATAAAACCACTAATTGCTCTTGTCACGAGTTTCGGCCATCGTCTCTCATGGTACCCTTTGACAACCAACACAACAAATACCTCATAACCATTGTTATTATAATTATTTCATCGCCACCACCACAAAGCACCAACATCATCATCATCATCTCAACCAAAGACTGCCAAAACATTCACCCATACACAAAACTTACCACCACACATGGGTGATGGACAAAAGCCACACGACATCAAACCCACAACCAAATCTCATCATCACAGCTAATATTATGATTCAAACATTCAAAAACACTATCACTCTATCAGCTGATCTCACCAACAAAACTCGTTCGAATAAATGGTGAGAAAAGGATATATATATATATATATATATATAAAGAAGTTCATGCGAGAACCATTGTTAGTGCGAGAACCGCGAGAACCAATCTGAGCCGTCCAATTCCCCCTCCTTCAATGTCATTGCCCACCCATGAATTCCTCACATGCACCATGCCACACTCTATCCCTCCACGATCTCCATCCATATAACTTCCCATATCCGAGGAACGGTCGAGACTGGTTCTCGCAATTCTCGCACTAACAACGGTTCTCGCATGAACCATCCCCTATATATATATATATATATATATATATATATATATATATATATATATATATATATATATATAAAGAGAGAGAGAGAGAGATATAGTGGGAATAGAGCACCAAAGAAAGTATTACTAGCATTTTTCACCTTGAATGGGTAAATAAATATGATTAATTGAAGGAAAGGAGATCAGTAAAATAGGCCGACCACTTGACTTATAGTAAAGGTCGAATGTTTACGTGAGCAGTAAGCAGCAAATCCTCAAGAGGTTCTTTGCTTGTGACTGGATTACTGTTCTTATGGTATGCAATCCTTCAAGAAGCTTTAACGAGACTTCGAGCGAAATTTCTTTTCGCATTAGTGCTGCACGAATGGTGTAACGATTGCACCGTTATCTCCAACGTGGACATGGTGAAATTGAATTCTCCACGTAGATGTGGAGGTATATATCGGTGTTGTTTGAGAAATCTGGTTAAGGAGAGAAGGAAGAGAAACAAAGACATATTATCTCTACGAGACCGAAAATAAGAGAGAATGATAAAATGGATGATACAAAAAGAGAATATATGTAACTTTGAATTAAAACAAGTTGAAAATATCCTTCTATGGATAAAGTCAAAATATTCGAAAATTTTAAGTTTTATATTTGAAATAAGGAGATATGATATAAAATCTCGGTAATACCTATATAAATGTTTTCACATATAAATATTTTGATTGAGAAATATACTAGTCATTAGTATTATATTTATTTCTTTACTAAAAGTAAAGTATAACTATTTATAAAGTAAATAAATAAATAACAAATTTACTTTTATCCTTGAACCACACAAGCCAACAACAATATTAATATACTCAACTAGACCGATTATCGTTTTGGGCTCCATGACAACACTCATGTTCTTCATTCTGTCTCGCTAAAGCCACTGTTCGTGCTTGAATCAATCAACCAAGAACCAATCAATAACTTGTTAAAATTAGATAAGAATTCATATATGCATACATAACTCATCAGAGGCTTCAATTAATCCTTCGTGAATTCTTAATTAAAAATACGTAGCCCTAACTATTTGGCTCCGTCGACGTGTGTGTGGTTATGGCGGTTTCAGAGGAGGAATCGTCGTCGGCGAGTGGAAACAACTCAAGATCACGGCTGTCCCATGGTGGCCCTCACTACCTCGCCAAATGTGTTCTTAAAGGAAGCGTCGTTCTTCAAGTCGTCTACGGTCACATCCGATCCCCTTCCTCTAAGGACATCGTTTTCGGAAAGGTTTTATTCTGCTTTCGTTTACCAAATTCAACTTAATTTCATTGTATATTTGTATATAACCGTTTTTGTGCAGATTTCATATCCAATTTTTTGAAAATAATTAATCAACTTTGGTTATTGAGAATAGTAAGCTGAGGAAGTGATTGGAACTTTGATATCACAATTAGTATGTAGGAATTAAGTTAATTAGGCTAGATTTAGCTGCTTTTTGATTACTTCTAAATGATATAATCTGGTACTGCAATATGTTATATTTCTGTAGTCTTATTCATTGAGATGATAATGTTTGATGCAGGAAACTTCCTTAGAGTTGGTAGTAATTGATAATTATGGAGTTCTGCAATCCATATGTGAGCAGACTGTATTTGGAACAATCAAAGATCTTGCTATCCTTCCCTGGAATAAGAATTTTATTAGAGCAAGCCCTCAGGTATTTGCATTTCATTTAATATATAAAGCCTTATGTTTACTCTTTATTGTTGTTTATGGTTTAAGTATTTCTTGGTTGTATGTTGTTCTAGTTACAAGGAAATGACCTTTTGCTCGTTACATCGGATTCGGGAAAGCTCTCAGTTCTCACATTCTCTAATGAAATGCACAGGTTTCTTTTCTTGTTCTTGTTTCCATTATGCAGACATTAAATGATCATGAAAAGATAGGTTTTTTAGTCATTTATTGTTGTCGTATGCTCTGTTTTAATATACTTTCTTGTTGTACGCTCATTTCTTGCTTAGGTTCTTTCCTTTGACACACATTGAACTATCTAGCTCACCTGGAAACCTAAGGAGTCATGTTGGAAGAATGTTGGCAGTTGATTCCAAGTAAGTTGCTATTTTGGTTAAGTTAATCTGAAGGTCTGTTCTTGCAACTAGTAAATGTAACTGTTATTCTTTTTTTTTTCCAGTGGTTGTTTCATTGCTACCAGTGCATATGAGGACCGTCTAGCTTTGTTCTCAGTTTCAAGTTCCGGTGGTGCCGACATCTTCGATAAGGTGTTTCTATCATTATCGTAGATTCTTAGGATTTTAGCAGAGAAAATTATACCCGTACTTAATGATCAAGATTTATGACGCTCGTTTATACCCTGGTTGCAGAAAATATTCATTCCTTCTGACATTGAAAAAAGTACAAGTACAAGCATCGGAGTTTCTGGTATACATGGTACTATATGGAGCATGTGCTTTATCTCGAAAGATATGAGTCAATTAAGTAAGGAGCAAAACCCTGTGTTAGCCATTCTTCTAAATAGGTATGATAATGCATTGCATGTAAATGGGGACTTGTTAACTGGATGGTGTAATAGAACTGATATTCTGGTGTGCTTGGATCTATATTCGGAATTGACTACTACAACTTAAAGTCGTAATAGTATTTTTCTTAATGTTTGGATAAACAAATCGTGCTTGTTGTTATCTTTTGGTTATTTAGAGGTGAAATAACTATTTCCCTCTTCTGTTAACCTAATTCGAGAAACTTCTACTCTCAATTCACGATGCGTCTTTTTTTTCCTCCCTATTTGCACAAACTTCTTTCTGTTTTATTTTATCTATTGATCTCTTAAATAAACCAGAATCCATCAGACACTCAAACATCTAATTATTAGATTACTGCTACTTCATATAGCTAAAAACACATCCAAATACACCTTCAATGTCTTGTTGGCAGTTGGTTACATTCAATAGTCTTTCCCTTGACCACAAACCATACTCAGGGTCCAGGTAATGTTTGCTTTTGTATTTGCAGAAAGGGATCACCTCTTAACGAGCTTTTGTTATTGGAGTGGAATACCAGGGACAATTTCGTCCATGTACTTTCTCAATATGCTGAGATTGGACCACTAGCGCATGATATTGTCGAAGTTCCCCATTCTTATGGATTTGCATTCCTCTTCAGGGTTAGTGATGCTCTTCTAATGGATCTGAGGGACCCACACAGCCCGTTATGTGTATATAGAACAAGTCTAAACTCTTTACCCTCAGTAGTGGATGATCATAATTTGGTTGAGGACTCGTATCGAACTAATGATGTTGATGAAGAAGGTAATATATGTAACGTCGCTGCATCTGCTCTTTTGGAATTAAAAGACATAGTTAAGGATGATGATCCCATGAATATAGACGATGATAATGGTTATCCATCAAAGTCAACATCGAATCGTGTGATTTCATGGAGTTGGGAACCGGGAAATGTAGAAAACCCAAGAATGATCTTTTGTCTGGATACCGGGGAGCTTTTCATAATCGAAATTTCTTCCGGGTCAAATGGACTTAGAGTCAACCTCTCTGATTGTGTCTATAAAGGTTCACCGTTCAAAGAACTTTTATGGGCTGAAAATGGATTCTTGACTGCACTTGCGGAAATGGGTGATGGGATGGTTTTGAAAATCGAAGAAGGAAAGCTACAATACAAAAGCCCGGTTCAAAATATTTCACCAATCTTGGACATGGCACTTGTGGATTACTATGATGAGAAACATGAACAAATGTTTGCTTGTTGCGGGATGGTACCCGAGGGATCACTAAGGGTTATCCGAAATGGTATCAGTCTAGAAAAACTTTTAAAAACTGCCCCTGATTATCAAGGTATCACTGGTACTTGGGCGATCAAAATGAAATTAACTGACTGTTACCATTCTTTTCTTGTGCTATCATTTGTAGAAGAAACACGGGTACTCTCAGTTGGTGTAAGTTTTACTGATGTGACTGATTCAGTTGGTTTTCGCTCTGATGTATGCACTCTGGCTTGTGGGATTATCGCTGATGGGTTGCTGGTTCAGATCCACCAGACCGCGGTTCGACTTGCTTTACCAACAGCTGCAGCTCATGCTGATGGGATCCCTTTCACATCTCCAAATTCCACATCTTGGTCCCCTGATAAAACCAGCATTAGTCTCGGGGCCATAGGGCATAATTTTATAGTAGTAGCAACTTCAAATCCATGTTACTTATTTATTCTAGGGGTTGCCAGGGTCGGACAAGTAGGAGATTATCAGTATGGAGTATACCAAATGCAAAATGTCAGATTGGAATATGAATTGTCGTGCATTTCCATTCCTCAGAAACAACCTGTTAAAGAAGACCCGTTTAACTCTAAAAAGATTGATCCTACAAACAGGATGGTGGAAGAAACATTTGTTATCGGGACACATAAGCCTTCAGTGGAGGTTCTATCTTTTACACCTGATCAAGGCATAAGAGGTCTTGCTATAGGAGAAATTTCATTAGTTAACAGCATTGGAACAACAATTAGTGGATCTGTTCCTCAAGATGTACGACTAGTAAAAGTTGATCAACCTTATATCCTTTCAGGGTTGAGAAATGGAATGTTACTTAGGTTTGAGTGGCCATCTGCATCTGCATTAAAATCTCCAAAATTACAACCATCTATGCCTTCATCTGTTGTATCTGAGGTGGCAAATGAGAACTACTCGGTTAATCTTCAGTTGATTTCAATTCGCCGGATCGGTATCACACCAGCGTTTTTGGTTCCACTGAATGATCACCCAGATTCAGATATAATTGCTCTTAGTGATAGGCCTTGGTTATTACAAACTGCAAGGCATAGTCTTTCATACACCTCTATCTCTTTCCAAGCATCCACACATGCAACTCCTGTCTGTTCAAGCGAATGTCCAAACGGAATTTTGTTTGTCTCGGAGAATAGTCTCCATTTGGTAAGACTCTTTATTGAAATTTAAGGGTATTTTGAAATTTGATGTTTAATCAGATCAGCAGCTACGTTGTAATAAATAATTAAATTTGGCTGTGGACGATGTTCTTGTGCTGTTTGAAGTAGTAATGCACTAATAAGACATTTGAGAGATTCAGTATATCGGTGGCATTAATGGATAGACTGATAATAAAGGGAATTGAAAATTGACATTAGGTTAAAAGCAGTGGTAAGTAAGTTACATTATCAGTCTTTTGCTGCTGATATGAAATCGATTTCTTAATCTAGTAATCATGAGAAGCATAGTACATTATCTAGACATTATAGAATTTTTTTTTAAAAAAACCCTTAAATTGGAAATTCATCATCCCTTATCTATTGTGTTATACTAATAATGCTTGAATGAATTATAGGTAAAAGTTTCCTCTTTTTTCAACCTGTTATCCTGCTAACACTATAGTTGTGGTGGTCTAGTTGGAGATGGTGCACAGTAAGAGATTAAATGTCCAGAAGTTTGATGTTGGAGGCACACCAAGAAAGGTTCTATATCATGGGGAAAGCAGATTATTGTTGGTATTGAGGACAGATTTGAATGATGATTCGTGTTCATCTGATATTTGCTGTGTGGACCCCCTTAGTGGTTCGATTGTATCGTCTTTTAAATTTGATCCTGGGGAAACAGGGAAGTGCATGGAGTTAATAAAGACGGGGAGTGGGGGTGAGCAAGCTTTGGTGGTGGGTACTAGTCTTTCTTCTGGCCCTGCTATAATGCCCACTGGAGAAGCTGAAAGGTTTGTATTCTTTTTTACATTCACCTACTGTACCAAAAAAATGATTTTTCTATTGGCTAACTGTTTCTGATTTATTTATTTTTCTTCTTATTATGGTTAACCTTGGGAGATAGATATCAATCAAGCTTTTCTTTTTCCGTTTATTGAGACATTAACTAACTTTGAAATCATAATACTTGCAGTTTTACTGCAAATTAACCAATGTTCTTTGTCAAATTCCAAAAAAACAATAATGATAAACAACATAATACATTGTTAAGGTTTTGTAATTACCACCAAAACAGACCAGACCAAGTTTACTATCCTGGGCTGATATTTTACCTGTCCACGCCTTATGCTAGGTCGTACTAGATTACCATCTACATATATATTTCTTGCTAATAAGAGGTTCTCGTGCATGTAAATAGTAGTAATTTTTCCCATTTTCTTTTCTGAATCTTTTGCATGTTTTTATGGCTTTAATTATTGTAAACAGTACAAGAGGCAGATTGATAGTCTTGTGCCTTGAGCATAAACAGAACTCAGATAGCGGTTCAATGACATTTTTCTATTCAAAAGCTGGCTCATCTTCCCAACAAATTTCACCTTTTCGTGAAATCAGTGGTCATGGAATCGAGCAACTTTCAAGCAGTAGTCTGTGCAGCAGCAGCCCTGATGATAATAGTTCTGATGGGATAAAACTTGAAGAAACTGAAGCATGGAATTTAAGATTAGCTTATTCGACCAATATGCGTGGGATAGTACTTGCTGTCTCTCCTTATCTTGACTGCTATTTCGTAGCCTCTGCTGGCAATGCTGTAAGTTTCTTCTTTTTATATTTGGCTTGGCAGGTTGGTAACAGGTTAAAATGGGTTTGTTATAAACAGGTTATTTTCTACTACTGGTCTGGTTGGGTTGCATGAACCACTAAATAAAACTTACTTTTACCTTCTTTTAATAATAGATTACTGTGTTAATTATGACTACAGAAACAACAATGTTCTAATAAATGGTTATCCATATATTTGAATAAATCAATTTAAGATGTTGAATGCATTAAATGTAGACTTTGTGTGACTTTCAAACCCTTAGACCCGTTTTATGATATCTTTCTTTTTCTATTTGACCCATCTGAGATTAAAGCACCACCGAAATCGGCTTATTTTCATAAGGAAATATGTTATTTGCTTATGTTAATTTTTCTGTTCTTTCCAGTTCTATGTCTGCAGCTTTCAGAATGATAATTCTCTAAGGGTTAAAAAATTGGCTGTTGGAAGAACACGGTTTATGATCATGACTTTGACCACTCACTTTACTACTATTGCTGTTGGTGATTGTCGTGATGGCATTCTTTTCTATGCATATTATGAGGTCTGTAAGTCATTATCAGTTTCATTATTGATTTATGTTATGATCTCATATATATTTTATTTTACGTCAAATAAATTGTAGACAAAGTTTATGATATGAAATAAATGATCATTTATTATAGGATGCTAAGAAGGTGGATCAACTGTACAGTGACCCTGTGCAAAGGTTGGTTGCTGATTGCCTTCTTATGAACATCGATACAGCTGTTGTTTCAGATCGTAAAGGGAGCATTGCAATTTTGTCTTGTTCACATCACTCAAGCGGTGAGCTTTTCATTCCTTCCCTGTGATACATAACATTCTACATTTGACCAATTGATTTTTGACAGGATTTTGCGACTTTAGGTATTTGTAAATAAGAATCAATATATATATTATTTTTTATTTGGATTCTTTGTATGTATGATACACAGATAATGCAAGTCCGGAATGCAACTTAAAAGTTTGTTCTTCCTTCTATATGGGTGAGATCGCAATGAGCATCAGAAAGGCAAGTTCGTTACTCATTAATTCATGACTAAAAACAAACCCCAAATCTTGCAAAAATGCAAAGACAATAAAGATGTACACATGTGCTAGGATGACCTATTTTTGTCAAAAAGTATTAAATGGTTTTCCTCTGTACAAGTATTCATGACCATGCAAACTCTAAATGTTTTGTTTTTAAGGTAGAACAGTGGTTCGTTCCAGCCCAGTGTGACGGATCAAAAAGTTTATTGCTTTTAATAAAATTATAGATGTCCTTGACTTAGGTTAATAATGATGTTTGAATTGTAATATACTTTATTGTACAAAGAAGCTACTGCATTCGCTGTTTGTTCATGGTAGTATCAGATGATTTATTTATATTGTACCTAATTATGTGCAAAATTTTTGCTGATTAATCATCTAGGGTTCATTATCATATAAACTTCTGGCTGATGATGAAATGAGGGACTGCGACATTGCTAGTTCAATTATGGATTTATCACACACTAGTATTGTGGCAAGCACGTTGTTAGGAAGCATCATGATCTTTGTTCCTATATCAAGGTTTGTAATTCATATTTTCCATGTTAACCTCTTACCTCAATGTTGAGTAAAACACTTCCATAATTTGTGCTCTATTAATAACCTTGTAAGAATTCAATGGCTGTTGTATAACTTGATCTAAGTTGACTGTTTATCATTTAGGGACGAATATGATCTTTTGGAAGACGTACAATGCAGAATTGCTGTTCACCCTTTGACAGCTCCTATTCTTGGTAATGACCATAACGAGTTTCGCAGCCGTCAAAGTTCGGTAAGAGAAGTAAACATTTATTTTTTTAGTTGCAAAATCTGTAGATTCTTAAGGGTAGGTTGTGTTTGGATGTGTTTTGAGATTGATTATGTGATTTTCAACTATCCCCTTGAAAATAATAAAATATTTGCTTATGAACATTTCAGTTTCTTTCTTCAAATTATCATGCTTTTCCATGAAGAGGGTGTATACCTTTGTAAATTTTATGTCATGAAACTTGCAGGCGGGTGTACCAAAGATTCTTGACGGCGATATGCTTGCTCAGTTTTTGGAGCTTACAAATACCCAACAAGAAGAGGTGCTATCTTTAGCTGGAACTAGTTCAAAGTCACCAGTTTCAGGGGTCAACATTAATAAAGTCGTGAGACTTCTTGAACGAGTTCACTATGCTCTAAACTGATGATGCCCTTTTATCTTCGTCTTCTTCCAAAGGATCATGGTTTTGGTAGTCGTTTCGTGAAATTATAATGGTTCACTTATGTTGTGCGAGTAAGTATACACCCGATAAAACCCTAATACCAATAAGCTGATCATACATTGGTTCTTTGATCTAACAAAACTCGAACAACTGCCCTTTTCCGTGATGCCCACAGGTAAATTTCAGCATCTGATGTGTTTTTCCCCTTTTATGTCGAGGATATTCTATGCTTAGCTTTTGTCGTATAGAATGAGAGCTAGAAAGTGCTCAATCGTAGTAGAGTTATACATGTAGTGGTTGCTCACCGTGACCCTTGTTTTTAAGGCTAAAAATTCTTGTATTTAGAGTATGTAAATACAGAGTGGGATTCAATTTTGAAGTGGTTTTTTTTTTTCGGGGGAACATCGGGTGTCATATGTTTTCTGATTGCTTGTTTCATAACATATTTCTCTTTAAACACATATGAAATGACTTGTTATCTCCTTAAACATTTTGCCATTGAGGTAGAAGCTTTGAATGTGGTTCTTTTGGATATAAAGTAATGATCATCTTTCATGGTATTAAGATGAAAAACGATAAGATATCAATCACTTCGTCTTGACGATGATGTTTTCATCATGGTCAGTCAGTTATTCACAAAAACTTGTATAATTTTTTCATGCTTCAACACACGTTCCGAGTTAGAGGTATCGCACTCTCCCCAAATAAGGTATGTTTGTACAATCAACTCGTTGCATGGGTCATATGGTATTATGGTGCCATGGGAATGACTCTGTTTAGTTCAAGTAAATCTCTTATCTATGTATCTGTTTCAGGTTTTCTTCATTAAAAGATCCTGTAGAAGAGTAAAGATTAATTGGATAGGATAGTTCCTCAACCCATTAGCCATGCTCCTCGATCTCTATCGCATTTATTATAACTCATCTTCCTTCTCTCCCACTGTATATAGTAGCGGGATCTTGCCCATACTACCAGGGGAGGCGAGCGGAGTGAGGGCAGGCCCTCGCCCTTAGCGGCTAGTGGATTGTGATTCGTCAATCAATTCTTCGATAACAGGGCTCGGAAATCTATACTTGACGGTGAAGTTGTTAAGCTTGTGTTAATCCAAGCACAAGGCGCTAAGCCGCAAATTTCCATATTTCTTTTTTAACCATCACGAGTGATGAAGAAATTAGGGCTGTTGCTTTTTGTACGAATCCAGCATCCTTGAACATAGTTTCGTAGGCATCCGTTTGTGTAGGCATCGATAGGGTCATTCTTTACACATCGATTTCCTTTTGACATCCTTTCGGTCATTCTGCCAAGATTTCCTAGCAAGATAATTGTCCTTAGAACATAACGTTAATCATAGCAAAAACACATTCTTTACACATCGATTTCCTTTCGACATAATTGCCTAATGCTTAATCGCAACTGGATATTTTTACAACAGCACTCAGCAGTAGTGTCTTCTGCAATAAATTCCTTAGTGCTTTCTTCCATAGACATTGATCGAGTATGAACCATGGAAAAATCTCAATTCGCTAACACCAATTGATCAGATAGATGACGTTCTAGAAGACTTTTATAAACAAAAAATTAGAGGGTGTAAAAGATAGATAGACCTCAAGGAAAAATAAGGGGAAGAAACGATTTGAAGAGGTAGTTCAATCAAATTCTCAAGAAATGTTGGTTCGTGGGATTTCCTAAGATTGCCAATTTAAACTCTGAGAAATCCTATGTTTGTTTGAAAAACAGACATAAGATTAAACATTTTAGCCCCCTTTCATCTCCTTGATTTGAGTTCATAAAAAAATATGAATTTTATAAAGAAATCTAGATGAACAACTTGGTGATACAGAACACATAATATAATTTCCTTTTCTTTCCTCCCCTTTCTTTTTCTTTCGTTGGAACCATTACCTATACCTTTTTTGCGATGGTCATTTGATAACACAAATCAATGTATCCCATCGAAAGCTAGATCCACATGAGATGTGTAATGCATAGCCAAAAAAACACCGGTCACTATCTGAATGACTAAACAATTGCCAACTAACGGACCAAACCCCCGGTAATAACTAAGATTGCTCATTTTATTTTATTTTGCAACAGTCGTAACAATTATATACCACATTGAAAAGTTCACTTTATATTTATAAATATAAAAAAAAAGATGATACAAGCAGTTGAGTTAACAAAAATGCTAAGCCTAAACATTACTCAAAATCAAGTAAAAAGAATAAAATGACCGCATAAACGTCTTTTCCTTTTGCATCTATAAAACCTAGAATCCATATGCAGCTTTTTGATCAATCTGTGTTATAGTCTCAAAATTTCCAAGGCAGTAAACACCTTTTATCCAGATTGGCTGTCGATAACAAAATTTCAGCTAAATAATGAACCTGGTTTTCTGGCTTTTTAAACCGTTCACGACTCTCATAATGTAGTGTTCACGAACAAACCTCTTTTCCAGGACCAAAAATGCTGAAGATTGAATTGCTCCCGCTGAGAATAAAAACTAAGGACGGGCTTTCTCTACATATTTAAGTGCTTCTCCCTTAACATATTCAACTCTTTCTTCATCACCATATGACTTTTCAAATTCAAGATATTTCTTAAATAAGAACTGCAACAGCCAGAAAAAGAATCAATCATGTGGAACTGTGTTCATGTGTGGAAACAGAATACCCAGCACTGCTAAAAACTTAAAAATATCAACCCATTTATGTATGAGATGATGGAATCGGGCTATGTTTTATCTCTAACAGGTCCACCAAGTAAAATACTTTAAAAAACCTGCTAGAAATGAACGGGCCCAAAATCAACCAAAGTGGATTTTTAAAACATAGCACCTTCTGAAGTATTTCATTCAAAACATAAAATAATTATGGAAGTAATATAGCTTTCTTATCTTATTTGACACCATTTTTTTAAAATTAACTGAAAAAACCAAAGTTTTAGACAGTTTTTAGGTTTTGACAGTTACCCAGATGATAGCGATAACTTACCTTCATTTTCTTAAGTGGCAACTCTAAGCAGATGGTTCTCTCAAATAGAGCACGAATCACATCCACATCTCCGAGCCGGATCTCCTGTCAAAGTTGGATAAAATTTCTTGTAAATCAAAAGTGCCAGAATTACTAGAAAAGAAACAATTATTAGGGAAGTAAATTACTTGGTCCAGGTAAACACTCCACAAGTCTGTTCTTTTTGGATACTCGCGAAGTATTCCCTCAAACATTGACCTTCCTCTATCAGGAACTCCAATCTTGAACTCGGAAATTGCTGTCTGTGTGATGAACTTAATATGCTTGTGTTTTGGAAGGCATATAAGCGCGCGTTTTACAATAGACTGAACCAGATCCTCGTTATGCTTTAATACCCTCTGAATCCGCCTTAACCAAACCTACAATTTGTAAAGCGGTTAAAGCACGGGCCCCAATAGGATTTTATAAAAGTGACAAATTTGTCTTTCAAGACACCTTGCATGAATGTTTAAACTTTTTAATCATCTTTTCAAGAAGTTCGTCAGCCAGTTTATCTTGCTCGGTCCTCTCGTACATCCCTAGTAGTGCAAAATGCACCTTTTTGGGGTCACACACTTGCAATGCCCTTTGAAATATTTTTATAACGGCCTCCTATGGAAGAAAATAGCATTGAAATCGGTTAGCAAAATCAGCACAAGAAAAAATCAAGAGAACCTATGTTAATTCTAAAACCTCTTTAAAATTGTATACCTCTGGAGGGTTTCCATATTCATTTTCTAAATTGAAATAAGCAACCCAGACATTTAGCTTCTCAGACTCTTCTCTGATGTTGATTGTTCTCAAAGCCCTGCAAAGATCATATGAAACCACCATGTATATTAAGCAATAAGAAACCAGAAAATTTTACAGACATATGCCCACACACACACGTCTGTATGTATGAACTAGTAGCACCTCTCAGCCATTGAGCGAGCCTTCTCAACGTCATTCAAGGAGAGCAAAAATGCCATGTACTTTATCCAGATAAAGCTGCTATTGGGTGAGCTTCTGATCAACTTCTCATGGTCATCGGCAGTTTTAGGTACATCTTTCTGCAATAGTCTTTCCTCAGCAGCCCTAATTTCACGTTCCCTGCACATCAAAGTATTGATGGGTTGAAACAGGTAAATTTTAGTACATGTCAGGGGCCAGTTGACACAAGAAACTTCTTTTCAAGAGAATGTAACTTTTTATAGATGCCTAGTGTAATATATAATAAAAAGAATCGACCTTTGAATAATAAGAATAAAATAATTTCTTGATTCAAAAATTTAATGCGTTGAATATATAGTTTGGGTAACTTTCAACACGTCTTTATATTCATTTAAGATGAAATCGACCCAACTCGTAAGTAAACAACTCGAATTTCCTCCTATAGTATACGTATTAGAAAGAATTTCAAGTTTACCTTTCTTCCATCTCTTTCTTCTTGTTGCGCCTACTTTTGTTCTCACTCATTTGAGTTTTATTATCGACAGGGACCAGGCTCTGATCACCCGCATCGTCCACAGGTGAGTCCTCTGTTTCATCCAAAGAAACTTCAAGTGGAAGGACAGAAGCCCTGGATTCCACTTCAGCTAACACTGGATGTTTCCCATTCTCAGAAGAAATAACCAGTGACTCATTAAACTCGGAACGGTTTTCATCATCTAACTCGGGATCATCATCCTTATCAAGGGAATCAGAAGCATGATTTCCAGGTGTTCCGATATCGGTACTGTTATCAAAATATGATCCTTTCATCCCTAAGGAAACTCTCTGTCTTTCTTCGTCAATCTGATGAAAAGTTTAATACAAAAGTCTCCGAATGAATTATATGGTTATGCTAAATGATTCTGTAAGAAAGCATTGATGCTGAAAACAAGAGTACGTTTATAACAATAGATACTAAATCAAGAAAAAAAATTGAAGATATATAAATGCTAGTCAAATAAATTCCAATAGTAAGAGAATTGCCGGGGGTTATGAAAGTGGGAGGTTGCTCTCTTCTGAAATATAATGTAAATATTTGTGCTCACCTTCAAAATTTTGGCCTGAACTCTCTCCCGGATTTTGTATTTTGGTTCAATGTTGTCAATATCATCCTTGGGGAGCTCGGAGACATGACACAACCCAACCTATGCAAATAAAGAGTAACAGTTATAGCCAGATTTAAATTAGCAACTAGGTCAGAACCCCATCTCAAAAGACATGTACGTCAGCTATTTATCGCGCATACAGAACACACTGGTACATCAAACAAATTGCAATAAAATCACAATTTGATATTTGACCATAAAAGTAATGCTCAAAAAATGGGATATCTAACTAGTACACTAGAAAAAGAATGAAAATGAGTTCTAATAACCATGAGATATAAGAACACAGCCACTTACCAAGTTAGTTTGATCAATTGTGATGAATAAACCATACGACTCAATACGCTTTACGCTTCCAGATATAATATCTCCAACATGGAAGCTACTTAAATTAACGTCATATTTTGATTCTTTTGCACCACTAGTTTTGCGAAGACTGACTTCTATTCTCTTTGACAAAGGTTCCAAAGAAAGCACCCTGTGTGAAGCATGTCATAGCATGAATATCATGATGAAGTTTTCATTAAGGGCGTAAAACAAGCAATAACCATTACCTGCCAGTAACAAGTTTCCCAATAGGGAACTCTTCTTCAGGTTTTGAGACAAAGTCATCAGACAAGTTTGAGATGAGGATTTTAGCATCAAGCTTCCTAGAAAGCATGATGAAACATCCCTTTGGTGTGACATTCTTAACATATCCCTGATAAGAATAGTAAACACTTAAACCCGTAAAACAACAACAGTTGGTAACTTGGTATCATAAAATTAGGATGACCTCATGAAAAAAGAAAGCACCCCACATGCTGATCAACTCAACACAAACTAAAAAAGATCCAAGTAGTCAAACAAAGGTCAAAGAGTGCATTTACCTCTACAACCATATCAAGACGAAGGTCCTCGATCTTTTCATAACGAGTACTTCGAGAAGTCCTGCAAAAAAATATTTCAATGAAGTTAGCGTTTACCACAACAGATGAAAAAGATCAAGAAATAGAACAGTTTGTCTTGGCTAAATCCGAAAATTGTGTCAACAAGACCATTAGACATGATATGGAGGTCATAAGCTGTTCAATAAGCTTTATACAATAGAAGAAAATATTCATACACTGACTAGTTGAATACAGATAAAAGTTTATCCAAGAAGCTTCAGATTTTAACCTCAAAGCAAATACAGTCAATAAAGAAAAGTTATTTTACTGTTCAGCGCCAAAGGCAGAAGACTAACTTGAGAAAAACTTGGTTCGTTAAAAGCTCGAAATGAGCCCGAGCCCGAGCTCAAGCCTCAAAAGATGGGCTTGTTTAAGCTAGCAATACTAAACAAGTTTTATATGTAGTATAATTTAAAATTTATATTTATATATATCATTTTAAAGAAAATTTCAAATTAAAACTATAGCCTAGACAAGCCAAGCTTAAACGAGCCGAGCTCAAGCTCAACATCACGAGCTCTACATGAGCTGAGCTCGAGCTTAAAAAAGCATTAACAAGCCCAGCTCAACAAGTACAGGCTCGGGCTCGGCTACATCCCTATAATGACAAGTACAAATTACGAGTTTAACCAAATCGATATGATTATACATGTGAGAACTAGCTCAAACAAATAGTATAAAGTAACACAAACAGAAGGAATGCAACGCCGACTCTTTGGGTTGTTAACTTGTTATAAACAATGCAGGCTCCTCGCCTTTCAAAAAAAACAGTGCAGGCTCCCCTTTTTTAAACAAACTTGATCCTGATCTATTTGTAAGATTGATTCAGTCAGCAAGCTTTCATGACTTTTTTTCATCTGGTAACATTGCATATTCAGTTAATGAAGACTTCTATAAGCCAACAAACCAACTGCTAGATCAAACATTGCTTTTTTTTTTTTTTTTTTGGGGGGGGGACAAAAAAGAACCCTAAATAAAAAGTTCTAACACATATACATTCGTGTTTTTTCATTTCTAAAATAGCTAAATAATAACACCAGTAGTTTACTTACCCATCCATTTCAACTAAAGATGAACGCAAAGACAGATCAACATGAACAGTCCCAGTTGCAGATTGGCCAATGTTGAGTACTTTGCATTTGACGAACTGCCCTTCATGATAGCCAGACAAAGGATTGGATATCCAAGAATCTGCTAGTTCAGTAAAATGAACTTTACCTGAGAGGCGAGGATCAATTTGCACAATCAAGCCACTGACACCTGGCAATATTTTAGAAATTCTGCCACCCACAACTGCACCTTCACAAATATGAGATGTAGCAGTTTCATTACTATCATTAGCAAGTAGTCCACCAGCTTGTGGATGCAATAGTACCCGAAACAATCTTTTATCTTTATTAGTACTTAGAATAAAACCAGACACAGGTTTTCCAACATGAAACCGGTTCTGGAAATCTTGAAGCTCAGAAGGGTCACATGCACTGTTGAGAATATATAGTTGTGCGCGTATATCTCGAGTTACTGCTAACCACACCCAATCTTTATCCACTTTATAAACAAACCCGGTCACACTTTGGCCAATTGAATAACTGAATTCTTGTGATGTACACATGTCTGTTTGATCTGTATTCAAAGGTGTGAGTGTTGTACATACATGCAAACATAAGTTCTCGTTATAACAAACATGAGAAACCATTGCAGTTTGACAAAATAAGAGGACAAGTGCACAAATGAAAAACATTGTTTACCTGTGAGTACTGAGGGTCTAATAGACAGGTCCCACCGAACGTTGTTACTATTTTCAGCTTTAGATTTTGATATAATCTTTGCTGTCAGTGTCTGCCCAATTTTGAAATTACTCAATGGGTCCTGTAGAATATTATCGCTTGCCTGTTGACATGCAATTAAAATTTATAGTTATGACGTAAAAAAACGGAAAAAAACACATTATGCACATACTGCGAGAAATGTACCTCTGTGATATGTATCCGCCCATGTAAACTGGAACCAAATTTCACGTTAAGCTCAAGAGGCTTTATATCTGTAACCTGAAAAGCAATAAATAAAATCTATTATATGCATTCCTGTTAAGTTACTTTATGCAGAAATGATATCCTGATTGGCCGACATTTATACATATCTAATAAAACCAATAACAACCTCTGTTTGGACAACAGATCCAACATCATAACTATTCTTCTTTTTTGCCCTCTTTGCACTGGAAGTCTCCATGACCTCACTGTTAGATTTAAGCAGCAGCAATAACCTTTCTGCTGTTGAATCTGGAAGAGCCATAACAGATGCAATCACCCTACAGCCCAAAGAATACTTAATCATTTATCAGAGGAATATTTTCCAAACATGCACTGATGCACATACTATGTAATGTAAACTACAACGACTAATTATTAAGTGTTTAGTTTACTAAACGTCTAAGCATGAATGCTAAGAGTGACGAAGAACAGGGTTATTACAGTAACTTACCGTTGTCCATTGACAAATTGTTTTGAGTGGAATGCTTGAGTGTTGTAATCACTTAGAGATGCATATCCCAGGGCATACTTAGCACTCGGAATAGAAAGAACCTGAGCCCAAAACATAGTACAGGAAGAAAGAATGAGAAAAAATCAGATTGCTCAGATCAACCTAGTGGCAATTAATGAGTAGAATAGCTGATCAACTACAACACTTGCCAAATAATTCTCCTTCACAATTTCCACTACTGCATTAACAGTTTGGTTCAACTCCAAGTCCTTGTGTGCTGACCTTTTGCGCACCTTGATAACAGGAAGTAACAAGGATTGAAAATAAGAATCAGCAACAGATGACCACATGTATCCAATAGGAAAAAATATATCTTTAAGATATAGTTATTAACAGATAACCTTTTTGGGTGTTCGGGAATCAGTGTTCTCCGTGTATAACTCTGGCTTCAAGGACAAATCCACAAGGCGGTCCATCTTGGATACATCAAGAATTGTGGCTTTAATAGTTGAACCAATATCTAAAGTTGATCCAGCAACTAAACAAAATTCAAACAAAAACATGTTAGTAACAATGTTGCATAAATCACCTGACCACTTGCAGGAACTTACGTTGATGATGTGTGATAAACCCAAAAACATCACTATACTTCTGAAAGCTAATAATAACTCCAGATTCTTTTGCTGCATGGACAGTTCCCTCAATCACATTACCAATAGTGAACTCTTTCACCCATTTCAGACTAGAGGATTTCAAACCAGAATACTGCAGCTCGGCAATCTGAGAAATTAAGCAAGACCAGAGCTCAGGTTATCTCCAGGTAAGAAAGAAACAGTGAAATAGGAAACTGATATACAAACAACAATAAATGAAAACAAAATGTTGCCTACATCATGCTTATCGTTTAATATAAACAATCACCTTTTCCTCCAAGATAAAGTATTCTTGAATGAAAGATGCATCTGTTGAAGAGCATAACGACTGCTTCAAGGACAGAGTTATCCTACCTGTTTCAATACTAACCTGGATGTATTTAGAAAACAATGTATCAATACAAATATACAAGTCCAGTTGTCACATCAAAAATATCCCAACAACAAAAATTAAATCCATATCCTCACGTACATCCTGTATGTTACTGCGAACAGACTGTCCAACATAAAAGACTTCTGAAAGATCAGCTCTGTGATCATCAACAGCCTGAGCAATACATAACAGAAGGTTATAAAAGCTAGATAACCAACAAAAAACCCGCGATAGAAAAAAGGACAGTCAAAGCATTAGCAGTGACATACCCGGTTTTTAGGAGCAAAACCAGTTAAACGCCCAATGAAGCGCACAAAGCAACCAGTGTCAATGATATTACAGATATAACCCTGTCTCAGAGATGACATTAAGTTATCAGAGTATTTTATATGAGAAGAGAAATAACTGTAATTACTGCACGTCTAATGTATCTTTACCATTTTCTACTATGTTAGCCATGAACAGCTATATATAAGCTACAAGAAAGAGAATCTTACAGGCACCACTGAATGTGGATAAACTTGACTGGCATCAACAGGCAATTGCTGAGCCGCATTGATGAAAGAATATTTGGCAGTTAATATCAAGTTATGGTTCTCAACATCTGTTGAAAATAAGTAAAATTCATAAATACAATTTGAAAGTAATACTAAGTTATCAATTACAGGTTTGCATGCTACATTCCACTGAACAATAGTTAATACAAACACTAGCAAAAGCCTTCGTCATTTTTTTTCATTTTGTGTATCTCAAAAAGATGAGATTTGAGCGTGTAACCCTACACAAAGAGACCCCAACAAAACGTTACAATATTAGTGTTGGGTGCTGAGAGTTCTTAATTCCTACATTCCTAGGCTCTTAGCTATGAAACTACATTATCTCGGTCTGCCATATCATGCTTATATATTTCTGATTCTTTTAGTTCGGATATTTGTTCTATTTCTCAAACTCTTAGAACTAGAATAATAGCCTTTTGTGAGATCGCAGGGCACTCAAATGTAAGACATTAGGCATTCCGTGTATTGTCTAAAGTAAAAATGAGTTATCGTAAGTCTGTCTGCTACACTAACACCGACTACCAAGTAGCAAAAATAAAAAATAAAAAATAAAAAATATACACAGATACTGCTTATGTACGTTTCTGTAAGGTGGAGGATTTGGATATACATAAATCGGGGCAATGTCTCATCCAAATTGTTAGTATTGGCCTATTGGGATGTTTACAATATAGTATGCAAAGATCCTTTTTATATGTATGATGCAGCTAAAAAAATGTTTCTTTTCTTTATTCATTGTACTTCGGAAAGGCAAATACACAGGCATATTTCTCTCATGGGACTCGAAACCACAACCTATGATTGGTGGGCTCATAGGGGCAATTATGGTACCGGTTGGCCGCCTTTAAACATCTAAAATATACACTTACCTAGAACCGAGAGTTTTTCAAATTTGTATCCCGGCTTCAATACCGACTTCATTACAGAAGCAAGGCCTGAACATAGAGAAACAAATAAAAGTTGAATGGTAAAAGTAACAATGTTACTTAAAACACTATACTGTCTCAAGAGCACCTAAATGCAGGTCCTTGGCCAGATTAAATGCTTACCATGATTGTCTGCCAGATGTTCGGGGGCGATAATTCCCTTGAAGTAACCCTTAATACCAACATCAACTATTACTGCATTAGGAGTTACTCGCTCAACAATACCCGATACAATACTCCCAAGTTTGACCTCTTCGTCTTCTGATGTCCTGAAAAAAAAAATATTAACGTTGATATCAACATGACATCCAAATGATTCTTTACATAGTAGAACCAATGAAGGATATAGAAAACAGACCTTGCAGGTGTCACTAAGAAACTAAGGTTGATCCTCCTTGTAGCAGGAACTGAACTTGTAACTCTACACTTGACGACTTGCTCAACATGATACATTGAATTCACATCAGATCCAGGATCTAGCCCTAGCTCAGCTCTGTTCCAAACAAAAAGAAGTAATTATCTGACATATTTTAGCAGACCTGTAATTATATTAATGACCAATTGGATAAAAATGTAATATCCAAATAACTTAAATATTTACATCTGCAGGTGCAGGCATTTGGCTATGTACAAACTAGATCAAACAAGCATGATTATATCTACTGTCTACATTACTGACACCAAAGAGAACCATGAACTTCTTTTAACAAGATCACATTTTTATTCGAATCAAATATCATCACGAACTCCCACCCCTAATTCTGCTTATATTTATGTCTACAGCACAGTAGATACTAGCACCCAGATATGCCCTCTGCTTAGCAAGGTCACCAAGTTTCAGATAGAGAAGTAGCTGGAGACAAAATGAATACAAAAAGAAAATTTTATGCAACTGGGACCCCTTGTATTTTGATTATTTAAGTAAACATTCAAACTCCAACTAATCTCTAAGAAAGCTAGGCGTAGATGGAGAAGATTTGAAGTCGAAAGCAGATCCTTGCATACTATATTTACATAGAGTCTAAGAGCCAAACACAAAATAACAAGCTATACAATAGATCATAATAATCATTGGTAACACCAGTATGCATTTCCAATCTGACCCCAAACAAAAGAGAATCTTACATAAAATAGAACTACATCCACAAGGATAAACCAGGAAGAAGTGATCATGTTGATGTCATCAAGGCAAGTTATAAAGTATGTGGATCTAACCTGGGGGCAAATCCTTGCACGCCATTGTAAAAACGAACAAAACAACCATGAGATTCAATTTTTGTTATCCACCCATGAGTCCATATTCCTTCAGTTGCATCCGTATACGAGCTAAGAACTGGAAGCTTAGATTTTACCTGACAGGATCAAGCAGAATCCTTCAATGACTAAAACATAAAAGACCCAATACGCATATTGCATTTAGTTTATACCAACACTGGTATTAGAACCTGATCATCCAGGAACAAGATAAATAGGAATCAGTAAACATCACGCAAAATTATAACAGTGTGTAATGAAAGATAGTATAGGAAAAAAGACACAAACGCTCTGCCAACAATGCCTCATCAAATGCAATGAAAGATAGTATTGCAAAAAAATGCATGGAGGTTCTGCTCAGCCATTAAACATATGGCGGAACACTAAAAGTATCAACTGTCGTGCAAAGAAAATCGCTTTAAAAAGCATCTAGTTAGGCCAATCATCTTCAAATTTCATAACCTTGCAAAACCCGTAAGTACCGTTTTCACTGCCAGTTATACAAATCCTACATTGGTCAACATAAGCAAATAAAAGCTGATGATAAACGATACAAGATGTTTGATACCACAATCTTGTCTTAGGCTCTTAGCTACTTGAGCTTGATTTGGACCGTTTTCATGATTTCCGGTCACTTGTACAGTCTTATATGAAAGAATTTGGTAGCTGTAGTAGTGGAAATGAAAGACAACAGAAACAATACGGTTCAATGGCATTTTTAGGTCTATAATCATTCCTCTTGAATAATTGTGTAGACTGTACTTCCCGAGTTCGGTTGTGAAAGCAACCTTTTGTACAAATAACATTAGTACACTATAAACATACAAGAAGCTCCACGACTGAAGCGTAGAGAACTGCCCAGTTAATATATGACATAATACCAATTCAAGCTAATTATTTACTTTGCATATATCCAATATATTGAAAATGACAAGTACCTACGATACTGATAGAAAGATATCATAACTGCAACTCAAGAAAAGCAGATGATATTTATTTTGAGTTTCAACAAAGTAAGTACATCTGGGAGGAGAGCATACAAGTGTTTTCTTGTGTGTAACGGTAATTCTTTTAGACTTGCAACCAAGCACACGGAAGACTAATTCAGCGCCAACCTACATAAAGCAAAACACTTATCATAACGAGATCATTTATACACATACATGCTGGAAAACTATGGACAAAATTAATCCAACAAACCATGTGAGATGAACTAATCTCAACAAATTCAAAGAATATATGTTGCAGAAATCTTCACAATGAAGTTTGTCGTACATTACCTGAAACTTTTTTCTAGGCTTTACAATTTCAAATTCCGACATATGACGAAGAGGGCAGAGTGCCTTCACGCCACTAGCAAATTGCACAATTGCACCAAAACTATCAACAATAATAACTTTGGCTTTCACAACCATTCCAGGTCTGACATCAGAGTGAGTGAAAACAGAGCCTTCAAATGCACTGGTCTGTTGTTAAAAACAAAAGCACAACAAAAACCAAAAGGAGAGAGATGTGAGTCCAGAAGTCAAATTTGGTCAAGTTACAAATAGACCTGCAACTATTGAATCAAGATAACAGATCTGTTTATTTTTTGGTTGATCTGTTGAAAATCACAATCCATAGTAAAAAACGTCGAACAAGAATTCAACTAACAAGTGAAGAAAGTAAACAAATTCAGACTTGGTTTAAAGGAGAGAGAGCATAGAAAATAGCATATGACATAATTTTATAGAAACAGCCCAAAGAAGATATCTAATTGTAATGGTACATGATCTCTAAACTTAAATTCATGCATACAAATCCTTACCCTTGATGCACTCGAACTTATTAATTTAGTATTCTCGGCTCTTCAAACACACACTCACACCAACCTCAAATGAGTATTGTGCCAAATTAAGATGCAAAAGTTCACCTTTGTTTAGACAAATTTGTATAGTGTACAAGAAATGCAGAAGAGCAGAGAAAGCAACCTTTAAAATGCCAGTCGCAAGTCCTTCCAAAAGCCGGAAACCAGAAACTCTCACACGAACAATGCTTCCTTCCTTGAAGCTTTTTTCCCATTTCTTGATTTCTTTGTCAGACAAATCTGACACCTAAGAAGAATGTGAAATAGGTTTTAATACAAAAGGCTATCAGATAAAGATTTTGGTCAAAATGTCAACAGCTGCAACTTTCAGATTGACTTACATTAACATACGCTGGAGTTGGAATAGGAACAGAAGGAATTTCCAGCAGCAAGCCAGATCCTTTATCAACTCGAACCACTTTAGCATCGTCAAATATATCTCCGATTTTAACAAGCTGCATACAGATTGTATCAAACCTTATTGAAAGCATAACAGGCATTAGCAAGGACTCTGTAAAAACTATGCACACATTCAGAAATTAGAAGTCCACATAAACTCATAAGATGATTACAAGTTGTTCTAGTTTTTTGTAAAGCCTAAACAATAGTTTCTTATTGATTACTAGAAAGTTTGACTAGTCAAAATATAAATCTTTTAAATACAGTGAGTTTTCAGAGGGGCAAACAAAAGCACTAAACAGGTCTACTTTATTGGCATGTCATGTTCGTTGCTTTTTAACCAGTTATAGTTTGACAACTTAAAGCATTAGGGTGTCAGCTACTTGGCATACCTACAATGACACAAGTCCATTCTATTGGTAAGAAAAAATTTTGAAGTATCTGAAAGAATAAAAAAGTAAAGTAAAGTAACACCCAATACCGTCTTCCACGGGTTATGGGTCCCAATACCGTTTGCACGGTGTATGGGGGAGGTTGAGATGTAGACACCCATACCTCTACCTATGGTAGAGAGGATGCTTCCAGTTCTACTAAATGTAGAAAAGGACCTCCGGCCTTGCAAGGAGTGAGGATCGAACCCTTGACCTCTGTCTCCAGAGTCAAAGGTGATAACCACTTGATCCAACCTTGCTTGTTTTTATTGATTAGTGAACTGGAGCCTACAATTACATCTGAAAGAATGAATATGGAATATGCATAGGAGCCTACAATTACATCATATGCATGCAAGGTTACAATGACATTTACGCACAGATTAATATTATTGATTAGTGAAAAAACTTACTGAAGGGGGAGCATTGTTATGAACAAGGTGGGGATTCAGGGTTAAACCAACAGCTCTTGTAGACGGATCGATAAAGAGGATCCGGGCATTGACCTGACATTGAGACAAATACAACAGTGAAGACATAAACACAATGCATGTGAGATCTGAAACAAATATAATAAGACGACCATATTTATTTCATCTTGCTGTGTATTCTGAAATAAGATGCACAGTACTTGAGCTTGACTTTGAGAATAAAGAAAGATAATCAAGTTTTGGCTTACATCATTCTGTGTTTCCTCATAATTTATTTTTAAGATAGGACATTGCGTAAAAAAATGACATTGCGTCAAGACAAGACCAACATTATCCTAGTATAAGCATAACAGATGCAGGAACCCCAAAAATGTCAGTACTCAACAACCCCTGGAATCACAATTCAAGAAGAAGAAGAAACCTATAACACTATTAAGATATTATGTGATTAAACATCGATTTGTCACAAATCAACAAATATACTACAAACCCTTAACCCCGAATTCGGACAGCAAGGAGCCAAGGACTATAACGGTGACATGAAATAGGATATAAAACCACAAGCGAGTAAAGACACCCAATTTCCTTCCTGAATGCAAAAACAATGTTCATTAAATAAGATGCATCAATATTCCAGAATAAATGCTGCAATACTCCGGAATAAATGCAGCAGTATTCCAGAATTAATGCCTTAGAAAGGCAAATCCAAAGATATATTGGGCATCTTGTTGACAAACCTAAAAAACAGAACATAAATACAACTTGTTCCAATGCAAACTTACCAAAAACTCAACAAGAATAATAAATAAAAATTGTTATCATTTTCTTGATGCAAGATGGTTGATATGATGTTATCTGAGGATGTTCCCATCTTACATGGCTTGTGCAAGAAAGAAACCACATATTAAAATGTGGCAATCAGAAGCAAAGTAAATAGAGATGATCACTTGGGAACCAAAAGGTTACAAAGAACTATATAAACCGTTAAGGGCGTAATCGAGCCAAGACAACTCGTGAACTACTCAAGATAGACTCAAAAATATTTGAAATCAACTCGATATTAACCGAGTTAAGCTCGAGCTACATAGGTAGCGAGCCAAGTCAAGTTCGAGTTCCGTACTTCACTCTCGTCAAGCTCGAGAGCCTAATCGAGCTTATGGTAAATTTATTTTTACCCTTCATTAAAACATATATTACCTACATTCCCCTCCTAGTGAGTGACATCTAGTCACATAATGGAGTCAAGCTTGACAGTATCGTCTAGTTCATCGGGACAAGCTCAAGCTTGAGATTTAAGGCTAGGTCGAGCTCAAGTTTTTAAGTCGACTCGAGTTTCAAGCTTGACAATGCTCAACCCAGCTCAGTTCGATTAGTCCCCTATAAACTGTCACAGATTACTCACTTGGTTTCAATTTGACTCTTTTTTTACTTCACAAAATTTACAAGATGTTCAAACAAGTTAAATCAATCCTCTTATATAACTTGACATAGGTTCGATGAGCAAGGTGCTCGTTTTCGAGAAAGCAAGCAACAAAATTGGTATTTCCCAAATTAAAAAAAATATAAGGTAATTATTGTTGCCTAACCAATGAGTCTCGACAAGAAAAGCATGAAACTTTACCTTCTTATTTTCAATGTACTCGTCTTTCCATTTTGAAGTTGGAAGAGTTTTTCCCAAATGAAATATATCAGCCTACAATAATTAAAAAACAATCATGACATATATGTCACAAAACAATTCCAAGGCTGGTTAAACAAGTAAGAAAATGATAGAAAGTCAAGAATCATACAGTTCCAGTAAAGAAGGTGAGAAAGGAGAGCATGATGCCATTTTCAAGGGTTGAGCGCACACGAGCATTAACCATCATGCCAGGAACGAGCAGATTGAATGGAATGCCTTTAAGATCCTTTGTCTGTATAGATGTACAAAAATGACATGAAGTGCAGCAGGTTGACAAGAGAACTAACGTAACAGTAGAGAAAAATAAGACATATACATACCACACAATTGGCCACCTCATCAGCATCAGAACTAAGGTTAACAACTTTACGAGTTTTATCGATGCTCTTTACGACTCCTTGAACAAGTCTCCCAACTACCATCTTAGCATCCTTGCTTCCTGCTTGTTTGCATATGTAATATGATTAGGGGGCATAAAATCAATAAACACCATATGAAAGATGCTTTAATTCAAGCAAAAACATTGATTGAAACACCCACAACTCGTGATCATGATAAATATCTTGCAGAAAAACACATAACAAGAAATAAATTTGTTATCCATCTTAAGAAGTTGAGTTTATATCCAAACCCAAAGTCACATACAAAGGAATCATTTCAACACTCGTAAGTAGCTGAAAAGGTCATAAAAAATTAGGCTACTTCATCTTACTTTTGAAAATGTTAATCAGCACCACTTTAAAAAGACACAAAAGGAATGTTATATTTGATTGTTCTACCCATAAGTTCTATAAGCACATAAGGGGGCATTATATTTCACAAGATAATAGAAGGTGTTAAAGATATTTAGCACAAAGGGAAGAACAATGAGGATGATAAGAACTTTGACGTAGAAACGAAGATTATTTTGTGCCAATAAGTAACACCAATTAAGACTATTGAATCCATCAATGACAACCAGAAGAATTACAAAACCCTCATGATAGTCAAAATGCATATAAATAAGAACATATAAGTAACAATTACCGTCTTTGCCGCTTTTTTGCATAAAACCAGTAAATGAAGTTAATCCAAAATGAAGCATGTAACCGTGGTCTTCAATGCTTTTCACATATGCATTAACTACCTGCAAAATACATAGAAAAGTCAGAAGCTAAAAGAACCCTTTTATCTCTTTCTTAACAAAGACAAAAACTGCTAACCAACAACGGACGAGCCATTGTAACTCCTAAAACAAGTTCATAATGGCCTATAAGAAAAGGCTACACTCTAATCCTCAGTAGCATATGAAGTTATGAACTTTATCATTTTAATACACAGTCCAGTAATTTTCATCCAACATATTATACATGTAAAGGACAAGCTATTGACTACATTGGCAGTAAAGTAGCATTCATTGAAGCATAATTGTTATGCTCCAAAGCTTTTACGAACAACCGTTTATTATGCATAGAATGAATAAAATGCCTCACCATCCCTTCTTGAAGAATGTCCAATGTGAAGCTACTATGCAACAAAGCAAGACGCAAAGAAAGCCAAATCCTTCTCTTCCCTTTTTCTTTCTTATCATCATCTAATTGAAGTACTATGCATGAAACCAGTTGACCAACGGTATATATAGCAGAAAGAACATCACCTTCTATCTCCTGTTTGGAAAAAAGGATTATATAAGTTTTACGAGCAAACACAAAGTGCAGAGTTTTTGGAAAATCTAACTCGTCTAATACAAGAAAGATAGTTAAGTAATGACTATGATATATTTCAATTAGTATTACCCCTTTCACTTCATCATGTAATAGAGGATCTATTGCTTCACGAGCACGAACCAACCCACGAAGGCCTCCTGGAAGACTAACTACAAGATCTTTCTCGTTAACTTCAGAAATCACACCCCACAGCCTCATTCCAGGAGTAACATTCTAAAGAAATCAAGAAAAGCAAGAAAAATGATGTGACTTTGGTCAAAAGGTTTATCTTAAGAGTGCCATAAGTTGCACAGCTGGATAACATGTCAACATAAAAAAAAAATCTACAAAAAATGGTGATAAGGTAAGATAATTAGCAAACTAATGACTTGTCAAAACAGTGAAATGGATTGAGATTTCAGCATCTGTATCCGATATAATTCCTTGATTGATGAATGTGGACCTTATCACTCAATGACATTTACATTCATGAGAAAAAGAATGGTGTAATGGTGTTCCACCTTCAAAGAATCAACAGACTGTAACTATGTCTTCGAATTGTGTTTTCCTTTATCCAATAAAAAGGATTTACAACAGCACCCACAAGCCAACAGATGAACTTAGTCTGGTTATTTTGTGTTGGATTGATAATATATAACTTATTCAAATCTGACACTCAGGATAGAACCAGCAAATCCGCTAAAATGATATACCTTCAGAGTGATCTTGTTAGCAAACCTAGGCAATTTCCCACCATTTCCATCACCAAAAAGCAAACCCAGATCATCCTCGGTTGATTGACTCAAGTTTTTCCTGTTATCTTTGCTCTTCTTCTTCAAAACCATTTTCTGTGTTGTAAATTCCTTGTCGACCTCTGCCCGAACTTTATCTACCTCCGCCCGACTGAGTGAGCTTTGTCCACCTACAACACTTGAAACCTTGCATGAATATTCACAGCAATCATTTTCCAAAATAAGTTTATACAAAAAAAGAGTTCATATCTCGGGACCTCTGGGAAAGTCAGGAACATCATCTTCAATCTGAATTGGTACAGCATCTTTAGACACAGCACTATCTGATTTTTTAAACGGTTTAAAAGGCTTTTTAGATGGTTTTTGAAATGTCTTAAGCCTGTCCTCTGACTTCTTGTTAAAGGATTTCTTGGAGGGTTTAGCCATGTCCTGCACAATAAGCAATTGGCAAATCAGCACATCTGTACATATAGAGAGAGAGCAGCACTTTCGGTGCTCCTTAATTTGCTGAGAGAGAGTATGTTACTGAAATGGTTTAACTCCGGCGATGGTTTAACTCCACGTGAGGCCGACGAGGATGAGCGATGGTGTTGTGTGTGAGGCAGACGACGGTGGACCTGGTGGTTGCCTCTCAAAGAAATTTGTACCTTCGACTAGATAGCAAACAGTGGTGAAGGAATAGAAGAGACGGTGGAAAGGAGTCGGAGTCGACGTCAGTCGACAATCGGAGAATCGAAGAGCCGGCGATTTTAGGGTTTAGGGTTCTATAATTTCGCGGTTAAACTTATATGAACTAAAGTTTTTAGTTTCTACAAAGTAGCCACTATTCTTTTCAATGATGGCACGTTTGGGCCACAAAGTTCATTATATTATATATGAGACAATGTTATATTGGTGGTGATATCTTTTTTGTCATACATAACAAATTTGATTATTATATCCTCTCTTAATTATAATGTATTTTTCTTATTCATATAATTAAGACAAAAAAGTCTAACACTTTTTGTTATATGTGACTAATTTATATATATATCATCACCCATTTTATATTTTTTTCACTTATTTTTCTACGAAAATATATCAATGTTGGATGATTGACATATGGAGGTATGAGAAAATTACTTTTTTTGTTGTGAGGATTTGTGTTCTCATAAGATCTAAACTTATATGATAAATTTATTTTAATTAATTGTAGTTTGTTGATTAAAATTACATCATGACACTCTATCTCTAGGAAATATGTTAAAGAGTTAATTATATTTTTGATTTATGTGATTCGCTAAAATTTATGAGTTTGGTCATTGTGTCAAAAAAAACTTATGATTCAGTTCTTATTAACCAGACTTCATTACACTTTTGGTCCCTCTAAAATTTGAAATGATTGAAATACCTTTTTCCTTTAGTTTATTAGCTTTTTGTATTTTTATCATTAATTTTTAGATATAAAATTACCATTTTAATATTTATAAAAAAGGAGATAATTTATTCCCCTCTCGATCATAATCGGACCTCAGTCCTCTCTCTATATATATTCACTCTTCAATGTTGACGAGTGTGTAACACCTCGATTTTCGAAAACCAGATTTTTCTTTTTTTAATTATAAATTCAAGAATCCAAACTGCGTGGATCCGTTTGTAAACTTAACTTAAACCAAACCTGTTTTTCAAATTATCCTAAGCAGCGGAAAACATTTAAAGTAGCTATAATTACAAACAAAATTAGCCACGATACTAAAAGGAACTGTTGGTGTTAATGAAATTGTCCACCGACCACATAAACAAATACATACAGACATAAGTATAAAGATAAGTGTTCCTCCAAAAGCATAAATAAAACCAGCAGGTACCCAAGCTCACGCGCCTAAGTATCACCTGTAATCATGGGGAGAGTATCTGTTAGATATTTAAAGCTAGTGAGCATAAGATAGCATAATCAGTAATACAAACATATCACATATCAACAATAGTATCAAACAGTGTTATCCTAGCATCTCGCGATGAGCTGGCACAGCCAGAAGGAAGCATAATCTTGCAGGGTAGCTAGCCCGGCTCAACACTCCTAACTGGGTGTAACGCCCCAAAGTTTGAAAGTTTCTTAATTAAAGTTGAGGGGTTGAAATTGCCAAATGATGAAAGTTGTAAGTCCAGGGGCTGATTTGTATTTGCTTGAAAGTATTAGATTTATATGAGTCTTGTTTGACTCATTTGTAGTCAAACCATCAGTAAGCATTTACACACTCACGTACACATACTTATACCCTTTGTTCTTGGCTGATTTTGATTTGCAAAGTGAAGTTTAAACATCAGAAATCGATCTTAAAGTGATCCAGGAGCAAGAGGTAAGAGTTTTGATGAAGTTAAGTTGAGTTCTAGGTCAAGAAAATGGATTCATGGGTTGAATCCTTGAAATTTATGCTAGCCTTTGAATTTGATGTTGTTTGTTGATTCAAAAGGTCTTGGTATGTGTTAATAGATGTTTTTTGGTCAGAAAACATGTTTAGAATCGTTGATTGAGGGTGAAACCTCGAGTTGCAGCTGCTGTCGTCGAACAGAGCACTGAATCTGCTATACCGACTGTTCCTATGGCCGTAGGGGTTATTCCCTACGGGCGTAGGAGCTTGTCAATTGGTTTTGGTCAGTTTTGTCTCCTACGGCCGTAGGTAAAGGTTAATGCGGGCGTAGGACAGTGTTTTAAAAATTACCGTCTAAGGACGAAGGAAATGAACCTACGGACGTAGTGCACTTAGCCTACAACCGTAGGAGGTATATAACCAGTTATACGGGCGCAGGGAGGATCCATACGGCCGTAGTTAAGGAAACTCCTGCGGGCGTAGGGTTCATTCCCTACGGCAGTAGGGAGGGCCAGCAACAGGTTTTGTTGTTTGTTGTTTGATGTTCAGTTTAAGTTGCCGTAGGGCGTATAGAAGTTAATGTAACACGTGTTTATTGCTTGTAGGCAATAAGAGACTGACGTTTCTATGAGAGGAGTATATTTCTTAAATGCTGCTAAGGTGAGTGTACTTACCTTTAACCATATTAGTATATGTTTATGCACTAAGTGATTAGTATATGTTTGATATGTAAAGTTAAAGGCTGCTGTTCAGATGTTCAGTAGCACTATGTTATAGTATTTGATATGATTAGTATGCATTTGTGTACAACGTGAACAGTATGATATATGTGTTGTAATATGTGATATAAATGTGTTCGAGTATAGCAGGTACCTGGCTTAGAGAAGCCTTGTACAAAGAAAAACGGATACCTTGTATCCAGGGATGTGAAAAGGGGTATATTGAGCTCCTTATACCCAAGTAAAGCGTCAAGGGCTTGGTGTTTACATCCAGGCAAGTGAAAGGGGTATATTGAGATCCTTATACCCAAGTAAAGCGTCAGGGTCTTGGTTATGCGCGAGGCGTGATCATACTCCGGGACAAGTTAACAGTTTGACCGTTTTGCGGACTATAGCTGGGATATGAGACATCCTAAGAAGAGTTACAAACAAAATTAGCCACGATACAAAAAGGAACTGTTGGTGTTACTGAAATTGTCCACCGACCACATAAACAAATACATACAGACATAAGTATAAAGATAAGTGTTCCTCCAAAAGCATAAATAAAACCAGCAGGTACCCAAGCTCACGCGCCTAAGTATCACATGTAATCATGGGGAGAATATCTGTTAGCTATTTAAAGCTAGTGAGCATAAGATAGCATAATCAGTAATACAAACATATCACATATCAACAATAGTATCAAACAGTGCTATCCTAGCATCTCGCGATGAGCTGGCACAGCCAGAAGGAAGCATAATCTTGCAGGGTAGCTAGCCCGGCTCAACACTCCTAACTGAGGAAACCAGACACATCAACCGCGCGGGTGGGTGAGCGGGTAGCGGTCCACCGTTGCGTTATGAAGTCATCGACTCCATGGGATACAGCGGGTAACTGATCCCCAAATCGCACGAGGAACGTTGGGTTTGCAACCCCAAACCGTTGACGGTATCATCGACCCGTAGGTCTCAAAGCGCCCCAGCCCGAAACTGGCCCCGATCAAGGACTATATCCAGTCCCCACATCTCGGATCCGATCATAAACACAAATCTGACCTATTCTGGGCCTCATAGCGCGCATATCATAACCAGATAATATCCATGGTTCTATTTATACATACTTCTTGCATAATCATAATCATATCATAAATCATGGTTCAATTGTTACGTGTGTTATGCATAAACATAGCATACATCAAGGTTAATTACATTTCAGGAAATTTCTAACACATATTGATAACATGTAATATGGTTATATTAATTCTTATGTTATCCTATACTCACCTGAGAGGCTAGAGGCTACAGTAAACAAATATCGTGATCGTCTCGTTCTTCGGAGTCATACGGTTCACCTATAAGATAATACTCATGTTTAGTCACTTTTCATAAGTACATTAACTAATATAACTAATATGAATCTCTTAATGATGCCTTTAAACTAATTAGAACCCTAAACGAGCATCCCGTATGATAAAACGTCGAAAAACAGCAAACAAACAACGCACTGTGGCTGGACAGGCCCCATGCGATCGCAAGGGAGGGCCATGCGATCGCAAGGCACCCTATGCGATCGCAAATCACTGCAGGACAGTGCAGTGTCGATTTCCATCCCCTGTTTTGGCCATTTATCTCATCCAAACTCATTTCCAGCATTTGCAATTCAATATCCATTACTTCCATAACATCTTAGGCATCATTTTAAGTCTATAAACATGTAATTAACAAACTTAAATCGTGGATTGAAGCTATGGAATCAAAATCTTCAAATTTGACCCATTTGGTGATTTTTATGGAATATGATCAAACCCATCATTTTAATTCATAAACTTGGATTCTAATCACTTATAAACGATATAGAAACATATTGGAACTCATAGAATCAATTGTAGGTAGCTAATTCGGATTTGACCCGTTTTGACCTAAATACCAAAAATGAAGAACAAGGTACATGGATGAACTTACAAGGAAAGGAAGATGATAGAATTAGGGTTATGAGCAGATTTCAAGCTTAAATTCGTTGCTGGAACCAATATTGATGTTTGTCTTGTGATTCGTTTTTCAAATGCTCAAGAACACAAGTTGAGAGAGAGTGAAGTGTGTGTGTCAAGTGTGTATGCGTACGTGTGTGTCTGTATGTGAGAAAAAGAGAACCGACTTAAGGTTTCAATATTATCCATAAGGGGTATTTTGTTCCCCTTCTCAACTTACAACTTAATACCCGTTTATCCGTTTCAACTAACGGGGATATTTCCGGAATCCCTATTCAAAACCGTTTACTAATATACTAATTTTATTCATTTTCGTTATTATTTTAATATCACCGTTTCTTATTCATTTTTATAATAATTTAATATTAACTTAATTAAATAAATTCTAATATCTATTATTAAATTCGAGATTCTAAAGCACCAAGAGTATATACGACTAGGCCCTTTTTGAGGATGTTACAAGTGCCTGTTCTCCACCTAACTTCTTTGGCAATATCAAAGGCAATGCAAAACCTACCTATCCCTCTCTTTTTATATCCCCCTCTTGTGTCTAGAACTTGAGGATTTGCTATAGGGTTTTCAATCGATCTTTGCTCTAGTTTTTCGATTCAGGTATGTCACGGGGGTTTGCGATTCTATGGTATGTTATGTTGAGGCTTTGTGTGTCAGCTGTACTGTGTTGTGATTTGTGTGTGTGAGATAAGATTTGGATCATCGAAGGTGTTTGATTGGCGGAGAATATGGTGGTAGTTGTGTTTTTCGATTTGTGTGTGTGTGTTGTGATTGTGAAGGTGTGTTTTATTGATTTTTTTTATTGGTTTTTCTTCTTGATTTAGTGGTGTGTTATTGAATGAATTTAGTTGTCGAAGGTTGACGGATGTGAAGGTGGCCAGAGGTGGCGGTTGAGGTGGGCAAAGAGACAACGTGAGAGAGGGCACTTTGGTCCTTTAAAGTTTGGGAGTAACAAATTTGTAGTTAATTAGCCGAAATAGAAACCGAACCTTTCATTCCTAGAAACCAAACCCGTGATTTCTAACAAAACACACATACAATATAATGTAATTAACTCTATATTAAAAATGGTATACGTTTGTGTCAAAAAACATTAACAACACACTATTGTTAAACACATTAAATGGTATTGCTAACTAAGATAGTGTTTAGTTTGCAAGCTATAATTTGTATGAATACGAGTCCTATAGCATGTGAGAAAAAAATTAGTATAATTACCTATAAATAAATCCATCACAGAGACATGCCCCTTAGATCGAAACATGTATATAAATAAATGACAAATGTTATCATTATATATAACTACTAGGTTAGAGACCCGTGTATTACACGGGTTGGTTTTAAAAAATTGATTAGTAATGAATTATAAATAGATATTCACTCATTTTAAGTATTAAGGAAAAAAAAAGAACAAAGAGGGTTTATAAATTAAAATTTTGAGAGCACCTCTTTCTGAACAACATTGCATCATTTATTCTAGAAAGGATACATAACTAATGTGAAGTGTGTATTTAAGGAACACTCATGCTAAACCGATAAGAAATGAGATAAGTTCATCTAAAGCAAACAAAAAGAATTCGTTCTAAATAAATATCAAAACAATCTTTGAATAGGATAGGCTAAGAGTCTTGATATAACTTATTACCCTCTTTGCCCTCAGTTTCGCAGTGATGGGATCATGAGCCTGATTAAGCTTTCTAAGCTCTTTATCAGCCAGGTCAAGTGTAGCTTTTAGATTCTGGTCTTCAACTGTTCGGCATTCAACAAAATAAACAGAGTGAAACTTCTTTGCTTCCGGCCACTCATCAACAGTGTTGGGAAGCTGGTGAGGTGCTGTTTCTACTCGAACCGACTCACCATCATGAGCCCCAAATTCATTTTCGCCAACATGCTCATTAAGACTCTTCTGTTTCTTCACATTCTCAACAGACGTATGGGTCACTTTCATTTCTAAGATTAATTATCCAAAAACACTTACTAACCAACAACCTAAACAACCACACCTTCATAAAAAAGGCACCATCCCTTATATATATAAATAATTAAAACGAACCGATTTAACATTATATATGTCCATAATCAATTGCCAAGTTTTGGTCTTTTGTTAGTCAAAATCAAGCAAACCTCAAAATCAATTAAAATTGAAAACCTGCAGTATGCCACTAATAGGTTCATCTAAAAGCACTAAATTTATAAACAAATCTCAAGTCAACTATAAAATAAACTAAAATAAATCCATATAACTTAAAACTGTAACATTTACCCAGTACCATTGTAACAATGGTGATATGGGATATAGGAATCAAAGACCCAATGTTCCAAGTATTAGCAGAGGATATGATTACTCAACGAACCTACATAAATTTAATTACTATAAAATATTAAAAATGTACCATCATTCTTAGTTGATCACTTTCAATTAAATTATCTGTGATTTTTTATATGAATCTACACATTGCCATATTCTTTGAGTGGTGATTAATTCATTGAGTAGATCATTAATCATTATGATTCATCCATCAGATTAATTGGCCATTTTAATTCATAGTACAAAATGAAAAGCAACTGTAGAATTATATAGATATTCATACTCAATTGTCAAAGAATTTGACTTCTTGGCTTCATTTTAAATGATTTGTCCACAACTGTTATGTTTGTTCCTACAATTGTCAAATTTGATTTCTTATACAGATAGCATATACAAGATGCCACCAACATGAACATAAATTAAAAGTAGCTCTACCGCATGCGAAACATGCACTGAAATTGCAAAAAATTTGTATATTTGTATGCCTAAATTACTTACTTGGTTGATTAACATGATGAGAAGACAACGTTTTGATCTCCGATCATATGCTTGCTCAACCAAGGTTGTTTAAATCTTCCAATTCCTAAAAAGCATGAAAGAACACATTGTTTAATTTATAATAACATCCTAAACTGTAGGTCATCATTATTGAATCATATCTGTCTTTGATATGCTAAATTGTTAATGATGGAATTAAAAGCATAAACATAGTACAAGGCTTCAGTTATCTCCTGTACTCGCCTTATACTAATAACAACAATACAAATTGATTTAGTAGCTGTTGTTGCTTATGATGGTGAAAGTATGTTCATGATATTTTTCACAATAAAGATACTACAAATGACAATTTACACTCCGGGCTTTTTAAAAATAGGTTAGAGAACTGGAATAGCATATATTAATTTATGAGTTCACCAGAAGTTATAAGTGATGGAACTGGATGTCTAGAAAAAAAAGTTCTATGTACTTTCTGCATGTATATGGTATATTTGATGCTTCACTAAATAATTTTTATATAAACTGATGCAAAAAGAAGAGCACACACAAACAAAGTCAAATGGTTTTTGTTTGCTGGCCACATATAAAGAAATATGAAAATAAATCACAGTTTAGGTATCTGTATACTGAAACTTCCTTCATAATTTTAGGAATAATAACTTGGAATCAAATAGCAAAGAGACCATTTGAAAACATAATCTAATCTTATCTTATTTGGATAATAACCGATGAGCATGAATTACAAGTCTACAAACAACGTAACAAAATCGAAAGATGGGTATTGTACTAAGTTGAGGGCAAACATTATATAATCAGAGGAAGATCAAATCTTCATCTTCGAACCTCCGAATCCTTTTTGAACCTCCATCCTCAAACCTGTGATTAAAAGATCAAAATTAATTACAAATGTGATTAGGGCAAATTATTTGATTTCATAGGTTACAAAATTATATTTACGTTTTCATAAATATATATTCTGTGAATGCAAGTTACTGATTTCAAACCTCAACAACATCCAATTTGGATTATAAAGCGTTAAATTGCTAAAACCAGTTGGTTAAACATCAAAAATTCCCTAAAATTGCATAATTCCTCATCTTTGCATCTGAAAATCTTCATTCTTCAAATGCTAGTATCATCGATTAATTCTATTCTTCTTCAAAATACGATTGTTTTGGAAGAATAATAAAAACCATTTACTTGATTAGGTTTTCAAACCTATCTGTAGAGATAACAGGAAGAGGCGGAATAGGGGGCTGAGGCCGAATAGAACAGAAATTTCGAGCCGGAAGAGGGGGAAGAGGCGGAATTTGCGAGGGGAAAAAAGGAAATAGCAATTGTGGGGAAGGAGTTTGACGAGAAGCGATAGACACGTGTCAACATTTAGGGATGAGTTAAATAAGCGGGAAAATGAGAAGATAATGCTATAGAATTATGCCAAGTGTCCTACTATTTACTCTTTTATTAGAGAAGAGAGATACATGTAGACATTTATTTATATCGAGAATAAAGCAACATGATAACCGAATAAAATGTATATGTTCTAAAAATACACGAGAGGTTAAAAGAAAATGACACTAAAACATAACTTGGAAAAAGGTAAAAATTTTAAGTTATCTAGCGATTCATCTATGTAAAGTTTTAGCACTACGGATGGATACATGGGATTTGTATCTCATACGATGATAATTAGGTCTTAAGGTAAAAATTTCTTAAACTTTGTAGTCATGTCAGATTCTCACAACCTAGTTTGATGGAGTACATGATCAATTTTTTTGACAAATAATGGCGTCGGGAAGAAAGGTTTTTACTATAACATCGAATAACACACAAAATATAATGATGGTTTGGGAGGCTTCTTAAAAAGTCATGTTTGTGTTCGACTAGTGTGTTAATTCTTAAAGGAGATGTTGGTGCAATCAAGGTCTAATTTTGATAATACAATTTTTAATATCAAACAAAAGTGTTGCAATTTTATAAAATCAAGTCAATATGAAGATAATAAGTTTACTACAATACTTATTAGAATGCAAAATTGCATGATCACAAGTTTAAATAGTTAAATAAATTGCATGATCACAAGTTTAAATCGTTACAATTGTTCTTATTTCCAAATATGACAAAAAAAGCCAAAAAAATATATAAACCTTATATTAAAAACAAATTTTAAGTACATATAGGGTAAGATTTAGTACACAGTTAATATTCTATACAGAATATACAGAACCAATCTCATCATGGTACAATACCTATTAAAATAATATTTTTGATGTAATTTACATAGGTATATGTGAGATAATTCTTTTATCAATTTGACATAATATCAAGTAATGTCCCTTGAAATCCAAGTGCGTGGATGGGAGACTGACACCATAAAAGTAGCTTATACTTTCGTGTCACAATAATCAAGAAAGTTGTATCTTTTATACTTTTTGTCTTATCCACTTTGTTACAATGCCTTGAAAGAGTGTTTTATCAGTATACTTTATATGTATTTTCATCTGTATAAAATTTGTTTTCGTTTTTGTCCGGGACAATTTATTTTATAAATATACATTCCAAATAAGTATATCTTTTGAGCATATGAAAATGTTCTATAAAATATGAAAATGAATTTTGGTCCAAAAATCGATTTATATATAGTTATTCGTGTTCGTTCAACAATTGTTGTAACTAGATGTGTATTGCATATGTGTCATCAAAACGTTTAAACAAGTGTTTATTTTTTAATTGCGCTAAATAATCTCCCCCTTTTTGAAGATGAAAATTTTAATATAATCCAACTTAATTATTTCATAATATGTTATGAAAAAATAAATAAGTGATTCAAGAATTGACCTTTTATTATCATATTTCATAAACTGGACCAAGAAAGTATGAGTGATAATTTGTACATAATAACTTTTTGGTATACACAACAATAAGTATATTTATGCTCCTACTAGGCTACTAAGAAACTATCTATTATTCTAATCCACAAATGTAAGGGTGTTATGATCTAAACAATCACTTTTTGTTAAGTATGATACAAATTTATTATGTACAAATCATCACCCATAAAATATGTGTTACTTCCATACCATATAATATTCACATTCAAGATAATCCAAGGTGGATCTAAGATATATAATAAACATCACCCATAAAGATCGTCTGTTTTTATGAATCTAAGATATATAATAAACACACCATTTCCCAAATACAATAGATAATCCAAGGTGAAAGCATGCAGATGTAAGCTAAAAATGAAATACTTGCACAAGTATATATATATATATATATATATATATATATGCAAAAATAATTGACGGAGTTGTACTTATATTAAATCCGATAGTCATTTAAATATATTAATGATTTTGTATATGTATTGTATACTCTATGACAAATTTTATGTATGGTTTCAAACATATTATACGTACACTCCTACAGTCTAAAATGATAGCGTAGTATAGGAGTGAGCGTAAGTACTGAAAATATTGAACTGTACCGGTATCGGGATAGAATTTTCTGTTAGGTACTCAGTACTTGAAGTATCTCTAAATCGATACCCGAGACTCGATAGTCGGGACTAGTACCGAACCAACAAGGTAAAACAATTACCCGTTATGGTATTCGCAATCGTCTTTAGACTAAATCAGATACTCAGTAAAACTGTATTGGTTGGAACAGGTCAATGCCATGCTCACCCTTAAAGTAATGTAATTAATCACATGTTATATTACCTAATATCTTTACTACTATATAGTACACTTATGTTTCTCTATTCTCAAATTATTAAAATTACTTAAATTTAAGTAATCCAAACAATTATGCACAATGTACAATCTAGGGGTGTCGAAAAAAACAAAACCTGAAATAACTGCCCGATCCGCTAAAGGTTCGGGTATTTCAGTTATCGGGTGGATATATTCGGTTATTGGGTTAACCCGTATTTATTTCGGTTCAGGTATTGGTTGGTGAAAATAAGGTTCGAGTATTCCCGAAATACCCGATTTTAAAAAAAAAGAAATTACTAGCTACATTGACTAGTACATAATGCATCTCAAGTTGTACACTCAATCTCCCATGCCATATTGCCATTTACGTGATAGTTTTGATAACAAGGACCAAAAAGAAGTTTAACTTTAACCCTATCTTAACCTTTGACATTTGACTTCTTCCTCTTTCCTCCATAGTCCATATGGCTACTATTCATCAGAGTATTAGACATTCAAACTTACCTTCTAGGCTTCTACATCAATGACACAACATTCCACATACAACTCATGAGATTTACCTCATCGGTTGTCTTCTTTTTTTTCTTCTTTGCATCGATCAGTATTCAACAATAGTCCTTGACTCCTTGTTGTTCTACTCAATTTCAGTTCTCGTCGAGCAGCAAGCCAACAACAGTTCCGATGTCTTTTTTCTTCTTTGTGTCGATCAGAGCAGCCATATACCAAGAGGTAAGGTTTTTCAAGTTGGATTTTGGTGATTAAGTTAGGGTTTTCTATTTGATTGAGTTTTAAGGTTGCTTGGGTGGGTGAATTCAAAGCATACAAGTCTCAATTTCCATGTGGTAGCTTCTGTGTGAGTTTAACAAATGAATGAAAATATAATGTAGATTGTAAACTAGAATTGCACACCTGCTAGTCTAATTTATGTTTATCTCAAAAGTTAATTATACTTTTGCTCAAGAAGTACACTTATGTAAGCCACCTTTTAACTGTTATTCAAAAGGGCTAAGGCACATACTTGAATTACCCATTTATTGTTAGAGTTTGCTGAAGTTTAAGAATTACTCATTTGTTGTGGGTTGATAAGATGAAGAATCTCATTTAGTGTTGGTCGGAAGTGACACATGTTTTGTTTGTAAAATATGTAGTAAAAGCATGATCCTATTTTTGTTTAAACACATGACTGAACGGTGTTATTCATGGTAAAGTCAAATTGAAGTTAAAGATGATTAACTTATGGACTAGTTGCAATTTATTATAAAACCTTTACAAGGGAGGAAGTGTTTGATATGATTACAAATAAGATTAAGTCAATGCAATGGTTTCAGTATTTCATTTTGTTGTTGTAATTAACTTTTAAGATTAAAGGCTCAATTGACTCCCAAGTCTGACCAATATGATTTGATTATTCATGCCTTATTTTTCATTTATTCTTGATAATAGTACACAATAAGTAGGAATCATGCCTTATTTTCATTTATTCTTGATAGTACTTGATGTGTTTTGGTTTATAAATGTCTCAAACAAACAATGACATTGAAGAAGAGACGATTAGTCTCGAAAGCGCAAGCAATGAGCCAATACCGCAAACAAATGAGAAGGAACCTAAATCACACAAACCAAGATCTCATGTTTGGGAGCAATTTGACAAGTTAAAGGCAACGGCGTCATAAGATCAAGATGTAAGCATTGTGGTGGGGGGCAATACAAGTGTGGCACGAAAGATTACGATACCTCTAATCTTATTAATCACTTGAGAAAATGTAAAGTTGACTTGGCTACACTTAGTGGTGGCCAAACACAATTAGGTTTCAAATATGGGGATGAAAACAAGTTGGTATCTTGGAAATTTGATCAAAAAGTATCTAGGAAGGCACTAGCACACATGATCGTGGTCGACGAGCTTCCATTTAGTTTTGTGGAACGTGCAGGCTCTAGGTATTACAATAGTGTTAGTCAACCAATGTTTAAAGTTCCATGTAGAAGTACAATTACAAAAAATATCTACCAATTGTTTCTAGATGAAAAAGAAAAAATTTGTGATTTAATTAAAAAAAACATTGGTAGGATTTGTTTGACAACCGATACTTGGACTTTAACTCAACATACAAGTTATATGTGTCTCACGGGTCATTTTGTTGATAATGATTGGAACTTGAAAAAAAAGGTGTTGAGTTTTGAGGTTCAAGAGGGTCATCCGGGGGTTGAACTTGGAAAAATGATTGAGAAATGTTTAATGGAATGGGGAATAGAGAATGTTCTAACAATTTCCGTTGACAACTGTAACACTGTTCTCACTAACACTATTTTAAATACGCGCGGAAGCTTAATTAACAAAATATAATATAATATAATTTTGTACCATCAATAATTAACATGTTTGATTTTACAAAGCATCTACAGTGTTACTACAAACAGGCTCTTTACAAAAAACATCAGATATCAGAGTTAGATCAGTCCCAAAATTCCAGTTTAGCTCTTTAATCCATCTACCTGGATTCTCCTGAAAAGAAATCAACAGTGGGGAATTAACACAAAGCTAAGTGAGAAAAAAGATACCACAAACATACAAGGCATCAAGCCCAAACCGACAATGCTCAAACAAACAAGAGAACCGGCGGTCTTGCGGGACCTTCAACCAAATGCAGGCCAAAGCATAGGTCTACCGATAGCCTAGTTACAACAGACAACAATACCAGCAACTCTTGATTACAACAAATGCTATCAAGACGAATGCTAATACTGTATATCCCTAAACATAGGCCCAGCTGAATAACAAACGCCAAGCTGATCTCACAACAATGTCATGTATATATACAGAAAAGAGCAACAATCAGGTGATATATCTTATACATCCAAGATATATATCCACTCACCGATATCTTCAATGCTCAGGGAAACTCAGTTCTTTTCTACTACTGAGTCTTGCTACCACCTGAACAAATAATCAACAATCAGTATTTGCTTAATCATCAAACAATAAGCAAAATACTAAAATCAAACATATATGTGCATATAAATCCACAAGTACATATCAATTCATGTATATTCTACAATACACCCCAATTCACGATTACCCTTTACTCACTGTAATCCTGTGAATTCATCCAACTCCTTAGCTTAAGCATTTCATACATCCTTTCATAAGCAAAGGCTACAAGTTCATGTTTATCTTCATATCAATAATAAATTGATATTTCATTATATAATGTTGACATCCAATGCAATTGATCTTCCATGCAATTCATCTCATTCGAATCAATACAATTTCCTTCACTGCGAATCGCATGCGATTGATTCTATGTGAATCGCATGCGATTGAGCCGAATCGAGTTCACGTGAATCCATTCCATTCGCATGCGATTGATACTATATATTTCCACGCGATTCAATCACGAAATACAACTTTCTAAGTCAAATCCAATGCGATTCGATTCAATGCAATTCAACTTCCATGCGATTCAAATCAAATATAATCCAATGCGATTCAAGTCATATGTAATCCCATGCGATTCATTCCAAATGAAATCCAAAGTTAGGGAATTTCTAGATTAAATCCAATTCAAATGTGATCCATGATCAATGCGAATCCAATATGATCCCATTATCAAATGCGATTCAAATCCAGCAAAGGCATTTCTAAGTATACATATTCTATACAATTCAATCTCAAAACAGTCCATGCAATTCGAACCCATAGAACTCGGATTTCATCAAATTCCGATTCATTCATATTTTCATCCAAAAATTCATTTTCGATCCAGATTAATACCATTCTATTATGCATGATCTAAAATCATTTAAAACATAGAAATGGCATATAAACATAGTCATTCTAACATGGATTCTCCTACATGCATCATGTGTTCATCAAGTTTGATCAAGAATAGCATGCAACTCAAGAACCAAGTTCAAATAACGAATTAACAAACAAGTATCATGTAATCTAACCTTATGAAGCTCGTTTACTTGAACTCTAATTTCAAACAAGATTTGGAAATCAAATCGGGTTCTTGTTCTTCTTCTTCAACCGAGAGCAAAACACACACACACACACTCTCAACTCTTGCATGCAAATGAAAGTGGGGAACTAATTCTCTCTCTAAAGCCGGCCAAGACATACATGCATGGGTGTAGTGGAAAGTCTAGGAGTTAGGGTGGTGACTAATCACCCCACCTCGGCCACCTAAACCCCCACCGCCCCACTTACCATTAATTTTAATATTTTAATTAATTTAACACATTTTCAATTAAAACATATAATTATATAAATTAAATCACATAATTAATTAAACAACAAATCAATTAAGGGTAATCCTACTTAATTACCTTAATTCAACTAGACCGGTAAGGAGGGTGTTACAACAACGCAAGTCCTAATGATTTGTCAATTGATTTATTGAAAAAAGGATTTCAAAATTCCTATAAATGTCTCTTAGATGGTAAATGGACACACATTCGATGTGTTGCTCACATTTTAAACTTGGTGGTGAAGGGTTTTGATCTGACCAAACCACCTAATGACACAAACTGGTCAAACCTGGTTTAATTCTACTGGTTCAATCCTAAAAACGGAACTGGATTGAACACAACCCTCTAAACCCCAAAAGGGTTAGGATCTTAAAACTAATTATCAACATAGTTTCTAATAAACAAACAATCCATAGATAAGGTTATAAAAATATACCTGATCAGAAAACAATGGGATTGCTAAAATAAGTCCACCACTACTGCACCTCCTTGGAACTGGCTGCTAGACCGCTCCTGGATTACCAAACCTCAATGCTCGAAAAACCGAGAATGTGTGTGTGTATACTTGCGTCGACCTTGGCTTCGCAAAAACACACTCGGTGTGTTTTCTTGTTCGACTTCGACGTCAAGAGAGAAGCCGAGAGAGAGTGTTCGACGAGAGAGAGCCGAGATCGAGAGGCAGAGATGGTGTGGTGGCTAGGGTTATCTTCCTTAATCCTTTGTTGTCTTATGTTAATCCTTAAGACTTAAGGATATATATATATATATATATATATATATATATATATATATATATATATATATATATATATATATATATATATATATATATATATATATATATATATATATATATATAAGGATTAAATGGACCTAAGCCCGTTTAATTAAAAGCCCACTGGTTTTAATTAAACTTTCAATCTTCTCGCTTTGACCCCCTGGACTTTTACTAGTTATTTAATTAACTATTAACTAACTGATCCGTTAAATATTAAAACTTAATATTTAATTCTCTTTAAATAATAAATAACTATTTATTAATTATTTCCTTTCTAATAATTAATACAAACTGATTAATTATTTATTTCTTTTGCGGAACACTGCTCGTTGTAATTATATGTGATCCGATGGTCGGTACGTGTCGGTTAGTTGGGTAACACGCGGTAGTATTTTTGGGACTTGGTTTATGGTGTTGTACTGTTTACATTACCAAGTCAGATAAACAATATTATCTTTTGTAAAACGTGGTTACTTCCGCTGCTGGCTTTTATTATATAAGTTTAAAAAGCTTAAATTTTCCCTAATTTTAAGCGCGTGAAAACCGATGTTACAATTAGGTATCAGAGCCTAAGTTTGAGGAATTGGGTACTCGTAGGAGTATTCAATCTCAAGCTCGGGCCCGACCATCGTTAAGTGTTCCTTGCGGGTCGATTGGGGTTGAGAATGAGTGTGGTATGATTGTTATATGTTGTGAACTAACTGGTGATGTTGATAGATTGATAATAAGTCGCGTGTTACATACTTTTTCCTTTAATAGTAGTAGATTAACATGTCGAGTCAGCAAGTTAGTGTTGAACAAAATGTTGGGCAAGTAAGGGATGAGATGGCTTGTCTCCGTATTGAGGTAGAAGATGTAGCTTCTAGTCGCCTTTCTGAAGAACTGAGGTATAATCAAGAGAGAGAGGCTTATGTTCGATGTTTGGAAATGGAGCTGCGAGTGACCAAAGAAATGTTGTTTTGTTCGATGGAAAGGGAAGATGTTAAGTATGATGCTTTCCAGGATTTTCTTTCCTGTGAACCTCCTAGCTTTGACGGTAGTGGTGACCCTTCTGTTGCTGCACGATGGCTTCGAGAAATGGAGCAGATCTTTGAGTTATGCGACTGTGCACCGAAATATCGCGTGGAATACGCGATACACATGTTGAAGGATAAGGCTACCTCATGGTGGAATGTTGTGGAAGCCTCGGTCAGTAAGAAAGTGTTGAGCACCTTGGCTTGGGAACAATTTCGCGAAAAGTTGATGATAAAGTATTGCACTAATTATGATGAAGAGTATATGGAACGGGAAATTAACAAGCTCCAGAAAGGGAGGCAATCTATGAGAGATTTGATATGTGCTTTTAAAGATAAAATGGAGTTTGTTCCACGGATGCTGCCAAATGAAGATGCTAAGATACAAAAATTTGCAAGCATGTTGCCGATCGGACATCGTGTCTGTGTTAAAACCGCTACTAGTCTGAAACAAGCCTTTCAGCTAGCACTGCAGATCGAAGAAGAGTGTCTTCACTATAAACGAATTCATGAAAATGAAAGTAAGAAAAGGAAGTCTCGGTCTCCCTCTAAACCTGGTCCTTCAAGAGGACAGTCCTCTGCGGTTGAGAAATCTAGTTCCTTTAAGAAGTCGAAGTTTGATGGTTCTTGGTGTCCAGGATGCCACGCTTATCATATCGATGGTTGTACTAAAGCCACTGTTAGATGTTATAAGTGCGGAGAATTAGGACACGTGGCGAGAATGTGTAAGTTTAGACAAGGTGTGTGCTACTGGTGCCGTAAACCGGGACATGAAGTTGTTGATTGTACAGTGAGTAGAAGTGTGAAAACTAGTGGATCGTCATCTACCCAGAAAATATAGGCGTTTCTTATGACAAAGGAAGTTAGCTGGAGGAATAGTTATAAGTGTTTTCTTTAGTAGTTTTGTTGTAACTATATTAGTAAGTTCGCGAGTCAGAAATTTTGTTTGTAATGTTATATATTGGTGGTTTGTAAGATGTCGTAAGTATTTGTTCTATGTATACTGACTCGTTAAAAGTAAGGTTTGTTAATATTAAGTAGTATCAGTTGTTGAATATATTATTGAAGTTATAATTGATATTGATGAGTTTAGATTGTACCTCCACTTAAATTCGTGAAGATGATAAGAAAATGGTATTCGTATTATCTTGTTGTTTAAATGTGAAAGATAAATTAAGAAGGAATACGTAATACCACGATTAGTTAAAGTTGTTTATTGCACTAAGATTGAATTTGGTAATAAGGGGACAAATACTAAATAGTGAAACTATTATAGTTAATAGTTGTGTTCCCTTAAGTTGTTGTTGATGTGATTAGTTTCCTTACTTTTGGTAGTTAGTACGGATTATGGAAATCAAAGGCAGTAAGTGTGAACATGACAGATCAAAGTAAACGATTAAGATAAATGAATTTTAATTAAGGTAAAGGTAAAAAAATAATTAAGAAGAGAACTGTGAAAATGTAATCGGAATGATATTAAGTGAAACTTGAGTAGTTTATTAAGAAAGAATATATGCATGGTGTTTGTATTTTTATATCAATTAAGAGTTCTTTTGGATGCAGAGATGGATAGAGATCTGAACCAGCAATCTGGAAACGATGAAACACGTGAGGAGACTTTAGATCTGACTACTGTAGGAGAGCTTCAAGATTATATCTCTGTATATGGAAATAGACGTGGAGCCATACCTACGCGACATCTCCGAGAGGTGATGTCTGATCAATTTGATAAATATTTTCGAAGGAATATGCCCTCAATTATAACAGAAGTGAGGAAAGAAGTAAAAAGTGCAGTTAGAGAAGAATTTCAAAGGTTGAAAGAAGAAAATGACGAGAAACTAAGAAAGCAAAAACAACAACTGAAACTAGTGGATCTAGAATTAGAATGGTGTGTGAAGTTTGCGGTAAGAATCACGCTGGGGAATGCAGGTATAAAGAGAAAGTTTGTTATAAATGTGAACTCCCAGGACATTATGCCAAAGAGTGTTTGGGTAAGTTCTGTTACGAATGTAGTCAGTACGGACACGATTCTTCTGAGTGTCCTAACTAGTTAGAAGTATCGTGTAAGTGTCGAGGAGATAGTAGAAGTTAGTTAAGTAGGCAAAGTTGAAGTGTCGTGTAACCTTGAAATAGTCGCATGTAGTTGCTTGTAGTCAAATGAGACGTGTATAAGCAAGATATGTGTACATATTATGTATTGTCAACTTGTAGTTAATGAAATAAATAAGTTTTATGTTGTTAGTTATAGTATCAATTGGGGGTTATTGTTTAATGCAATATCTTAGTTTGTAAAGGAAGCGTTGTCGTACTTTTACATGTTGGTTATAGTTGAAATTTTGTAGATTATAGTAGATAAAGTGAAGATAGCGAGGGAGAAGTTTAAAGCAGCCCGTGACAGACGTAAAATGTATACATATCCTAAATGCAGACCAGTGTATTCCAGGTGGGCGATTGGGTGTACCTGAAAGTTTCTCCATGAAAAGGTGTGATTCGTTTTGGAAGAAAGGATAAGTTGAGACCGCGTTATGTTGGTCCATTTCAGATCATTCGCGTGGTAAATGATCAGACAGTTACGCTAAAGTTGTCTTTAGTATCACGTTCAATGTATGTTATCTGGGTAAGTGCAAAGTGAAGGAGGACCATATTCTGCCCCTGCAAAAATTGAAGGTTGACGCTTCAAAGCGCCTAGTCTAAGGTCCTGTCGAAACACTTGGTTCGAAAAACAAAGAAGTTGTATTGGAAGATGATTAAACTAGTGTTAGTCAAATGACAGAATAACCTGGGTTCGATTAGGACTTGGGAGACAAAAGACGACATGAAAACTAGATACCTTCACTTGTTTGTAGACTATCAGATTCCGAGGACGAAATCTTCTTAAGGGGGGTAGATTTGTAACACCCCAAAATGGGCCTAGTTGTAAATAGTTGTACCTTATGTTTGTTCAGTTGTACATTGACTTTAACCAAGTTGTTTAAGTTGTTTTGTTGTTTAATTGTTGTTATTTGTTGGTACACGTGGTTATGTAGCTAAAGTTGGAAATATGTTGTTAATAGATAGAGTTGGTAAATAGTTGAACGGTTTCAGATAATGATTCCGAAAATATCTTTGTTAGTTAAAACGGATAAACCTAAGTCGTGTTTTAAGTTGAATAGGAGAACAAAATACCCACACGGGGTATTAAACCGCTTGAGTCGGTTAAATGGGGATATCTATCCCCTGTTTCACCTCAAACACACATTAAACACACATACGTACATACGAGAGCATATACACACACACATAATCGGGGTTTTGAAGTTTTGATTGAGGAATCGAGTTTAGAAGTCGGATTCACGTTGTAGCCTGTCTCTATTAAGCCGGTTCATCTTCAATTGGTAAGTTTCTTGATTAAAACTCGGTTTTGGGTTTAAATGGTGAAAACCCGTTTTGAGTCGATTTTGAGATGTGTTGATGTTGGTTTTGAGTCTAAATGGTGTCAATAGCTTCATATGTGTGTTAGATATCCAGTAGTAACGATTGATTGTGGAAAACCAGTCGATTTGAGGGTTAAAAACCCGAAAACAGCCGCTGTCGTAAAACATAGTCGAAGCCCACTGTAATTAGATTGCTTGCGGCCGTAAGGAAAGGCCTTGCGACCGTAAGCATGGGTTGTGTAGTCCTTGCGGTCGCAAGCAAGGGTCTTGCGGTCGCAAGTGGGTCGTTGTCATGAATTACCGTCTATGGACGATGGAAACATACTTGCGTACATAACTTTCGATCGTAAGCCCCAAGATACCACCTTTGCGGTCGCATGGAGATGTATTTGCGGTCGCAAGTCGGGGTGGTTTGGGTAGGACCCTTGCGGTCGCAAGTAGGGTGTTGAAATGACCCTTGCGGTCGCAAGTGAACCCCTTGCGGTCGCAAGCAGGGGTTTTTGCTGGCGGTTTTGTAGTGTTGTGTTGTAAGACTCGTTGGTTGTCGTTGTTTGGTGTCTAAGCCTGAACCTTATGTGTTAGGTGATTTGGACGACTCCGTGTGCTCCTGGGATTCCCGAATTCATATCTGCCTCTTATAATCTCGAGGTGAGTACCGGTTTTCCCATGAGTCTCGGTAAGTAGCGTTGTCTGTTGTTTATTGATATATGTTGACAATGTCGCACACGTGTGTATATGAGGTATGTTATACCATGTTGTTATACGCTATTACCATGATAAGTTGCTTTACACGTTGGTTATAAATCGCATGCGTATAGTTGAACCCACTACGGGTTCTAGTTGTATATGTGGTACCTGTCCGGACTGATGTTGGCATGATTAAGGTCAGCTTTCTTCCCGAAGGTTGGATCCCTTTGATGGAATAACGGGGATCAACGGTACCCGGTGTGCAGCACGCCGGGGTGGTCTTGCAAACCGCCGCTCCTTAACGTGAGTTGGGATCTTAACTTCAGTTGAGATCCAAGATATTGAGCTTCGAGCTTCGTAACGCGTTTGGTGGACTGCTCTTCGCTCCCCCACCATTGCGGATAGTTGTTGCTGATGGTCACCAGTTTGAATCGTTGAGCGGGGTTCCCTTCCTTGCGAGATATGATTCCTACTGACTCATTGGCGCGACACTGTATGTTAGGATAGCCTTATGTGCTGTCCCGTAGATGGGATAACCTGCTTATTGATGCTTATGTGTTAATCTGTACTCATTAGCTAGTTGTAGCTAACGGTTCCTAAATTTACCTTTTTGCAGATGCAAAGTAGTTGGCCTGGTGAGGCGGGACTTGGTGGTAGTTTGTTGTACATATCTTTTGCGGAACACTGCTCGTTGTAATTATATGTGATCCGATGGTCGGTACGTGTCGGTTAGTTGGGTAACACGCGGTAGTATTTTTGGGACTTGGTTTATGGTGTTGTACTGTTTACATTACCAAGTCAGATAAACAATATTATCTTTTGTAAAACGTGGTTACTTCCGCTGCTGGCTTTTATTATATAAGTTTAAAAAGCTTAAATTTTTCCTAATTTTAAGCGCGTGAAATCGGATTAGTGAAGATAAGAATGAAGGAAAGTGAATAAAAATTGAAGATAAGTGAAAAAGTTTGAAATTCCTGCATTTTGGCCGATTCTGGCTCGTCACTGCGCGAACTGGGCCACGATCGCGGCGCGACCTGTCACTTCGCGGCGCGAAGTCGCTGTTTTCAGCCTATATATATTTTCGATCCTATCTTCGGTTGGGCAGCTTTGGTTCCGGCTTTGGCCACCCAAAATCATCAGAAAACACCATTAATAAGCAGAGGAAGCTTAGAGCAATAGCTTGGAAGGATTGGAGCTTTAATTGTGAGGATCAAGAGTAGAATCATTCGGCTTTACGGTTTGTATGTTCTTCTTCATCATGCTCATCTTTGTTCTTGATTTCCAGATCTTATTTATGAACATTCTTGGCTAGATCTTCTGTTTTCCTCCCTAGAGGAGATAAAACTCATGTAATGGCTTAGTTTAATTCATGGTTTTTGATATTTTGTTCATGTTTGTTCTTGGTTTTGCCTAATCTATGTTTATCCATGTTTATGAATCTTTCTTGATTGCTTAGAATTTGATTTTTATGTTTTGAGAGACCACTTGAATCATAAAGTTTGAATCTTGATTATCTAGGACCAATAGGTGATTGAGGAATAGTTATTGAACAAATCCTATGCTTTGAGCAATTAAAGTTAGAGTCTTTTGCATGTGATGTCCATATAATGACCATTTATATGTTAGTTTGATGTTTTGTTGATCATACAAGCATTAAGATTATGGTTTAACCTGTTAATCGAATTATTTGCTAATTTAACTAGTTAATTGCACTTTTGACCATAAAGGTAATTGATTAGGGGTAATTAGACGATTATGATTGGACCAAGATTGTAATCACTTTAGAAATCGATGCATGAATATTTTGAGTATTTTTAGCTTATTTTGCCATGAATTGGGTTGAGTTGAATCTAGGGAGGGAACATCTTCATTATTATTAATTCTCCGAGTTATTCACTTTCTTGTCTCTTTTGCATGCTTTTAGTGTTTTTAGATAGTTTAGTGGTTTGAGTTGGTTGCAAGTTCACACTTTTACAACAAATCCCCCTTTTAATTGCTTTATTTATTTTCTTGTCATTAGTTTAGATTTATTTGCTTTCTAGTTTAGTTTAGATTAGTTTTGTTGCGTTTAATATTTAAATCATTATAATTTTATCAAATCAAATCCGTTCCCCGAGAGTTCGACACCTGTGCTTACTAATTATACTATAAAAACCGATTAGGTGCACTTGCCTATTCGTGTCGTTTTGGTACAATTTAACACGGAAATTATAAATAAAAAACTAGTACGTAAAACGCACATCACACATAATCTAACATGTGGTACAAGATGGAATAAAAAAAGTTGATAGTGCGGTTGAGAATGTTTGATGGTCGGTTAGGTGGATTAGGCACTCACCTTCTAGAATTGATAAATTTAACAAGTTTGCAAAAATCGTTAATTGTGGTACAACAAAGCACTTGATTTGACATGTCCCAACAAGATGGAACTCTACTTACCATATGTTAGAAGTTGCTCAAGCTTATGAAAAAGCTTTTGATAGATACAATCTTGAGGAAATTGATTTTGTGGAGGAAATTAAAAAAGCGGGTTTTTCGGTACCTTCAAAAGATGATTGGCAAAAGGTTAAAACTTAATGTCATTTTTTAAAATCTTTTTATGAAGTTACTTTGAGAGTTTCCGGGACACTCTATGTGACATCAAACACGTACATTGTGGAAATTTGCTCCATTTGCACGGTGTTAAATGATGCAGTATGTGATGCTAATATTTGCCAAACTGCAATGGCAATGAAAAAGAAGTTTGATAAGTATTATGGTGAGATAGAGAAGATGAACTTGTTATATTTTGCTTTGATTATTGACCCGAGGAACAAATTAAAGTATTTGTTTATACTTCTTGATGACCATTATGGATTTCGTGGGGAAAGAGTGGTGGAGGAGAAAAAAACATATATTGTGGATTCTATGTATGAATTATATAATGATTATATTAGAATCCATTCTTCAAATTCTACCTCTAGTACTACGGAGTCTACCACCTCATCTTCGGTGTTAGGAAAACGCCAAAACCCGCATGCTATGGCATCACAACCGGCATTGAGAAATAAATGGAGAGAAAAGATGAACACGAATGTTATTGAATCAAGTAGCGAGTTGGAAAAATATTTGAAAGAAAGTGTTGAAGAAGTTCCTCAATGTTTAATATTTGACAATGGTGGAAAATGAATAGTCCTAGATTCCCAGCTCTTTCTTTAATGGCTAGAGACCATTAGACATTCCCGTCTCAACGGTGGCTTCGGAATCGGTTTTTGTTAGATTATGTGCACAGATAATTAATGGGTACATTGTGTCCAATGTTATAAGAGACTAAAGGGTCACACTGCTACACACCCAATTAGAACAGTTTGGAATTTTACCAGTTTTTGTGTGGAAATTATTAATCAGTTGAATTAATTATTTAAAGAGAAATAAGTAATAAATAGTTATTTATTATTTAAAGGGAAATTAAATATTAAAGTTTTATTATTTAAGGAACAGTTAATTAATAGTTAATTAATTAACTAGTAAATTCTAGGGGGTCAAAGTGCAAGGAATGAAACTTCAATTAAAGACATTAGTTTTAATTAAACGGCTTGGGCTTGGATAAGGTTTAAAAATATTTAAACCTAGGAAAGGCTTATTATCCATAAGAGATTTTAATCTTGAAACAAGAGAAACCCTAGCCACCTCACTCCCTCCATGTGTCGACCCCTCCCCCTCCCTGCGTCGACTTCGAGAAAAACCCCAAGGGGGTTTCGGTTGCTTGCGTCGATCATACACAAACATACGCAGGATTCGCGTGTTGTTCGGGTAATTCCATTTGCGGTCTAGCAGCTAGTTCGTGGTGGTGCAGTAGCAGTAGTGGTGAACTAACTTTAGCAATCCCAAGATTCAAGAGGTATTGTTTTTATTAACCTTTTATCTTGATTGTTGATATGAAACTATATAGATCATTAGAAAGATCCTAACCCTTTTGGGGTTTAGAGGGTTGTGTTCAATCTGTTTCCGCTTTAGGATTGAAACAGTAGAATCAAACCCAGGGCTTGACCAGTTTGTGTCTTAGGGTGGTTTGGTCTGATCAAAACCCTTCAGTTGTTAGCACTAGTGGAAGGGTTTTGGATTCATTTAGGAGTTCTTTGTCTCCTAAGATGGTTCAAAGTATAATTTGTACCCAAGATTGGCTTCGGGAAGCTACAAGTTTCAAAGTGGAATGTGAAGAAGATTGGGATGCAATACATGAATTTTATAAAGGTATTCATTTATCATAAATAATTAAATGTTTGTTATGTTATATATATATATATATATTCATTCTTTTTCTCTTTTTTATGTAGATTTGGGAGAAGATATATCTAACTAAAACTCGAGTAGGAGAAGTACATGAAGGTGCAAGAAGAATGAATATATTTTGTGAAGCTTAACACGAATAATTATGTTTTAGTACTATAACGTGTTGAAGTTAATACATTGATATTTTTTGTGAAGTAGATGAATATGATATCTACTTAGGTAATATTCTTATGTCATTTTGAACTTAACACATTGATATTTTTGTCAAGTTTAAGTTGGTTTTATCGCAGTTTTGATTATTAATAATTGAAGAATTGCTAACTAGGAGATGCTAAACAAAACAAGGATTATCTAAGAAAAAAATGAGATATTTGATCATTTGTTGATTGTGTTTGACAAACCAAAACTTATAATATAACAACTAAATTTTATCAAATAACTATACTTAGCCCAAAAAATATTATATAACAACTAAATTGACTAATAGGCCAAATTAGGTAATTATATAAAGCCCAATAAAAATGCATTTTTAGTCACATAAATATTTGTCCCAAAAAATGTTGCAACTAAATCGGGTATATCCGAGCCAAACCGAGCCAAACCGTACCCGAATCCCACCCTAAGCCGATACCCGTAATGTAGAATGGTTCGGTTATCGGTTAAAATATATATATAAAAATACCTGAAACCCGGTGGATATACCCGAAAAACCCCCCTAGTAGTACAACCTTCAAATTAAGAATATTTAATTTCAACCCTTCTTTTTATCTAAATTAATTTCATCCATTCAATATTTAATTATTTTACTCTCCTAATTTATTTTAAATTTTTATTTATTTAAAATATATTCTCCACTAACACACTCTCTCACACAAACACAATTATTCACCCACATCAACATAATTTTCAAAATCTTATTAACTAATCTATCCTTATTTCTTAAATATACATCTTTATTCCTTATTTTGTTGTTTTTTAGAATTTATTTTCTAAAATAATAAAATAAATGATACAAATATAAGAAAATTTGAAAAAAACAGAACTGTTGCTCGAACTTTTTTCTGACATTGAATTGCTCGAATAATATATCATTACATTTTTTAAAACAAAAAATTACAAAACAAAAACTATTGCCGCCGCAACATTACACGGGTACGCTGCTAGCATTCTTTCAAAGATACATGTTGGCAATATTCAAGCTAAAGTGTGATGCATTCTTTTAAATATATATGAGATGAGATGTTGTCAAAAGAAAAGAAAAAAAAAATCACCGTTACCAAATTACACAGATACCATATTAATATGTATCTACAAAACTAATTAGAAACCTTATATAATAATCAATTTAATTTTAAAGAAATAATATAAATCTGCTTAGACTGTTTGATATATGATAATATTTGATAGTCTACTTGACTACTAGTATTAATAGTTGCATTATGATAAAATATATATACTCCTTGCGACCTTGCGTATATATTAGATTAGAACTTATTATTATATAAAATATCAAGAGTTGATCGATTCTTGAAGAACGACGGGTAAAACAAGAAACTCAACACACCTTAGTGCATGCCGATGTGCTGTAGAAACAAAAAGAACATCGTCAAAAGCATCATAATTATAAAAAAAATGATATAAAAAATAAAGGAATACTAAAAAAATGTAATCATCCAGCTCAAAACCAGCCTTCTATTCCAAAGTTAAGTATGTGATTTTAGGATTTATTTCATTAAACTAGTATGGTACCCGCGTAATGTGACAACAGTGAATAATTTATACTCGATAACATGTCTATTTTTTAGATATAGGGGTATGATAGTCATATAATTTAATATGGTGGCGGCTAATAATTTTTGTTTTGTGACATTCTATTTTCTTTATCTTTTTTCCATTTCTTTTATTTTCTATTTCTCCATTACTCTTTTATAAAATTTTAAAATAGTTTTTGAAAATAATAAAATAAGAGAAAAGGTCTCCACCTATAAAATATGCTAAATTGCATGAAAATAAAAGGTATAAGTTAGTAACTTGAAATTGTTTAGAAGTAACAGGTTAAGAAAATAGAGTAAAATAGTGGATAATTATTCTATTTTATATTCATTATATGAGCTATATAAAAATTTTAAACGTGGTATACGTTGTTTAGATTTATGATTTCTACCTATATACATTTTCTAATAATTAATATAACAGTTTATTATATGATTAGTATATTTAGAATGTAAGGTTTGGTTATAAATATATCTTTTAATAATTAAGTTAATTTATATTGACTTGGCCTTTAAAAAAATTGTATGTACATGATTTTTTTTAATATAAAAGGTTTAGTTATTAAAAGGTTTAAAGCCATAAAATAATGGTCTACTTTTCCCATTTTTCCATTGTGGCACGTCATGTTTTTTTTACATATTTGGCCAGTAAACTTACCAAAACCAGTTGATATGGCCATTTCGTGACCTGCAACCTTTTCAGCCCGTTTTTTGCGATTTTTGGGTCGATTTTTTATCGTTTTGTGTATATTTTTTTTGTAGAATCTTGTAATTTATCATTATACCTTTCAAATGACACCAAATTCATTAATTTTTGTCAAGTATTGAGGGAGAATTTCGAGCTCAAAGTTTCGTGTTTTTGTGTTAATGGGTTCGAAAACAGGGCAGAAAAAAGATGTGTTTTTAGCTTGATTCTTGATCATTTTACATAATTCTTTTTATAGATTGTCGTAGATAATCTTTTTACCTTTCAATGGACACTAAATTCATGAAAAACCATCAAGTGTAGGCCAAGTTATTGCTAATTAAAGTCGATAATGACCCTATTCGACACCCTTACGGTATTTCGATAAATTGACACATTTTAAACTCGTTTTTATTCGTTTTTTTACTACTTGATAGACAACTCGATTACCTTTCCATAGACTCAAGAATTATTAATTTTCATCAAGTATAAATGAAGAATTTCGGGTTTAAAGTTTCGATTTTAAGGTGAAGAAGCAAAGGGGGAAAGGTGACCTGCTATAGCAGATCAAAATAACTTAAATGGCCATATCAACCTGTTTTAATAAGTTTACTGGCCAAAAGTGTAAAAAAAAAGCATGACGTGCCACAATGGGAAAATGTGAAAAGTAGACCGTTATTTTATGGCTTTAACCCTTGTTAAAATTGGAATATAAGAATCTTATTAACTCCACATAATATTTACTCTATTTAGTTTATATGAAGAGTAGTCTAGTATTTTCAAAATACTTAAAATTTAAGAGTTTCAAAAGGCATAAATGTTTTATAATATAGTATAGATAATAAATAAGTTTGAAGAATATTCTTTAAAAATCATTTATGAGTTATTTTATAATATGAAATAAAAAGATGAGTAATTATGATGAAACATTTTTTATTTTGATTACTATTATCTAAAATTTATCCGTATTTCTAATATACCAAGCTTTAATAAGGTTGTATTAAAATCAATTAGATATTGTAAACTATAAAATCTACTTAAGTTTAATATGGTTCTATTACTATGTAATAATTTATTCTTTAAAGAAGTTTTTTTTAGATAGAGTTCCTTCTAGGGATGTCAAACTATTACTCTGATGTAAGTGATCAATCGATGTTATCTGTACCGGTTGACGCTTTTCAAAATATCATATGATCACCTCTAATTTAAACCCACATAAGTCTCGAACTTTGACCTCTTTTATAAAAAGGTAAGTAATATATGTGGTATGCTATCAAAATATGATATAATTTGTCCAGACTTATGTTAAATTTAACACATGAAAATTATCCACCCAAATGTCATTCACGAGCGTGCCAGTAATATTATTGGAGCATTTTCTTCTTCTAATTGCATTGTGAAAAAATTTTGTATTCTCATCTCCTTATGTCAACCATCTAATTCTTGCTTTTTGTACAAGCATGCCTCTTTTGACAGTCTCTTTTTCTTTTAGAAACTTGTATGCCATATTCCAAGAGTTTCTCTCCATCTCACTTATGACAGACTCCTCAGCTTTCAATTCCCAAGATTTTACCTCTTTCCTGAGCAAATCAATTTCAGTGTCAATGTTGGCAAAATTTGACTTGGACCAACTTTTTAGTGCTTCTTTCACATTTTTTAACTTGTTGCAGAATTTGCTATCTAAGTTCTCAGTGGAAGAGGTGAAACGAGCGGTGTTTGATTGTGGAAGCAACAAGGCACCCGGACCCGATGGTTTTAATTTTACATTCTTCAAACACTTCTGGGACCTAATCAAAGAGGATCTTATGGCTGCGTTAAAATGGTTCTGGAACGAGAAGAAATTTTCCAAAGGATGCGACTCGTCATTTATCACATTGATTCCAAAGGTAAACAATCCTACCACTTTTAGTGATTATAGGCCGATAAATTTAATTGGTAGCTATTACAAAATTATCACAAAAGTTTTGGCTACTAGATTAAAGAAGTTTATATCAAAGTTAATTGGTAGTGAGCAATCGGCTTTTTTGAAACAACGATCTATTTTGGACGGTATTCTAATTTTAGGGGAAACAATAAAAGAATTAGAAACCAAAAAAAGTAAAGGTTTGGTGCTAAAGTTAGATTTTGAAAAGGCTTATGATAGTATCAATTGGAGATTCCTTTTTGATATTATGAAGCTAATGGGGTTTGGGAAGAGATGGATCGAGTGGATTAGGGCTTGCTTGGAATCTTCATACATGTCAGTTTTAGTAAACGGGTCGCCTACTAACGAATTCAAAGTTGAAAGAGGTGTTCGTCAAGGTGATCCCATGGCACCTTACCTTTTTCTATTAGTAGGTGAGGCGTTAAATATGTTGTTGCACAAGGCGGTGGAACAAAACATCATTGAGGGGGTAGAAATTGGGAAGGATAAAGTACTAGTCTCGCATTTACAATACGCGGATGACACAATTATCTTGGGTAAATGGTGTGCCATAAATCTTGATGGCATAATTTGTTTACTACAAGGTTGGGAGGAGGCTTCGGGACTAAAAGTTAATTGGAACAAGAGTGTTATTAAGGGCATTGGTGTGGACTTAAACTCACAAGTTAGTTATGCAAAGAAGTTGGGTTGCAAAGTGGGGGAAAAGATTTTAAACTATCTTGGGGTACCGGTGAATGTGAATATGAAAAATTTAGCTCATTGGAAGAAAATAACATCTAGCATGGAAAACACTTTGACAGGATGGAAAAGAAGATGTTTGTCGTTTGGGGAAAGGTGGACTCTTATTAAGTCGGTTCTTTCTAGCTTGCCCGTATACTACTTTTCAGTGTTTCGTGCGCCCGCTTGTATCCTTTCTCGTTTAGACAAAGTTAGGAAAAATTTCTTTTGGGGGGGAGACAATTCTTCAAAGAGAATACCATGGGTCAAATGGGATCAGGTATCATTAGACATAGATTCGGGTGGGTTGGGCATTATAAATCTAAACACTTTAAATTTGAGTCTTCTTCTAAAATGGTGGTCAAGATTTCGTAACGAAAAAAACTCCTTCTGAGCTAAACTTATTTGTAGTATTTATGGCACATCAGGGGGTTTGTATAAAAACTATCGAGTCAAAAAATCGGGAATGTGGGGGGGGGGGTATTATAAGGGTGGCAGCAGAGTTATTTAAAAAAGGAATAACGATTGAGTCCATGCAAAAAATTGTAATAGGGAATGGGAAAAACACGAACTTTTGGAACGACTTGTGGATCAGTAATTCTTGTTTAGCTGCAGCTTTTCCCAGGGTATATAACAAGGTGGGTGACGACTCGAAGTCGGTATGTGAGATGGGCTCATGGACTAGTGACCAATGGGCTTGGAAGGTGGCTGAAGAAAGGAACATGGTGGGAAGAGTGAAGATGGAATTCAACAACATGATGCAATTGTTATCAACGAATGTGATGAAAAAAACAAGGAAGATGCCTGCTGTTGGTTGGGTAATCAGACAGAGGTGTACTCGGTCAAAGAAATAAGAGGGTATCTGGATAAAAAATTTCAAGAACATTAAAGGCAAAGAAAATCAACTTTCTGGTCAAACCTTGTTCCAAAAAAAAATAAGTATCTTTTCTTGGAGAGTCGATTTGGAGAGAATACCAGTGAGATCAAAGTTGGTGGATAAAGGGGTGGACGTCCCGTCTATCCTTTGTCCTAGATGTAACACGGATACGGAATCAGTTAAGCATGCGATTTTTTCTTGTACCAAATTGAAACCCATTTGGGTAAGGCTGGCAATTTCTGACCCGACACGAAACACGACCCGAACCGGACATGAAAAAAGTGACACGAACCCGACACGAACTCGAAATGGGTCAAAACCAGGTCGACACGAAAATAAATGGGTTGGGTTAGGGTCAACCCGACAACCCGAAAGTGACCCGTATAAAGGTAAAACTAAAATTAAAAAATTTTCTTTAATACTTAAATTTAAAATTTTAAAAAGGAGATTGTGAATTCAAATGAAGAAGTGACATCTTAGTCAATAAAATCTGATAAACAAAAGTACAAAACCTTGAAAAGCTAAAAATTTAAATAAACAATAAAAGATTTATACCAAAACAATATTACATCATTTTGCTTTTTGTTATTTTTACTATATTGTTTTAGACTTTTGGTAATTTGACGTTTGTCAACTTGGTAAGACTTAAACCTAAACAATATTATAGTGATAATGATTTAAATCAAGACCCTTTGAAACCCACCCAACCCGATATTCCTTCTGAGAATACAACGGTTAAGAAGAAAAAAAACTTGCTTTTTGAAATTGAAATTTTCCTTTAAGTTATTTTGTGAAGAAAACCGGATTTGAAAACCGTATTTGAAACCCAAAAAACCGTAATTGAAAACCGTACCCGAAACCCGTATTCAAAAACCATAATAGAAAATAAAAAAAGACTAGTCAAATACTTTTGACCGGAATGGGTTGACATGAAACACGACCCGAACCCGACACGAAAAAAAGTGACACGACTCGAACCTGACACGAAAATAAATGGGCCGAAATTGGGTCGACACGAAACTGACCCGAACCCGAATGACACGAACCCAATAACACGAACCCGACCCAAATTGTCAGCCTTACATTTGGGAATACATCCATAGGTGGTGGGGAGTGCAGTTTGCGGAACCTGAATCCTTTCAACAGATGGATCGTGCGGCAGATGGGTATCTCCAAAATTGGTCAAAGAAGCTTTGGGAGGTAATCACGAGAATATCGGCATACTATATTTGGAAAAATAGATGCGAGATAATTTTCAAGAACCCGGATAGCAAGGAGGATACAGTCTTCAACATCCAAGTAGCGGGATTCCAATGGATCAATGCTCGTCTATCTCAACGGAACAGGTTAAAATGGGACTTGTGGCTAGTGTTTCCAGCGTTAATTGCGAGTATGAAAAAGCGTTAGTCAATAGTAAAGTGTGAAAGCAGTAAGCTTTGTAAAATGAGGCTATTAAAATTTTAAATGCAACTAGGATATTAACAGTCTCCACCTTTTGGATTTCTTTTGGGTCATTTTGTTATCATCTTCACTGCTGGTGAAGCTTTGTTAGTATTAGTGTGTAAAACACTTGAAGATATATAATAGAATACCTTTGCCTTTAAAAAAAAAATCATTTTTCTAATGGTAAAACTATCAAAAAGAAAATGTATTTGTCGACGAATTCACGTTATGCTTTATCGGGATGGAAGAAGTATCATTTGTAAGCATTGATTTGGAAGGACGACTTTACTACTTTCGTAGTGGAGTAAAACGAGACATTTGAAAGAACGTCCTTTTCATTTCGTATTGCTTTTTACTTTTTATAATTAAATTAAATATTAATTAATGATGTAAAAGTAAAGTTATAAAGGGATTTGAAGTACGCTTCATGAGTAAACTTATATTTCTTTCATACTTTATTATTTTATGTTAGAGTAATGAAAATCTCGTAAGCATTTTATATTAAATTGATAACTATTTGTAGAGTACAAATATATTTTACAAACTCTAATAAGAAACTATAATGAATCCTACCCTAGTTATGCTAAAACCCTAATTTACATCCTCTAATATTTTACATATTAGAATATGACATGCGTGATCCATTATTTATTTTTTCTCATATTCTTTATTAATTTTTGATACTTGTGTTGATCTTGTATCTAAGTCTTTCAGCATAATGGTATTGAGGTAGTTTAAATTTGGTATTGCTCATCACCTAATGTTATGCCCGATATGGACAAATTTATAATAGATTTAGAAGCCGTTAAATAATTTGTATTTGATCTTATGAATAAAAATATAAGTAGAAAGATCTTATAAGAAAATATAAAACCCCTCTTATTTGTATCATTGCATCAACATTTATAAATAAACCCTTGTTTATACATCTTATTTAGTGACGTAGAAAGTTAAAATAGTTAGAAATAAAATAACAGTTGAAAAAGCAGACAATACACTAAACTAACTAAATACTGATCGATTGTGTTTGTTTTAAATTTCTATTTCACTAGTTTGATTTAAAATTGTATGTATATCGATATAAGTTTGACTGTCAGGATCTGGAACTAGTTTGGTTTTATTAGTTCTTTATCATATAAAATTGAGTTAATTGTCCAAATGGTCCTTTAACTTAGGGGTTTCTGTCATTTTCGTCCTTTAACTTCAAAAATGGTACGATTCATCCTTAAACTGCCATTTTCATGCCGTTTTGGTCCTTATTAACGTTAGCCGTTAACTTTTTCCGTTAAAATAGATAAAATGACCATTTTACCCTTGTATTTATATTTTATTATTTATTTTTACTCATTTTATAAATTAATTAATAATTAAGTCAAAGTCAACTCTGTAAAGTTAAAAGTCAAAGTCTATCTCTTTCTTTCTCTCTCATTCTATTCACTAGAAACCACCATCACCCACCACCACTTCCACCGTAACCCACCACCACCACCGTTTGTTCATCGGAAGACACACACACACAAAATCCAGTCTCTGATTTGGTTAAATTTTTGAACTGAATTTTTAATTCTTATTTGTTTAATTTGCTTGTGGGTTATATTCCTGAACTGATTTGGTTATTTTGACAGTTTGTTCATTGAAATTGCTTGTGGTCAAAGTCTATCAAATTTGTTTGTTGATCAACTAGATGTGATTCACATCTGGGTTTAGTTAGGGAAGAGGGACCCTAAGACAGGGTTGGGGATCCACGATCAACCTATCTAAAGTAGTGAGGAGAGAGAGGGAGGCAGAGGAGAGAGAGAGCAAAAAAGAGAGAGGGAGAGCAGAGGAGAAAAAAAGAGAGAGAGAGAGAGCAGAGGAGAGAAAGAGAGAGAGAGAGAGAGAGAGCAGAGGAGAGAAAGAGCAGAAAAGAGAGAGAGAGCAGAGGCGGAGGTCACCACCACTCACTACTTCCTAAAACACACGTAGCCAAAGTTTTCGTCGCCACCACAACCCACCACCACCACACCACACCACCACTGCCCCTACGCCGGCAAATCTGGCAACAAACCCTAAATCGCCTCGCCTAACCACAGCCGCCGCCGTCATCTTCAAATTTCTCTAGGGTTTTCAAATAGATCTAGGGTTTTCACTTAATTTGAGTGTCTAAGGTTACGGTGGCAGTTTGCACTGGTGGTCCAGAGAGAGAGAGTGAGTGATAGGTTGTGGCGGTAGAAGTTCTTGTAGGTAGTGGTGGTACATGGTGCTGGTAGGCGGTGGCGGTGGCGGAGGCGGAAGCGGTGGTCCGGTGGATGTGGGTGGCGGTGGAGTCTATGCAAGTGAGGGAGAGAGAGGAGAGAGAGAGGGGAGAGTGATAGAGAAAGAGATGGAAAGAGAAAGTGTTGTGTACAATGTATATATATTTTCATTAAAAAAGATTATATATATATTTTAATTATTAACAAATTAGAAAAATAGGAAAATGACCAAACTACCCTTGACTTAACTGAGAAAGTTAACGGTTAACGTTAATAAGAACCAAAACGGCATGAAAATGGCAGTTTAAGGACGAATCGTACCACTTTTGAAGTTAAAGGATGAAAATGACAGAAACCCCTAAGTTAAAGGACCATTTAGACAATTAACTCTATAAAATTATAAAACACTTTTAAGTTGCATTTTAATATAATCAAAATTAAACATAAGCGTTTTTTTTCATAATTTGTTGTTACGATGTTTGAACTTGTTATGTATATAATTTATATCGAATTTTATAAATGTTTTAAAGTACACTTTTTCTAGTTTTAAAATAATTAAATATAATATATCAACCGTGTTAATTAGTTAAACCATTATCTAGTTTTGTTTTCAAAACGTTAGAAACACTTTAGATTTAACTTAATTAAAAAGGCCTAAATGACTAAATTTATAGTGTGCATTAAAAATTTACAATCACCATTCAATTAGAAAGGTGGGGGACATATCTATAGAAGTAGGGAGGCTATTTTATCGTGCAATCATAATATCATGCTACATTAGATTTTTTTCTTAGATACCATATTTCTTACGTAAAAACCGTAACCACACCCATGTTGGAAGCATCAACAAAGACCCACGTAGTCACATCGGAACCTCTATGAAATCATGTCGACATTAAAACGTGTGAAAAAATCACGCTGACGATTTTCCTCCTCCTACATCCTCAAAGATTAAAGCGATATGCAAATTATTATATGATATACAGATGATATTTATAAAAAAAAACATAACATACTGATAATATAGAGAATGTTTCATTAGAAAAAGCAATACATTGCATCAAAATGTACTTCATCGAACATTACAACTTTTCCTTTTTCTTTAAAAAAATGAAAAAAGAAACAAACCCATCACTATCCATAGTAAATAACATATTATGTTATTAGAGTTGTAGGCATCATATGCTTCTAGTAATTATCATCTTTTTAAAAAAAATAAAGATAATACAAGTACTATCAAATATTCAAACCTCAACATAGCAACCCGACTGTACAAACCCGGAAAACTCATCCGGAGCATCCACTTTCATCAATTTATCACATTGCCCTTGCTTGTTCTTCTCCGCTACAAAAAATGATTGCGGAGCACCCTGGTAAGCCGACCCGATTACCAGGGTCCGGTCCCCAAGGTCAACCCCGCAAGATCCGACTTGAATAGCAGGATCCGTATCCGCCCAGGAGATGAAATTCCCATTTTGCCCTACTGTCACACACGTCCTCGGACTCCTGTTAACTTCCCACACACCCTCCACGCGCCGCCACGTTCCGGTTACAGTGTCAAGAACCTCCGCCGTGTTTTTAAACCGACCTTGACTATCGGTGTCGTACCCGCTTATGACCCAGAAATCCGACCCAATAAATAATCCAGCACATTCGTCTCGTTCCTCACTCATCGGAGCTAACTCAGTCCACTCGTCTGCTTCGATATCATACACCCACGCGCTTTTCAGAGCATTCTTGCTCTCGTCATGCCCACCGGCGATGTAAACCTTCCCGTCGCAGGCACCGGCGGCGAAGAACGAACGATTCGACGGCATATCGACTCGCTGAGTCCACCTCCGAGTGGTGAAATCGTACACGAAAACATCACGTAACGCCTCCCAACTCCCCGGATTCCAGCCGCCAATCATCACCAGCTTCCCCTCCGAACTTTCCACCTGGCAAAACAACGGCAGACCGTCGGAGTATTTCGGAACCGGGTCCAGCTGCTCCCAAATGCCCGAACCCGGATCGAAAACTGATAACCCGTATTTCGTCTGATTCTCGGGTTTAGAATCAACCCGATCGGAAACCGGAAAAGGTAGCGACTGAACAAAACAAGCAGTTTTATGTGTGAACCCCGATTTTTTCCGGTGGTAGTAGAAGTCTCGGCATTGTATAAGGCGGCGCCACTGCCTGCAGACGTGAGACGCTGCCTCATGAACACCGTAATGCATTCGAGTCAAACACTCAAGTGCGATTTCTTCCGGCAAACCCGGAATCAGCTCAGGACAATGATTGAAATCATCCATGTTTTGATGAAATTTGGAGCAATTTGAGAAAGGATAACGGGTTGAAATAGAAAGATAAAAAGGACTTTGGATATTTATAGAAAGAACACTTCACTCTCACTGACATCAGATAGAAACAGGGATGGAAGTGTAGCGATCACTTTTTGACAAGTGGAGAGCAATTATTGGATTAAAAAGTAATCTTGAATTATTGAAGAGGTTATATTATGTAGGCAAGTTGAAATGAACAGAGGACATACGTCCTTGATAGGATATACCGATATACACAAATACAGGGATATAAGGAAAATACACATGACTTGAAGATTAATGACACTTTCCTCTCAAAAGTGTTATATGTCTATTATATTTGATTTTTCTGTTGGTTTATATTTGAAAATCATTTACTTTTAAAAATTAACGAGTAGTTAAGAAAAATGTATAACTTTTAAAATATAGCAATAATAATAATAATACATATACTAATACTAATAATCAAACAAAGAGACAACAGTTAAAACGAAGTTATTTTTAATTTTTTAAGCTAACACAATTACACAAACGTATATGAAATTTTTATATACTTTGCATAATTTAAAACAAATGGAAAGATTTGTTAGAATTTTATATTAATCCCTCTTTATTAAATAACTAGTTTAAATGTTCATGTAAACATATCAGATGATCTTAATTATTCTATAAAAGGATTATTTTATATTCACTTGGCTAGATATATGATTGTTTTATATAAATGAAATAACAACTTAATTTGAGACTTTCTTAAAAACTAACAGTTTTATAATAATTATAGTCGGTATTGTAAAGCAAATGATGGTAACTTTAAAATGATGTAAAATTTAATTAGAATAAGATTTGTATTATATAATAAACATAGATAAAGACAACGAAATCGAATGCGTATTTTATCGATGTAGCCTAAAATTTAATATATATATATATATATATATATATATATATATATATATATATATATATATATATATATATATATATATATATATATATTCCTAAATTCATCTAGTCGATACGAAATTTAAACTAGAAAAATAGTTTCAACACAATTAAACTAATGTAAAGTTAAAATTGATTTTCAGTTTTAACTATTTAAAGTTACAATTGAGCCTTGGTTTTAATCAAAATGAATGAATATGATTTAATTTTGATTAAATAAAAGATAAAAAAGTTTGTAAATAAAATTGATGTAAGATTTCTCTTTTATTTATATTGAAAGAATAACTAATTAATTAATATTTTAAGATAGAATGAGTATTTCGTAATTATAAATAAAACTGGCAAATTAAATAAATTTGAAAATGAGAAGGCCGTTGAAGTGGATAAGGCTTGTGTCAAGGAAAAATCAAGAATGTGACTGAGGTGGGCCACCGGGCCATATCTGCCCATATACAATGCATGATTGTATATTTGTATGCTTGCATTGCATAATTCATAGTTGCATAATACAGATTGCTATGCTATCTTGAACTCGATTTTTATTAACAGCATAGTTATGTTAGTAAAGTAACATTTATATAGGACAGTAGGAAAGTATATGAATCTTAAATCATAATAATTAAGTTTTTTATCCATAAAAAAAAAGATAAAATACAATATTCTTAAAACCATCTTTCTATTTAGTATTTTACGATCCAACAATAATTATCAACAAAGAATATAAACTAGGTAATGTAAATCGTTCGTTGCAATGAGAAACAAAAATAGGATAAACAAAATATAAAACTAACATTATATATTATATCAATTGACAAAGTAAGGAAGCAATATCTCATGATATTTTGGAGGGTATTTTTATACTTTTACCAAATAGGCGTGAGAAATCAAGCATGATATATGTTAATTTATCATACTCACATGATATTTTGAAATGGATTATTATATACTAGATATAAATAATGGGCCCCCGGGTTTTACTCGTTCATAGTTTACGATAGCCAAATTAATAAGAAATTAAAAAGTATATATAGCTTTCTAGGCTTCTCAGGTAAGCAATACTAAATGTGTAGGGTTTTCGTTTTTAAATTTTTTTATAGCAAAACACACTGTATTAATCTATTTTTGAATATACATTTTTATAGCAAATCACACTTACACACATATATGTTTATATGTGTTAAATAAGTTAATGTGTATCATATTAAATTTGTGATACTTATATATTAAAAAATACATTTGATATATGAAGGATGAAAAATAATATATCTGTTTATTTTCATGTCAAAAAATCAAAAATTAATATGGGAAAAAAGCATCAATGCATTATACAAGTGATACATTGACTAGGCAGAATGATGAAGTATGAAAAAAAAAACGAGATGATCTATCATATCTCATGTGGAAATTAAGATGATATAGTGTACATCTACATACATATACTAGCATAATATCATAAAATAGAAGTAAATTTACAACAAATCTAATTATAAATTTCAGTTTGTTTTTAGTTGTTAAGTTATAATCAATTACGAATTGCATGTTTTTGCTGTTAGAAAAAAGTATGAATAGTTTTTGTACAACAACACTGAAACTCTGTTACGATTGAACAACATTTAAAAAAAAGAAAGTAAACCAGATACATATAAGCAGTTAAAGTATTAATTTGTTTTCACCTGACACATCGCGCGGGTAATTAAAACTCTCGTTTGAATACAAATGTGAAAACGGCTTTTAATAAAACATAAATATGTAAAATAAAGTGTTATAAAAATTAAAAACTTGGGATTAGAACTATGGTGAAATCTATTCTAGGTAATAAAAAATATATATTTAAATAGAAAATGAAAAAAATATCTAGAATATTTCAACTTTTTCATTAAAAAAACATGAATTTATACTCTAAATTAAGAGACTTTGGCTTATTCTGATACAAGTAATAACTAATTCTTTATAAATGTTGTAGAAGAAAATGTATTGTATGTCTTACTAAATGTACCTTTTTAAATATTTTGTAGAATACTCTATATAATTGATATAAGTGAAATGTTCAATATAGTCCAAAGTTTTTGTGTAGTCCTAAGGGACAAATCTCAGCCACAGGATTACAAAAAAGGCAAATACCTACCAGCACCTAGGGCCACCACCATTGCCGCCGACCACCACCTCCGGCCGCCGCAATCACAAGTGATTGAAGCACAATCACATGTGATTACCGCCAACCACCACCACCGTCCATCACCTCCGGCCACCACCACAGCCGCCGACCACCACCTCCGGCCGCCGCAATCACATGTGATTGCACACCGCCAACCACCACCACCGACCATCACCTCCGGCGACACAATCACATGTGATTGAAGCCACAATCACATGTGATTGCACACCGCCAACCACCACCACCGATCATCACCTCCGGCCACCACCACAGTCGCCGACCACCACCTCCGGGCGCCGCAATCACATGTGATTGAAGCCACAATCACATGTGATTGCACACCGCCAACCACCACCACCGACCATCACCTCCGGCCACCTCCTCCGGCGACGCAATCACATGTGATTGCACACTGTCGGACACCACCACCGCCGCCGCCGACCAGATATTTTTTTGAAGCATCAAATGACGAATTTGAGACCAGATCTGAACTCCTCTCATCAAACCGAGTTGAACCACCACCATCCCCACCCTGAACAACTCCGGCAGCCGGCGAATTTGGCCTCGTCGGCGCCAGATCTGAGAAATAAAACTCCGGATCTTTTTTTAAAGCATCCAATGACGAATCCGAGACCAGATCTGAACTCCTCTCATCAAACCGAGTTGAACCATATGCGCCACCACCATTAACTCCGGCCGTGGTGGTCGGATTTTGCAGTGGCGGCCATGGTGGTCGGAGTTTGCTCGATTTCTCGTTAATGGAGGATCGTGAGGACGATCAGGCTCCAGAGTCTTGTAGGGGAGTTAAAACCGATCACCCTCACCAAAAATCACGATGATCCGACGGTGGGTTCACCGGAAAACGCTTTGTTGATCGTGTGGCTGAGATTTGTCCCTCAGGACTACACAAAAAAGATGAACTATATTGAATACAACTCATTGATATAAACATAATATAATTTATATTGAAATGTATACACAATAGACAGTTACAAATATATATTTATCATTATACCGAACATTATATGTTAATTTTTATAAAATAAAAAGATAACATGTGAAATAAATTAGTTTAATAAAATATAATAAAAAATTTGTAATTTATACGGATTTTCATCACCTTTTGTTTTGTGCGTGTATTAAAATTTAAAGGAGTGTGTATGTGTAACTGAGCACTAATTAAATTAATATGACTAGTTTATCATCCCGAGTATAAACACGGAAGATGTTTACAATAAAATATAAAATTTGATGGTAAGAAATTGTAAGAGGTATGTTAAAATAATTGTAAAACGTACATAGAAAGTGTTTATCACCCGTCTTTTTTGTTGTTGTTGAAGGTTGTCCGAATGAAGGTCTATTCGGAGATGATAAAGAATGTTGTTTATTCTCCATAATTGATATCTAAGAGAATGAAAAAAATGAGAACAGTAAAATCTTTGGTGTGAAAGTGAAGAAATATAAAAAATAGGTTAAAACATGTAATCATATATACTATATAGTGATTATCTACCTATTTTAAAACTAAACCATACAAATAAAGAGAAAATTAAAATATTATTTTCATATTTAATATAATAAATCTGGTCACCAAAAATATGAAATTTGAAAAATAATAGAAAGAGCTCACGTATGTTGAGGTAAATTTTGGATAAATTATAACAAATAAATAATATCTCACGGCGTGTCTAAAATGAAGATAAGATGACAAATTAATGAAAAGTTTGAAAAGTATGTAAACTAAAAATGTGGGTTAAATTAAAAAAATGTGAATATTGGGATTAAGGATGGTTACATCATATTTGTTTGTAATCTTAATTTATTTTTAAGAGAAAAAACTCTTATTGGTTAAATTATATTTTTAAAAGGAAAGTTTTTCTTAAATGACTATTTTTTTAAGCGCAAGTTGCGCGAAAATACAACAAGCTATACCAATATTGCCATTGTATGCAACTAACTTTACTTTCTACCTAAAAATACGCACAACTTACAAAATTGGTTCATTGTATGCAAGTTACCAATGACAATAGGTAACTTACCGGTTACCTCTCAAAAAATAAAAGAAAGTTAGTACTTAAAAGTACAAACAACTTTCAAATTTTGTTCATTGTATACAATCAACTTTCAAATTTTGTTCATTGTACATAATCAATGACTGCTAACTTGGTAATCAGGTTATTCATTGTATACAATGAACCAAATTTGTAAATAGTATATATCTTTAGGTACAAAATAATGTTTGATGCATACAATGACAATATTGTCATAGTTTGTTGTATTTTCGTGCATTTTGTCCGTTCTTTTAATAATGTAGTTAGATTAGATTAGATAGATGTTTAAGTGAAGAAAGACCTTGCATACACCGAATCGTAAAGTGCTAGACTCTTTATGGCGTTTTTTCGTATTATTTATTAGTTATTTGTTTAAGTATTTGTTAAAGACAAAGTTGTTTTCAATAAAGTCCATATAAAAAACATAGTTCTGAAATTTAATCATATGTGATTCAGTATATAATTACATGTGATTGTAAAAGCATCACATGTTAATTATGAAAATGCCACTCGGCCCAAAATATTAAAAAACTTAATCTGAAACCATTGATGAGGCTAATACAAAGGTTAAATTTAGTCACTTAGGACCATGAATTAAGTATGCATTATATTGAACATTTACGTTAAACGACATAATAATAAGTAATATAATAAAAATACTTAATTTCACCTAATTAAGGTGTTGAAGACATAAATACTGAAATTTAATACATTGAACCATAATTAGTATTGATGTATTTTGTCGTGTGTTATTCAATTTGGTGGATATATAGTGGCGTTTTTATCGAATTAATTTTACCTTTTCATTAATTAAAAAAATGTATCTTAATTAGAATATTATATATTGTAGTCATCGAAAGCACCGAGCTTGCACAACAGTAACGTTTTTGGCTTTTTATAGTTGTCTTGCTTTTCCATTTGGGGAAATATATACAATATTTAATATTTGATATACATAAGAAAGTAGAAAATAGTACCACTCATCTTAATAATTCCATGAACTTGATTTTCTTTTTATATTCATATAATCTTATCTAATGTTGAGTTTGCCGTTGTCCAAGCAAAAAAATAAAAAAATAAAAAAAATTAACAATTATTAATGGCAATGAATAATATTTTCTACTGAAAATTTGTTTACTTGTACTACGAGGGGTGATTTATATTTTATCAATCTTCATTACAGTCAGGTTTGTATTGCAATCTTATTACTCGAGCCACGACTAAACGTATATTCTAATCACTAATCATCACAATACCAAACTAGCAAAAAAACATAACACTTGCATCACATAGATGATGTCTGTGTGCCCAGAATCAGGGATGGATCCAAGATTTTGGTTGACTGGTGACACTATATAATGACAAAAATAAAATTACTAAAATTGATGCTCGAGTTTTTTTCCGGATTTCCAGTTAATCGGGTCGGACTAACAAGGTTTCGGTTGTTGTTATGGTATTTTAGAGCCAAATATAAAATAAAGCAAAATTTTTTATGAAGGCATGTTAATTATATTGTTATTTTTTAGGTAAACTAAGAATTTTAAATATATAAATTGAAGATTGAACTATATCTTATCATTTAAAAAAATATATTTTTTATTAAATTTTGGTGGCATCAAAAAATCACTGGTGACACCCCAAAATTTGATTGGTGTCACAAACTCGAAAATATTAAAAAATTTCACTTCGTCTGTAAATTTAACTGGTGACCTGTGCCATTACCAATGTATATGTACGTCCGCCCATGGCCAGAACCATATGCCACACGGTCACTACGCCATAATATTGTGGCTTGCATCACTTTCCACGTTATGGTGCATCTACAATACGCTCACTTCTTATACTCTTATCATCGTACTAAAGTGACTAAAATCATTTACAAACGAATAAAGAATTTTCAACTTTCCATTGGTTAGCCAAACATCAATATGAAGATCTTTTGAAGCTTCGAATCCAGTATGATTATTAATCCAAAAAGAGATTTATATGATAAACTAAAGAAAAAACGTGAATCAACCCGAAAAAAGAAATCCCATAAAATGGAATCCGAGACTGTCGGGTCGGGACACTTATAAAAGTTAGCACAGAGCTAACTTTATTTAATGATTATTTGGTTGTGGTTAACTTGGAAGTCCATATGAGAATAAAATGACTTCCCCACAATTATTCTTTTAGGCAGCCACGTGATAGTAATTCTATTAAAGTGAAGGGATATTTTATTAAGAGTACGTAAAGTGGTATACCCTTAGTCGATATAGATAATTTTACCATTCTAGATTTTTTAATAAAATTTTATAAAAACCGTTGTCGTTATAACATACGTATAAAGAATATACGTACGTGGTCTGTCTCCACTTAACTCGTTTGAGTAAGGTATGATAAAAGTATGATGTAAATAGTCATATAAATGTATTAGATATAACGATATTAGTGTTTATTGTATATATGATTAGTAAGTATATTCGAGAATATTTAGCTTACCCCACAATGATTCTTTAGTGCAGCCCCATATGATTATTCTATTAAAGGGAGGATTATGGTTGTAAAATGAGATTTGCTTCATCGAATATAAATAATTATTATTCTAGATTTTAAATTAAACTTCTTTTAATGAATTCATGCTAGTCTCTTTTAAACGTAATGATTTGTCTCAACTCTCAAGTGACTTCTAAAAAGTGGCAAGTATGATTAGGAAATTTATGTCGATTTGGACTAATTGTAAAAATTGTAATGTTCATTGTACTGGTTAGGGGTGAGCATAAAAACCGAAAACCGAACCAAAACCGAAAAAACCGAAAAAACCAAACCGAAAAAACCGAACCAATGGTTTTGGTTTTGGTTTTGGTTTTCAATATTTTAAAAACCGAATATTTCGGTTCGGTTCGGTTCCTGCTTCTAAAACCGCCCACAAAAACCGAACCGAACCGAACTTAAAAACCGAACATAAAAAACCGAACCGATTGTAGGAAACCGAACCGAACCGAACCATTACACTTACTTAAATTTATTTTTAACTTTTAAGACAACTAAGCATCAAACTTTGTTATTTATGTTTTCAACTCTTCATGTGTTCAACACATTTCTATAATGGGTTAAATGTGTTTCATGTTGAACACTTTATTAATTATTTTGTTTCAATGTTTTCGGATAAAATCTTGTATATATAATTCTATATTGTGTTTTGTAGCAGCCCAAACAGGAGACTATGAGTAGCCTAAGTTAATGATTTGCAACAGCCTATTTCAAAAAAAAAAAAAAAAAAAAAAAAACTAAAAACCGAGCCAAAAACCGAAAACCGAACCAAAAACCGAACATAAAACCGAAAACCGAAAACCGAAAAACCGAATGGTTTTGGTTTTGGCTTTTCCAAAAACCGAAATTTTCGGTTTGGTTTCGGTTTTACCCCAAAACCGAACCAAACCGAACCGTGCACACCCCTAGTACTACTGGTTAATGCTTTGTTTGTTTCAGTTTAGTAGCTTGGAGTTAGTAGCCTTCTTAGGTGATATATGTAATGTTCATTGTACTGGTTTGTCTCTATTCCTTATAGAGACATTACCTTGTTTCCTTTAATAAAGTGTTGCTTTTTAAAAAAAAAATTGTAAAAATCTAAATCATGATATCAGCACGATAAGTGTTTGAAATAGATTTAAAGATTGTTAAAGACCGAAAGTGAAGATCTCGGATCTTTAATTTGAACGCATATCGAAGCAGTTCAATTAGAGCTAGTATTGGATTGGTAAAAGAAAAAGAGTAAGTTTCTCAAGTTTATTATAAATATTAATTAATTAGGAATTTTAAATTAAGAAAAAGTAAGCTTTAAAACAACAAAAGCTGATAAATAGATATTTGGTGTTTCGGAGATTCCAAAGGGACAAAAGCTGTAATGGACGGTCCGATGGGAATCCCGGTTGGTACGCTTAGAATTGGAATTCCCACTCTCATTAGTTGTCATGCTTTCATGAAATATAAAGATAGTTTCGATTGGGTTAAAAGTAGCGGTGGATTTTGGTATAATCATATTGGAGTTTGGAAAATATACATTTCAACTTTAAGGTTATGAGTTTAACTCTTGATAGCGGATACTTTGTATAGAATTAGGTAAGTGTGTATTATAATCATATTATATACTCCTTTTTTATCATAAGAGAAGTGCACATATCGTGTATAGGGGCAAAGCTAGGATTTCTAAATAGGAGGGATTCGTATACTAATGATACTCGTAATATACGAATGACGTAATGATTATTTTATAAGATAAATAAATAATAAAAGTTCGTTTAAAGACAATAACTTACGTGTTAAAATTTTATTTAAAATCAATCATTTTGTCATTAGTTATCTTGTTTGTAACAAAATATTAGCTAAAATAATATTTAAGATCATGAAAGTAAAATGATAACGGCTTGATTAGATAACGCTAACTCATGATTGGTGATTTAATAATTTAATAACGAAAGATTGTCAATAGATACTTTTGATTCATGATTCTAATAACAAAATGTTCTTTATTATATTAAGTTTAATAATTCAATATTATAACTAGATAGTGAAATAGGTTACTCATATTTCATCTAATTTCTAGTTTCTTTGATGGTTTGGTTATCTTCTAAATGCATTTAAGTGTTTCTTTATTACAATTAATTAGTAATTAGTATTTTATCCATAATTTAATTAATCATTGATAATATTTAAATAATATTAATATTTTAATGAGTTAAAAGTTAAATTACAAGGATAACAAATATTGAGATAAGGAAATTTTTGTCTTTTCAAGTGTGTCTAGGACCGGTATTGAAACGAAACGTAAACTATGAGGATCAATGTCGTAATTATTGAAACATAAGGATTAAATCTGAAATTTCATGTAAACCAAAAAAAATCAAAAATGTAATTAACTCTTGATTTTACTAAATATTTTTAATTATTTATAAAAACCAATAATTTTGGTAAAAGTAAATTTCATATATGTTCTTTTCTAGAATGACTTACGTGATTTTATTCAACTTTAAAACATTAACCTATATATTTTACAAATCTCATAATTCAAGCGTTATAACAGTTCGTTATATTTCCAAATTTTTAGCTTTATCATTTTAAATAATTTTATAATCTAAATATTACCTTTTAACTATAAGAACTAAAAAAGACTTGATTTTATTGCTCTTAAATTGTAATTATAACAATATTAATTTTTTATTTATACAAGAAATACAATCACATTTCTCAGCATAATACTACATTTTTTCGTCAGATAACCTGTCCTCCTTGCGTCGCCACTTTCACCGCTAGTCTAGGTGTTAATACCGTTTGTCATCAGTTTTAAATTTGTATTTCTTTCGCGGTTTAAAATTATTTAACATATGTTTATTAATATGTATTATTTTTTTAAACCAACCCCTGTATCACACAATATAAAATTATTAATATTATATAATTAAAAAAATATGACTTTGTAACCTTTATGGCTTTATTTTATTTCTAATAATTAATAACCAACCATACGTAAGCCCATTGACTTATTGAGTCAATCCAAATACATAATGTAAAATGTGAGCCCAAATTGGTACAGGCCGATTAATCCAGTTTTCTCTCCATTTGTGTAAATTCATAGCGTATTAACTTGGACATTTTAATTATTTTACATATTATTTGTTTTAATTGTTTTGCATTTGTGTTACATTTTTTCATTTAATTTATTTAACTATAGACCTATTTAGTCACTTGGATTTCATTTTTAATTAAATTTTAATAAATTGGTTAGATCGACTTTGCTTATTAGGGAGAAGTTCAAAGCAACCATGTGCTGTTAAAAATGATAGAAACATTGGTAATAACATGTCATGACTCATTTGTAAGATGAATTGTGAGCTCAGAACTCCTATTGCTTTTGCTTGAAGAGGGCAATCATGTTTGCATGGTTCATTTATGGTGTTCTTTTAACTGATACTAGGGTCATTTTTTATGGGTGTTTTCATATTGAAAAGTAGTCTCAAGTTCACAGTGGCCAAAGAGTCAAACTGCATATGCTGGTTTCTTGGTTTCTTTTGAATTTTAGTAAAGATTTTATTTGAGTTTCAATGGTTGGTGCTACTTGGGACCTGATGATTTGGAGTTCCATTCTTATTCAAATAAGAGGCGATTCTTTTAAGAGAAGTGATAGAAAACATGATTAAGAGGAAAACCTTGTTTCTGTATTCAGTTACTTTTACTATAGAAAAGACTATCTATTTATACACATTTACAGAGAACTAAATATAGTAAATTGGATCTTGGTTGCTGGGAGAAATACGGTTGCCTAATTGAACGGGATATGATGCGATTGCTCAAATCTTGCTGATCCTGTTAATCTTTTCTTTTTAACAAGAAGAATGTTTTTTTCCACAAACACCTTTAAAGTTAATATACAAGTTAGTAAAATACTCATTTTTCGTAGATGAATCAATTTTTTCTATGAAAGAATCACTCCCTATACAAAAACACTATTTCAATATCACTACTACAGAAATATGCTTAAAGATCTAAGCTTAAAGATCGGCTGTGATGAAACGCTCTTTAAAACATAGTTTCTAGACTGGTTTCACTTTAACCGGCTTATAAAAACCCAAAAACTACCACTCTACGAAAATGGTTTCCCTACTGGTCTAAAAGATCTCAAAACCGGTCTTTTTAAGTCCCCCGTTTCTTCCACCAATATTTTTACTATATAAACCGGTTAGAAATGTGTCTATATATCAAAACCCGTCTTTTAAATTACCCCATTTTTTCCAACCAATATATATAATACTAAGTAGACCGGTTAAAACCGGTCTATTTAAATCGGTCAAATATTAGATAGAAAAGGATAAGGATTATTAGTAGTGATGTAAATGGGTACGGGTGGGGACGGGGACCACAATACCCATCCCCATCCCCGACCTCCAGCCCCAGACCCATCCCCGCCCCGGCCCCACCAAATCTCCAATGGGTTCGGGTGAAATAATCCCCACCGGGTATGGGGAACCTGATGGGTACCCATTTACTACATAATGACAATTTTTGATATGAAAAAAATATAAAAATAAACATCGATAAACATTAATACTTCAAAATACGAACAATATTCGATGACAAGACCCAAAAAAGATGATGACAATATTATCAAGTTTGAAAAGTAAATAAAACAAAAACGACAAGTTCTTAATATAGTAAAAAAACATTTCGCCTTCAATCTTCATCACAAGCGGATCATCAATTAACCATGAAATCTCGTAACTATAACTATTCATTGAATGTCTACCCAGTGTATTTAATAAATGATCCATTATATAAAGTTATAAACTGATATATATATTATATTTATATATATGTTTATATATCGGGTCTTAAACGGGGAGAATAGTACTATACCCGTCCCCGCCCCATCCCCGCTTCGGGTACACCAATTCATCCCCATCCCCGACCCATCACCCGTTAAGGCGGGGAATACCCGCCCCGTTCGGGTCGGGTACCCACGGGTCACGGGGAATCCCCGCCCCATTGCCATCACTAATTATTAGAGATATGCATTATCTTAAATAACCTATTTGAATCATGATCATCTATTCACTGTTCTTGGTAGTGGTGTGAAATGAAAACTCCTTCAGGTAAATTGATATTATATAGAATATTATTGATTTTGATATTACACGATGAAAATTTTATATGATTTTGTCACGAAATACATGTATGAATTCCCTACTAAAGTAAGTATTATTACTTTTTGAAAATTTAATGTTATATTACAAAAATATCATTGATTGAAGTATAAATTTGTTGCACCTTCATCTACTACTATCCCATCATCTACTAGTAAAAGAATGAGAAAAAAATGCATCTGAGGCTAAGACTGAGTACAATCTAACCTTAGTTTTTGTTTAATATATTAATGTATCTATTTTTTTTGTTATTTAGGTATATTCTAAGAGAAGGAATCGGTTACATCAACAAAAAATGAATGATATTGTGTATGTGATGTACAACCTAAAACTTAGTAAAAGAGACGAAAATTATGCAAAATATATTCAAGCTCAATGTTTGGAACTTGAAACGTTGAATTTTAATGACGTTTCTTCGGATGTGAGTGGATTACGGAAGAGGAAACTACACATCATAATGCAAATGAGGAATGTATTAATATTTTTGAAGGTGCAAGTTCTGTCTCACGAGCCTAACGATGATGATGGTCTGATGGAAATGGAGGTTCATGTGAACAAGGTTTTGTTGCAAAAGAAGGAAGCGACGTTGATACAACATATGTACGTGGTCTGGATTTATTAAATGTGTTTAAGGGTAACACGTATTAAAGTTCATTATGATGTGTGAACAACTATATTGCGGTGAATTCTTATTGTATCTTTTTAACATCTGGGATCATGAGGTTTATAGTATTTTGAAATTTGAAGTTTCACGAATTTGTTTATGATACAAATTATAGCACATAAAAAGATGGAAAAAAAATTAGTGATTTATGGTAGGATCTTACGATCTCGATCCCGATCTTACGATCCAATCTCGCAAAGACAAAAACGATCTTAGATAAGATCTCGATCTTGACAACCTTGGATTTACTTGTGTAAATGTTTAAAATTCTATCTTTTATTCTTTTGTATATCTTTGAGTATACATGAACTTTTTTCTTACATATCAAATATATATTTCGACTTATTCACGAGAAACTTGTTGTTTTAGATATGAGTAATGGCTGTTTGGAACATTGATGAAGTCCATATATATAAGAGTATGTTTAAACATGTCTATTTATTTTATTTCTTATTGTGAATGTTTGCTATTGCTCGTTACGTAAAAGACATCAATTTTTGCAGGTATATATTTTATGGAGTCAAATATTGTTTGCTATTGACAAGGACTAGTTAGAATTTTGCCCATACATTCACACACTTGTGGAGAAACTTAAGTATTGGATGTTGTAAATTGTAACGAAGTTTATAGATTATTGAAGTTAAGTGATATGTATTTGCTATGAACATTTTATCAATTTTGAAGTGGGTGTTGTAAATTGAAGTTTAATTGTTTTTATGTTAATATTTTGGTTTCAATTCAATGCTTGATCCTAATAATAAAGTGATAAACGCCTTGATTATAACAACTAGTTTATTGCCCCGTGTAAAAACACGGGGATGTTTAAAGAAAAGTATAAAATTTAATGGTATGAAATTATAAGAGGTATAGTAAAATAAGTGTAATCGTGTTTTAGAAGTGTTTTGAGATATTAAAATTTTCAGATAAAAATAATAAAATATCACCAAAAATTTACATATGTCAGAATTTGTAACAAAAACAATAACTAAATTTTTTGAAGTACTACTATTAATGGTAACAAAAAAATAAAAAATATACTAATTTTTAAAAAAAGTATCATATTACAATAATATTTATATCAAAACGTAGATAAAAATGAGACGATCGTAAATATATAATTATTTTTTTTCTAAACATGTATCACAAGTTACTAAACATAATTTATAAACACTATATAATTAATTACATTAATATACAATTTTTATAAAACCCCTCACATGTTTTATAAAACCCCCTCATAATTTTCATTGAGGCCCTTCCCAATTAATTTAGATTTGGAATTCATGCCTATTAATTTTCATTGGCATCAAATACTTGAAACTAGTCCGAGTCGTACGTCATCAATATATATGACGTTTATTTAAGAATCATTTTTATTGTAAGTACCGCGAGTATTATTTGTAATCACAATTAATGCTCATTAATAGGGGTATGTTGGTCTTTTATATATTTTCACAACCAGTTGCGTCCGGATAAACCGTCCATAAAGAGCGAGCCTTGATTTACCTAAAATACCTGTCATTAAGCCACCAATGACTTATTTATGAGTCGTCATTTTTATTGGCAATTGATTTATTTCACTCAAAAGATAAGATTGGTTCTCGGCTTCTCGCGCTACTCGCAATAATAATAGTTAAATAAACCCTCCCCTTTATGTATACGGGATAATTCAAATGAGAACTGTTTTTCGTATAAGAATTGCGAAAACGAATTTTAGCCTTTGATTAAAATCAATTAATGACGCATTAATGAGAGTTATTTTTAAAAAAACCAAGCCTCGTAAATTAAGGAAGATTCACCGAATGCAATTCATGATTAAGTAAATATATAAATGATCAAAATAACCATATTAATAAGAAAAACTTAAAAATAAATGAGAACTATGAAACTGCATCCATGTATATGTGCTGATATGCATGACTTTATGAAAGGTGTTCTAATTATAGTCGACAAGCCGCGAAGAGGAATCGTACGAGGTAGGGCGACTTATGAACTATTTATAGGTACACTAAAACGATGGTGTACATCTGGAAAAAACTAACTATACACATTAATATCACCGCTGGATTTGTAAATGTAGATTGTAGTGTATCTTCACAACACCGAAGGAAACTAGAACTTATTATATATGTAATAGTTCTTTTTTTAAGCCGTGCTAAGTATGACCCACAATGGTCAAAGTTTGTTTTTATAAAAATTATATGTTAAATTTTTTAAGTTTATTTTACTAAAATAAATTATTAAACTTTCGTGTTTAAGCATATATATTAACAAGTTTTATTAAAAGTATATGTATGTGTATAAATTATTAAAATTCAAAAACAATATTAAAGATAATAGAAAAGTTACAATAAACATAATGATATGACAATAATTATGAAGAAAATTTATTTAAAGAGTTAATTACATATTTAGTCCCTGAACTATGTTACTTATTACATATATAGTCCCTAAACTATGTTTATTACACTAGGAGCCCCTAAACTAAACATTTTGTCGCAGTGATCGTTCCTGGACACTTAAAAAGACACAAATACGCTTTATTTTTATTATTTAATTATTTATAACATTTATTCAACTTAAAAATTCACTATTAATAAGAAAATAACATAATTTAGTTTCCTAAAAACCAAATCATTATTTAAAAAGTTTGGGGGTCATCAACTCGATACTAAAACATAAACTAAAAGTTGCACTTCGCCATCCACTAGAGACTTGCCGTCAACATTAATCACCTTAAAATATTAATAAAACATCTGATGAGCTATAAAGCCCGGTAAATAAAACAATTTTAATACTTCTAAAATTTAAGGTTAACTTCAAATAGCTACCATGACTAAAGTATTCATATAAATTAACTTTCTGCATTAAATCCTTAGTCTTTCAATAAGTATTAGCCATAATTTGACATGTTGAAAAATAGTTTAAATAATAATAAAAAAAAAAGAAAATAGTGAAAGTGTAAAAGAGAGAATTAATGGAAACAACCAACACCAGCATAATTGCACAATTGGTATTTGGATGAAGACACATTGCCTTCCTTGCCTTCCTTAAAAGCACCATTTCCCACTCCCACCTAAGACCCCTACCACCACCTCCAACCTATACATATATGTATAATATACAAATTTATATAAATTTCAATTTTAAATTGATTGACAAAAATAAATAAATGAGTTCTGCAGGTAATTTACATTTTGCTTTCTTAACGTTGTGTTTGTATAAAGAGTGCATAAAACCTTTATACATTTATTTCTTGATCGTAGTATAAGGTGATTACGCAGTTCTTAAGTTCAAGTTTCATAGTAAATAAAACATAATTTAGAAATAGGTTTAATGGATGTGCGAGTTCTGTTATACAAAAAGAAGATCGGCTCGTTAAATTAGGGAGTTAATTAAGTTTTTAGAGGTACCAAGCTTAAAGTTTTCACGTCGGTAATTTATGTTTTTGTTGGCTGATTTGAAAGGCGAGTGTAAGTAGAAATGTAATTTGATTTATTTCACAAATTACAGTTTGTAAAAAAGATTATAAGACAAGATCGATGATATAATGAAAAGCCTTTATCATCTCTTACCGTAAGCGCATAATCTTCGATGAATATATTCCACTTTTATTTGCGAAAGAGTCTCATTTTTATAGAATGTTTAAATCAAACCTAACCTAATGAAGACTTTCATATTTATATAAAACATAAACCATTTTGAATGAAAAGTTCGTCTTAACACATCAGCTGACATATTAGGAACTCACAGTTGTTTTTATCCTATATATACAATTAAAAAACATTGGACTACTTTAGCAACACATGATAGTAACTAATTAAGGTATTTTAACTATGATAATAATTTCAGCTTTTGTTAAAGACACAATGAAACTTTTGAAGTTTGATGGAATCATGAGTATATATAGTTGGGGTTCTTAATTAAAGCTTTAAAATTGATTCTGAAAAAGAGAAGAAAAAGTAGGGACTTTTTGGAATAAATAAGAGCTTATGGATGGACCAGCAAAGGTGCAAACACCCCCATTTGCCTATGCATATGCCCTCCTTTCTTTTCTTATATCCATTTTTATAGATAATCTTATTCTGTAGATATTAAATTGACAAAGTTTATAAAACTGATTGATCATCATTTTAATATGAATTAGATACCTTTTTGTTTTTATAAAAGGGTTTAGTTCATTAAAATTTATGTAATTTATCACGTTTTTTATTGTGTTCATTGTACTTTAAAATTTGTATTGTGTGTATCGAACACTTAATTTATCATTATTATGTGTATTAATCATTCTATTGTATATACTATATACTAAACATATACATTTATTCTTTTTTATATAAACAACCTACAATACCAATAAATTAAATGTTTAATACACATAATAGAAACTTCTATAGCTTGATACATAAATTAGCAAAATGTGACAAGTAGAATATATTTTGGTGAAATTGATCTTTTATATAAATGGATAAAGTGACAAAAAATGTAAAATAATATACAAACTGTTCATGTGAGCAGTATTAACTTTTCATCCATCTTTAGAAAATCTAATTCATTAACATTAAGAGTATGTATGTCCACATAGTTTTTCTTTTCCTTTTTCTTCTATATACTTTTTGACAGGCATGTAATACAAGTACTTTTTTATATAATTTTTGTTACTTTTCTTATACTAATTTTTTAACCATGTATTTAATTTTCATCCATTAGTAGAAGAATATGTTACAAAGGTTATTTTCCAAAATAATTAAAGAGAGAGAGAGAGAGAGAGGAGCATGATATGCACGTGCATAGAGAATGGAAAAAGGAATGGTGATATGCATTTAAGGGTGGTTTGTATTTGAAACCAAGAGAGAGAGAGAGAGAGAGAGAGAGAGAGAGAGAGAGAGAGAGAGAGAAGGAGATATATCAAGATGAGTAGTAGTAGTAGCTACAGGGTGCGTTTGGCAACACTACTAGAAGAACCCATTGATGATGAAGATGGAGAGTACAAGCATCATAGCATATGGTACACATCATCAAAGAAGGCACAAACATGGCTCAAAACCTATTTTTCTTTGTCCAATAAACACAAACCCAACAATTATCTCAATATCCTTCTTAGTGTTCTTGGTTGCCCTCTCTTTCCTGTCTCCATTCTCCCCCCTCAATCTCCATTTCCTCCTCAGCCTCAGGCTCAGGTATACTATATTCTTATTAATTATAATAATATCACTAATTATTACTATATATATATGCATGTAATTAGACAAATTCAACAGCTTTTTAATGATCAACATCACCAAGATTCATGTTCAATTAAGTAAAATTATTGTATTTTTTATTCAAGTTTGAGATCACTCCCAGGTTCTTTATTAAATACCTGTTTAAGGTTATTCGATGAGTAACGCATATGTTTAATGTAATTAGACAAAATTAATTAAATAATGTTACGTTCTTTTTTATGTTAGGCATGTCTTTTCTTGCAAATCTCATACTCAAACAATAACTGTTTTTTCCTGTTTATTTATTAAATAATTGGTTTTTGTGCTCAAGAATATGTAGCGTTTCAAGTGCTTTTAGTCTTTTGAATGAGTGTATTTTTTTCTTATAAGTGATGAATGTGATTGTGTGTACAAAGTTGAATAATTCTTTGGGTAACAGCAATTAATTCAGATGCTATTTCACTTAAGATCATTTATATAATAAGAGGTGTTTTATACATATAAGTATATAACATGTATGGTCATTAACTAATTAGGTTTAGTTCACCAAAATATATCTAGCTTTTTACGTTTTGTTTTTGTGTGTATCGAACTTTAGTTCATCGCTATTGTGTGTCTTAATCTTTTTATTATATGTACTAAACTTATTTTTTTTCCTATTTATGTAAACCAAAATATATGCAATAGCAACGAATTAAAAGTTTGATACACATAATAAAATTTTGAAAATTCAATACATAACAAAACGCAACAAATTAGATACATTTTGAAGAAATTAACTAAAAATATTTTGTTTTCTAAATTGCGCGCTATATATCTGGGTAAATATATAATGCACGTCAAGATATATTTTTATATTTCTTTTTGCCCTTTTGTATGTCTTTTAACTAAACAAGATATTGATATCTCACCAGTTGGTATAGTGGTTTTTTAAACCAAACTTGCATAAGTTCTTGACATCTCGCACACTATAAACATACACAATTTGTTAAGTTTTATTTTTTTTCATGAAATTAAGTGTATTTATAAACTATATTTCTCTCCATACATTATGAATTATAATGTAAAATCGAAGAAAATTGACTGAATCATCATCCAAAGTGACATATTTATCTTTAATATTTAATCTTTAATATATATTAAAAAAATAAATCTATGACATCGTCAAACTATTTTTAGAATATTTTTTATTAGTTAGAATCCTCTATTTCAAAATAACTTATAAATTATTCTTGAAACTTTTTTTCACTAATTATCCTTATATATTTTCTAAAATGGCTAACAACTATCAAGACAAATATATGAGTATATCAATTTTGTCTTCATCTTTTGACTTTTATAAATGCTTCTTAATTTGTTAAAAGAATTGAAATGAAAATGATCATTGTGTGATAAGAAATACTTAGAAAACTATTAAAGTATTACTAGTTATCATGAGCTAGGAATCTCGATCCTCTTTTTGAGGAAATTGGTTCGTTTCACTTTTTATAGCATTCATGTATATATGCTTACATATATATACGTACGGGAAGTTATTCTTTCACATGACCACTTGATTCATCTATATAAAATATATATTATACTAACTTATACTAACTTGTAACTAAGCTGTACGGATATTATACCTTGTATAAATGAATTAATTTCTTATGTAGAAGAATCATCTTTCATGTACATACGGATAACACAAACAATACATACATATACTCAGTCACACACACATATATAAATTTGTATAATATGAGGATCTATCAAATCTTAGAGGTTAAAAGGTGTGGAGAAAATGTGTAAGTTTAAAGAAAAATAGAAGAAGGGGTAGCTTTAAAGTAAATTTTGGGCATGTCCTAAAAGTCTAGTGTTTATGTATATAAAAAGTAAAAACATATGGTTGGATGTCACTTATTACTATCAATGAATGCCATTAAGGCCCCTACAGTTTTTTTTGTTTTCTTGTACCTGGCCACCAGTCTATGTCAACATGAGTGCATTCTTAATCAAACCAATATTCATATAAATTTTTAACCTAACTTTCCAACTAACATTCAACTCTTCAGGCTTTTAGATTCAAGTATAAGTCAAATCAAACAAAAAACCAATTAAATTGGTCAGATTGTTTATTAATAAAGGTAACCATCTATATTAGATATTGTTTTAAATGATTAATCGTTTATTTAGTAACGAGAGATTCTATATCCTCTTACATTGTATTCTTACTCATCCTTTTTACAAGATCAAGACAGTGTCAAAATTAAAGAAAGATGTGAAGAAAGAAATTAGTAGATTCCAGATGTCATCATCTAGTAAGTAGAAGGATGAAGTAGAAGAATTTAGCAGGAATAAAGATAATTTCCTTTACTAATACCCCAATTAGAATGAATTTAATTTTAAAAATGGTTTTTGACAAAGAATTTGGAGAACACAGGAAACATTTCAGACCACATTGTTTCTGTTTACCTACTGCAACAAATTTGTTTAATATGAATGATGTAGAACATTTGACTGTAAGACTGGATTCTTTTGTTAGGTATCATCATCAGCACAATACATAATACAACATTTCACAGCGGCCACTGGTTGCCGGAAAGTAGAAGGAACAGTAAGAAACATGTATGCCACCGGAAAAGTTACCATGGCCATGGCGGAGGAGCTCAGCTCAAATGGATCAACCGCCATTAATAACTTTGGGGTGTCACAAAAAGGCTGCTTTGTTATGTGGCAAATGGTACCAAACAAATGGTTGATTGAGCTTGTTGTTGGCGGCCACAAGGTGGTTGCCGGTAGTGATGGTAATGTCGCCTGGCGGCATACACCCTGGCTTGGGTCTCATGCTGCTAAAGGTGGTGTCCGTCCTCTTCGTCGTGCACTACAGGCAAGAACATATATCACCAAATTTATTAACATTTATTACTAAATTCTTTGGGAGATAAAAAAAAGTAACATTTAAATCAATCAGGGAACAAAATAAGTAACGTTTCAAAATGCATTCTCAAAGCAAAAAATAAGTAAAGAGATTGTTCATAATGCATGTTCTAGAAACCATTTTAACCAACTGATATACCTCTACCCGTAAGTAGAGAGATTGCTTTCTTAAATAGACCTCTGTCAACATGATAACCAGCTGTAATAGTTACATATTTTACAAAAAATGTATCAAATATTCAAATGATACTTCATATCTGACAAGATAGTTCAATACTTATAATGAGATTTTATTATTGGACCCGCGACGTTTATGTGATGTTACAAGAAGATACTGTTTATGTCGTTATCCCGTGGAATCCTTATATGACGATTGACGAGATATTTAAATGTGCAAGTAGAAAGTGGCAAACAGCTTTAGCAAATGGCCCACTTTGGTGGGTGTGGTATGTCATTTTCCTATTTTGTAAGGTTCCTCAATATTCTTCAACTACCTTTTCCTTTTCCAATGGCCTTCTTACTGTCATGGGATCAAGTTCACATGTATTAGGATGGTCCACAAGCTTATACAGTTAACACATTCAGTCCCTATGAATTCCCTCTCTTTTAGATCAACTTACGCGCATCGCAACTTGGCCTTGAATCTCACCTTTCACTACCAACAAGTTGCCCTCAGGGCCACTAAGGCCTAGCCTCAAGATTCTTAAAAAAAGATAGTTAAAGATTACTTGATGCAAAGGGTGATTAAATAGTTTAGGATAATGATGGTTAGTAAACTGTCGATTTAGAAGAAAAGGTTGCCTCCTACGGTTGGAGATGTATCATTCATGAGTAGATGCTATGTATTTATCCTTATAATGATGACAATGGTTGGTGCAATGTAACATAGAGACAAAAACTGCAAGTATATGTGTTACTTTAACTCCTTGTAATTTGGCTTCTCGACACTTTAGGCCATTGGCTACTGGCTACAGTCATGAAGTTCATAACTTGTAGTAAAGATGAAGCAAATCATGTTTTATTGGTTAACTCTGGCTCACATATGCAGGGCTTAGATCCTATGGCTGTGGCAGGTGTGTTCTCCCAAGCACAATACATGGGAGAAAAACAAATCGGTGACGTCGATTGCTTCGTGTTAAAACTATCAGCAGATGATGCAGACCTAGCGGATAGGAGTGACAGTACTGCTGAAATGATTAAACATGTAATCTTTGGTTATTTTAGCCAAAAAAACGGGTTGTTGGTGCACTTAGAGGACTCTTACTTAACTAGGGTCCAGGCACCAGGTTCATTCCCAATGTACTGGGAAACCTACATGTCAACAAAAATCGAGGACTACCGCATCATTGAGGGTGTGATGATTGCACATTCTGGTCATTCAGACGTGATAATCACTAGATTTGGGGATAATTTGAGAGCAGGCCCTGTCATTACAAGGATGGAGGAAAAATGGACCATTGATGATTTGGCATTTAATGTTCCTGGGCTCTCGATGGATTGTTTTATTCCTCCAGAAGAACTACTACACAAGGATTATACACAAGAAAATCTAGATTGGAGAACAACACTAAACGGATCATCTTCAACATCGCCATGATCCAAGTGAAGCTTAATGCATCAATAAAACTTTTTTCCAATCACTGACTTTGATCTTCTTCCTATAGTTAGTAAAGTGTGAATGTGTATGTATATTGCTTAAATTTCTTGAAGTGTAGTTTTTCAACCTTCTTTTTCACCTTTTTGTTTCTACTATTGCATAGTATGAAGGTGGACACTGAGTTGTTTCTTGTATTGTGGGAATAACAGAAAAGTGGCATGAATTGACTTTGCTTTGATTATTTCCAGCAATGTATTCTTATCTATTAACGTTTGTGATATAATTAGCATGCTAGTAACATTCTAGCTGATAAATAATCAGAATATTAGATATATATCAACAAAAATGTATAGACTTACTTGAATAGAAATGGAAAGCACAGTTCATGTTTCAAATGATCAGTTTTTGTAGTAGATAGTCCAGTCTGAGTCAGCAGATGCAGTTAGTCCAGCATCATCGGTGCATATAGACTCCGCACAGGGGTTAGGTCGAATAGGAGATGAGGTTTCTTTGACATTTCCATCATCTCTCACGTCATGCTCTGGAAATCGAGGAGACTCTAACAGTCCGTCAGCATCAATTTCTTCATCTGACAACAATCTACAGCAATCCAGATCTTCCTTGTCAAAAGTACTACTTATGAGCCCGTCCATCCAAGATACTCGCATCTGTGACACTGAAACATTCTCTGAAGTTGAGTTGGAAGTCCATGATGCATGAATATCAGAGTATTCCCCATTATAATTCGGGTTTTTAAGATGTGAAGGTGAGTAAGAATCTGCCAACTCAAAACTTAACCTAGGTGGGTCCCATGGTGATGAGTTGTCGTTTGGAGATAAGCTTTCATGTTGAAGTAGATCTGTCACATGACCAAGTTCAGATTCAAAAAGCTGATGTTTCATATCAGTGCCTTCCTTCAACCAGGATAAACTCTCATGCCTTTCTAAACTTGAATCTGAGTTTGGAGTCTGCATAATGTTTCCACTGCCTAATAAGTCTGCAGAAAATGGGGAACATTCACCATTGAAATCAGATAATGATATTCTCTCTTCTAGTGAATTAACAGGTACATGGCAAGGAGTGTCACAATAAGTTGAGAATGATTTCTTTATTACTTTGTCTGAACATGACTCTGATAGTCCCTGAAGCTCATGATTGCTAGCCATACAAGGGGACCCACAGGGTGAAGAAGAAGACGAAGGGATTGTAAAAGATTCTAGTACTTTCCAAGATTCATGCAACTGTCTTGGGTGATCACTTTTCCCAACAAAACCATCATCCTCATCCTCATCTACATAAGATGGTGACAAATGCCAACTAATTGAAGCTTCAACAGGAGGAAAAGGAATCATAGAGGGTCTAGATTTTGTAAACATGTCTTGCACTTTTTTACAATTAGAATTGTCTTCAGGGAATTCAAGGGAGTTTTTACGTCCTACAGAAAGAATCCCCCTAGCTTTGCATTTTCTCCTGTCAGTGACCCCAGAAATTACATGTCCTGCACCATAACAAGTAGAAGGTGCAGCTCCTGATACAAGTACAGAGCGGCACAAGTTAGATTGGATCTCTGGAGACACAGATGGCTCCACTGGAGGGGTTTTTCTGGTACAAGTGCTTGAGCTTTCTTCATTAGACTTTGCAGAATTTACACAATCCGATACAGGCCCACATGGAATTTTGGTGATAGGAGTATGATCTTCAACATCATTCTTCTTGTTGTTAATAAAACCTGGAAAGGGGAAGAGGGGGCTACCATATAGCTCGTCTTGTGACCCCTCCAGATTTTCCTTACACTTTTCAGACATTGACCCAGCTATCCTACCAAATAACATAGAAAATTCATTGTCATTTTCATAATAAACACACATATATCTTAACCAACTTGTGCACCCTAGCCCAATCAAAAGTATCAAGATGCTCATTACAACCATTGGTAACAATGGTATGTTTCTCACATGCCCAAAACCCTGAAAACTACTTACATAGTTGTAGTTGGTTATATACTTGTAACTGTTGTATCCTGTCATCAAGAATTTTAATTTCCAGATAGTAAATCATTCTCTATATCATCATCTTTTAGTTATCCAATTAGATGCCATGGTAACATATGCAAGAATCAGAGTTTAATTTACAGCTTATGAGATGCCTCCTAAGCACTGGTATGTTTAGCGCCCATTCTTCCTATATTGTATCGTTCAAGTGTGAATTTCTTAACTAGTGAGAAGAATTTAAGTATGCCAAAGCAACAAACTTTAGAATAACAATAAAAAAAAAACCAGTAACAGATCTGACATCAATAACTAGTTCAAAAAAAAACTTCAAAGTGAATAGAGAGCATTGTGCCCTAGTAATAAGTAGTTAACTTTAACTCAAAAAAACCAATGAGACTGATCTAGCTCTTAAGTTCATGAGCTTGTGTATGATGCTTTTGAAATAAAATGGATAAAAACCATACAAAAAAATCGAACCTTTTTGTTTCCGATCTGCATTATATTGCGAAATGGAAGTATATTTCGAGCTAAAGAACCCTCGTCAATGTCGAGAAAAAGATTGAGGATATGGCATTTACCTGAAGTTAGAGGTTTCAGTGTGATGGAAATGATCGTAGATTGAGGCCAGATCTTGGGTTAGGGCAAAAACAAAGGAAGAAGTGGGGAAGATGGTTGTCAGATAAGCAAGCACTCTTTCAAATCATAAAATGTCCGCCATTCCACACTTTGAAATGGCTCTTATCATTTTTCTATTTATCATTACACTTTTGGTGTATAATAATTTTGAATGGACAAAACTACCCTTATTCCATTTTGTTATTATTTTCTTGATTTTGATTCATTTTAAAATTAGGAAAAATAATACATATCGATAACATCATCTAACATAAGTGATGTTACATTTATAAACTAGTTCAATTAATAAATATGAAGACTAAACTACCCTTCATCAAAGTAGTTTGTCAGTATAACATCACTTAAATTAAGTTGATATTCACATTACGAATCATTCCCTCTTAAAACTATTTAATTAATTAATAATAATCTCACCTCAAGCAAAAAACACCACCACCTTTGAAGACGGCACCACCACACTACCAAATGTTGGCACCACCGCAAATGCTTTTAACCGGTACCAACACCACCATCTTAACCCCAACTCCACTGTTATTTCTCCTTGCGCCAACACCATCGGTGTCAAAACATCAGCACGTCCACCTTTGACATCTCGTATCCCCTTCCCTATTTCTCGCATGCTACTCCAATTTGGAGATAGTTTATCCCATTTTAGTGTTTGATTGGGTGTTTGCAAGTGGTAGCCAACAACAGAGTACACTCCAGCCTACATCCACAATACCACCCGTTGTCACCTCTTCTCACTTTTTTTTAATCTCTTCTCGATCCCTTCTCTTTTTCCTATATCTAAGTATGTTGGCAATTAAATGGGTGTGAAATCAAGATCCAAGAGTGATTGTGTGTGAATCTAGGTATGTGAGTGTGTTTGTGTGGAAACCTCCTTGCATCGGCACCATTGCCACCACCTAATGATAGTTTATGAAGTGTTCAAATATTCGTTTTATACTTTGGGTTTGATTTGTTAGAAATAGCATGTATTGGGTTTGATTTTATGAGCAACAAGGTGAGTTCAGTCCACGCGTTCGGCAGGTAAACAAAGATAAATTAATAAAAATTAATGTTTAAATACATACATTTTGCATGTTATGACATAAACAAAAATAAGTTACAACTCAAGAACTGCTTTAGAAAATACCTTCAAACCACCATTTACTTTAATTTTATTTGTTATAACATTTAAACAAATATTAATTTTTTGTTTTTCATTAGTTATGTACTTTTTATTTTGTTTAAATGATTTTTTAGCATTACAATTTTTAAAAAAAATACACAAATCAGGATAAATAACGTATTACAATAAAAAAACATATATCAAAGTTTAAATACATTTAAAGTTACAAATATATATATATATATATATATATATATATATATATACACACACCCAAACATTACGTACTAAAAATTAATACACATATTGTTAAAATTAACTATTTAATATGGTAACTAGCATTGCGCGGGGGAATGACAATAGCTTATAAACAACATGTTTAATTTTAAAAGTAGGGTATGATATGTGTGAAATGTGGTGTTAGTCAACCTATTCATGTTTTTTCTCCTTTTTCTAACTTTTTTACTTTTTTTACAATCAACCATTTTATTAGTTGTTATTTTTGTAAAACAATTAAAAATAGTATTATTAAATAATTAGAGAAAAAATATTATAGTCTTGAAATTGTATTGATGTAAGTAATTTAGCCAAATTAGATAAATAAATAGTTATTGTGATGTTTAATGATTTATTAAAATAATAGTTGCCTTAATTAGTTGAGATAATTAAGGAAATGATTGTTTAGGCTATTGTTTTAAGTGTTTGTATTTTAAGCATAATAGCTTGTACTACTTAAAATTAAGTAGTCTTAAAATGTTTAAGAGAGAGAAAGTTAAATACTTTATAATGTAGTATAAAAGTATAGATTTTTTGAATAGCAGAACACAAACACACACTAAGGCCTTCCGTTATGCATAACTCGCTGGAGGCGAGTAGGCTGCGAGTAGGCAAAGGAACACCATTTCGGGTGTCCTTCACTCGCCGAGCTCACCATATTCCGGCTTCATGGACTCGCTGCCTAACCCGAGGATACCCACCCCCACCCCCCCCTCTCAACGGCTACTTTTTTTTCTTTTTTTTTTAATTTTTATTCTTTAATTTACCTATATATATCACATATTTCTCAACCATTTTTATACTTCTCTCATATTATCTTCATCTTATTCATCTTTTTAAACAAAAAATTTCATGGATCCAAACCAAAATTTCACAACCCCTCCGTCATCCGGGAGAAACAGTTCAAGAATTCCGAGTTCTACACAGCCGTCGGATAATCCTTTCTTTGTAGGCGTGTCTCAACTGATGCCTCAACCAAACCCGATGTTCGCTCCCCCGCAATTTACGTATACGGGAATGCTTAGCCAACAACAACAAATTCCACTATCCCAACTTGGCTACCCGATGCAACAAAATTTTCAAGTCTCACAAGGTGGCTACCCAGTTCAATTTCAACAACACCAACATCTTTATCAACAACACCAACTTGTAGATGAAGATGAAGATGATGACGAAGACGAGTTTGTTCTGGAAACCCAACAACAACAACAACCAATGCCGGAACAACGTCCGCGAAAGCGTTCGGGATCGCGACAACAACCCGAGCCAAAAAAATTTCCGACAAGAGCCAAAGCGATCCCGTGGACACCCGTAGAAGAGTTGGCGTTGGTCAAGGCTTGGGTTGGCGTTTCCGAGGACCCTGTAGTAGGAAACGCGCAAGGACATGGTATAAATATATATTTATTTATACGTTTTTATATATATTTATTATTGTTATTAATATTATTTATTTATACGGTTTTATATATATTTATTTATACGTTTTGTATTTTTATATAGGTTCTTTTTGGGAACGTATTTTGAGTTCCTTTCAAAAGCAACTCGGCAAACCGGAAAATTACCGATCACCTCATCAAGTAAATGCAAAGTTTAAAGATATAAATGCAAAAGTATCAAAGTTTGCCGGTATCTACGCCAACGTTGAGGGTGGAAGACGTAGTGGAATGAGCGACGCGGATGTTTTAACAACCGCTCACTTCCGTTACAGGGACCAAAATAAGGGGGTATCTTTTGGTCACGTAGATTGTTGGGAGTTTCTTAAAAAATTTCCCAAATGGAGACCAACACCGCTCGTGGGTTCGGGTTCTAACCCCCCTCCTCCAAAACGGAGCAAAACAACGGACTCCAATGTCCGATCTACTACGGGGTCTTCCAATGCACGCGCTCACATCGAACTCAACGACGAAGGTGATGATGAAGACGATGAAGAGGAAGCTGCTCAAGAACACGAGATTGAACGGCCCATCGGGAGAGACTGAGCGAAGCGTCAAGCATTGACATCGACGGGAACCGGGTCGAGGGTTGAGATAACATCGTTGTTGAACAATTTGTCAAGTATGAACACGCAAAATGAAAAATTCATATCGATGCGTGAAAGACAATTGGAAGTTACCGTAAAACAAGTGGAGGTAACTAAAAAACAAGTGGAAATACAAGCGGCGGATCGGATGGAAAAAGATTACCAATTTTACATCTCGCCCACTAATCATCTTTCCGGACCATTTTTGACGGCAACACTCAAAATGAAAAATGATGTTGCACAAAAATACGGTTGGCCGACGTTGAACGAGTAGTTTTTAGATTTAAAATTATGTACTTTTCTATTTTTTATTATCGTATTTTAGGAATTTTTAATTATGTAATTTTCTTTTTTTAATTATTATCGTATTAAATTTTAATTAATGTAATTTTCTTTTTTTTAATATTATTAATGAAAAAAAATTTAGTTTAATAATGATTTATTGAATATAAAAAATAAAAATAAAAAATGGGGGAAAGGGGAAAGGGGGAGTATAACGGGTGTAGTGGGTAAGGGAAAGGGAAGGGAAGAGAAAATGATGTGGCGCTGATGTGGCAGTGGGTAAGAAAAGGGAAAAGGGGAGTATAACGGATAGCCTAACTACTCCTAAATCTACACCTTTTGTCCACAGCGGGGCTTGAATCCATGACTATAGGCCAAAGAGAACACCTTCTAACATCTTATACTGCTAGTCTAAAAAATTCAAATTGAGAAAAGCAAGAAGATCCATGGAGAGTTGGGGTTTTTAGCAAGGTGGACAACATTTTATCAAAACAAAATATAGGCCCGCAAAAACCACTTGGAGGAATTACTTATAAACCTTGGTTTTCTGTTTAAGTTTATTTATTTTTTGAAAAGCATTTATATCTTTAATCCAACCAAATACTATCCCATGAGGAATGGGAATTGAAAATCCAGTTACAATGTTAACCTTTTAAATGCTTCATCAATTTAAGCATTTACCAAACTAACATCCGTAACTATCAAATAGTAAAGTTTACCTGAACATATTAACTACAGTAGACTATTATCGAATAAAACGTAACGAAGAAGCCGATGTTAGTCACCTTTAACCGTCACAATCTCTGGAGCAGTAATCCAATTACATTTATGTTTCCTAATAATGCTCTATATTTCTTATTATATATTCTGTTTGTAGAAATCACATTTATTTTAAATGAATTTTTTGGTTATGGCTATTCTCGGGAAAGCAAGTATTTGACTTAGAATACATTGTCTAACCAGTTTAATTTGTGATTGTTTTCGAAACATACATAACCCATCCCTAATTGAAATTGTTACATACATATAATTATAATTGTTACTATCAAACTATATATTACATTAAATCTATAATGTTTAAACCACAATAAGATATTTAAAAATTAAAAGATGGTAATAGCTATTTTATTTTTTATTTTAACTCTTTTAAATATACAAGTTGAGATAAGAAAATAATAAGCATAATTGATGCTTTGAATATAAAATAAAAAAATAAACTGATTCTCGATGTCTCCTGAAACATATTGTAAACGAGTTACTTAATACCCGTGTGTTGCTGCGGGTTATAAGGTGAACAAAGTATACAAACTTTTATTGAAGCACATATATTTAAAATAAAACGAAAAGTTTAAACATCTAAGATTGTAAATTAATTTGTAATAGTCATTTTGATTAAAATTCATATCCATTTAGATTTTATTTTTCAGATTACGTTAAAACCAATCATTTAAAAAAACTCTCATAGAACTATTCGATTATTTATTTAAAATACAAAAAAAACCTTTAAAATTATTATTACGAAAACACATTTTTGAATATATATATATATACTAAGTTAGAGACCTGTGTATCACACTTGTTGATTTAAAGAAACGGTAAAAATTAAATACTTATAAAAGAAATATAAAGTGACTGAAAGATGTAAAAGTCATAAAAATGAATAGTTGTGAGAAAGATTTAACTTGGACTATATGTTAATACATTTCTTATCTTTATTTATATATTTAATTGTTTCTATTCTATGTTATCGGAGGTTTTTTTCGGGAAACAATCTCTTCACCTACGGATAGAGGTATATATAATTGTCTACATTCTACCTTTTCATATCTTAATATATTTAGCAAAACGTACATGGGTAACAATTCTATGACTTGACATGGCTTAATAGTTGACAAAAGATCATAACAAAAGAATATCAAAAAGTTGTTTATACATATTGATTAGTTAATCAAATAAATCATTCAAGATAAAAAAAAAACAGAATCATTCGGAACACATTCTTCAAGCAACATCTATTAAAAATTATAGACATATTAAATTCAAAGATTATTTTCCTCATTACTGAATTATTCAAAATATATTATTTCTAGATTATCATATTTGGGTACATAGCTTCATATTCCAAGTTCAAAGTTCTCGGATATAGGATTAGTTAACTAAATGCTCTTTTCATAAAAGAGCAAATCTTTCATTCAACAAAATTTTCTAAATAACAAAGATCTCTAATTACGTCAATATATTCCTCAAATTTTCTCCATGGAATCTTAATTACATAAAATAAACAGAAAATACCTAGTATACATGTTCAATGAAGAAGCACAAATTAAATATAATATAATAAGCTAGAAACCAAATTTGTAATCGGTGTTCATCAAAAGCAATTAGAATTATAGATATGTTTATTCAAGTAGATCTTCATGTATCGATTTCAATATATATACTTATGAACGACAATATACCTTCAATTGAAAATTCCCACCTTTTGCTTTAAAAGAAAGAAGTAATACATCACCATACCCAAGTTTTTCTTCTTGCAGAAAGCTTAGATAATACAAATTAGTGCATGATCAAGAAACAAAAACATGAACTTTAAATTAATTAAACAACATCGAATCAACAAAAGGCAAACATCAAAGTATGTTACTAAAATATTTAAATTTGGGTAAGTATGTCCGTACCATCACAACGATTCAAGAACAAGAAATATAAATTCTAAATTAAGTATTCAACACTAAATATAACAAATTCTATGTACTACAGATCCATTAATATCCATCTAGTTTTTAACCTTCATATAATCACTTCACTATATAATGTAAGCACGCTTTTACAAAAACCTTAACATTAGTTGAAAACAAAAACCAACCATAAGAATTTGCTTAACATTTTAAATGTTGGTTTGTTGATCAAATTATATTTACTTGAGATACAATCTCACACAAGTAAAACTCAACTACCACAAAATTAAAAACTATAGCCACTCAAATTTTATCAGATTGTTGTGCTCCATCTTTTCCAAAGCTTGTTTTGAGCTCAGACTTTTGGATGCCATTGTTCTTGTACATTGATCACCCTCAATTGCATCCTGGACTCGCAGTTCTTAAATAAGTTACCACATTTACAAGGAACTTATATTTACTCACATTGGACTTTAATCTTGCTGGGCGGTATCCACTTCATTAAAATTATCTCAATCTCCTTTCATAGTTTCACTGTTTTCCAAACTGATTTTGAAGTTTCTGTACCTTCTTCCACTCTCCAATCTGTCAATTTTTTATTACTTGATCTCATTACCAACTAAAACAATAATGTATAGATGAACTTGAACAACTTTTCTTCGATGTCGATGATTAAAATTAGTCCACACAGCATTATCCAAAAGGACTTTAAACCACCCCCAACCCTGTAAATAATGAAAAAACAGTGAGGGGTGTTCATTGTCACTCTTACAAAACAATATTAGGGGAATAAATATCACCTGACCAAAAAACTTTGAGACTCAATAGGGTTATCCTAAGCAATAATATGAGTATACGATATACGTTCTTCCCATCGCTCATTAGTATCTAAAATAAAAATAACAACCCACATATAACACTACAACTAACATAGTTAGAGAATTAACTCTTTGGCTCAAAAGGCAATTAAGGTACAAGAAAACACTAAAAACTGCACCACCCTGTCCTCCATGTTTCTCTGCACCAGATTTACCCATAGAAACCCTCTCTTATTAAGTTGAGATACTTTTAAAAGACTGAAAAACTGCAGTAAAAAAAAGAGCTAAACCTTCATATAGATGAGCTATTTTTTTGTATTTGACCCATTAAAATTGACTTATAACAAAACCATGAAAGAGAGCACTGATATGATATTTTAGAAAGTAGTAAAATTCTTTCTAAAAAGTTTGGTGCTAAAATTCCAACCGACAATTCAATCTATGATAAATTTGTATGAACTTATACCACAACTTTATATACCAAGTTCATTTAGATTGCTAAAGAACAAATAAATAATCCACTGTATCATACACCTTTGATATTTAGATGCCTCAAACCAAGTAAAAGAACGATTTGGAATTTCAGCCAACATAATTAGCAATTTGCAACTAACCTCTAAACCCTTTAAAGCTCTATATCATTCAACATAATAATCGCAGATACATAAAGAACACCTATCTGTTTATCCTGGTACATTTAAAAGAAAGAACTCAATATTAGAAGTTTTAATCTTTAAGCAGGTTTATGAATTTGGGACAATCACAAATCGGTACAAACTGAGTTTTATGATCAGCTAAGCAAAACATATTCACAGATAAGCGAACAAATACTCAGCTGATCGAAAAAAATACTCAGCTAAGGGTTATAATTTCATTGATCTACATATCTAATGATCATCTAAGCAACAATATTCAGAAATAAGCAAACAAATACTCAGCTGAGTAATAACGATACTTTAGTTTCATATTGACGCAAAAACAGACTTTATACTTGTACATATCATTTTAAGTCTCTAGGCATATAATACAACTTACCAATATGAAACAGCCGGTCAGAATAGCTTCAGCCATCAAGATAATTCAGAAAACTTGGAGCTATGAAAATGTCAGCGAGATCAATCCTTCTAATAATGAGCTTCACATAGTTGTACCATAAAAAAAGAAATACAAATATGATGTTTTCAAACAAATCAACAACCCTTCAAAATCTTAATCATAAAAATCATAATCCGAAACAAAAATTAATGATAAGTAAGCCACCGTGAGTAAACGGGATGAAAGAATGGAAGATTATTCAATTATAATACTTATAATACATTTAATCAAACACTTGGTGGGCAGAAAAAATATGCAAAAAAACATAAATCGTGTGAATGTATGTTCCAGAAACAAAACTGAGCTAATAGGCATTTGAACATGTGAAGATCTGAGAGCCACGAAGCAAACCCGTTTCATTTTTGTTTCTTAAAAACCCTAATTTGAGTAATTTCTCAATTCAGATATGTACCATCATTAATCATAGAAGAAAATAAAAAGGGTTCTTCAACATTACTAAACTCGGAATCAATTCTTCAAACAACCTGACTAACTCACGGATCTTGTAGTTTTGTTCGAACATCACAAGTTAGGGCTTTGTAGAACCATTGATACTTACCGCATCGGACACAAATAGTAAAGCTCCAATAATTCCATTTCCAAATCTAACACAAAGATCAAAGAGGAATAATGGAATAGAGGAATCAGGAATGAAGAAGGTAGCTAGGTGTGTGAATGAATGGGGAGAGTGTGAGGCTGGAGAAGAGACTTTCATCGAGAGTCAAATACAAATACAAATCTGAAAATAATTTTGGTATGGAAATGGGTGGGACAACCGGAAGTCATAGGAAAATCATAAAAATAGAGTCACGTGTACCTCTAGTGATGACATGTGACAAATAGTTTAGGGACAAAAAAGTAAATTAAAAAAAAAAAATCGGCGCCATTCAGCCCCAACAAAATTCCCCCCAACAAACTTAAAAAAAAACCCAATTACTTTAAATGATCATAACTCGTTCGTTTTTAACAATTTTAACAAAAAAATTATACCATTAGATTCAGATTTTCGTCATCTTTCAAACAAGACCGGACTTGATATATTTTAGAAACTTTTTTTTTTTGAAATGCAAAGTTTGCATTTTGAGCTGTGTTCATTCAAACTCAAAATGCAAAATCCGTAGTTTGCATTTTGAGCTGGGTTCATTCAAGACCAAAATGCAAAATCCGTAGTTTGCATTTTGAGCTGGGTAATTCAAGCCTAAATACAAAATCCGTAGTTTGCATTTTGAGCTGGGTAATTCAAGCCTAAATGCAAAATCTGTAGTTTGCATTTTGAGCTGGGTAATCCAAAATGCAAAAAAAAAATTCATTTTCAAATTTTTTTTTAGAAAAGTATAGGAAGAGTGATCTTGTTTGAAAACGGATTAAAAAACTAAAAGAATGGTATAATTTTTTTGATTAAATTCACAAAACTTAAAAAGTTATGGCAATTTAAAGTTTTTGAGAGGTTTTTTTTTAAAATCGTGGGTGTGGGAGAAGGATAATTACATTTTTACCCTATTCATCCTAAATTAATATATAATAATTACAGTTTTGCCATCGATCAATTCTATCCATTGATATTGATAATCCAAAGGTCCAGATTTGTTCTTTAGGTTCTTTGTTTAACACATGGTTCTTTATTGATCCAATTTCTATATATATATATAGGGTAAAGATCTGGTAAAAAATAAGTAAAGATACTAAATGTAAGATGAAATCTGAACCACAGGATTTATTCAAAAATAAAGTAAAAAAAAGTCATCATGTTAACCAAATTTTCGGATTAAAAAAAGGCAAAAGGCTAATATGGTAAATTTACAAATAAAAAAAAGACTAGTAGAGAAAAGAACGGTGACTGCACTCCTTCTCCACCCAACGACTACCAGTTGCCATCGGTGCATCAATCAACGACCATCCAGTTGATGCACAGTAAACACCTTTGATTCACAGATTGCATTGATGCACGAATTACAGACATTTTATGCACAGAATAAAAAAATTACATAATTTAGGGTAAATCTGATGCATAAGACATAAATGAACGGATGAATGGCGGCGGCGGCGGCGGTGCAGAGGCGGTGGTCATCGGTGATGCAGAAATCATTTTATAACAATGTAAACAGTCAACGATGCACAAAAGCAACCGATGAAGGCACATCAGATGTAGGTTCCCCTTTGGCGATGGTGGTCACTGGTCAGCGACGTCTTCACAGGCGGCGTTGTTCAGCGACGTCTTCAGATTCGTAGGGAAAACGATGGGAGGCGGCAGTTGCATGGTGATACGGCAAATAACCGAAGGAGGCGCCGGCGATAAACCAGGGAGTCGACGGCTCGACTCATTCTTTGCAAATGGAGTATATAGGGTTTTAGAGAGGGTGGGGACAGGAAAGACGTGGGTAGTGGGTGTGCATCGCGACAGAGACGGCGGCGTAACCCTAATCTGTGGTGGCGGTGATGATGAAACGGGGTTGAACGAGGGCTGTGATTGAGGCGGCAGTTTCGCGAAAATGGTGAGGGAGACGGCGGTTTCAGGGACAGTCGTGAGGGAGGGAGGCGAAAATTAGGGTTAGGTATAAAATGGGTAGAGAGAAAGACGTGGGCAGGTGGGGGGAAGTAAATAGTTTTTAGGAATTTTTTTATTTTTAATAAATCAAAAGGTCAAATATACCCTTTATTAAAAAGTGACACTTGTCATCATCATATTTCTCCTTACATTTTGTACATTAATGTTTTTTTTACTTGAACCCAACTCTCTCTCTATATATATATATATAGAATTAGGATCAAGTAAGAGGGATAAATTGGTAAGAAAAGTAAGAGGGAAGGAAAAGGTGACATGTGGCAATTTTAATAGAAGGGTAGTTTAGACATTTACACCCACTCCCTTAATTATCTCATTTGACAGCTTTTATTAACCTAGCCCTAACGCCTCTCCCTCTCTCTGTAACGCCTCTCGCTCTCTTTCTCTCTGTAAATCGATGGCATCCCCATAATCGCAGGCCACCGAAACCAGCATTCCCCGGCCGCCTGGATTTCATGAAGCAGCGCCATACCCCGGCCACCACTGATTGCTTCTGATTGCTCTCGTCTTGACCACCGTACTAGATCTGGAAGGAGCCACCACCGTCGCCCCAGATCTAGAAGAAACGACCACCGCCGACCGGGATCTTGATGAAACCACCACCACCATCACCGCACCTAGTCTGTAGCCCTAAACGGGAATCTGTCTCTTTTCGTCCGCCGCCGCCGCCACCTGTATTTGATGAAGCAACGGTAGTGATTTTTGATGAAAAATGAAGCAGCGGTGGTGATTGTAGACGGAAACAGGTTCACGATTCACATAAATACATATTCTATCAGTTATTCTCCTTCATCAATTTTTTTTTGTTCATTCATCAGTTAATTTTTTTCCATATATTAAATATCTGTGTATCAATTTTTGTTTTCATTTTAATGGTTGGTTTTCATCAAATTCGTTTGAATTTTGTTTTTTGAATCTTAATGTTCATCTGTTAATGAATCATCAGTTATTTTTGTTTTATTTAATATTTATATTGTGCGATAGATTTGTTCTTGTTTAGGTATCATCAATTTATACCGTGAATTTAGGACCTTCATCAGTTTTTAATTTAGTATGATACCTAAAATACCCCTGAGTTCATTTTTTCCAGTAACTGGACGTATTAATTGTTGACCAAATTTAGCTGACTGATGATCCTGATCTAACAGCTGTAAATCCCTCTTACCCCTCTTAGTTGAAAACCCCTCTTAGTTGATCTTAACCCTATATATATATATATATACATATATATATATATATATATATATATATATATATATATATATATATATATATATATATATATAATCATGGGATTAAAAAACAAAATAGAAATTGTAAGGGAAGAAAATATCGACAAACCCATATATGTATATATCTATATGGTTTTGGAAAAAAAGTAATCCTCTTTAGATTTAGAGGAATGTTTTATCACGAAGCTGAAAGTTCATTAGTTAATAATCTAGTAACAAAAGCATATAATCGATCTTTAGATTTAGAGGAATGATTTTTTTGAACATTATATACTATACTTAAAATGCGTTGCTGCATATGAATTCGTGTCCGGATCCGGGTTCGGGTCACAAACCGGGTCTGGGCCGGATATTACTTTTGGGCTTTTTTCGGTTTGGCCCGGATTTGATTTTGGCCTTTTTCCCGATTTTGTCATTGTCATCGGTTATGGTCTCCAACTACACCTTCACCATCGCCATCACCACCACCCACATCCATCTCTACCATCACCACCGCAGCCCAAGTAAACCACCGCCGCCGCCTAATCTTCAAAGATCTAGGGTTTTCATGTTGGAGAAACGCAACGGAGACGGTTGGACGGCAGCGTCAGAGAGAGAGAGAGAGCGACGGCGGCGAAAGAGAGAGAGAGCGGCGGCGGACTGCGAGAGCGACAACAGCGAGAGAGAGAGAGAGAGTGACGGCAGCGAAGCGAAAGAGAGAGAGCGACGGCTACTGCGAGTTTGCAAGAGAGAGAGAGCTACGGAGAGGTGGTTCGCCGGAGAGAGGGAGGGAGGCGGCTGTGAAGGGAGGTGGTTCGCCGGAGAGAGGGAGGGAGGCCGTTGTGAAGGGAGGGGGAGATTAGGGTTTTGGTGTGTTGTTTGGAGTGGAAAATGGGAGGATAATGTGGGTAGTTTATATATATGAGTAGTCTTTAGGGTTTTTTTTTTGGGCTTTTTTTTTTGTCAAACATATATTGGGTTAATTTTTTTTGAGACTGAATCAATTGTTTTTTTTTAATATGAGTAGTCTTTAGGGTTTTTTTTGGGCTTTTTTTTGGGTCAAACATATATTGGGTTAAATTTTTTTGAGACTGAACCAATTGTTTTTTTTTTAAATAAAATTTTTTGGCGGGCCGGTTAGGTGGGTCAGTTACGAGTTTGGAATTTGAATTATAATTATTTTTATCGTGCTCTTGTGGGACCGGGTCGTTTTTTTATTCTTTTTTTTTGTCGGATAATAGCCGGGTTTAGAATGGGTAAAGTCGGTCAACCCAAGACCCGTGTACTCTTTTCACAAACCGGGTTTACGTTTTCAACCACGATCAGATTTTAGCACTCCCACACCCGTGCGGAGCACGGGCTCTTACTAGTATAAGATTATAATCCGTGAGTAGGATCGGACTTAAATCGGTTTAGGCTTCATTTTCGTATTACGTGTAAAATAATCATTTAATTTAATTAATCATTACATCAAATAAAAGTCTTAACAAGAAAAAAAAAACCCATACTAAAAAGTATAGTTTTGAATAAATATTGTGTTACAATAAAAAAAATTAAGATGTTCACAACACATACTATTATATAATAGAAATTATTAAAAACAAATAATAAACAAAATTAAATATATTAATATAATATTAGAATGTATATATAAAAACTTAGGGTTTAGTTTTTAAAAGTACATCGAAGTTGTCACTTTTTGCTATTGTGTATACCCATCTTTCAAAACTCCCATTTAGCATATTAAACTTTCTAAAACTCATGATTAATGCATTGGGTTACCTGCTAAGCAGGTAGCAGGTAATTTTGAAAATTTCGATTTATTTTAATGCCCCTAAAAATCCACATGTGTAGCCATGTCATTAATCTTTGCCACATCATATTTATCTCTCTAATTTAAACTATGAAAATGATGAAGAACATGAAGATGATGAACAGATCACATGAATTAAAAAATCCAGATCAGATCGTATGAACAGATATTTAAGAACCCAGAAATTGAACATACACAATCAAGAATCAAAGATCTTCATTCTTTTAAACATTCAAAATCAAGAATCATAAACAAACTGAAAGAATCATAAGAACCCAGAAATCGAACATACACACTCAACCCAGATTTGTGAAGAAGAACCCAGAAACCTTAAATCAAAAGAATCATAAAAAAAACCCGAACAAAATCAAAGAAACCTTAAATCAACCTATAATCTGTGAAGATGAAACTCGTTGGTGCCGTTGATGAAACCCGTAATCCCTTCGTGCCTTCATTGTAAAGGTAGTCCATATCTTGAAGATGAAACCCATAATCTTGAAGATGAAACTCGCTGGTGCCGTCGATGAAACCCAGATATGTGAAATTGAAGAAAAACCCTAAACTCGTAATCCTTTCGTAACCCAGATCTGTGAAGATGAAACCCGTAATCCCTTAAATCGGTTTCATATGAAGAATGAAGATGAAGGAACACAACTTTTACCTTAAATCCTTTGTGCCTTCGTAACCCAGATCTGCGAACATGAGGCTTCGATTTGAACAGAACCCTAAATCGCCATGGAGTCGTTGATGTTGTTGAAGCAATGGCGATGGCGATGAAGATTAAGCAGATCGATTTAGGGTTTTGATTAGTTCGATTTGAAGGTCACCATCGTCGGAGTTCAGGCGATGACAGGCGATGGCAAAAATGGCGACGGACTCTAGAATGACGATTGTAGCAAGAACTCAAGGTGAAACACAAAATCGGTGAATCCCAACTGGTTTTGCAGATCTGAGTTCAGATCTGAGTTTTTATGTTTCGTCGATGGTGAAATGGCTTCAAGCTAGGTGTATTATTATTATTATTATTATTATTATTATTATTATTATTACCATTATTACATGTCACTTGCCACATATGCAAAATTGATGACAAATCATTTGCCACATCATGTTTACCTAATACACTTAAGCATATAGGAGGTAACAAGTTACTTGATACACAAAATGGTAGTTTTATAAACTTTGATACACTAAATGGGAGTTTTTAAAGATGGGTATACACAATAGCAAAAAGTGACAACTTCGATATACTTTTAGGAACTAAACCCAAAAACTTAACCATGCACACAATTTCAAAAAAACGAAGTAATCTTCAAAAATATGCAAATATGATATACCTATAAACAAAATATTCTACGTGGCAAATTAAAATAAGAAGCAAACACGTGTATAAGGAAAAAAGAAAGAAGCGCTTTTTAGTAAAGAAAAAGCAAAACATCAAGAGCCAGATTCGAACACTAGCCTCTTCCTTTGCTTCTCATCGCTTTACCATCAGGCTAAACATTTCAGATGATTAATATTTAACAAGGAAAATATTTAAAGAGTAATGCAAGAGTTAGTGTTTATATTCCTAACAAATGTTATTATATAATGAAAATAGATTTAATAATAAAGTTAAAAGAGTAAAAAGAAAGAAAAAAAAGCAAAAAGGACAAATGATAATAACCTTAAAAGAATGTAGAGGTGTTAAAAATCAAAAGATGCATGTGAGAGGATTCGAACACTCGTAAACTCTACCACCTGGCATGGACACAACCATCTAAGACAGCTTGTAACATGTTTTCTTTTATGTTTAAAAATATTTAGAGTTAAGTGAACTTTTAACAGAAAAAATCAAAACTTTTTCCTTTTAAGATATATATAATATGTAACTTCAAGAGCTTTAAATGATAAAGATTTGGGAGTGGCCAGGAATTTGATTTGAGAGTGGCCAGAGATTTGACTTGTTAGTTAAAGGTAGTGGCAAGAGGTGAATGAGGGTGGTAGTGAGTATGAACACAAGAACTTGATCTATAATCATGATTAATTCAAAGAAAATATTAATTAAAAGGTTAATTTGCCAATTTACTTTTTAAACAATAATTAAGTTTTAAAAAATCAATTAAAAAATAAGAGAAAATGGATAAACAAACAATAAGGCAATTTTTTCTTTTTAAGATCAAAGACTGGAGTGTAATTAACCTGAGTCGTGATAGACTAAACCAGTAAAAGAGTTAAAACAATTATTGAAGCAGTAACAAAATTTATAGCAAGGTATATGTTTAATGTTTAAAATATGTGCATTGATATAAAACATAGATTTGTTTCATGAGACTAAGAATTGATTATGTTTGTGTATGATGAACACACAAAATGACGCCAATTATGAGCGCATGATCGATAAGGAAGATGGAACGCTAATCACGAATTAGATTTGTTTCATGAGACTAAGAATTGATTATGAGCGCATGATCGATGGTTTATAATCGTCGTTCAGATCGTGGTTTCTCGAGGGTTCAGATCGTGGTTTCGAGGGTTCGAGGGTTTCAGATTGTCGGTTCGAGGGTTCAGATCGCCGTTTCAGATCGTGGTTTGTCGGTTCAGATCGTGGTTTCGGTTTCAGATCTTGGTCTCGTTGCTGGTTACAATTTGTTTTGGTTCGAGGTTTCATTTTGGTTTTGCTGCTGGCTACAGATTCAAAAGTGTGATTCGTGGTTTGTTGATTCGTGTGGTTCGTTGGGTCATGGTTCGTGTGCTGGTATTGGTTTGTGTGGTTCGTTGTCCTTTCAAGTTCAGTTCGAGATATCTTGGTTGGTTCGAGGTTAGTTCGTGCTTCAGATCTCGTTGTCGTGGTTAGTTCGTAGTTAGTTCGTGGTTTTGTGGTTCGTGGGTTCGTGGTTAGTTCGTGTTTAGATCTTGTTAATGTTTTAGATCTTGGTTAGTTCGTGGTTCATTTGGATTGTGGTTAGGTTGATTTGTTTTTAGTCCTTGCTATGTAATGCTTTTGCATCTTGCAAAAGCTATGAAACTCTGTAGTTGTTTATTTTGGTATGGTATGGTATTTGCTTTAAAAAAAAAAACGAATTAGTGCTTGCTTGTATATACATGCCGAATAGATGCAGAAAAAAAAATCCTAAAACTTAATGATATACTAATACTAATACATAATAAATGATTATACATTTATACTACTAGCAACTCTTGTCATTTGTGATGTATACTTACATTATATTTAAGGAAATGAATAAGTAATAACTAATAACAAGAACAACAGTATATATAACACTATTCATTTACATTTAATATTAGTAATGGATATGATATATACTTATAACAGTACTTATATAAATATTTTTAAGAAAATCAAACAAAATATATATTAGTCATTCTATTATTTATTTATTTAAGTTTTTATAAGCTTAGAAACACTTGTTTAGATACTTCACACTATATACATTCATTTTTTATATAAATACTAGACTAAATTCCCGTGTGATACACGTGTTGTTTATAAAGATAAATATTAAAATTAGTTGAAAATAATATTAAAAATAAGACACGAAAAAAATTAAAAAAAAAAGATTAGCAAAACATGATTAAATATATAACAATTTGTCAACTTTCAAATTACAAAGTTTAGGATGTGTTTTACATCCTAACAAAATTTATTTTTAAGTTTAGGTATCTTCTAATATAAATAAAAGACTAACTATTATAAATTTAATTAGAAGATCTTAGTTTTTTTTAATAAAAATTAATTCTTAGCCATTAAATTAGGTTAAAATTAAAAACTCAATTTTAACTTTAAATAGTAAAAATTAAAACTTTATTTTAAATTTATATAAGATAAGGTTAAAAAGTAATATAATTTTAAAATATTAAATTGTTAAATTTAAATTATATAATAAATATAAATATAAATATAATATATTAGTTAAAATCCTGTGGAATTAAGATTCATTATATTATATTTGCAGGAACTAATGAACAGGACCTGCAAAATGTTAATATATAATTTAAATGGTGTATTTTAGTTTCAAGTTGATAGATAGCTCAACTGGTAAAGGCATGTAATGTGGGGAATGTGGCGCAGGTTCTAATCCTGGCAGTTGCCTTCTGTCTTTTTTTTTGCTCAGCTCACATCAAGACTTATGCCTTAGTTTTACCTAATATTTCCTTTTTCTTAGCTACCCGTAAAAACTTGCGTGAATCTATACTACTATATAAACCATTTAACACTCTCTCTCCTCTTAACTTTTAAGAACTTCTTAACATTATGTCAACTTTTAATCTCCACCCTCCTTTTAATCTCAATTAATCTCATCCACTCAATTTTTAACCATTTCTCTCTCATAATAAACTTTAACTTTTTATTTATTTAAAATATATTCTCCCACTAACAAACTCTCTTACACAAACACAATTATCCACCCACATCAATATAATTTTTAAAATCTTATTAACTTCTCTCTCCTTATTTTATAAATATTTTTAAATTTTTTGATACTTTTTAAAATTTATTTTTAAATTAATAAAATAGTTGATACAAATTTAAGGAAAATTGAAGAAAAAAACGGACATGTTGCTGAATTTTTTTTCGTGGCATTGAATTACACGTTACATCCTTGTAAACGACATGTTACAAAATATAAACTATAACCGTCGCAGCATTGCGCGGATACACTGCTAGTATAATATAACTCATGCTTTTTTTTTAAAACTCATTGTTTTTGGCTATGCTTATATTTGTTCCTTTTCTATATGTTTTATGTTTTACTATTATTATTACTAAAAGTCTAAACACATAATCTTTTAAGCTTTTAATGAAAATAACTTTCTTATATTATCACTTTTAATTATTATTGTTATTATTATAATAAAGACAGTGATCCTATAAAATTATATAAAAACAAAAAAAATCATATATTTTATTTTTTGGGAAATAATTAAAATAGTGTCATCAATCTTTTCTCTTTTTGTTCGTGAAATTCTATTTTAGTTATAGTGATTTATAACCTTATAATTTTATGTTAGGCGTAATACTATAAAGCAAAATTTTTATCGGATGTTTCAGAAAGAATAAATCTAATTTAGAATTATTTAATTTTGAACCAGATAGGTGAGTACATAAGAATTATTCGAAATAAAGTTTCTTAACATTTTTAATCCCAAATATTTTATTTTTTCCCCACAATTCTACACACACACACACACACACACACACACACATATATATATATATATATATATATATATATATGTTTGAATTTAGTTTTTATATTTAATTATTCTTAATTTTTGTTTCCCGCTGTAACACGCGGGTTAGACTAACTCGTTAAGATTCACATTTGTTAAGTGGATCTAAAAACTTTATTAAATGTTGGATGTTGGATACTTAGATATATATCACGTTTTTAAAATTTTATATTGTTATATTCTCGATGATATTTATTATTGATTTGATTAAAGGTTATTTTTATCTTAATTCATATTGGTTAGTCATATTAGTTTGACTCTAAAAAGTCAAAATCAAAAATTTAAAATTAAAGGAATGGATGGCTAAGATTAAATCATTTACTAAATGAAAGGTCCAGATCATCTAATAATTTTTTCTTATTTAGTCTTTTATATATATTATTAGAAGATTGTAAAACTAATTATAGATAATAATGACAACACATATATCACTAATCAATAATTTTTTTTCCTATATAGGCGTTTAAAGATGATGCTTACAACACATGTCACTAATCTATAACATGTTATTGTATGAAAAAATTATATTAAAAAATAAACAACTTTTTTAACAAATATTTTTTTATTATAACTATTATGTTATATAATTATTAATTTATTATTATCATTACTTTTTTCCTGCAACATACAAATGTTTGTTCAACAAACATAGGTTGATAAAATTAAAAAAAGAAAAAGAAAAGGGTTAGAAGGAAGGAACCTTGAAAAAGGGTAAAGAAAAGCAAAAACACCGGTGCCCTGAGATTACATCCGTTGAAGCTGTCTAAATTTGGTACCCCTTTTTCCCACGGCGGAAACTTAACTTTTTTCAAAGAGAGATTCTTGACTTCCTCCCAAAACCCTAATTCTTTACCCCGATTCAGCCTTCATCTTCTCGTTTTTGTGATCGATCGATTCCCTCCGGAATCACACCGATCGATCGCCACCATGTCCGCTAAATCACCACCTCCCATTCTCCTCCTCCTCACGGTCATCACCGTCACCATCGCAGTCACCGTCACCGCCACACCTACATATGTCCAATTCGATCGATTAAGCTCCGATGAGCCAGGCTCCGCCTCTCTCTGTTCTCAATCCGTAAACCCTGGGGCCTGTCCGATCCGGTGCTTTAGAGCCGATCCTGTATGCGGTGTCGATAATGTTACCTATTGGTGCGGATGTCCCGAGGCACTTTGTGCCGGTGTTCCTGTGGCGAAGCGAGGTTTTTGTGACCATGAAAATGGAGGCAGTGGTGAAGTTTCAGGTCAGGCGCTTCTGTTGGTTCATATCGTTTGGCTTGTTTTGCTCGGATTCTTCGTTTTGTTTGGCCTTCTCTGAGGATCTTAATATCTCTCGTCTTCTGTATCTACTCACGGCTTTGCTGATTACATTTGTTGAAAATTGAGGTTTGTACTTTTTACGATCTTATCATTTCATTGTATATGACTATATGTAGATAGCAATTCATTTGATGACATTTATCATTCTTCGATATCATTTAATTCAAAGAGCCAGTTAGCTGTTCTTCTGAACATGTCAAAGTTTTTTCATTTGTTCTTATCATGTCCTGATCCATTCTAGGTTTAGATTCAGAATAACATATAGCTGAATGCATAGTTAACTTTCAGTTTGTTGAACTACATATTGTCCTGTTTGTTTGATCTACTCTTGTGTTCTTGTTCTTCATCTTTTCAGCTACAAATTATTAAAGTTCGAACCTTTTTTGTTCAGGGGTTGATGTCTCTTGTTTTGCAACATCATAAAGAAAGTTATCACTTGAACATCCCATATATAGAATTAGTGTACCTAAAGCAATTATCAATTTTTTTTTTATTGAAGATCTTTCTGATTATAAATTCTTGGAGTCAAAATTGAACCTATGATTTAACTTAGTGAAGCTGGAGCTCCAAACTCCTGGTAGGGTTAACTGGTGATTATCAATGCTTTCAGATTAAGTACACTGCTTATGTGTTTGGGAAGGACACATAATAAAAACAATCAGCTCTGTGTGTGTTATGGTAGAGGGATTGTGAGCAATTACAGGGGCTTGAGATTCTGTTTTTTTTATAATCTTAAATACTCTTTGCCTCGTCTAGTGCTCTAAGCCTCTAACACCTTGTTCTTGAGTTTAACAAGGGGAGAATAGAAAAGGAAGGGAAAGGATCCTTTTCCTTCCAATTTTCCCAATTTTGAGACGATAAATTTGAGATCAAACTAAGCCTAAACTCTCTTTCAAACCCCTCCGTTTCCTTTCCTTTTCTTCCTTATACGAAACTTAAGAACACCATCTAAGGGATTTTTGAAAAAATGAAAATACAAATCCGATAATCACCTTGAAGAAGTAGCTTATAGAAGTGGGTTGATATTATGAAAATACAAATCCGGTAATCACCTTTAATGAATGCCATTTGCATTTATCATGCTTGAGTTCACCTTTTCTAATCTAGCAATGACTTCAAAATTATGTGCAAAATAACAATGAACTTATTATGACTTGTTATTTGTTGTAAACAACTACTAAACATTGATCTGGCATATGATCATGTCTGTTGAGTCACTTAGCTGTCAATTTGTCATGTTACATAGAATATGTATGGAACTTGATAATATTAGAGAGAGAGAGAGAGAGAGAGAGAGAGAGTCATTTTTTGTTTGGTCATAAGTTGGTTAGAGAAAAGTCTATGGTTTTATTTTTGGATTTTGGTTTAATATTATGTTAATTTCTAAGTTTATTTTCAGAAAAGAACACAGTCCATCAGTTAGCATGGCTGAGATTACAAAGGACCTACAAAATAACTGAATAGCTAAAAATTGAGAATACCGATGAAATTAATCCCGTACATTTTTCGTTGAACCAAACGAACCCTAAACCCGAACTTGTATTTGGTATTTTGGTTTGACCCGGGAAATTGAATTTAAACACTAATTAACAATGTATAAAGTATAAACTTAGAAATTAACATAGTGTTTACTAGATTTTCCTATACTAATCAACTAGTTTATTGACCCGTGTATGTACGGGTATTTCGGAAGTGTATCTTAGATATTAAAATTATCAAATAAAAATAATGCAATAAATGAAATATCATCGAAAACTTACATATGTTAGAATTTGTAACAAAAAAATAACTAAAGTTTTTGAATCACTTCTTTGTCACAAATCGAAACTTTTATTGACTTCTAACACGTGAAATTACATCATACAATTGACCACGTGTAAACACAGGTTTCCCTGATGAATAAACCCACTTCTGAAAGTGACTATTCTTGATTTTTGTTAATCGTGTTAGGATTGTATTATTGTAATAACATAAGACTTTATAGTATATGAGGGGTGCTTATTGTAATATACTTAGGGGAGTATATAAGCCTTTTGCTTATTGTATTGTAATCAAAGATTGTCACATTACATGAATAATAGTTATATGTTTTCTATGGTGTAATTAAGATACTCTTTACATTCTACATAGTTTTACCTTGCAATTCTTCACATCTATCACTTATATTCCTATCAAATCGTCATAGCAAAACACAACATCAGATAAAATTGTCTTATTTGAAACTTAACCAGAAGATTTGTGTCTGATAAAATCAATTTTCATTCTAGGAATATATGTAATTTCACCAATGTTCTTTCTAGAAATGATTTTGGTCTCACTAACATGTGCACAAAGCCGAACAATTTGTAGACTTGTTCCATTGTATAAACCCTTAGACTGGTATAGATTCCTAAATAACATAACAGGAACACCATTGCATTTCTATATTTTAGACTTGTTCCACTTCTAAAGCCGAATTTTCGTACACTTTGCAAGTAAAAGAAAAAAAATATTGACTCACGTGTTAAATATTAAAAAATAAAGAATGGTTTCTTGTTTTGTGTATAAAAAATTAACACTTCTATATTTTAGTTTTACCTTTGGCTAACTATCTAACTAATAATATTGTTTTAGGACCATTAAGAACATCTATTTTTATATCTCTTAATTTATATACTTAAATATATAATATATCATCTTTTAATTATACATTTTATTCTAAATCATATTTTATAAAAGATTTCATACATCTTTCTAATAAAATTGAAAATGTTTTAAAATCAATAACTAAACACTTTGAATATCATATTCAAGTTGACCACTCAGCTCATTATCATAATAAAAAAAAGCCACCCAGCTAAACAAAAATTACGTACTCACTACTATTAATCGATAACAAAAAATTAAGAATATAATAACTTTTAAAAAGTGTCATATTACTATAAAATTTATATCAAAATATAGATAAAAATGAGACGGTCGTAAATATATAATTATTTTTTTCTCTAAACAAAATATATCACAAGTTATAAAACATAATTTTATAAACAGTCTATAATTAATTACATTAATATACAATTTATATAAAACCCCTCACATTTTCTTAAAACCCCTTCACATGTTTATATAACCCCCTCACAGTTTTCATAAAACCCCCTCCTAATTTGATTTAAAGTTGAATTCCCATCCAACTAATCTTTCTAAAATTGTTTTTGAAATTGAATTATTTTGAAATTTGAGGTTGTGATTGGTTAATTAAGGCTCAATATATGATTATTTTAGGAAAATTTTTAAGCCATATATATATATATATATATATATATATATATATATATATATATATATATATATATATATATATATATATATATATATATATATATATATATATATATATAGGGGACGGTTCAAACGAGAACTGTTTTTCGTACGAGAACTGCGAGAACCGATCTTAGCCGTTGATTTGATAAAGTGGAACTCATGGATGTGGAGCGTGGGGGGATCAAGTGTGGCAGGGTGTGTATGTGAGGAATTCATGGGTGAGCAATGACATTGAAAGAAGGGGAATTAGACAGCTCAGATTGGTTCTTGCAGTTCTCGTACGAAAAACAATTCTCGTTTGAACTTTTACCTATATATATATAGGGGAGGGTTCATGCGAGAACCGTTGTTTGTGTGAGATTCGCGAGAACCAATCTCAGCCATTCCTTGGATATGGGAAGTTAAACGGATGGAGAGCGTGGAGGGATAGAGTGTGGCAGAGTGCATGCGAGGAATTCATGGGTGGGCAATGACATTGAAGGAGGGGGAATTGGACGGCTCAGATTGGTTCTCGCGGTTCTCGCATGAACTTTTTCCTATATATATATATATATATATATATATATAGGAAGAAGTTCCATTGAGAACCATTTTTAATGCGAGAACCGCGAGAACCAATCTGAGCCGTCCAATTCCCCCTCTTTCAATGTCATTGCCCACCCACGAATTTCTCACATACACTCTGCCACACTTGATCCCCACGCTTTCCATCCATGAATTCCACTTATCAAATCAACGGCTAAGATTGGTTCTCGCAGTTCTCGCACTAAAATCGGTTCTCAATGGAACCCTCCCCTATATATATATATATATATATATATATATATATATATATATATATATATATATATATATATATATATATATATATATATATATATATACTAGCAATGTACCCGCGCAATGCTGCGGCGGTAAATAGTTCTGTTTTGCAACATGTCGTTTTCAAGGATGTAACACGTAATTCAATGTCACAGAAAAAATTCAGCAACATGTCCGTTTTTTTTTTCAACTTTTCTTAAATTTTTATCAACTATTTTATTAATTTAAAAAACATTAGAAATTAAAAAAAAATTATATTTATGAAATATAAAAAGAGAGAAGTTAATAAGATTTTGAAAATTATATTGATGTGGGTGGATAATTGTATTTGTGTAAGAGAGTGTGTTAATGGAAGAATATATTTTAAATAAAAAAAAAGGTTAAAATTTATTAGGAGAGAGAAATGGTTAAAAATTGAGTGGATGAGATTAATTTAGATAAAAAGAATGGTGGAGATTAGAGATTGACATAATTTTAAGAAGTTCTTAAAGTTTGAAGGAGAGAGAGTGTTAAATGGTTTATATAGTAGTATTATTAATTTTAAAAACAAAATTTAAAAAACATTAGAAATTAAAAAAAATTTATATTTATGAAATATAAAAAGAGAGAAGTTAATAAGATTTTGAAAATTATATTGATGTGGGTGGATAATTGTATTTGTGTAAGAGAGTGTGTTAATGGAAGAATATATTTTAAATAAAAAAAAAGGTTAAAATTTATTAGGAGAGAGAAATGGTTAAAAATTGAGTGGATGAGATTAATTTAGATAAAAAGAATGGTGGAGATTAGAGATTGACATAATTTTAAGAAGTTCTTAAAGTTTGAAGGAGAGAGAGTGTTAAATGGTTTATATAGTAGTATATATATATATATATATATATATATATATATATATATTCTTTAAGTTATTAAATTATTGAAAAAGCGAAAGTTAATACTTGACTTATTTAGTTTTTAACACTATGTATAAGGGCCGTGATTTTGCCACGGCTGTTTTTATTCCATCCACGGAATATTATTGTTTTTGACAAATTTGCCCCGCCGTCATTTCTTTACATGTGACCAAACATTTCAATTTCTATTAATTTCTTTAGGCTTGCACTGGAATTAGTAATAACACTTATTTAACTTGTTTTTTTCTTTTTCTTTAAGTTCATGCTTTATTTTACAAATTTATTAACTAGATTAATTTACGTTGCTATAAACTTTGATTTCTTTTTCATCTCTACGAAACAAAAATTTTTAAACGATTAGAATTAATATAAGCATATTAGTTTGAAAACACTATTACACAATCAACCACTTAACTAGAACAAATCCTAACTAAAAAAATTAATACATTTATTTAAAATGTTTTCTAATAAAAATATCCAAGCAAATACAACTTCAAATTATTTTAAAAAAATTGTCTCATGACATAGAAACATTCACCCTACTCTAATGGTATATCATCACTTGAAAAAGTTGGATATGTATTTAAATCAAGTAAATTGCTATCATGACTCATATAGCTAATATTCTCAACCACTTCATTGTTCATTTGGAAGAGATGAGTAGAACTTGAAGGATTGTGTGCTTGTGATGATTCCACAAACTCAAAACTTGAAGGGTCTCGTGTAGTAGAATTTATTCCTCTTTTCTTTTTTGATTTTGGAGGTCTACCCTTTGGTCGACGAATCACGGGCTCAAAGAACGTATCAGATTCGGTCAAAAGTTTAGTAATCATAGAAGTAGCAAATTCTTTCTTACTTACAGGCCACATTTGATATCTTGAAGACAACTCACTAAGCAAGCCATCAAATTCGTTGACACCATCATTGTGTGAATCATTGTCTAAATTCAGCCGCAATTTATCAATCCTCCAATGAGGATGAATGAGATCTAATGAAAGTGTCATTCCTTGCAAATGTTTTATCTTGTGAGCACAAGGAAGACCCATCGTTGCCATAAAATGACCGGTGCAAGGAAGCATTGTACCTGAAAAAAAACAAAGAGTTGTTAAAGGTTAAACTAAAAATTAATAACAATGTAAAACTATCAACTTTGTAAATATTACCATTTTTTATTCTTTCATATTGCATATGAATCTCCTTCAATGCAAAATGAGATACATGATACAGAAGCTCTCTAAAGACAGGCACATTACACTTATGAAGGACTTGAATTCTCTCACTTGCGAGTTTCACTTTAATCTCGTTGAATTCATGTTTAATTGCAAGACAAATCTTGTCTTTAACTTCTTGGAAGCCACCTGTAGATACTTGTAGATACAATTTGAGTTTGGCATGAGCACCTTCAGCCCTTGAAGATGAACGATTACCAAAATGCAAGTAATTTTCTGTCCAAGCACTAACAAACTTTTCTTTCCAAGGCAACCATGTGTTTTTTATATACTCAATTGCAACTTTCTTTGTATGATAAAACAACTCAAATTCATGCCAACTATTCTCAAAAATAGTTGTAGTTGGCGAATACGCTACATTTTTCCAACTTGACATAAATATATCAAACTCCTCTGCATGCGCGAAATGCTTCTTGCAATGTGCTAACACGTTCTTTTCGATATGCCAAATACACAAAAGGTTTGTTGTGTTCGGAAATACCATCTTTATGGCATTCATTAATGCCAACTCTCTATCCGACATAATCACAGATGGTTCGCGGTTTTCTAGAGTTTTCTTAAACGCGTTTAATGCCCAAATATAACTATCTTCATCCTCTCTCTCTAGAAAAACAAAACCGGCATAAAAAGATGTACTAAAACACGAAACCCCAATGATATCAAGAAGAGGCATGTTATATTTGTTGGTTTTGTACGTGCAATCCATGACAAAAATATTGGAGAAGACTTTGGCTAGTTTAATTGACAAAGGGTGTGCAATGAACAAATGGGTTATATGCCCTACTGGACTATGCAAGATATCATAAATAAAACCATCTTTTTCAAACTCTTCAAATAAGGCAATAACCATTGATCGATTTTTCAAGTTTTCCTTACGAATTTTCGTCTTCAGGTTGTATATAGTTCGAGAGACTGCTGGAAGGTTTTGGTTACTCTGACGCAAAGAAGAGAGAATTTGCCTTGGAGGTATGCCAGAAAGAGTCATGTTTTTGACACTTTGTACGTCATTCGTTGATAATCGACGGAATGACGGATGCCCAGAGATATCTGTAGATGGTTCATGGTTGTGAGTCAAGTTTTTTGCTTTAAGTATCCAACCTCCATCATTTCCCTTTTTACCTACAATCTGGAAAGGGCAATTGATCAAATGAGATCCGGTGTTCTTCTTCCTTTTATCCCCACTACACAATCTATCTCGATATAAACCTCCTCGATCACATTGAAAAGTGACATACTTTTCTTTCCTTGAATCTCGAATTGATACTCCATATCCTTTAGCATAATAAAAATCACGTATACTCTTTAGTAAATCATCGTATGATTCAAATTTGGAGTTTGCTAAATAGAGTTCTTCATTTTGTCTTATTCCAACCTGTTAAATCAATAAAATTTACACAAACCTCTCAAATCACATATGGTTAAAAACTTAAGAAAAATACCAAAGAATGACACCAAAACGTAAAAACAAAAAATATTGTAACGCACATATGACACTCAGTATGATATTGACATACATTTAGTTGCTTAATTAATTAGTTTTTAATAATATTAAAATATTTTAATTATACAGAAATATGTACAAACTAAGAATAGTTTAGAAAAGGGAATGTTTAAGTTATGTGACTTATGTCACCCTACATAGAAATTAAAATGTTTATTTGAAAGGGAATTTAGTCCACAACTTTCTTTAGAATCATGCCCATGCATTCTTCAAACAAGACAGAGGTTCAAATTGTTGCAGATTCACACACACACTAGATATCCAAATTCTCACATACGTACATATTTTTGTTTAAGTATTGTAATACATTAACCATGTATCCACTACATTCAGTTCACAAAACTAGGAACAAAAACAAAAAAATCCGGGAGACTAACACATCGTATAAAACATAAATCGAACGCGAGGGTTCAATTACTGTTTGAGAATGGGAGGCTAAAGCATCTCTTTGATCACTAAAATCGCCGTCCAACGAGTCGGCCATTAATGTATCGGTTAAGAAACGTAGATCAATGGAAGAATAATTAACTAGCAACGAATGAAAGGAGAATGAATTAACGATAAGAGAAGAATAACCAATTATAGACGTAAACGGCGACTTACACAGCTGCAAGATTTTGGAAGGGTTTTGTGTTATTTGATATTTTGGAGAATTATATCTCTTCCAAAAATTGTATAGATCACGTGTAAAGAAAGGAGGGCAAAATTGTCAAAAGTATTAGTTATCCGTGGATGGAATAAACATAGCCGTGGAAAAATCATGGCCCTATGTATAAACATAGATATCAAGGTCTAAACAACTAGAATTAATTGAACTAAAATATCCTTAATTTACAAAAAGTTAAAATAGCAGGGGGCAACTGCCTACTCTGCCCCTCCGCTTTGTAATCACCTAAGCGCTACGAATACAGGAAGCGACAAAAAGCGCTCGCTTTTTCCCGCTTAAGTGGAAGCGCAAAGCGGTGCTTAAGCGCGCTTTAGGCATTTTTGTACTTTTAGGCTTTTAACGGGCTTTAGATATTAAGATTAGTGTACAGGCTTTGGGTGTTAGTTTATGGGTTTAGGTTAGGAAATCAAAGGGTCATAACAAAAGACGTAAACACGACTTTCACAGCGCCAGAAGCTGTAAAATCGAAAAGTTAATCATCATCTTTGTTCAATTTTTAGAGCGGTAAACACTGTTTTAAACATCATCTTTGTTCTTCAATTCAACTATCCAAAGCAAATCAGTTCCAACTTCTGCAACTCTGGTAATGGGTTTCACAGTACAAGTAATGGCCAAGGTTGTAGAAATCGGTCAGCGGTATGTCGGCGGTCGACCACTGCCAAGCGATTAATCAGTCTTGGCGGCGATTAATCGGTTTCTCGGCGGAAACGCTAAATTATAAAGGAATTTATTTAAAATCCTAATAGAATAAGTCAATAACCATAAAAAACTAAAATGTTTAACAAGTCTTGAAAGTTGAAACCATTAGTTCATAACTAGTTAAATAAACTTAAATAAAACCATAAGTTCGATATTCCATATTGTCTTCTACTCTTCATCTCTACAAGTTTTCATGAACGAGAGGAGCCCTAGGTCTTACGAACGAGATAAGTGAAGTTATGTTTGTTGATCAATGCAATGAGGGCCTTAAACCCTATTTTTTTTTTAAAAAAATTTGACTTTCGTTGTCCGTTGAGAGCCGCCAAGGGCCGCCAAGGACCGCCACGGTCCGCCGTTGACCGATGTTGACCACCAACGCCAAACTAGACCGCCAAGGTGATTTAGCAGGCGGCAGACCACCGCCAACCGCCTAGGCGCCGATTAATCGGCCGCCGAGGCCGCCATTTACATCACTGGTAATGGCAAGTATTTAAGTTTAAGTATTTATATTTATAAATAAATTTAGAGATATATTTTGGTGTTTAAGTACTTGTGGTTTTGAATATATGCATTGATACTTTGGTACTTTAAGTATATGTAAGGCAACATCTGACATCTATGTAGAAGTTATGTAATATGTAAGTATTATGTATTTTTTTATTGAACTTTGGGCGCTTCGTGTGCTTTTTCGCTTAGCGCTTAGTGCTTCGGCTTTCAGGACCATTAGCGCTTTGGGGCGCTTTACGCTTTTTCAAACCAAGGTTAGCTTATGTGTTTTATGTTTTTTTTGTGATGCATGATTCATGAATGTGCACCATCCATGAGTTTATGTGTTTACCGATCACACTTGCATTATGCTCGGGATTACTCTGAAACGAAAACTATAGAAAACTATAGACTGACCTCTAATTATTCTTGCATTGAATTGATGCAATGACAATAAAGTAGAAAAACTTTTTTTTTTGGTGTACCTTTTGGTCTGGTTTAAATTGAAATATCAAACTAGGGATGAGTTATTTTTATGGAAAAACTGAACTGGGTTAGAATATTTAGTGTTAAGATATAACTTGAATGAGCTTGGATAATGAAACTGATTATGGGAGCTTGGCATGGAGCAAGGGTGCAAGATGAGAGGAGATTGAGAACTAGGTTTTTTGGATCCGGGTTTTTTCAGTGGTTCACGTCATGTGCACATACTCCACGACGTGGAGTAGTTTGAATCAAATTCAAATTGTTTTTGGTATAAATCTTGTACGTTGGCCAAAGTGTTTATTAGGGTTATCAAGCTAGGGTTAGGTTATATATACACTAAACACTTTCAGTTATAATAAATAAACAAGTGTTCCTACTTGTGGACGTATGTTGTGATTTTGATGACGTTAATTTTTGGTGTTTACTTTCTAAGTTATTTGCATTCTTCTAACATGTTCTTGTTATGGTTTCATGTTCGATACTAACAAGTGGTATACGATTTACATTCGGTCCGATTATCTATTCTTCCAAAACTTCATTTTTGATTTTCTGTTATTGTGTGTATGTTTCCACCGGTTATCATATTATTTACATCAAATCAATTTGCGGTTAAAGTTTTCATCATTTTTTATTATCGGTTTTTTCGGTTTTGATCCGGTTCGCTTTGAACCGGTTCTAAGAACGAAAACACCCCTATATTAAACAATTCAAGGTACACACAATTGTCAGCATCATATACTTTTGCTCATTTCTACATGGGGATAAGAAATAGGCAATTAGAATTTGTTGTAATTATCTATATTCACCAAGATATTTAAGATGTGAGGTTTTTCGAATCTAATATTGTTGAAACTGACTTACTAGTATAGTTAGGTTGTAGGTTGTTGTAGTTAAGTTACAACATCAATTTTCATATTCAATCAAAGAAATTTCTATATCATTCTACTTTATCATCCTATTTAATACAAGATTATATGTAGGATTAATTAATTTAATTCTTTGTTCATTCATTAATTTTGACACTTTTTTAATATTGTTAGGCTGGGCGCATCGGAGGGGACGGGTAAGCAAGGGCTTGGGTAACCCTCACTAGAACACCATAATTGCTTAAAGGGTAGGAGAGAGAAGGGGTTTGGGGACCCGTGGAGCTACCCGCTTCAGCACACACACACCTCATTTTTTCATTTTTTCTTCTTCTCTCTATCTCTCTCTTCTTTTCTCTCTCATACATACTATTTTTAAATAAAATATTAGGAGGATTGGATGTGGGGATTTGAGGGTTAAAGAGGGTTAGAGGTGGGGATGATGTGAAATCTGATGTGGCAATGAATTTGAGAGGGTAAGAGAGGGTTGGATGCACATGGTCTAAATAGGAAGATAATTAAGAATATTTTGTAAGAGGATAGAAAACCTCTCCTCAAATAATAAGTAAATCACTTTGGGGCATGCGGTTTTTAGATTTCACACTACTTGCCACGCCCATGATCACCTCTATCTATGTATCCTCCCTTTGCTCTCGTATCGATCGAATGACTTGAAGCATCTGTTACTCTCTCTGCGTCGACCCTCATCGTGTGCTTCTCGACCGACCACCCACATATGTAGTCTTGATCTCAGCACTTTTGCACTCTATCAAATTCAACTTGAGTTTCACAATTTTGTTTATCTCGTTCTATCTCTACTTACAATCGATTGGGGCAAAAGGCCTTAAGTGGTTGTAGTTTTAATTTTGCAATTTTGAAAATATATACTTTGGTTCTAAATGTTAGTATGTAGGTGTAGTCTATTAAGTCCAAGTTCATTAAGGTTTGTATTATATATTTATATTACATCAATATACATATTTTGATGGTGAATGCAATAGCATGAAGTTGCAGTTTAGGATGTTGATTTTGCATTAGATAAGAATTTTTTAGTATATTTTGCATACATTTTGGTTTATTGCATTTTTAACTATATCTATTTCTTCAGGTTTTTTTTCTCATATATGTATATATAACATTATATCATGAGGATTTAATGATTTGAAGTTAAGTATTTATCAAGCACCATACCATATTCTCTTACATATATAGACATAACTAATGTGTACTTGTGCTGATCCTTCAATGGAGATGTAGGATGGTTATGGATATATTTTTGTCTTTTAGAACGAATAGATACAAGAATCATCTAAGCTAGCTTATTGTTAGAATTTTGGAGGCATTTTATTTTCCTTGAAGTTATAAATTCATATATAATAATAATACTACTACTATGAATTGAACGAGTATCGTGGCAGGGATTAAAACCACAAGGAATCAAGATAAAGACATTTTGGAATGCCGGCGATATGTCCCAATGTGGTAACACCTATATGTCATCTATATGCTTTCATCTTTTATATTATACACACACACACACACACACACACACACACACACATATATATATATCATAGGGTTCATTTACGAACCCTTTATATTACGATTACTTTGAGAACCAATTTTATTCATTCATTTTATAGGTAGAATTTATAGATTGAGATCGTGTGGGAATAAGGTATGACAAGGTGCATGAGATGAATTCATAGGTGGGTGATGAAATCAAAGGAGGGAAAATTGGACGGCTCAGATTGATTCTAGAGGTACTAGCAATATAAATGGTTCTAAATGAACACACACACACACACACACACACACACACATATATATATATATATATATATATATATATATATATATATATATTAAATCTTTCAATTTATTTTTTATTCACTTAACAATTCTCCAAATTTTTATTTTGAAAATGTAAACCATATGAAAATGATACCAAAATGTTAACATTTTAAATCATGTGAATTTATATCATTTTTTGCTACAAACATGTCTATTTATATCATTTTCGGCTGAAAAGAGTCCATTTTTAACGTTTTTATCCCGATAATGTTATCATTTAGAATGTTATATATTGTTATCATTTTTATCTGGAAATATGTGTATATATATCATTTTTGACTGGAAGGAGAATATTGTTATCATCTCATCTTGATATTGTTATCATTTTGAATGTTGTATGTTGTTATCATTTTCATTCGAAAAACTGTTATCATTTTCATCTAGCAACATTTGTATTTATATCATTTTCCGCTGAAATTAGTTTCATCAATTTCGGCTGGACGACACACTAGGGAAAAAAAGGAAGGAGCATAGTTTTAGGGGTGGAGGATTCCTATAATACCCTTCTTTCTATAAGTAAATCTTATAATTGTTTAATTAATTACATTAATGTATCATTAAATCTTGACAATTAATTTAATAAATTTAATGTTTCAGATTTGAACTTTAAGGACTATGTTTAAGCATAAAGACTATGTTAAGAAGTTTATTTGAGACCCATTTTTATTGTGAGAACCGCGATAACCAATCTGAGCCGTCCAATTCCCCCTCCTTCAATGTCATTGCCCACCTATGAATACATCACATGCACCCTGCCACAATTGATTCTCATATATATATATATATATAGGCATGATCAAATGAGAACATCTTTTAATGTGAGAACGGTGAGAACAATTTATAGCCCTTGGATGATCTTTATTTAATGGTTGATATTAACTTGGTGTAATTAAGGTATGTTGAATTTTAATTATTTGATTTAATTAAGGAAGGTATATAAACTCAACATACCTTAATTAAATTAAATGATTGGCCTACAAGTGTTCTCACCGTTCTCTAATTAAGACGTGTTCTCACCGGATCCCTCCTATATATATATATATATATATATATATATATATATATATATATAGAGAGAGAGAGAGAGAGAGAGAGAGAAAAGTTCATGCGAGAACCATTGTTAATGCGAAAACCGCGAGAATCAATCTGAGTCGTCCAATTCGCCCTACTTCTATGTCATTGTCCACCCATGAATTCCTCACATGTACCCTGCCACACTTTATCCCTTCCACGCTCTCCATCCATGAACTTCCCATATCCAAGAAACGGTTGAGATTGGTTCTCGCAGTAACAACGGTTCTCGCATAAACCCTCCCCTATATATATATATATATATATATATATATATATATATATATATATATATATATATATATATATATATATATATATGTGTGTGTGTGTGTGTGTGTGTGTGGAAAAGATCATTTGAGAACCGTTTTTATTGAAGTTACCATTTGTAACCACCATTAATGCTCATTAATAGGGGTATTTAGGTTTTTATATAGTCACAACCGTGAATTGTGTCCGGGTGAGCCGCCTTTAAAGAGCGAGACTTGATTTTTCCAAAATAACACTCATTACTGCATCATTAATGACTTATTAATGAGTCGTCATTTTTATTGGCCATTAATATAAATTAATCAAGGTCAAGACTGATTCTCACGATACTCGTTATAATAATGGTTCTCAAATAAACTTTCAATATATATATATATATATATATATATATGGGAAGGTTCATTCGAGAACCGATTTTAGTGTGAGAACCGCGAGAACCAATCTTAGCCGTTGATTTGATAAGTGGAATTTATGGATGTAGAAAGTGGGGGATCAGGTGTGGCAGAGTGCATGTGATAAGTTTTCGTAAGTGATGAGATTGAAGGATATGATATTGGACGGCTTATATTGGTTCTCGCGGTATTCACACTAATTATGGTTTTCAAATGAGCTTCTTTCCTATATATATATATAAGAGGGTTCATTTAAGAACAATTTTTATTGAAAGTATCGTGATAACTAATCTTGAAATTACAGCTCATTAAGGACTCAAATTGCTTATTTATGACGCATTAAAGATGATATTTTTGGAAAATCAAACTTTGCTCTTTAGTAACTTTCCACTAGGTGCAATTTTCGGTTGGAAAAATATTAAAAAACCAAAATACCTCTATTTTATTAATAAACATTAATAATAATTACAATTAGTATTCGTAATAAAAATGTTACTCAAGGTAAGATTGGATAAGAGAATCAATCTTTAGTTAATTTGTAGGTCCAATCAATTAAAACCTTGTTACTTTTCTAAAACAATAATTCTTTAACCGTACGTGGTTTACCCGTACGTGGTTTTTGTTTATGTTATGTAATTTTTTAAACCATATATGACAAAATGGTGAATCTCCATATATTCTTAATCCAACTATAAATATGAGATATCTTCATGTTAATGCTTACCATCGAACATGTTATTATTTTCTACGGCAACTTATTTACATCATTTCTAGGAGTTTCAAGCAATATTAATCAAGGTAACTTCGAATGTCTCTCTGTGTGTGTCTTTGGTTTTATGTTTGGAGATATAATACTTTGAATTATTTGCATCTTAATGCTACGGAAGTGCTTAATATAAAAATTGTTCGTACTTAAAAACCATGTATAAGATGGTTACATTTTTAAACGTAAAGACCATAACAATATTCGTACTTATAACTGTAAAAAAATTGCAAAAATTGAAAATGCGTAAGAAATTAAGTTTCTCTACATAAAAAGCGTAGAGATCAATTTTCCATACCGGATCTTTTTCTCTCTTATCCACACAAATGAAGCGTGAAGAAATTTGTTGAAGATTTAATCTCTACATTCTTAAGTATAAACAAATTCAATTTGTGTGTATACATTTAAAAGTGCTTCTTTGGATAACTAATTTGAAAATTATAAATGGAACCCATTCTTTTAGGTCAAATGGAAGCAGGGTTAAAAGATACGGATGAACTAAAAAGATTTGTGGTGGACGAAGGACATGGCGTGAAGGGTCTATCAGAGCTTAAGATGAAAGCTTTACCTGAATTATATATTCAACCAGTTGAAAAAAGACTTGATATGAGCCAAGTTATTACCGAGGAGTCAATCCCGGTTATCGACATATCAAATACCAACGATCCTGAGGTTAGAAAAGCGATATGTGATGCAGCCGAGAATTGGGGATTCTTTCAAATTGTTAATCATGGCGTGCCTTCTATCGTACTGGAGGATGTAAAGAAGTCAACACATAGTTTTTTCGCATTGCCTGCTAATGAGAAAAAGAAATACTTATTCAGAAACAGTCCTACAAAAAATGTTAGACTCCTGACGAGCTTCATTCCTGAAGTGGACAGAGTATGGGAATGGAAAGATTATCTTACTTCTTTATATGTTTCTAATGATGAAGCCAAAACATTTTGGCCCTCCGTATGTAGGTGAGTATTATTCTTGTTACTTTTTAAAAAATGTATCCATTATATAATTTTAATTTGTTTCAAAATAATTCTATGACTTTTATAAAAGATTTTCACTAATGGTTGTTTTCTATTATACACTTAATTAATTATTATTATTACATCTTTTATAAATTAATGACATATTATATAATTTAAAATGAAATTTTTTGCTAACTAAACATTGTATAAGTCACGTATTTCAGAAAATGTGTGTATTTTATTTGTTGAAATTATTTTTAATTTATGTTTTTCTCGTATATTTCAGAAAATGCGTGTATTTTATTTATGGAAATTATTTTTAATCATGTTTTTCTCATAGCTAGTAATTAAAGTCATAAACACGTGAATGTTAGATAATTAGGTGTAGGTTTGGTTTATATTTGAAACAAACATACATTTCCATTCTTGGCTGATCAACTATACAAATTAAAACACATGTTATTAATTATAAATATGGTCAATTTTAGTAGTTATACTTATGTTACTATGAATTTGATATAATTTAATGTAGAATAACCTATTAGGTGTTATTAACAAATAACATAAATTAATTTTCTAATGTCAAACCATTCATTTTAACAATTTTATACCATTAATTCATTTTGTTTTTGAACCATCAAATACACATACAAATACAAAATATAGTATAAAGAACCGCTATATAATTTATAAAACTAAGCATTAACAAAAATATGTTATTTTGGTGAGTTTTACACGAGTAAGATAAATTTCAATATTTATCTTTTAACATTAGTTAATGATCACATGTGACACTTTAGATGATCCAATATTTATTTTTTAGCTTCAAATCTTCTAGTTTTTAACAATAATATATGTAGCCAAACGGGTTATCATAAAAAAGGCAACTTCATGCATCTTGTTAATTTCTTTTGTAGGGATCAAGTTCTGGAATACATGAACAAATCAGAATCACTTATCAATAAGCTATTAGAAGTATTAATGTCTGGATTGGGCATATCGAATCTTGACAAAACAATCCAACCAATTCTCATGGGCTCGAGACGAGTGAACTTAAACTATTATCCTATATGTCCCAACCCTGAGCTCACAGTCGGCGTGGGAGGTCATTCAGATGTTTCGACCCTAACTATCCTACTTCAAGACCAAACTGGTGGGCTTTATGTTCGAAAACAATATAGTGACAATTGGGTTCATGTCCCTCCTATTGATGGTTCTTTGACAATCAATGTTGGTGATGCTCTTCAAATCATGAGCAATGGTCGATATAGGAGCATCGAACATCAAGTGATTGCTAATGGCCATGAAAACCGGGTTTCAGTGCCAATATTTGTCAACCCAAGACCTAGTGATTTGATCGGGCCTTTGCCACAAGTGATCAAGAAAGGGGAGAAGCCATTGTATAAGCACGTTTTGTATTCGGATTATGTCAAACACTTTTACAAGAAATCACATAACGGGAAGGATACAATTGATTTTGTGAAGGTTTGATCATTTTGTATAAAGATAAGAAGGATGTGATATTTAGAAGTAGGTTTAGAAAGGATACAATAATGGCATATGAAACTGATAAAGGAACAAAAGTGTATGTCTAGCTAGTGAGTATCATAATGGGAGTATAGTTTCGAAACTATGTTGGAGCGCAAAAATGAGATGAAAACCAAGTATCTTTAAAACACATGAGAAAGACAGAGATCTTGTAAAGAGTAGAGTATCGAAAGGTTAAAAGATTCATGTCTTACTTCATATCTCTACTCGGCGTCAAGTGACTATGAACACGGGTCTAATTTTATATTTATGTTCATCTTTTAGAAGGTAATTTTGGTAGAAACTGTACATGGATGATTTTTTTATACCTAATATGTGAATTAATGTGTTTCAACAATATTATTATTAATATAAGATGGTTGCCACTTCTTTCTTTTATAAATAAAAGGTATACCATGATATTTGAATTTTTAACAATCCTTTGAAGGTTGTCTATGTCTTAGGTTTTGGCATAAATTGTAGGTTTTGAAGGATTTATACCAGTTCCCTTTCCTCAAATTTTGGCTTTACAAAATACTTCTAAGTGTGAGGATACATAATTGAGAACAAACAAATACAAGTAGCCATCTAGGCATCTATCTTTTAAATTTATAAGAGAATGGACCAATCCTCACTGGAGTAATATTTAGTAGGGATCAAAAGTGAGCTGAAAAATCTTGACTCTTTTAATCTTAAAGGGTTTAAATGGGTTATATGAAAAAGTTTGGCTAAAAGAGAAATGAGTAACCTAAAGTATATTTTTAGTGCATACAACCTTGAAAATAGTTTTACTTAAATATGATTTTAAATTATTGTTATGAAAATATCATTTACTTATCATAACTAAGACATTAGAAATTCTTTTTGAAATTCTAAAAGATTAAAAAATGGTCTTTGTAGGTCGATGCGGACCAAGTTCGGTTTTATTAAAACATAGTCTAAAATATATCCAGTTTGGTCTTGTTAATAAATACATTTTATCTTTCAACATGTAAGATTGATTGTATTACACATAAGTGACGAGAAAGTGTAGTTCAAGGGTATTTGGTTGTTTAATCTGTAACTCTGCAAAGATCACATAAATTTTAAACGATATGGATGTTAACAAATTAAAAATATAAAACCAATTTTAACATGTGTACTAATGAGAACCCTGTGATGTAGAATGATAAAAGATACAAGAGAAACATCGATGCTCAAAAGAGTCCGCTTTCTTCGTAAACATTAATGACAAGCTTTGTGTACGTATATATATATATATATATATATATATATATATCATAGACAAACACATATTTTTATCTCTTTTGACTTTACTCGTGAGATTGAAGATGATCATAGGGAAAGACCAACCACAAACACCAAAAAGTACCAATTTTATATGCATATATGGCTAAAATAAGCGAAGATAATTACTATACAACTTTTACTTTCAGTTTTAGCCTGTTTACCTAAACTATATTGATTTTATTATATTTTAATCTCAATTAAGTAAGATTTAAGCCCGATACCTCAAGATGGTTTCAAAAGGCGATATGATTAATGCATATGATAGTAAACATATTCTTAAATGGACAGAAGGAGTGTTAAAAATGGTTATATTACAGTAATAATAGTATACCTCAGTTTTTCCGAAACACGTTACCCACATGTATTAAAATACTTACAACTTCTAACGCTGCATAATATTATCACATAGGTGGATAGTAATTTTATTTAATAATATAGGATATGAAATCATTTTCTATATATTCATTAATTATCAAGTATATATAGATTTCAAAACAAAAATTAAATTCTAGGAGTTAACACAACCCAACCCAACCAAACTTGTGTTACACTTTTAGTACTCTTGATGCAAAAATATTTCAACACTTATCACCTAGCTGGCTGGCTATGTAGCTAGCTCACACTATGCATGCTTACTTAGCTATATATAAGGTGCCTGATTTCTTCTCCATTGCCTAGTTAAGTTTCTCTCTGCATGTAAAGTTGCATAAACTTAATGCTACACTTTCATAGTTCCATATATCAGAAATGTAAAATTTATGTATTTGACCAACAAAATTAGACCAACAAAGTGAAGTCAAACTATGTATAGATATTAAACAAACTAGGTCTATTTATATATATTATTAGTTTTGATTTGATAAGGTGGCGTTCTAATTTGCATTGTGAAACAATATTATAGTATATATCAATTGGGTAACTAAGATGGCAAATTATCACGATAATTTAAAGGACATTTTGGTAATTTAATGTAACATCATGAGAATTTCATAATCTTATGATATTTTGTCAAAGGTAGGATGCATATAGCATGAGGTGTCATATAATGCAAATACTCAATTTTGTGTATAAATATTAAACAATATATCTAAGGGCTAATGATTTTTAACAATATTTTATTTATGATAATAAAGTTTTTGGTTTTTATTTCTTTCCCTTTTATGAGGGCTATTAAATGCTTGTTTTTTATGAACAACAAAAAAAGTCACTCAGAAGGAGTGATTTTGCTCGGCCATCACCCCCACTCGAGAGCAACCCTATTAAATGCTTGTTACAACAAATTGTAATATATAGTGCTCAATCTATGGATAAACAAGTTCTTCCATATTTTGGGTGAAGTGTTGGTAACTTTAAATTCATATCAAGTGAACCTTTAATAATCCAAAGTTGGATAGTTATATTTACTAAATTGTACAAATTTATGCTAATTGATTATGTAGTGCAAATTTTTCTACATTAAATTTACTTGGTGCTTTAATTCACTTTGTCATTAACATGGTCACTTACTTCTTGTCATTTAGCCTTTCAATAATTTATAACTCTCTCCTTATCTATAATATATTACTAGTTTATTGACCGTATACGTATGGGTATTTCGAAAGTGTATTTGAGATAAAATAAAAATAATGCTGTAAATGAAATATCACATTTGTGATGAGAATATGCTAATTTCAAAAAAGTGTCATATTACAATAAAATTTATACCAAAACGTAGATAAAAATGAGACGGTCGTAAATATATAATTATTTTTTCTCTAAACAAAATATATCACAAGTTACTAAACATCTTGTAATATATATAAAAGACTAATTAAAAAAATTATTGGATGATCTAGACCTTTCAATTAATAAAAGAGTTAATCTTAAGATAAAGATAACCCTAATGTAACTACCAATATAAATTAAGATAAAGATAACTCTTGATCAACTTAATGATAAGTAAAATAAATTAAATAAACTCTTAGATAATTGCATAAATCCAATAAATGATACATAAAAGATAATTACGTCTAACATAATTGATAAAAAATAATAAATAACATATATTAAAGATCTAACTATCGTAAAAATTATCCATGATTTTTAATTAATTTCAACATTATATAATTAATTAATAAATATAATATGAACAAACTAAATGATTTAAGTATATATTAAAAATTGAATTCAAATATCTCCTATCCACGAATTTTTAATCTTTTCAAAATTATTTTGAGAATGGAATAATTTTGAAATTGAAGGCTGTGATTGGTTAATTAAGATTCAATTTATGATTAATTTTGGAAAATTTGCATGTCTTTTATATATAGATATAGATAATACATCTAACATTATCTCCCTCCAACTTTACTTAATCTATTAAATTTCAACAATCAGAAATTACTAATATACCCTTAAACAATCTCTATTTTCAACCATACACTCTCTCAGGGGCGGAGCTAGGATTTTACTATAGCGGGGGCCGACCTTACTTTATTTAACGATATATATATATATATATATATATATATATATATATATATATATATATATATATATATATATATATATATATATATATATATATATAGGGTGTGGTTAAACAAAGAACCTCCCTTAAACAAAGAACCTAAAGAACCTTCCTGGTGATGACATGTGGCACATTGTTTAGGGGCAAAAAAGGAAATTAAAAAAAAAAAAAACTCATCGGCGCCTACAGTGCCAAGCAAAACCCATCAACAAACTTAAAAAAAAAACCTCATTTACTTTAAATGAGCATAACTCGTTCGTTCTTAACAATTTTAACATAAAAATTATACCGTTAGATTCAGTTTTTCGTCCTCTTTCAAACAAGACCGGACTTGATATATTTCTGAAACTTTTTTTTTTTGAAATGCAAAGTTTGTATTTTGAGTTGGGTTCATTCAAACTCAAAATGCAAAATCCGTAGTTTGCATTTTGAGCTGGGTTCATTCAAGCCCAAAATGCAAAATCTGTAGTTTGCATTTTGAGCTGGGTAATTCAAGCCTAAATGCAAAATCCGTAGTTTGCATTTTGAGCTGGGTAATTCAAGCCTAAAGCCTAAAACATGAAGAATACAAAATGCAAAAAACATGCAGAATGCAAAAAACATGCAGAATGCAGAATGCAAAAAACATGCAGAATGTAGAACATAAATCATATAAACATACAAAATGCAAAAACGAAAAACGCAAAAAAAAAACTTGATCGTCGCTAATTTATGATCTGAGACGAACCTTTTGCGACGACATTCAGCTCATTAGCGACGACATTCAGCTCATTAGCTACGACATTCAGCTCATTAGCTACGAGCTGCCAAAATGCAAAAAAAAAGATGTTTTTCCTGCGCAGCTGTCAAAATGCAAAAAAAAAAAATTCATTTTCAAAAAAATTTTAAAAAAGTATAGGAAGAGTGATATTGTTTGAAAGAGGATTAAAAAACTAAAAGAATGGTATAATTTTTTTGATTAAATTCACAAAACTTAAAAAGTTATGGCAATTTAAAGTTTTTGGTGGTTTTTTTTAAAACAATCGTGGGTTTGGGTGTGGATAATTAGATTTTTGCCATATCCTTCCTAAATTAATACATAATAATTACAGTTTTGCCACCGATCAATCTCATCCATTGATTTTAATGATCCAAAGGTCTAGATTGGTTCTTTAGGTTCTTTGTTTAACACATGGTTCTTTATTGATCCAATTTATATATATATATATATATATATATATATATATATATATATATATATATATATATATATATATATATATGACATCAAAAAGTTATAGTATCTGTCTAGATAAACGAATAATGAAAGGTCGTTTAAAAATAAGAAATTCACGTGTTAAAACAACACTTAAGTTTTGCCAAAATCGGTTTTCAATATGCTACAAGCATAATATTAATTTAAACAATAACTCGAACCTTTATCTTGATAAAACTTCAATGAAACCAAAAAATAACGATAAGAAATCATACTTTGTGTGTTCGTAGTTGGACGCGGTCTTGTTTATTTGAATATAACTCATCTATTATATTGTCTGTAGAGAAAGTATCAGCAATATCTCAATGTAATGAATAAATCTGTTTTAAAGATAATCATCACTTATACTATTACGAAATCTTGTTTTCATAGTTTTCATTACTGAGAAAGCTCTTTCAAATATCAGAATCACCACTTCAAGCTTTCTCTACATTTTTTCTATTTTGAGAAATTCTTGGGCTATTAATTACAATTAATGGAGGGTTAATGTATATAAGTGTTGGATTTAGACTTATAAAATAATAAGAATGTTGGGCTTATTGGAGAGGACCAAACACCCTTTAGTCCCCTTTATCTCGCCCCTACACTCTCTCAGATTTATACACTCACTAATAAACACACTTATCCCGCCACACAAAAATTGAAGCTGAGTTTTATTGTACATAATAATATATATTTTAAAAGTGAAAGAAAAAGGTTGATAAAAAGAATGAAATTGGTATAAACTATTTGTTGAATAGGCGAATACTATATTATTAAAGTAGTTAAATACCCGTGTAATACACAGGTTGATTAAAAAAATAAAAAAGATAAAAATTAATAAAAATATTAAATAATTATACAACACAAAAAAATAAGATTTAAAAACATGACGACAGATGACGACAACACCAAGACCAGCGCTAGAAGCTTTGACGTGAGTTTGTTTAATTAATATATATTAAATCATTTAGTTTGTTCATGTTATGTTTATTAATTATATAATGTTAAAAATTAATAAAAATCATGGATAGTTATAATAAATAATCCTATTATTATTTCTTTTATTATATATTATTTATTTATTAATTTTATCAATTACGTCTGACGTGATTGTCATTTATGTATCCCTCATTTGACTTTATACAATCGCGTTGTTAGTTTATTTATAGTTGTTTATCTGTATATTTGTTTAATTTATTTTACTAATTTGTTTTAGTTCTAATGGGATATTTATCAATAGTTTATTTAAAGTTATCTTTATGTTAATTTATATTGGTTAGTTACCTTAGTTTGACTTTAAAAAGTCAGAATAAAAAATTTTAAAGTTAAAAGAATAAACTGGTAGAATTAAATATTTTACTAAATGAAAGGTTCAAATCATCTAATAATTTTTTTCTAATTAATCTTTTATATATATTAGAAGATGATTCATGATAAAAATACCAAAATGTTGCATTGATTTAAGTTTTACCGTAGAAATCTGTATACAAATTAAATGGAATCTCTAGCTTTCGGTCTTCTTTTTGTCTATTATAGCTTCCGTATTTACATATGACTATGTCCACCTTATTTTATTTCAAACCATATTATCATAAATAAATTAGTTGTAAATTAATTAGAAAAAAATTATTCTCATAAATAAATTAGTTGTAAAATGTATAATCTATTATTAATTCAAGTTAACGTACGAGAAATGGTCTAATTAATAATTAAGAAAATCAAAATTTATTTAAGGGTTATCTTTATATTAATTTACATTGGTTAGTCACATTAGTTTGACTCTAAAAAGTAAAAATTAAAATTTTAAAATTAAATAAATAAATGGCTAAAATTAAATATTTTACTAAATAAAAGAGCAAAATTATTTAATAATTTTTTTCTAATTAATCTTTTATATATATTAAAAGATAACATATATATCATCACGTAAAATTTCACAGTATTATGCGGTGACCTTGCTAAGTATTTTTAACAAGGTGAGTTTGGCCCGCGCGTTGCTGCGGGTAAAAAATAGATAAATATATAAAAATTGAAGTTTAAATACATACACTTAAAATTGCATGTTATAATGACATAAACAAAAATAAGTTATAACTAAAGAACTGCTTTAGAAAAGACCTTCAAACCACCATTTACTTTAATTTTATTTGTTATAAATTTTAAACGATGATTTATTTTTTGTTTTTGATTAGGTATAAAGTTAGGTATTTTTTGTTTTGTTTAAATGACTTTTTTAGCATTACAATTTTTAAAAAATACACAAATTTAGATAGATATAGTATAACAATAAAACATATATATATATATATGATATAGACACACACACCAAACCCGTATTATAAAAATAAACTATTTAACATGGTAATAAGAAATTAAATTGAAAACAACAATTTCCATGAGAAGTTAGGATTTTTAGCAAGGTGGACAACATTTTATCACAACAAAATATAGGGCCCGTAAAAACCACTTGGTTATGGTTATTCTCGGAACATCAAGTCTTTGACTTAGATATACATTGTCTAACCAATTTTATTTGTGATAGTTTCCAAAAAATACTTAACCCATCCCTAATTGAAATTGTTATATACATATAATAATTATAATTGTTAGTATCAAACTATATATTACATTAAATCTATAATGTTTAAACCACAATAAGATTTATAAAAATTAAAAGATGGTTATAACTATTTATTGTTTATTTTAACTCTTTTAAGTATATAACTTGAGATAAAGAAAATAATAAGCATAATCGATGTTTTAAATATAAAATTAAAAAAAGAAAAAAACAAAGCAATTGTCGACGTCTCCTAAAATAGATTATAAAAAAAATATTTAACAATAAAGTTTAAAGAGTAAAAAGAAAGGAAAAAAAAAGCAAATATGAAAGAAGAAAGGAGAAATCCTAATCTTTGCAGCTGGGCGTTTTCTACACTTTCGGTGGAAATATAAAGAATATTTGGAAACATCGAGAAGATCACACTAGACTACCTCCGTCTTGATGATCGATCAATAAGGCGTTTTCTTAAAGCATATGTTAAAGAATTGATTCTGGTGAAATGTTCTTTACATTACGACCTCCTTCCTGGCATTGAAGATGCTTGCCCAAAATTAAGGTATTCAGTTTCTTCGGTTGATGAGTTTGATCCAAGGGCCATGATTATTTTTAACACTTGGTTTCATTTGATTTAAATTGGATCTAAGACACCACAACATACGAACCATACACCCTCTCTGTTGACCTATCTGAAGAAGGAGTTTGGTCGCTGGTTAGCTGTAGGCATCTAACTAGCCTCTCTTATGTGTAGTTTACAACATATTGCTACTTCATTCAAAAGGACGACCGAGTATGGTTATGTTTTTGCTTTCTAAGGACTAGAATCTGTTTGACTCGGTCGGTTTTCTGAAGCTATTAGTGCAGTCTTCACATCACTTCTCAATTTGTGTATGAATTTGAAGAAATTTGAGATTTAAAATGCTTACTGTTTGACAGAATTGGGATTCCAAGATGTCCATAAGGTTCCTAGGCCCCTTGTAGAGGTAAAGTTGGTGTCATTCAGTTTTATAACCAGCATAGGAATGCTTAAATCTGCAACATGTCGTTCATTACATGTTCTTAATTTTCTTGGCTGCACCAGGTGACCAGGGTAACAGATGACTGCCTTAGGAATGTTTCATGCCTTACATTGTTGACATCTTTAAACTTAGGGACCACACGTCCACACATGTTTCCTTTCATGATATTGTTGTTCTAGGTAAAGGAAATGTTCCCTTTTCGTGCCTATCTTCATGAGGTCAATATTAGGAATCTTTTGAGTTTTTAAAGAATCCTTTGTTTAATGGTTTACAATAGATTGGGATTGGATAGAGTGATGGACTCATTTGATTTGGATCAAAGATGATGGGTTAGCTGAAATTTATAAGGAAAGAAGATGACCGACCTTTTGCAAAGATGGGTGTGAGGTGAAATGTCAATGATGGATGGCAATTTCATAAGTTCTGATGCCGAATTGTTAGCCTCTCCATGCCATTTTCACATTGCTTTAATAAGTTTCTTTATACTTTGTTTGCTACTATCACATATTCACATTGCATCTTACTACTCGCAAAAGGTAAATATATAAAGTTCTTTTCAGTTTTTGATGGACTGGTTTGTGATATAGCAAGTACTTTAGTAGTAGTTATAGACATTTGTCTCAGTTAATTGATAATTTCTTTGTTTCAATAACAAAATGAAAATAAATAGCAAGGCTAAAAGGCTGTGATTACCTTATCTAAGCACATCATCATCACATAGACACGTCCTTGTAATTAATAAGACATACCCACAGTGACCACCATTTGACACTTATTTTTGTTTTTGTTTCTGTTTTGGTAGATGGTTATAACATATACTAATTACCATATATTCATGTGTTTGAATTCAGCCATTAGGCTTGTATAGCAACAATGCCTTGAGCTTAATATAGATATTTGTTGATGGTGAGTGATATTCTATATAATATTCTTTAACTGTAATTATCATGGTTCTAAATAATGTAAGGCGTGGCGTGGCGGCGAGGTCAAGCCTCAAGTTATAGGAGCCATGGCGAAGCCTTGGTGTTTTTTAAGGCGTGACTTAAGGCGGCCATTTTGTATATATTTTGTAATTATATATATCAAATTTATCATTATTAATATACTAATTACACAAAGTTACGGAAATGATGAGCAAAATAACATATACAAATTATAAAATACAAATTTATATAAGTTCTATACACGCGATTGCAAAATGTATAAAAAAAAGTTCAAATTTTTTTAAAAAATGAATTTTTTGGCGCCACGTTATAAAAAACTCACCATTTGGCGCGCAAAGGCGCGCCTTGGCAAGCCTTGGCGCGTGCCACGCCTAGCACTCACGCCTAGGACCATTTCTTAACGGCGGAGCCACGCCTCACGCCTTGGCGACGCCATGGCGCGCCTTTTAGAACACTGGTAATTATACAAGTGTTTGTGACAGAAAATTATGTTGGGAATGCTTGGTGGTTAAGTTGATGAACATTAACGTTCTGTGATTTTCCAGATGACAATGATTGAAAGTTGGAAATCCTCAGTTTCTCAGTGGATACTCTGTTTAGCGTATGCTATGTCTCTCCTAATGTATTATACTATTCTTATGTAGTGTAATACTTATTATTTATAGTAACAGGTCTACTAGATTTAGATTGTAACGATTACCTCTTTCCCAATAATAGAATCTAATTGCTTCAGCTATTAAATTCTTTCTCAGATTCACTTACTTATCTTGTTTTTTTTTTCTTTTTTGATAAGCACACTTAACTATCTTGTTGATTTCCAACATTAGATTATTAGAGTTGCTTGAAGTTTATTTGGGTTTTAGGCATTGGAACTTTGAAGTTCTTGTGAATATGGCACGAATATATTTCTGATTCAATCATGGGCTTAAAACAGTAGAAAACTTTGATTCTGCAGAATAAATGACAAACCTTTCATTCAATGTTATTCTCATTATAAATAACAAAACATACATTGAGGAATATTTGACACCACATTTGACACAAAATACTGCCTACTCACCTCTCAAAAAGAACATAGAGAACTGATTATGAGTATCTTTAGGCTCTACAATTACATATATTAAAAAGGACACTGCCACACTAAACACCAATTGTTTTTTGGTGTTCTTTTTTTTGGGGCGCGGTCTTAAAAGACAACAGGAATCTTAGCAAATAGTTGTCAGAATTCCTGGACTTTAGTTTAGGCATCCAATCCCATGAGCCGTCCAAAATGCACCCATGAAGTCGGTTTGTCTCATATCACTATATTACATTACAGTTACTTGAGTAAATGTTAAAAAAAAGCAGTAGCAGGAACTTTAAAGTTAGGAAGTTGTTGTGGAAGAAACTAGAACTGTCTTCCAGTATATGTCTGTCCAAAAGTCCAGTTAGGAGGAGCCACATTATTGGAAATGATTGTTCTGCCATCGCTTGTTGTAACCTTGAAAGATAGAGCTTGACCATCAAGGTAAGCGCCACTTTGCCAATTTTGACCCCAGTTACGAGACATTGCTTGCCATTTATTGTTTTTAGAACCCTTGATAGAGACCCTTATAACGTCACCAGCACCACCAACGTTGGTCAACAGCACTAGGTTGAAGTACGAGTGACCATTGATAGTGAACCTCACTCCACCTCTCTTCTTGCAAGCAACCCTGCCAAATTTTATACAAAAACAGGATTTAGTGCTACTTGTAGATGATTGAGGACGAGATTCTAACCCGTTTGTATAGGTAGGTATTTGACTAATTGTCAATTTGGATTATGTTTTATCTTAAGTCAATAAAAAATTAATTTAAATGCATACAAGTATACAACTGCCAATAGATTTTTTAAGATTTAGATTATTATTTCTATAACTAGTTTTTATTGCATTAATTATCCAATTCGTTAAAAATTGTAGAAAAGTGTTTACAGGAAAAGCCAACCATTCTGGGTTAGACCTGCACTAAAAATGACTCATTTTAACCGAAACATGTTTTGACCTATTGCTTGACCCTCGAATCTTGTAAACTATTATAATGTTTGTATGGAATGATTATCATTTTCTTGGAAAGGAAGCTACCTTCTATATTGTACTGGTATTATCCCGGCTTTGTATTGACCAATTTTCAGGAAAGCTGGTTGGGCAAGATCAAAATGTTGCAGGGGAGGGTTACACCACCCTCCAGCATCATTTGACTGTGCTGGATTTGGAGGGCAAAAGTTTGTAGCTGTGACAATAATGGAACCTGGGAGACACCATCTTTGATCATTTACACATTTGATTTGGAAACAAGCTCCACAGGCAAGTCCATTGTTGAATAAAGCAGTACTTAATGCAGCTGTGTTGGTACCATATCCTTGGCTATACAAATTCCCATACCCACATGCTCCTCCTACAACATAAAATTATAAAAGTTTAGCAAATATGTACACATATAAATCATAAAAGGTGCAAACACCTCGCGGGTCCCATGTTGGAACCCCTAGGCTGCACTTTTCATTCGCCTTTACAAAGAGTTAACTCAAATAATTAGATTAAGTGAAATGACTATCTTACCCATTGTACCAGAAGCATCACCATCACCATAGAAAGTAGCATGGGCATTAATCCATCCACCACCTTTGGCATTAGCACTTGGCAATGCTGTCATGGAGGTGACAGTTAGAACCAGTATGATTTCAAGAAACCCCATCTAGACCTGCAAAAATCTTCACCAAGTTTGTGACAGTTTTGAAACTTGATGAAGAGAAGTGATTATAGAATGTTAAGAATGGTGTGAAGATCAAAGTGTGGAATGATCCCCTTTATATAAACAATGGGTGAGAGGTAACTGTAGTGGCAGTTAAAGCCTTAACCATATGCCAACTTGTTAAATCTAAATAAAATATGTTTTACCTCCTTTTTTCACATGCTTCATGTTAACTAGGAATCATATTCTATGGGAAGAGTAATGGAAAAGGCAACTATAAAAGTCTCTTCATTACACTTAGAACTAAGCATAGACCCAAAAGATGATTAGCAAGATTTGTTCCCACAGTTTTAGTTTATATTATAATATGAATTAAGAAGTTCTTATAGTAAGCCACACGTAAACCTATAAAGTTTCCAAAGCCTTTAAGCCTACCATGGTATTATAATAAATAAAGCTAAGGCTTTGCTTGTTTCTTCAAATGAGGTCTTATTTTAAAGAAATGCGGGCGCGAAGACTTTTTCAATAAGCTTGTTTGTTTTATTTAAAGTAATGTCTGCATGCCCGCAAACGTTTTTAATAAGCTTGTTTGTTTTTTCGCAGACATAAGACCTTATTCTGTCTTATTTTTGCTTATTTTGATAAGCTAAAAACTACATTTTTTTTTCGCAGATATTTTCAGACTTAAGATCTTCTGAATCACATCTTCTCCTGAATACATGAAATAAGACAAGACATTTATGTCTTCAAAAACAAACAACACCTAAATCTGTAGCAAACAAATTTTTTTATAGTTTCTTTAGTTACTATTTATAATTATTTTATTATTTCTTATTTGAAACACATTTGGTAATGTTTGGACAATGCTCTATAGGAACTCGGAGTTTGGCATGATGGGTAAGATCAACAAAGATCCTGGCCCAGAAAGATAGAAGGTTAAGGCCATCATTCGCACCAAAAAATCGACTTCCTTTTTTATTTCCTTCTTGATCAATGACAACTGAAGCATTGTAATCATATCCTAAAAGGCCCTAATGACCTTCTAGCCAACGAAAAGAACACTATTACGATTAGAGTAACGAGACGAAACCCAGGTAAGCTATAAAAAACATATGGGAATTAAAGAATTGGCAAGATGCAGGTGCATTGACTTTCATGAGTGTTTGATAAGGCATGGAAGTACTTTGGAGGTACACTTTAGTTCCTAGAGATTAGCAAATACAAATGGCATTAATGATTGGGTGATTAGAATAAACACTCAAATGATGCAACTAAAAGATTGCACATGAAATCACATTTGTGGCATGTGGACCTTTTAATTGCAGTGGAGATTGGAATTCCTTCCTTTGACTTCCTTAATTCTTTAACCCTCAACTAGAAGCATGCAAGTAGATCACATGGGCACTTGGGATTTGCTAATTTTCTAACCATTCCAAAACCATTTTAAGTGGATCATGACTTCTTCAACTTTGTCTGTAGTTGACTATCGTCATGTTGGTTTCAACAAAATAGTTCAATTTTGTAGTTATCATTAATATTACTACAATTTATATATGTAGACAGTTTGTCATGTGATATATGTTTTTCACTATTTTGTTTTTTTCTCTTAAAGAAGAAAGTTGGCAGTTTAAATCTATTTCATTTCTTAATTAATATTTTAATAGTTAATTTTTAAAATGAATAAAGGTTGTTAAAATGACATTTATAATAATAGGTTATTTTTGTCTTTTTAAGTGACAAAATAAATACGCATAAACTATCAGTGTTACAAGATCCAAACAATGGGGACTTATAGTGTCATAAACAAAGTTTAGAGATTGTTAATGTAATTACTGAAAGAATACAAACACTAAAAGGGTAATTTACTTTTTTTTATTATGTTGTCACCTCGAGATTTTTTCAAACATGTCAAATTATACTATCCATACAATTATCAGGAAAAACAACATTTATATAATAAGTATATTCTACTAAATTTTTTACCAATGAGGCTTCTTGGCGCAGTGGCAATCTTCATTTCTTTGCTTATGTGGTTCTATCCTCCTAAGTTGCATTTGTATTTTTTTAATATATATATCCTTCGAAAGCACATGGTTTATAATTTTTAAATTGGTATTTTCTTTACGGGTTTTTGTTTTTGTTTTAGTATTAGAAGTTTTCGTTTTGCCCTTCTCTTTCCTCCTTTCAATGTACCCTTTTTGCTTTTTTTATTTTTTTGTTTTGTTCTTAAAACATATCTTTTATATCCTTTTAGAGTTTTGTTTTTTTAATTCTCTTTTGGTTTAATATGTTTATGTGTTTTTGTTCTCTGTTTTCTTATTTGAGCCGAACAATATACGTACTATTTATTAATGAGATTTTATAATTATATTAAGAACTATATTAAAAAACAAAAACAAATATTGTTATTGTATTCTAATTACTTATCATTAATTATTTTAAAATAATTATGTTTAAATAAATGACTTACATATGTTTTATATTTTCTCACCAAAATTTGTATTACACTATTTATTAAAATTATTAGCTTAAGATAATTTTCCTTTATTACAGTTTTTAAAGTGATTTTCATATAAAACAAATTAAACAATTAAACTTCATATAAGTATGAGCTTTGATTCAAAGTCTAATAATTTATTCTTTTATAACTATTACAATGTAGATTTGATTCAACTTATTATAATACCATACAATTTTAAGAAAAATAAAAAGAAGATCAATAAATATTAGAAAGGACGTATTTGAAACATATTTAAGGGTAGCCCGATTGTTTAACACCTTTACACTTACACGGTCCTTGGTTTGTCTAATGCTAACGTCTCTGTTTACTTACTTTTTTTGTTTCATATTATTCACAAAAAACCTCATATGATTTTGTATACTTTCAAACTAACCCTCAATTTGAAAATACTTATCTTATTATATATAGATAAATAATATAAATATATTTATTTTGAATAGTTAATTTATTTAAATCTTTTTTTGAAATGATTAATTTATAATAGCTATATAATATAGGTTTTATCTAGATAAAACTATTTTTTATGTAACTAACTTTTTTTAAAATACTAACACGCATTCATCCTAATTTACACCTATTTTACAGTGAGATTTAACCCCAAATCTTAAAGAGAAGGGAAACATTTTGAAATCCTCTTAATACCGATACTCCGAAGACCCTTTGATTTTTGCTGTGATTAACTATATCATTTGAAGTTATGATTCGAATAAAATAATAAGATAAGTTTCTTTTAGCTATAACCTAAAAAATTTCATTGCTAGAAAATCATACATGTATTTGAGTTATTCTCAACCATGCATATATTTACAACTAATTAACTGAATGACCTAAATTCATATGAATTTTTCTAATCAAAAGAAAATTAATGTAAAAAATTATTTTTATCAATATTGTTTCATATAAAAAAATTCTCACTGCATCGCGCGGGTTTAAAAACCCTCGTTATAAACATATTTTGAATTTGTGATGCCGAGAAATGATACCTTTTAAACTTTTCTTTATATTATGTAATAAAATAATTGTGTTTTAGCTTTTCTAGAATAGCGCTTAGAGAAAAAGAGGAGATTTTTTGTTTCTATGGACAAGTAAAAACATGTTTAGAGAAACCTTTTTCAATTTCTAAATTTTCAAATATTAATTCACTATTATTATTTAATAATTAATATTATTGTAATGATCATACTTATATAATTGTTTATTTATTTGTATTGTTGTTGTTGACTTGTTGTGGTACTGTTATTTTTATTTTTAAAGAATTAGAATAACATTTATTTGAAATAGTAAATAAAACTGATATTATCAATTTTTTAGAAATCCCCCTATATAATCTATTTTAGCTTGCTTTGGGCAAAAGTTGCACATCTTGTCATATGCTTTTGTGCAAGGTGATGAAAGTTATTCATTTTTTTTAGGGAAAACATTCTTATTGCTCCACAAATAAATGAGTAATTCAACCGATATAAAAATTCTGTTTGATTGTAGAAAAATGCTCCATTTTTCTAGAAAAATTTTCTAAAAAAATGAAAAACCATGAAAACTTGTTTGGTTGATACATTTTTCTAAAATTTTCCAGAAAAGGAGTTTTCACTTTTCCAATTTCCTGGAAAATTGGAAAAGTCTGCATCCCCTCTTTTCCACTTTTTTCTAAACATGTTTTCTAATTTTCTAAAACAGAAAATGAAAACTCCATTTTTTTTACCAAACGCGTTTTCTAAATTTTTTATAGAAAATTGAAAATGAAAATTCCATCCATTTTCTAGAAAATTTTTCTAAGAAAACTGAAAACAATTTTCCGTAACCAAACGCAACCTAAACCTTGGAAGTAATATATCAAAACCGAAAACTTGTCTCCTCCTTAAGATTGCGGTTCTAGTCTTGATGAGGACACAAGTGTATATTAAGATATATGTATGTTTGTTGTTAAAAAAATCACGTAAATAGGGAAATGGTCCATGCTTCTTTCATTTATATTCATCTAACTACACAAAACGCGAACTCTCACATCGAGTACTTTTCACAAACTCCATATAGAGGCAATAGTTTCCTTTTGCGTCGTATAATATCTAGCCAAGTATTCCAAGAGGATCACAACCTAAGGTTCCGTTTGGTTCACCGGAATTGGCCGGAATTGGAATTGACAATTTCTAAATCCTACTCTTGTTTGGTTCACATAATTCTAGGAATTGGAATTCTGAAATCCCCCCAATTCCACAATTAAAGTATTTGATAATTTCATCCATAATCCAAAGGAATTAAAAAACTTTCCACGGGATTTCACATATACGCCCAAACTTATACGCATTCAAAGTCGACCTCGTTATCAATCTCCGCTGAGAACATCGAAGATACCTCTGCAAACCAAACACACGAATGAACCAATTCCACTGGAATACTTTCGATTCTAATTCCTTAACGAATTCCAATTCCGGTTAATTCAATTACGCGAACCAAACGGTAAGAGTTCACCATTTATAGTTTTGGCTACACTCCTACGCGCCCTTTATAGGTTTCGCTAACCTCTAAGTATTCCAGATAGCTGAACAAGAGTTTTTATTAAAGTTTTCCCGCTTTAGCATTTTCTGTGGTTGTTCCATACTTCATTGGCCGCCCAAGATGTTTGCGCAACGAGGATTGGACTCGAGTCTCTTCTAGAACTTTTCAGACATTCTACCATTATACCATTAATTAATAGAGAGTCATTTTAGTAACAATGAAATATCTAATATGCCACTTAACGATTTTGGATTTGTTTCACAAGAATTGCAACATCTACATTCTTAGAAAGGTATTCAACTTGCAATTACATTCTTGCACGCTGACATCATCTCAAGATCTTGGTGCTACTCTCTTGGTATTCAACTTGCAATTAAAATTTTATTATTTGACAAATAAAGTTATACCCTTTTCATAAAACCATCGCCTAATCACACGTTATAACTTTCATACATCAAATAAATATAAGAATGAGTTATGTACATCAAAATACACTTACTTTCACTTTTTTATAAATAGAGTTAATTACATTTTTGGTCCCTGTGGTTTACTCAAAATTACGGAATTGGTCCCTGGGTCGCCTTTTTTACGGGTTTTGTCCCATTTTACTTGCATATTTGGTCCCTCCTTAATTTGAATGGACTAAAATACCACTCTCTTATTAATTTATTCATTTCTTTTAAATTTAATTCATTTTAAAATTTATTTATTTAATTAAAAAAAACAAATCTCTTTGTGTGTCAGATATACCATCTCCCTTTTTATCTCTTTCTCTCTCAAACAAGTCTCCATGAGTTCATCGGAGTCAACCAACCACCACCACTTCATTACACCACCGCTAAAACGGTCGGACCCACTTAACACCACCGCCACCACCGCTAAACCGCCACCATCACTATCCTCCTCAGTTTGCTTCTCGCTCGTCGGACCCAGTTAACACCACCGCCTTAATCGCCGCCGCCTCAACCGCCGTCACCTTTACCATCCACAGCTTTCAAAGCCTCAATCGATTAATATAACACCAGTGCCTTCGTCTTCGATCATCCACCACCACAACCTCCATCATCATCTCAGACGCCGCCACCACCACCACCACCACCGCCGCCGCCTCAATAGCCACCTCATCCTCCTTCATCTTCAGTAAATCCATAAGCTCCGGCGACTAAGGTTCTCCGCAAATGGGTGCAAAATCAAAACCCGGAAAGAGAATGAAACATACATACACCAAATAGCATACAGGTAGGTTTGTTCTTGAATGGGGCTTTGTTCTTGAATCGAGATCTGCACAAATCGATTTGTAAAATGGGGCTTTGTTCTTGAATCGGTTTGGGCTTCAACAGGTAGGTTTCGATTTGTAAAATGGGGCTCTGTTCTTGAATCGGTTGGGGCTTAGACAGGTAGGTTTCGATTTGTAAAAAGGGGCTTTGTTCTTGAATCGGTTTGGGTTTTGGTTTTGGTTTTGGGTGTCCGATGTGTTTGATTCACAAAAACTGGTGACATCTGTTGATAAATCTGTCACCACCATTGTCATCTCCTTTTCTCTTGGTGAATCAAACTTGGTGGGGTTTTTCAACTAGGGCTTGCAGGCGGTGGGGTTTCTTCAAACTTGGTGGTTGAAGATGAATGTTTTGCTGGCAGTGGTGGTAGTGGGTGGTGGAGGCAGATTATAGAGAGAGAATGGTGGTGAGGACGGCGGTGGTGGGCAGTGAAGATGGCGGTGGTGGATGTGGGTTTTGATGATGATGTTCCAGGTAGATAGAGAGAGAGAGAATAAGTTTTGGTTTTATTTTTTAAAAATATTTAGTATTAAAATAATATCTAAAATTAATTAATAATTAAAGAAAATGAAAAAAGAAATAGAAGAGGGGTAGTTAAGTCAATTCAAGTTGAGGAGGGACCAAATATGCAAGTAAAACGGGTCGGGAGGGACTAAACCCGTAAAAAAAGCGACCCAGGGACCAATTCCGTAATTTTGAGTAAACCACAGGGACCAAAAATGTAATTAACTTTTATAAATATATTATCAAATAATATTTCTTTTGTTACATGTAACATACTTGGACTTTTTTCACCAAGAAAAGTTTTTTTTATGAGAATTATTGAAAACTATACGGTCCATTAACTTAGTAGACAAAACAAACAAGTGGGTTGGGTCTGTAGTACGAAACATGTAAGACATTATGTATTAGACTATTAGTATCATTTTTAGGACGTTTCGACACTATCGAATCTAGGATTCAAAACCATGTATAAAAATTGCACACACCGATCCTTTTTATGCTTTTCTCAATTATAGTTCGTAGAGTTGTGTTCAATAAAGTCCATTTAAAAAAATATAGTCTTGAAATTTTAATATTCAATCACATGTGATTCAGTATACAATCACACGTGATTATAAAAACATCAAATGTGAATTACGAAAATGTCACTCCACCCAAAATTTTAAATTCAATCTGGACCATTAATAGGGTTGATTCAAAAACTAAAATTAGTCCCTCAGGACTATGGATTAATTATGGACTATATTGAACATTTCTCATAGTTCGTATAATTATTTATGAAAAGGTTTTTCATCTTAAAGAACTTCATGAGTGAGTCATGAATCAATAAATTGAGCACTCAGATTTTTAAGGCTGTTTTATTACTTTTAAGTACAAAATATTTGGAGTAGATAAAGGAGAATGATATGTCCTAAAACATTTTCTACTAATTCTTCTTATGCCATATGAAAATCATTTAGAACAGATGATTGTAAGGATGGCGCGGTTCTAAAAACCGAACTGAATCGGATTGAGCAAAAAAACCTTAAACCAAAAATGTCCCAACGTAAGAACCAAGGACCGAACCATTTATTCCTGATCGATTCCACTTCCAGGTAAAAAACCGAACCCGGTGAAACCGAAAACTGACCCGAAAATATGCAAATTGGTTCGAACCAAAAATTCAGGACCGACTGTTCGAGCCAACCGGTTTTTTGCTCATCCCTAGATGATTGACATATGTTAGTGTGTGTGTATATATATATAGGGGAGAGTTCAAATAAGAATGGGAAAATTAATTGAGAATGAGAGACTCAATCTCAGCTGTTCATTTTGTAAGTAGAATTCATGGATGGAGAGCATGGGGGATAGAGTGTGACAGGGTGCATGTGAGAAATTCATGGGCGGGCAATGACATTAAAAGAGGGGGAATTGGACGGCTAGGATTTAGTCTCCCATTCTCAATTTATTTAAGGTTCTCATTTGAACCCTCCACAATATATGTGTGTGTGTGTGTGTGTGTATATATATATATATATATATATATATATATATATATATATATATATATATATATATATATATATATATATATATATATATATAGGAAGAAGTTCCATTAAGAACCATTTTTAGTGCGAGAACCGCGAGAACCAATCTGAGCCGTCCAATTCCCCCTCTTTCAATGTCATTGTCCACCCATAAATTCCTCACATACACCCTGCCACGCTTGATCCCCCCACGCTCTCCATCCATGAATTCCACTTATCAAATCAACGGCTAAGATTGGTTCTCGCAGTTCTCGAACTAAAATCGGTTCTCAATGGAACCCTCCCCTATATATATAGGGGAGGGTTCCATTGAGAACCGATTTTAGTGCGAGAACCAATCTTAGCCGTTGATTTGATAAGTGGAATTCATGGATGGAGAGCGTGAGGGGGATCAAGTGTGGCAGGGTGTATATGAGGAATTCATGAGTGGACAATGACATTGAAAGAGGGGAAATTGGATGGCTCAGATTGGTTCTTGCGATTCTCGCATTAAAAAATGGTTCTCAATGGAACTTCTTCCTATATATATATATATATATATATATATACACACACACACACACACACACACACCAAAGGGTCTTTGATCTGGTAGTACCAAGATGTAATTAAGGTTTTCTTCATTTTCAGAATTTGAGATTTCAAGTCCTATAAAAAACATAAGGTGTATCTTAGATAAGTATGTGTTTATCATTAAAAAAATATATAATTATATGTCTATATGAGTTTTAAGAATGTAGTCAATTATTGATAAATAGTTAAATAAAATATTAAAGGATACTTCAAACACATACAGTAAAGGGCAAATTACGCGAAAATGCAACAAACTATGCTTAAATTGCCATTGTATACAAACAGCTTCATTTTTTATCAAAAAATACGACAAACTTTAAATTTTTGTTCATTGTATGCAAGATGACCTGCTATTGGAGGTCACCCAATACCAACCGGTTTTCGGCAACTATTTCCAGATTCCGGCGACTATTTCCAGATTCCGGCGACTATTTCCAGATTCCGGCAACTAATTCCACATTCCCCACACCTGATCGATCATCTTGAGCCCCACCATGACCAAGCACACCATCTGCCATTGCTGCACCAATCCCTTGCGGCGACTGTATGGTTTTCCGAGCAGACCTACCGATCTCATCCCACCCATCACCATTCTTTCCAATATTCAAACCCACAGGAGTGCTACAAGGTTCATCACGACCCTTAACAACATTATTCTGACCCCCATGTGTCTGCGATGAAGGAGAATTCGAAAAAAAACCTAGCCGGGTTTGACTGTGTCGCACGTCCAGAAGGCTGTTTTGCCTCAGAATCTTTTTTCGAAGCACGCAGCGACAAAACCGACTCCACTACTGTCTTCCTTGCGTCAAGACAAGAAGATCCATGTGTGGTTTGACCCCCAACACTGCCGGAATCCGCCGGAATTTGGTTTTGCGGCGGCACAAACCCTAGCCGCCCAGACTTCTGTTTTGCTCGATTGCGGGTTAATAAGGGGGTCGGGGGGATGATCAAAGGCCATATAATTGTAGGGGAGGGGATTTCAACCAACCCCACCAAAAATGACGAAGATCCAACGGTCTGTTCACCGGAAAAAGGCCGGAGAGTGGCTTGAAAGGATTGAGAGTTTGAAGAATACCTTGAAGAACACCAAGAACATTGAATATCTTAATTAAAAAAATAAAAAAAAAATTACCGGTAACCTGATAATCAGGTTACCAGTTGCATACAATGACTCAAAAATGAAACTTGTTTGTATTTTTAGGTAAAAAATAAAGTTGGTTGTATACAATGGCAATTTCGACATAGTTTGTTGTATTTTTGCGCAATTTGCCCTACAGTAAATTAGTGTAGAGTTTACACATCATTGTTTAGAAAGGATACTAAAAATACATACGGTAATAATTATTATGACTAACAGCTATACCAGCAAAATTAATTTATGACTAACATCCTGTAATAAGGGTAAAGGAAGTGGAGAATCCTCACACGTATCACATGTCATGTCTGTTTTTATCTCTATTACATTGTAAGTCACATATTTATCATATTGGACTGGTACCACTCACACCATTACAATTTACACTTACGTAAAACAAAACAATAATAGAAGTAATTAGTGGGAAACCATCATGACTAAATCACAATGGTCATCTAACACTGATCACGTGTTATTCTTTACACTAATCTACATAAAAACATACTATAAGTCTATAACCCATCCAATTACATTTATTTAACTACATAGAAAATAGAAAAAGTTAGAGTAGTCGTCAATGATGAATTATAAATGTAGATAAAGGTGTGGATGCAAAAAAGATTATGGTGCATGGATCATTACCCTCATGGAATGCATCTCACAAAGTGAATGATAAAAGGGTCTCTCTCACACAGGTATTCTCACCCCCAATCCCTCCCCTGTAATGACTGACACGTCAACACTAATATCATTTTTTATATGATGTGACCGTTGTTTAACACAGATAAATATATGGGGCGTTATATCAGTCACCGGCATGACGAAGATGGATAAAATCAAGCACAACGCACCCTCCGCAACTGCATGACGATGATGAAAGTGAACTTCTAGCTCATGACAAGTTCAACTCTGTGTGCTCTTAGATAGTTGCACAGATAGAGTAAAAAGTAAAATTTTGAAAGTAATCTATATTCTTATATAATGATTAACAATGAGTTTATTTTACTCGCGCGTTGCAATAGATTTTAAGATGAATAAAATATAGAAACTATTATTCTAACATAAATGGTTCAAAATAAAAACTAAAAATAGATTAAACAACTAGAATTGTCCAACGTAACCATTTAGCTAGTATTATTAATTAATCTTTACGATCGAAAAAAAGTTTTAATGAAGAAATAAGAGAAAACTATCATACCATTTAGTATTTAAAGAAGTGTTTTAATAAACAAAAAAGAGAGTTATCATAGAACTAATTTGATTTTTTAATCAAGAACGTAAATATTAAATTTGTAAACTATAATATTAGGAGATTAATTTTTTGTATAAATTATTAATTACTATAAAACTTATTATAAAATAATACGCTTAAATATGCATATTCATTTTACATTCAGAGACTTTATATTAAAAATTACTATATAAAATTGATAGTTTAATTAAGCATTATGAAATATAAAATTAAACCTGACATAAGAATGTGTCAAGAAAAGAAAAAAAAAGTAAAATGTTTTAGTACTAGTCACGGATGGATTGTTTATTTTTATCTTTAAATGCAACAAAAGAGTAAAAAATAACAATTAAATGAGAAGCAAGGCTTGAACTTGGCCTCAATCATTAAAGTTGTATGACTAGGGCAAAAATAATTTAGTTTTAATTATGTTTCATAAATTTATAAATATAAGTATTCCTTTTATATAGGGGTGTAAATGAGCCGAGCTACTCGTGAGCTAATCGAGCTCGGATCGTTAAAAGCTCGAAACGAGCCGAGCCTAAACGAGCTCGATCCCGAGCTCGAGCCTAGATTAAAGCTCATTTATTAAACGAGCTTTGATATAATATTTATTTTTTATTTTTTATTTAATACCTATATAATTGTATTATATATTTTTATATCATTAAATATGAAAAATATTTAAAATTCAAAATTCAAATTATTTATATATCATTAAATATGAATTTTTATAATAAAATAACAATTTAAAGTTTAGTTTCTTTTTATTTATTATTTAAATTATATAAACTATTTTTAAAAAAACAAAAAAAATAAACGAGCTTTAACGAGCTTTTAACGAGCTTTGTAAAACACTACGCGAGCCGAGCTCGAGCTTTAAATCACGAGCTCGAACGAGCTCGAGCTCGAGCTCGAGCTTCTGCATTTTTAAAAGAGCTCGGCTCGATTAGTCTAAAGCTCGGCTCGGCTCGTTTACATCCCTACTTTTATAGAAAAGGACAATAATTCAATGTTCATAACCCCTCCGAAATGTTATATATAGGGTCAATAATAATTTAACCATCATAGTTTTAGTTCAGTTTTGATGTAATCTAACTTTTTTTCAAATTGTTTTACTATAAAGTTTGAATTTATTATAATTTAATCATCAAAGTTACACCTTATTTTTTGTTTAAACCATAAAGTTTTTTTTCCGAAGATTTAACCCATAAATTTTTATTATAAAATGGTTTAACCCTCTAAGTTTTGTTAGACTTTTAATAAATCTAAAATGCATAATCAAATAGAGAGGGTAAAATAAAAAAATATTACAAAACTTAAGTGATTAATCAGTTTTTTTAACAAAATTTCAAGGTTTAAACCACTTATAAAAACTTTGAGCTTTAAGTCATAACAAATTCAAAACCCGGTTCAACATCAACGAACGAAACACATAGTGATTGACAATATATTTTGTTTCTGATCAGGTGGTGTTAGGCTAGGCTCGTGTTCTACATGTGTTGTCTTCAGCTCAATATGCCGATATTTTCACTAAAGGACTTACTTTGTCATTATTTTATGATTTTCTTTATAGTTTGTATGTTCGTGACAAACCACCCAATCAGGCTGCGGAGGGATGTTAATGTATATTGTTGTATTAGGCCCTTTCACTCGTGTATTTTGTATAGGCCCACTTGTATTTATATTTGAGTTAATGAAAATATTGTTTTTATCGGAAATTATTGAGTCTAACACTTATTCAGTTATTTGTTCCACCAATAATGAATAATTCAACCAATGTCAAAATTAAACATTCAAAAGTATAACCAGAGTGAAAACTCATCATTTCCAATCAAGAATCATGCAAACAAGAACAATCTTCATGCTTCTTTTACATTCATCCAACAACACATAACATGAATTCTCACATTGTATGCTTTCACAAACTCTATATATCTACTTTTGCTATCTCCTAAAATCCAGACAAGTCTTTCAGGAGATCGAATGAGAGGATCGAAACATAAGAACCCTCTATTTATAAGTCTGGCTAATCATACATATTGACACGAAGTAGAAAATGACCATCACTTCCCTCTGCAAAAACAAAAACAATACAAAGACGCCCATGATCTTCTTCATCCAACTACAGAATCTTTGCTTTATGTTCACTATTTACAAAGACCGGCCGGCTGCACTACAGTCTACATGTGCAAGTGTTATCCTTTGCAATTCGGTTTGGGTTTGAGTTTGGTTTTGGAGGGTAGTTGAAAGAAAGGTCCATATTGGACCCAAGTGCCAAGAGTTCTTTCTCCTCTAGCCCTTTCGGAGGGCCTAAGCTACAACGGTCGGGCATGTGCTTTGCTAATGCGTCTTTGAACTTGTTGATCTGCACCATCATGTCACTTGATTTTAAGATTACTTCTTTTAGCATTTATTTAAGCTAATAAACGATTAGAGATAAGAGAATAGATGTGATAATAATGGGTCAAAGTGTGTATCTAAGTAGAGACTGATTCAATCTACTCAAATTCATAAGTAAATTATACATAATCTTGTCACCTCTATAGAAAAGGGGAAGGATCGAGCACAAACCGTGGCGTTGGTGCAGCTAAAGCTACAAAGACAACCATGGGCGCCTCTGTAGAAACGAAAGAAGGGAAGAACACGGACGTTGAGGCTATAACACATGGATTTGTGCTCCTCCTGGTTCACTTGTAGGAATTGTATCCCTGGATTCATCTCGGCTAATTGACACATCTAAAGTGACGAAAAACTTGTAATTTAGCACTAACACTTAATAATGATTGATAAGTCTACAACAATTTCATTTTAGTTTCCAATTTTCTATATGATGTAACCGTTACTTAACGTTTAAAAAACAATTAACAAGAAGAAAATGAAGAGAATTGTTTTGAATTAATTTGGAGTAGGTTTACCTTGAGATGAAGAGCCTTGCAACCTCCACAACCAGGGGAAAAGAAATTAACAATCACAAGCTTATCGCCTGCTGTTAATAAGGAATCAACAAGATCTGCTGCACAGGCTATCTCCTTCATATTTGGTTTAAGATCTTTCTCCCACCATTTTCCATTGCTAAAACACATCTGTCGTACTGTAGTTGATTTGAGTGAAGAAGATTGAACACAAACCATAACATGATCAGAAGCAGCAGCTGGTTGGGTCTTCTTGAAACATCTTTGTCGGCCTTCAACAACCTTTCTCCGGCCAAATGTTACCGATGATCGGACGGCCAAAGATGCAGCTGTCAAACCTGAAAAGGCTGGCGAATGTTTGTTCATTTTCTTACAGGAATATTGGTTGTAATTATTAAGTGCTGAATAACTAGTAATCTTCCCTATAATATCAGCCATTGTGTATTGAGATCAAAATTCAAGATTATTGTTTCGAGATGTATCTTCAAAATGAAGATTCAGATAAAGGGTTTATGGAGGGGTTTGGGTTGATTGTTGCTCGCTGATCACCGAGTCAATTTACATATAATAATACTAATAATACGTGTATGAATGAGAAAGCTGCGTGTGGAGTGGTGGGACGTTGCTTTTATAAGACAACTTCCCGTTTTGCGTATCTTGCCCTCTTTTTCTACTAACCATGTCGACATAATCTGACGACGGTAACTCATTCCACGATATATATATTGTGACACTGTCTTTATCTTTCTATACTGTATTACTACTCATTCTCCTACTCGTTAAATTAAGACATATATCCGTTAGATCAAGACATCTGTCAAAATAAAGAAGATGAAAAAAACACTTTGTAAAATCCACATGTATTCTTTAATTAGTAAGATGATAAAATAAAAATATTTAAAAGCAATATATATAATTTTCCATATATATTATGTATATGACAGCACAATCCATATATATTATGTACCTTTGCTTTAATTTGCGTATTTACAACACTTTCCGAAACAAGTAATTCAATCATATAGCATGGATTCTATTAGAGATGTAATATTTATTTTACTGTTAGAGAAGTAGTTAGTTAGTTAGGCTCACGTTAGCATAATCAGTATAGCTTAGCTTTGTGTATATAAGTTGTTCTTTTTCCCTTTTTCAATAATAATGACAATACAATTTTCTCTCTTCCTTCTTTCTTAATATGGTATCAGAGCTAACACGCTTTGCTCATACTCTGTTTTTCACATATCTGAAAAATTGAGATCTGATTCTTTCATCTTCAATCTTTCTACCTTCACTTTTGTAATCTGATTTCCTTTTATATCAGATTTCTTTGTACTACTATCAATTTCCGTTTGATTTGTGCATTGTTTTTCTTCAATCTGAAACAATGAGTTCTCCAGATCAACCTGAAACAATTGATGATCCTTACTATCTTCATCATTCAGATGGACCTGGTCTTGTGCTGGTATCACAGGTGTTAACCGGTGAAAATTACGCATCGTGGAGTCGTGCTATGACTATAGCTCTATCGGTCAAAAACAAGATCGAATTCATCAATGGAATTTTACCTCAACCAAGCTCTACAGATCAGGTTCGATTTAATTCTTGGACTCGAAATAATAATGTGGTGATTTCCTGGATCTTGAATTCAGTTTTGAATGAAATTTCGCCTAGCATCATCTATTTGGATAATGCTGCTGAAATGTGGAAAGAGCTTAAGGATCGTTTTCAACAAAGCAATGGATCTCGAATTTTTCAAATTAAACGAGATCTTATGAATATATGTCACACCCCGCCAAGGCGGAAACGCGAGGCGTGACGGAGAGAATCGTCATAACACATTGTTAAGTTAATAGAGAAATTTCTAAATGCAATAATCCAACGTGTCACGACGTTCCCCGACACAAGAGGGGACTTGTGCCGCATTAGGTCGATATTCACGGCAAACATAGTCAAGAGAATTAAACACAAATAGTAAAACCCACAACCCGGGTCAGTTCACGGGACAACATGTCCAAATAATCAAAAGTAGCATTGATCCAAATATTTAATCCCAAAGTAAATGTGTTTAATTGTGCAAGCACTTGATAAGTCCAGCTAAGGTCCACCTACTAGACACCTAACTTCCTCAAGCATTGTTATTCGCATTACCTGAAAATAGACACTCGAAAACGTCAACATAATGTTGGTGAGCTCGTAGGTTTAAGAAAATAGTATAGTTGCCGTGTAAAGTGTTTAAGTAGGACAATATGTGCACGTATAGCATGTAAAGCGTGTAGATGTTGTACCAACATCCAATCCACCAGGTTCAATAGGAATCAATAGGAATCAACCATAGTTATCCAAGCAGTTATTATCGCATACCCAGCTGGAGCATAAACCGTTGGCTCATAGGAATATAGAAATCAATAGTCATCAACCAACAACAAGTGTTCTATGCATATACGTCACGTAAGTTGTCCAAAAGAAATAAGAAATAGTTATCACGGCATAAAAGTTTAAAAGAGAGTTTGAGTGTCATTTCCCCCCGAAAAATATAATAAAAAGGGGCCACGAGTACTCACCTTAGTCTCAAACGGAATTAACCTTGCAAAGAACGGGTACGGGATCTACAACAAGTATAATGCACATAAGTCTCATGCTTAAGTGTTTAAACTTTCTAATGTAGCCTAAAGACATGTGAAGTGATCCTATATGATCCTATGCCACGTGCACGTTACTGATTTTAATAAACTGACTTTAAACAATTTTAAAACAACACAAACGACCAAAATAAAATCCCAGAATTTAAATACATAAAGTTTAATGCTTTGACTAATTTCTGGAATTTTTCCAAAATTTACTAACTTGATTATCTATTTTTAAAAATTTCGAGAATTCAACACTGCCAGAAATCTAACTGCACCAGCGCAACAAAAAGTTTAAATTTTTTAAAAATAGTAAAAGATAACTAAAAATTATGAAATTTTTCCAGAAATCTCCAAACTCATCAAACTTGCTACTGTAAAAATTTCAATCCAGAATTCGAAGGTTTAGACCAATTTAAAAATCGAAACTTTTGACCCTAAATCCACCGAACATACTGTCAGTTTGCGCACCTAAACGATAAAATCCATTTGACCGACCAAACGACCTTCAAAAATTACAAAACTTAGTTTCGGTGAATCTAGACTCAAAACACTACATTATAGACAAAAGAATCGACGAAAAATCTTACGAATTGACTCTGATACGGCCTCCCAAACGTAACCCTAGTTTACTGTCAGAAACTGTTTTCAAAAAGACTCAACTTTTCAATAAATATCAAAACTTTAATCCATAAAAACCTAAACCCTTCTCATAAACACGTTTTTGAACATCCTAGATGGATTATAGACATGCTTTATTCATGATTTCAGATCAAGAGTGGACTAGAACAGAATGAAAGGCACAAGATACATGAATACATATGCTTACCTTGAATCCCAAGATGAAGAACTATAGAAAGAATGAAGCTTTATGCCCTCTTGATGCCAAAATCGACAAAGGAGAATGGGGATGATGAAGTCGACGTGAAGGAGTTGTGGGGGGCTTAAGTCGACGGCAACAAATGGAGAGAGAGAGGTGCCGATTTGTAAATAGAGTTATTAGGGTTGGTTTAGGTTTATATATAGATGGGATAACGATAGGATTCTAGTTTAAATTTCAAATACTAATCAATACTTATCCTATGGTTTAAAATAATTAACTAATAAATCAAACAAAACATATCTATATAAATATATATATGGCCGTAGATATATATATGTATATTAATATTTTTTTTTTAAACAATATAAAAATTATGACATGTGGCTTTCTAATGCAATTTCTTAAATGAATAATTAACTAGGCACTAAATAAAACTTAGGATAAACTAAATTTCTAAAATTTTCTAATGCCAACTAAAATGCTAAAATACCAAAATTACCCTAATATATAAGTACGAGCAAAAATTTAAGTTTAGAACGCGCGGTTTAAAGTACTAACCGAAATTCGGTGACGGATGTCACAGTATCCCCCACTTGAGAGAATTTCGTCCCGAAATTTAACTTGTATTGCTATGCAAAGTATTTTTGCTTAAACAGATGTGGATACTTGGTTTTCATATGGTCCTCCCGTTCCCAAGTAAACTCGGGTCCTCGCTTAGAGTTCCATCGTACTTTAACTATCGGGATCTTACTGCGTTTCAACTTCTTTACTTCCCGATCCATGATCTCAACAGGTTCCTCCACAAAACATAGAGTATTATCTATCTTGATCTCGTCCAAAGGCACATGCAGATTCGCATCCGCCAAACCTTTCTTTAAGTTAGATACGTGAAACGTATCATGTATTCCACTCAGCTCTTGCGGTAGTCTCAGTCGGTATGCTACGGGCCCAATCCGTTCGACGATCTCAAACGGTCCTACATACCTTGGTGCTAGTTTTCCTTTCTTACCAAACCGTACTACACCCTTCCATGGCGATACTTTAAGTAGCACAAAATCACCGACACTAAATTCAAGTGGTTTCCTTCGATTGTCTGCATAACTCTTCTGGCGATCTCTAGCTGCTTTTATTCTTTCCTTGACTTGAAAGATCTTATCAGTGGTCTCTTGAACAATCTCCGGACCAATCAACTGACTTTCGCCAACCTCGGTCCAAGCAATAGGTGATCGACATTTTCTCCCATACAGGGCCTCAAACGGTGCACACTTAATACTGGTATGATAGCTGTTATTGTAGGAAAACTCGATTAAGGGGAGATGAATATCCCAGCTTCCCCCGAAATCAATAACACATGCCCTAAGCATGTCCTCTAGCGTCTGTATGGTACGCTCACTTTGACCATCAGTTTGAGGGTGATAAGCTGTACTCATATTCAATCTCGTTCCCAAAGCCTTTTGTAGCATTTGCCAAAATCGTGAGGTAAAACGACTATCACGGTCCGAAATTATAGACACAGGCACTCCGTGCCTCACCACTATTTCACGAATGTAAATCGTTGCCAACTTATCCATCTTATAATCTTCACGGATTGCTAGAAAGTGGGCTGACTTAGTCATCCTATCCACAATAACCCAGATTGAGTCGTGCCCACTACTAGTCCTAGGCAGTTTTGTAACAAAATCCATAGTTATCTTCTCCCATTTCCACTCCGGAATCTCCGGTTGTTGTAAAGAAGGTTTTTGGTGTTCGGCTTTTACTTTCGAGCAAGTAAGGCACTTGCTAACATAGATAGCTATGTCCTTCTTCATTCCAGGCCACCAATACAAATCTCTCAGATCATAGTACATCTTATCAGCTCCTGGATGGATAGAGTATTTCGTTGTATGGGCTTCATCCATGATCAGTGTCCTCACACCTCCCACTAGTGGTACCCAAAATCGTTTCATGAAGTACAAACCACCGTCTTCCTTTTTCTCTAGTTGCTTGTCTAAGCCTCGCAACACCTCGTTTGGAGCATTCAGATCCTTGGTTGCCTCCCTCTGAGCTTCGAGTATCTTATCCTTGATGCCTGAATGAATCGTCATGCTCATAGCTCGCACTCTCCTTGGCTTAACCCTCTCTTTCCTGCTCAAAGCATCAGCTACCACGTTAGCCTTACCCGGGTGGTAGCGAATCTCGCAGTCGTAGTCACTGAAAAGTTCAACCCAACGTCTTTGTCTCATATTTAACTCCTTCTGATCGAAGATATGTTGCAGACTCTTATGATCGGTATAAATGACGCTTTTAGTCCCGTACAAATAGTGTCTCCAGCTTTTGAGCGCAAAGACTACAGCACCTAGCTCTAGGTCATGAGTGGTATAGTTCTTCTCGTGAGTCTTCAGTTGTCGAGACGCGTAAGCAATTACCTTGCCCCTTTGCATCAGCACACATCCCAGGCCTTGGTTTGATGCATCGCAGTATACTACAAAGTCGTCCGACCCATCGGGTAAAGTCAGAATTGGTGCGTTACACAACCTATCTTTCAGCGTTTGAAATGCCTTCTCTTGTTCTTGTCCCCAACTAAACTTCTTGTCTTTCTGTGTTAGAGAAGTAAGTGGCTTCGCAATCTTCGAAAAATTCTCGATGAATCGACGATAGTAACCTGCCAATCCTAAGAAAGAACGGATCTCCGAGGGTGTATTAGGGGTTCTCCATTTCTCTATGGCCTCAACCTTACCGGGGTCCACATGTATGCCGTCTTTATTAACCACATGGCCGAGGAAGTGAACCTCCCGCAACCAAAACTCGCATTTCGAAAACCTGGCTCTGATACCAATCTGTCACACCCCGCCAAGGCGGAAACGCGAGGCGTGACGGAGAGAATCGTCATAACACATTGTTAAGTTAATAGAGAAATTTCTAAATGCAATAATCCAACGTGTCACGACGTTCCCCGACACAAGAGGGGACTTGTGCCGCATTAGGTCGATATTCACGGCAAACATAGTCAAGAGAATTAAACACAAAAAAGGTGATGATTCTGTTAGCACATATTATACAAAATTGAAAGTACTTTGGGATGAATTGGCAAATTATAATGCACATTGTACTTGTGGAAAGTGTATTTGTGGAGGAGCTAAAGATATTGAGCATACTATGTCTTTCTAATGGGGTTAAATGAGAGTTTTGCACAAATTCGTGGCCAAATATTGTTAATGGATCCAATTCCTTATGTTAACAAGATCTTTTCATTGGTCATACAAGAAGAGAGACAGAGGAATATTGGACTAAATTCTGCGTCAAATTCTTCTGTGGCGTTTAATGTTCGAAATAGTTCTAATGGTACAAATAAGTCTCGAGCTAATGGCAATCAAAACTATAAGAATTTCAGAGATCAGCCTCCTTTTTGTACCATTGTAAAAGAAATGGCCACACGCAAGACCGTTGTTATCGATTGCATGGTTTTCCTCCTGGATACAAATTTAACAATGAAACTCATGCTAATTCGGTATCCCATAATCCGTCACAACATGAGCAGAATCAATCGAATAATAATGCTTCTGAGAATGCTACTGAAATCACACTGGACTCACTGACTCTCTATGCCAACAGCTAATTGCTTTACTCTCAGGCAAACTTGCTTCTGCCAATGTAGTTACTGCTTCATCTGATTCAACTGAATCTGAAGGTACTTATTATATTCTGAATCTTACATCAAATACTTTTGTGTCAAATGTGTGGATCTTGGATTCAGGGGCCACGCAACATATTTGTAACAATAAAAAATTGTTCACAAATATTCGAAAGCTTTTTAACACAAGAGTGAGATTACCTAATCAATCACTTATACAAGTTCAGCTAATGGGTGATGTGAAACTTGCCAATGGATTAATTCTTGAGAATGTTTTATTTGTTCCTCAATTTGAGTTGAATCTCATATCAGTCACTTCTTTAACCAAAAACAAAGTTGTTATGGTTAAATTCTATCATAATATTGCTCTCATAGAACAGATCCAAACAAATATGACGATTGGCACAGCTGATGTAAAAGAAGGGCTGTATTTGCTAAGGAATGCAGAAAAACAAGTGGGTATCAACATTGTTTCAGTTCAACAATGGCATCAAAGGCTTGGTCATCCTTCATTCAACAAGTTAAAGATGGTTGACAATTCATTTTCTTGTAGTACAGATAATCACAAGAATTTTTGTTCCATTTGTCCGTTAGCAAAGCATAGAAGGTTGCCTTTTGTTTCTTCTAATAAGCTTGCAAATAAGCCTTTTGAACTCATTCATTGTGACATTTGGGGGCCATATCATGTTCCTTCTTATCAAGGACATCGATTTTTTGTTACAATAGTTGATGATTACACTCGTTTTACATGGGTATATCTTATTAGTCATAAATCAGCTGTTCAAACCATTATACCTCAGTTCTTTGCCATGGTTCAAACACAATTTGATTCAAAAGTCAAAATGTTCAGATCTGATAATGCAAAGGAACTTACCTTCACTGAGTTTTTCAATGAGAAAGGAGTACTTCATCAGTATTCTTGTGTTGAAAGACCACAACAAAACTCTGTTGTAGAACGTAAACACCAGCATTTGTTAAATGTTGCTCGGGCATTATTCTTTCAGTCAAATATCCCGGTTAAATATTGGTCTGAATGTATACGCACTGCTGTGTTTTTTATCAATAGAACTCCATCAAAAGGACTTGAGAATATTTCCCCATATAAGAGATTAAATAAATCCAGACCTGAATATGATCAATTGAGATCATTTGGATGTTTAGCTTTTGCTTCAACATTACAGGAACATCGTACAAAGTTTCAGCCACGTGCACGTACCTGTGTTTTTATGGGATATCCCATTGGAATGAAAGCTTACAAGCTATTGGATCTTGAAACCAATCAATTTTTTACTTCACGAGATGTTACTTTTCATGAGGACATCTTTCCTTTCAAAAACTCCACTACAAAGTCTTTTCCTCCGTTACCCTCGCAAGTTGTTCCTCATATGTTTGATACATATGATCATGATGATCTCATATCACCAGCTCCAACTCAAACTCAAGTACCTATACCACCATCTCAAACTCAAAACCAAATTCCTATACCACCACCTTCAGTTCAAAATTCGACTAATGATCATCATCCTAACAAAGTTTATTCCAACAAGAAGTACAAGATCACGTACTCGTCCTTCTTATCTTCAGGATTATCATTGCAACCTGGTGCATAACATCAAAACTGATTCATCAAACTGCAAGTATCCAATTTCAGATTTTATTTCGTATAGTCGCTTATCTCCAACTTATCAAGCCTATACTCTTGCAATTTCAACACAAACTGAACCTAAAAGTTACAAAGAAGCTGCTCAGTTCAGTGAATGGCAACAAGCAATGAATGAAGAATTGAAGGCCTTAGAGATGAATCATACTTGGAAAGTTGTTTCACTTCCTGCAGATCGAAAACCACTTGGCTGCAAGTGGGTTTTTAAGATTAAAAGAAAGGCTGATGATACTATTGAACGCTATAAAGCAAGACTTGTAGCTAAGGGTTTTAATCAACAAGAAGGTGTGGATTTTCTAGATACTTTTTCTCCTGTTGCAAAACTAGTAACAGTCAAAATGTTATTGGCTATTGCAGCTCAAAATTCTTGGCCATTGTTACAATTGGACGTGAATAATGCGAACCTGTTCATTATCCCATGGATCCTAACTCAAAACTCTCAGCTTTGGATGGTGAGCTTCTTGAGGATCCAACAAAATATCGAAGACTTATTGGTCGATTAATGTATCTAACAATCACAAGACCGGATATTGCTTATACCATTAATCGTCTAAGTCAATTCATTACTCAGCCACGAATTCCTCATATGCAAGCTGCAGTTCATTTGTTGAAATTTCTCAAATTACATCCGGTTCAAGGCTTGTTTTTATCATGTAATAAATCTACTCAGCTTAAAGCTTTTGTAGATTCTGATTGGGGACGTTGTCAAGATTCAAGAAGATCTGTTAGTGGTTTTTGTGTTTTCTTAGGTGATTCTATGATTTCATGGAAGTCTAAGAAACAAACAGTGGTTTCTCGTTCATCCACAGAAGCGGAATATCGAGCCATTGGTGCTGTGACTTCTGAAATTATTTGGCTGCAACATCTTTTGAATGATTTTGGAATCAGCAACAAAGCTCCTACGTTGGTATTTTGTGATAATGAATATGCAATCAAATTATCGACTAATCCAATCTTCCATGAGCGTACCAAACATGTAGAGTTGGATTGTCATTTCATTCGAGATAAAATTGATGACAAAACAATCAAATTGATGCCTATTCGAAGTGACTCTCAGCTTGCTGATATCTTTAAAAAACCATTACCAAGAGCAAAGATTTTACCACTTGTTTCCAAGATGGCACTTCAAAACATTTTTGCGTGTCCATCTTGAGGGGGTATATTAGAGATGTAATGTTTATTTTACTGTTAGAGAAGTAGTTGGTTAGTTAGGCTCACGTTAGCATAATCAGTGTAGCTTAGCTTTGTGTATATAAGTTGTTCTTTTTCCCTTTTTCAATAATAATGAGAATACAATTTTCTCTCTTCCTTCTTTCTTAATAGATTCAGATATATGATAATCCAAGATCGACATCGATTTAAAAGCTCATAAGAAACTAGCGCAGTAAGCATCGTGGTGTAAAAGCTCATAAGAAGCAATATTATACCAAATGCATTAAGAAGAGATATACATGCAGCACAACCACATAACAAAGCTTCTAGTAGTCAACACTCAACTTATTCACACAAATCATCGTTCACAGACACACACCACCACCAGATGATGAACATAAATACATAATGCTCCCGCAACAATATACAGCATCTCCTGCACATAAATTTGAGATAACAGTGAGATCACAATATTCGGATTTAGGAACTTATAAGTTGTGCTGCAAGTGTAAATCTTATTATATATATAACTTATAATCGCATACACTCCTTACATCTATAGCTGTTGCTCTAGTTAGATTAGCACAAAAATGGCGCTTGCTGCGGTTTCATAATCTAAATTCAGACCAAACGAAATGAGACAGCAAAACTATTGCAGACAACCATTATCTATCTTTGATCCAAAATATGTTACTCTTTTAATCTCTATTCAAAGGTATTTACACATTTAACAAATCGTCAAACACGCGCTTTAAACTATGTACCAAGATTGTGTGCAGACCAAAAAAAATTGCAACTTTATAAAGAATATAATCAAGTAGAGTTTGTGTTGTAAGACTTACAGTAAGGGACCATGTTCCACCTTTGATTACCATCTTTCTTCCATTCCCACAAAACAATTTTTGTGCCATCCCGCACGCCACCATGGTTTTTGTCACCGTTAAATGCATCAACATTAAGCCGAATATTATTCACCATTCTTACTGCCCTATAGCCATCACCTAGGTCTTTGCTTTCAGTCCAAAGAACAGATTCATCAAGCTTATCAGGGTTGTATTCTATCAGCTGAACCTGTGGAAGAATTCACAAGTTCATTGTCAGGCCTTATATACATATTAATGTTTAATTATGGATAATTTATAATCTTTTATGATCACTATTAGTATTTTCAAGAATGAACACAATTCAGGGTTAAACGTATAATTCAAATTCAATTTTGATTAAGAAATCAAGAAAACGATAAGGCATTCACATACAGGATAAGTTGCACCAATTGAGTGTTTCATGGCTTGACCAGTGGCTTTGTTGACCAGAGCAAAAGAGGGATAACCCTGTTCATCCTTCACTCTTGTGCTAAATTTTAAATCTTTAATCCAATGCTAATTCAAAATTAAACAATAAATAAATCAAAAATTGGTTAAAAAATTAAACAAAACGCAATCCCAGAAATTCAAAAAGCTCAATTAAAGTTTACCTGATGAGGATCAGAGGGGTTAGACGGGGCAAGGATCACTTGACCGTCACGGATGGTGAGAGAGTAATCGGTTTTCGCCTTGCAATAAACCTTAACTGTGGGTTTATTGTCCGTATATTTTTCGGGTTTTTTCTGGTGATCAGTATGGTGATGATTGATAACCGGAGGCACGTGGGGGTAATGGTGGATGACTTGCGGTGGTGGTGGTGGTGGTGGACGGTGGTGATCTGCGGTGTACGGAGCAGGGGCGTGATGTGGTGGAGGAGGGTAGAGGTCGACTCGGGGTGGAGGTGGGTAAGGTGGTTGATGGTGGTGAAGGATGGTATGAGGAGGTGGCGGTGGATAGGGTGGTTCGTCGTGACGACGGTGGTGGGTGGTGTGATCGTGGTTGTTGGCGTACGGGTCCATTTCTTGAATATGCTAAAAAATCAATACTATATTTCTCTGCAACGTCCAAGCCGATTAAAAAGCTTATAACTCTCACTTGTACAATTACGGTTCTAGCCTTAACGAGTATGGAAGGAAATGAATAGTGTTGGGTTAAAATGGTAAACTTAATGTTGTTAAGATTAGTAAGCAAAATATTAGTCAGAAATAATTTGATACCTAACTTACCTGATAAGTAAGACCTTCTATTGGTTATACAAGACCATCCGCAATGGTACGTTTTTACCAAAGCCCACAAAATTACAGAAAGTGTAGACCCCACCCCCATTTCAATAAAAATAAGAAAAAGATTTAAATACATTTACATACAGATATTAATAAAGTTTTTAAAAATAGGTAAGACTATATGAAAAGTTTTTGATGATTTGTAAAATAATGTGGCATTATGAAACATCAAAACTTTAATTACCGAGAGTCTTTGCACTGTGAATTTAAAAAAGGATTGTTTGTTAAAATAGAATATTAAGTATTGAACAATTTTATTGTTTGAATAATTCAAAACATTTGTATGAAAATGCTTTTGAATGAGATATGTTGTGATAGGGTTCTAAACAAATAATCTGAAGGGTTTAGTTCCTAAAAGTATATCGAAGTTGACATCTTTTGTTATTGTGTATACACATCTTTCATTACTCACATTTAATACACCGAACTCTTCAAAACTACCGTTTAATGCATCTTAACTTATGATAGCAGGTTAAGGGTGATGTGGATCCGGTTTTGATGATGTGGCATGTGTTTTGAGTGATGATGTGTAATTTTATATTTAACAATAATTAAAAATATAATATAATAATAATAATAATAATAAAAACTAAACCCAGGGGGTTTCATCGATCGTGGGTTTCTCATCGGGGGGGTTTCGATCGTGGGTTTCACTGATCTTGAAATCGATGATGTTCTTCATCGTGATGTTCTTCCAGATCTATGTATCGTGCGTTCATCAAGCAGCCACCATCGAACATTAGGGTTTCATCATCAACATCGATCGTGGGTTTCTGATACGAACAGATGCAGATTAGGGTTCTTCCACTCCATGGTTTTGGGGTTTGATTTGAGATTCCAGATTTGGTGTTTTAGGGTTCTTCATCATCAACATCGATCTTCATTCGATTAGGGTTTCAGCCACCATTCGCAGCCACCACCGACACAAAGAACAAACAGGCGACGAGTTAGGGATTCGCAGATCTTGAAGCCCTACTTCGACTGTGGATTAAAAGAACTTCATCGATCTGGTACCATCTTCATCTTCATCTTCATCTTCTCTCCGGCGAGTTAGGGTTTTCGATTCGCAGCTACCACCACCGCCTTCATCTTCATTTTCATCGAGAACAGAAGGGTTATTTGCAGGTTCATCTTCATCTTCATTTTCATTTTAGGTTTTCTTCATATAATTTTAGGGTGTTCTTCTGCAAAACTCAGATCTGGGTTTCAAGCAGATCTGTTGGTTTTGATTCTTCTATTGTATATTTAAATTTGGGGTTTTCTTACTTAGGATTTCTTTCAATCAAGTACTGATATGTTCTTAATGTTTGAATGTTGTTCATTCGAAGATGTTAGAATCAGATGTTTTGCATTTCAGATCCATGTTTGAATGATGAAAATGAAAACCTAGTTCTTCAAATGCTATTCATGTGTTTTGTGCGATTTGTTTGTGTTCTTCGAAGATGTTAGAACACATCAGATGATGTTTGCATTCCAGATCCATGTTTGAAGATGATGAAGATGTTCTGGGGAAGAACACATCAGATGATTTTTAATGTGTGTTCATCTTCTTGTTCTTCATCATCTTCATCTTCATTCTTTAAATTAGAAGAGGTAATATGATGTGGCAAAATTTAATGACATGGCTTTACACATGTGGCATTCTTAGGACATTAAAATAAATAAAAAAATTCAGAATTACCGGTTACCTGCTTAGCAGGTAACCCAATATACTAAATGGTAGTTTTAGGAACTTTGATGTATTAAACGAGAGTTTTTAAAGATGAGTGTACACAATAGCAAAAAGTGACAACTTCAGTGTACATTTAGACACTTTTAGGAACTAAACCCTAATCTGAATGATGTAAATTACCATTCAAACCTTAATATTGATTTATTATATTATAAGATATGATTGTTACAATGCAACTTGTGAAAGAAATAATATTGAAGTAAAATACTTGATTGTTAATGATTCAAAATGTAATTTAAGATGAAATGATTGTTATTCTGTTTCATTCATCAAAAATTTTATTTAGATGCGGCAATCAAATACGTTAAATATTAAACGACTCAGCATTAGCATTTAATGGTTCATTCGGCCGTAAAAGAAACATCCCTAATTGTATTAAGAAACAAGTGTAGTATTTTTTATTACGACGTTGTATTTTACCGAGTTAAAATAGATATCATTACTCAAAATATGTTTGAACTAATTATTTTTCTGATTATACCTGTTCACACAATTTCGATAAAGTTAGAAACCAGTTTTTTATTTACATTCTTATTATTTTAAGCTAATGGCTTGTTTAAGTTTACAAACTTAAGTTGATATATATAATATGTTGAACTTTGATATGATCTTTATTCTTTGAGTTTAATTTATCGAAATTTTATGCTTAAGATCTCAATCAATTTTTTACAGGAATGATCCTAAATGTTTAACCCTTGAGATTGTTAAGGCCCTTTATACTTATGAGTAATAAATAATAACTATATATATTTTGATTTAAACTAGTAAACATATTAGGTATATGACAAAAGTTCAAACGAGAACTGTTTTTCGTACGAGAACCTCGAGAACCAATCTGAGCCACCCAATTCCCCCTCCTTCAATATCATCACCCACTCATAAATCACTCACATGCACTATGCCACACTTGATCTCCCCACGCTCCACATCCATGAATTCCCCTTTATCAAATCAACGGCTAAGATTGGTTCTCGCAGTTCTCGTACGAAAAAAAGTTCTCGTTTGAACCGTCCCCTTAGGTATGTTAATTTTTTAAGAAATGATATATCCTCCTAGTTTTTGTTCTTACTTATCATCCTACTCATTTGATCAAATTATGTGTCAAAATCAAGGAAGGATGTGAGGAAAGAGAATTAGGAGGATGCAATATGAAAAAAAAAATAGAATGATATTTAATTTCTCTAATTGTTTATCTATTTTTGAAAAGTAGATGTTTTCATGCAGGCCGAGATGATCGATCGTAATGATCTGTTTAAATCGTTTGTGAGTTGAAGGGTATTTAGGTATTTTTGTATATAAAATGATAAAAAGAAGTTTTTTGTTATATATGTGTTTGACAAATTAGCTAATAGCTAATTTTTAATAATGTAAATGATAAAAAAGAACAAATTATAAACAATTAGAGAGATTATTTAGATAATTTAGTATATAAAAATTTTCAAGCTTTCAAAAAGCTTTTTGTAAAAAAATAAGCTTTCATATTTTTATCCGAACATAACTTGTAGTTTTTTTCCAAAACAAAAAACTAACAGCTACAATAACCTCCAAAAAAAACTTCCCACCAAACATATTGTAACACCCCAAGGTTTGAAAATTTTCTTACTTATATATTTAATTTAAGAGTTTTGTGTGATACATGTTTAGTTGGTAGTCTTTATGTGTTTGTGTTGTTAATTAGAAAGTTGAAGGACTAGTTTTGCAATTTCAGAATAGTTAAAGAAGTACAGGGACCTGTTGTGTCAATTTGTGAAAGTGTAGTTATGAGTATTAGCTTGACTCATTTGGAGTCAAACTCTCATGCTTTGGATACAGCCTCACGATACACACACACCTTCTTAGTATTGCACTACTGATTTCGATTCAAGGGAAGGAAATTATCATCTAAGAGTGATTCTATAGTGACTTTACAGCAAAGGTATACTTTCTATATAAGTTTATGTGAGTTTTAAGTCAAGAAAGGGATTCATAAGGTTTAATCCTTGAGTTTTTGGTGTTAGTCTTTGTTTTGGTGTTGTTCTATGTCAAGATATGTGTTAGGAAGTCATTGGAAATGTTTAAAACTCAGTCGTTTGATTAATTTTGAGTTTGTTCAAGATTTGAGTGGATGAACATGATGAGTTTTAGCCGTGCGAAGTGAAACCCATTTCGTGCGTAGTGACTTCATTTCGTACAAAGTGCTCAATGTGAGAGATGAAGTTGATGAGTTTTGGTCGCACGAAGTGTGAGTCACTTCGTGCGTATGAGAGTTCACTTCATGCGTAGTGTGATTCACTTCACGCGTAGTGTGATTCACTTCGTGCGTAGTGTGGTCATCTCGTGCGTAGTGTTCAGAAGTTAATTCAGTTATTATTTATTGTTTGTAGGCAATAAGAGTTGACACTTTTCTGATAGGAGCGTAGTTCTTAACTGCTGCGGAGGTGAGTATACTTACCTTTACTCAGATTAGCATACGTGCGTATATTATATTGCATGATTGTGAATAACATTGTAGTACCATTGCTTCAGATACAGAAATGGGCCGGGTATATTGAGATCCTTATACCCAAGAAAGTGTCCGGGGTTACTATTACTTTATATAGTATCCTCCGGGACCAGTTAACAGTTTGGAATAGAATTACAGATTATTGGTTGGATGTGAGACATCCAAGCGAGAAGTTGTTTCCATTACTTTGGTTATTATTTTAGTAGTATACTCACTAAGTGTTAGCTTACGTTTAGTGTTTTCTGTTAACAGGTGCGTCAGGCTCAGGCAAGGGGAAGGCCCCAGCGGCTTCTTAGGCTGGATAGCTCCTGGCTTTCTTTATGTTAAAAATGTTTTTAAAACACTACTTTTAATAAACCAGTTTAGTACCAATGTATATAGTAACAATCTTTTGTAAAACTCCGATCCTTTTTTGGTGTTAACAATTGTATAATATGTTTAATAGATTTCCAAGAAAAGTGGTGTTACACATATCCAAAGAGTCATAATCGGAAGAAGTATCTTTTTTTCTGAGTTATACACGAAATAATCCTTATAGTTTCATTTGTTTTACGGTTTAACACTCAAAAAATTTTTTAACACGTAATAACATAATGTTACATTTAAATTATGTTTTAATCATCAAAGTTTAACTTGTATAATTTCGGTTTAAACCTCAAAGTTTGTTTTTAAATGGTTTAACCATAAAGTTTATTTTGGTTTTTGTTTAAATTCCTCAAGTTTTAGTTTAATTACGTTTCGCCCACTTAAGAATTAAAACATTCAGGATCAAACTGAAATACAAATGAGAATTTAAGGATTAAAACATAGTTCAAATGAAACATTATGGTTATTACGTGTTAAAAAAACTTTGAGGTTTAAAGCAAAATAAAAGTAAAACTTTGAGGATTAAAACATAATTTAAATGAAACATCATGGTTATTACGTGTTAAAAAAACTTTGAGGATTAAACCATAAAACAAATAAAACTTTAAGGATTATTTCTTGCTTAAACATAGAGATGTAAACGAACCGAGCTTGACCCTTATCGAGCCAGGCTCGTTTAGGATTTTTTAAGCTCGAGCTCGAGCTTGGCTCGTTTAGAGCTTTTGATGTTGAGCTCGAGCTCGGCTCGTTTAGGCTAGGCTCGTTTAGGCTCGGGTATTATTTTGATATCTTTATTAAAACTATATATATATATAATTATTAAAAATATAAAATATAAAATATAAAAATATATTATATATGGAGCTCGTTTAAGCTCGCAAGCTCACTCTTTGAAGCTCGAGCTCGGCTCGTTTATTAAAAGAGCTTTAATCTAGGCTCGAGCTCGAGCTCGTTTAGGCTCGGCTCGTTTCGAGCTTTTAACGATCCGAGCTCGAATAGCTCGCGAGTAGCTCGGCTCATTTACATCCCTACTTAAACCTTTTTTTTCTCTTTCATACCTAACAATAAACCACTTCTATCTAAACAACAAATGAAAATGAAGACATTAAATAAGGATAATTTAGTGGTGATTATGGGAAGTTTTGGTGGTGCATGTTGATAGATTACTAGCACCGTACAATTACAAAAATTAATGTTTACAAAATGATAATTAACCACGTACAAAAAGATCATGAGATAATAACGAGAAATTAAAAACATTCAATCGTTCCACAATCTAACCAGCACATGCAAAATATATCCTGCAAAAACCATGATCAATAAAGGGGACGTTAATACCATACGATTCATGCTGGAGGAGTTTGGCTAAGCTTAATTTATCAAGTGCTTATTTTTAATAAGCTCCCTTTTTAGGTTTATTTTCTAAATTACGAGCTTATTAGAAGTCGAAAATAAATCTGAAAAATGGACTTATAAAAAAATAAGTTAATAATAGTCAAGACTCATTAAGAGTCAAGAAAGGAACTTACATTAATAGCTGATGATGGTCCACCTTTGGTTATCACCACCATTCCAATCCCATAAAACAATCTTCGTGCCATCTATCACGCCACCATGTTCCTTAATACCCTTTTCTGCATCTAAGTGAAGATCAAAATTACCGATGGGCCTAAATCTCTTCTTACCCAGCGTCCACATAACTGATTTGTCAAGTTTATCAGGATTGTATTTTGTCAGCTGTACCTAAAATCAATTTACAACAACGTACACATGCATATATAAACACATGCAGGGACGGAGATAAAGGGTGGTAGATCACTCCGATGAGAAAGCATGAAATGGATGATCGATATAATAACATATATGTATACCGGATACTTTACACCTATGGAGTGTTTCATGGCTTCACCCGTGGCTTTGTTGACCAAAGCAAAAGAAGATTGACCTTCTTCATCCTTCACTTCTTTGCCAAACGTCTCGTCTTTAATCCAGTGCTGCATCGCATGCAAGCAGTTTCGATCGTATGATACTCATTCCATCATTTTATAACTTGGTTATAGTTAAATTAAGACAATTTACAGAAAACTAATTAAGAAACGTAAATGTAATTAATACCTGACGAGGATCATTTGGGTTGGTGGGGGCTAGAATCACTTGACCGTCACGGACGGTGAGGGAAAAATCGGTTTCAGCCTTGCAGTAAATCCTGACTGTCGGTTTATCATCCGTAAAAGGTTTTTTGAATTTCGGGATATCGGTAACCAGATGAGATGTGTCGGTGCTGTTATCGGAAGGTTGTTTAGGTGAACGGCAGCAGCCAGCTGGCATGCAGGGTGGAGGGGAAGGCGGAGGGTGGAGGTGAAGGTGAGGTGGATACGGACGGCCGTGGTGGAGACTGTATGAGTCCATATGTTGATAACAAACGTAAATCCATACTCCTTTGAAATCGCCTAACTCATGGAGTGGAAAGGGTGGTTTTTGAAGAAGCAGCGTGGCTGCCTCAGACGGCGGTGGTTCCCTGCAGTCACAGCAATGGTGGTCGTCGGCCGGACAAAAAGTGTGCATACTTTTCAGTTTCTTCGTTTGAACTATTGTGGTAGCTAGCGGTCAAGATTAAGGCTTGGATATGGTCGCCTTTTAATTTACCTCAGGGTTCTCCACCTTGGTTTTGGCTCCCGGCCATTCGTCTTCTTCTTTCCAAAAGATACTACGATAGACAGTATTAATTGCATTCTAGCATCCTCTCTAGTCTCTATACCAAATAGATTTTTTTTTCAAAAGTACTGTCATTTTTATAAAAAAAAAAACTTACTTTCACTAATTTTTTGAAAATTGATAGTACTTTAAAAAAAATCTTCAAAATTATATATCCACCTACTTTATTATATAATTTAATACGGGCATATATGAAATTATCTCTAATAATTTTGACTCTAAAAAGCCAAAATTGATTCTTTGATTTTAAGTGAATAACACAAAAAAACGAAACTTTGACCACGAAATTCTCCATGAATACTTGACGAAAATTAATGAATTTGGTGTCATTTGAAATGTAAACGATAATTTACAAGATTCTTCAAAAAAAAAATCACGCAAAACGATAACAAATCGACCAAAAAAATAAAAAAACCGAGCTGAGACCGGGTGAACAAGTAATAATTTTGACTCTAAAAAGCCAAAATTGATTCTTTGATTTTAAGTGAATAACACAAAAAAACGAAACTTTGACCACGAAATTCTCCATGAATACTTGACGAAAATTAATGAATTTGGTGTCATTTGAAATGTAAACGATAATTTACAAGATTCTACAAAAAAAATCACGCAAAACGATAACAAATCGACCAAAAAAATAAAAAAACCGAGCTGAGACCGGGTGAACAAGTTGTAGGTCGCGAAATGAGCATATCGATACATTTTTTGTAAGTTGAATGACCAGCTGTATAAAAAAAGTTAATGTGTCATATTGGTTGTATATAGTTACTTTAACCCTTTTTCAAAGTTTGATACACATAATAATATTTTCAACACAAATTAAAATTTGGAATATAATTTAATACATTTTAAAAAATTAAACCCTTTTACCAACAAATTAACCTCCGTTACTTTACCAAAGCTCCCATTCTTCTGCTTTTTATCGGATTAAAAAGGCTTATTTACCCATCCACACTATTTCTTTTGGTAACAGACTACTCTGAGTCTACAAACTTTGTTGGTGCATATCCTTACGTTTCAGAAAATTCAAAATATATTCATACATTTTACAATACCAAAGATTGATGAATATTCGCACACAAAAAATTTTAAAAAAAAATATGACACAAACTATCTAATCTTTACATGTGAAACTGGTGGAAAATAAACAAAACTTGAAACTAAAAAACATAAATAAAGTGTCAAATTCTTAATCTTTATAGTGTAAACTTTTTTCCCGGACTTTATTTGTTATTATTTTTGTATATTTATAATCTACTTAAGATAGATTAATAAATTATATACTATAAAGAGATATTACGTGCGCTTTGTTAATGTCATAATGTGTTTAGTTTTTTAGTTTACAAAGTTGATAAAAATGATACAAATTAACAAACATATTCAAATAATTATGGATGAATGGTGTCATGTTATATTATTCAATAATTAATGAAATCCTAATACAATCCTTGTATGAACCAAGTTTTATGTCAATATAGGGTTTTAAAGATTGAAAGAGAAAGAAAGAAATCACATGGGATAGAGGAGAAAGAGAAGATATACAATATTCATCCCATACATACCACAAACACTCAAACATACACACTCATCACCTATCAATTAAACACACAAACACAGACCGAGATACACACCTAGGTATGTAAACGAAACATACACCTGAAACTACACAATCAATCCATGATAAGAGAAAGAAGAAAAGGGGGATGAAAGGGGAGAGGGAAGCCATTATAGTCATGACCGGGAAAACTTAGGTACGTGGTGGTCAAAGGAGATATCGATCCACAGAGAGAAAGTGTGTGTGTGTGTGAGAGAGAGAGAGAGAGAGAGACGTAGGAGACATGAGGATTTAAACTATGTGTTGAATATATTCAACTGTAAGTCATTCTTCACTATAGGTGTGAAAGACACATATACAAACATACTCACAAAATCTGATTTGTGAAACACACATACATACAACGAAACACACACATAACGCTGAAACACTCACAAATCATCCCATAACTGAGATACATACAACATATTCATGATAATAATAATAATAATAAGAGTAAATTACAAACTTTGTCCATGTGGTTTGTTTGAAATAACAGTTTTTGTCTCTGGATCTAAAAAGTCACGGGTTTAGTCCTTCCTAACCCGAGTTCATTTTGCTTTTGGTCCGCGATCCGTTGGTCAAATGTTAAATATATATAAACGACCATTTGCTCTTCCTTCAAGTCATGTAACTATTTTCAATTTTGGTTCCTACATGATTTTTATTTTAATCATTCCGCTTCATGTTTGTAACTCAAGAACGCAGGCCAATCATTCCCAATTTGTTCCTTCACCCTTTTTTCGTTTACTTCCCGTCTTTGAAAAACTGGAGAAGGGAGTGTTATTGCACCTGCTCACTTGGTTGATCTCTTGGTCACTCAACTGATATGATAGCGTTCCTCAACTGATAGGTCATCATCTTGTTTCTTGCTCAGCTGATCACAGTTAAGGTGTTAACTTATCTAGTGCACTTAGCTAATCACAACAATTACTATCTAACTTAGCAAATTACAAGTTTAATATTAAAAACACATGTTAAGATAAATTATAGTCTAACTTAAACACTGGTTTGTTAACACCAAATCCTATTTATTTCAATAGGCATGTTTGATAATTTAGGTTAAAATGGTTATCTCTCGAACAAAAGGAAAGAATTTAAGACACCATTGCGTTACATCTTCTGGATCTTCATACAACATTGTCGTGTCACATTCTTATTGTATACGTAATAATATTGTTGTGTTGTTGATTTTTAGTTTCAGTGCTTCCTATACACACATTCAACTGTGTCTTCTTGTTGCTTTTAGTTAGGGCTTAGTGTTTCACTACTTTCTCTATGGGTTTCAATGTGTTTTCTTTGTAGTTTCGATCAAGGTTAGAGTTTCATTACGTATTGCACAAATTTCATGTATCTGTTAGAGCATCTCCAATCATACTTCATCCCTTCAAAATGAAGAGCAGCTTCATTCCAACCATACTTCAAAGATCACTTCAAATATAAAGTATTGAGAATCTCTCTACACTGAAATTTGACTTTTTATTCAAAGACCCCATCTAAAATAATTTTATATGAATCTTATTTTTAAATATTGTATAAAGAGTAATGTTGAAATTGAAAGATTGTTTAGAATGCATTAACCATTAGACCCTCTAAAAAAAGAGTTAATTTCTCTTAGGATGTGTTTGTTTGGCACTTAATGGTGCCGTTCAGCACTTAATGAGATTTGCTGACCGATTCAGCGTGTTTGGACCTGCAAAAAACAAAGCTCTGAATGGAATTAAGGTGCTGACCGATTCTGATCCAAAAGCCTCTCTGAATCATTCAGATACGAACATATGACGCAAATGCCCTCACGTTCCTATCTATCGGTTTTTGTCTTCCACGCCTCTCGTTTTTTCTATTGAATCCCTACAAGAACGAGATTGTGATTCGAATCCAACACTACAAAATCATCACGTTTCGTTAAGGTACATATATCGATTTGTGAAGTGTGTTTTAAATCGATTACATATAGCTTTTTTAAACCCTACATGAGCAGTTTATGATTTTTTTGCAAACAAAGCAGGAGCCCCACATCACGATTTTCAGTTTGATTTCCAGTAGCAGACCATATATAATCTCTTTGTATTTTCAAAGGATCATAAGGTAGGGTATATTTCATTTTTACGCTTCCCCTGTTTAATGTTTGGTTTTCAAACGATTCCCCCCATTCTTATGATTTCCCTGTGGACCTCATCTATATATGTGTGTATTATATATATTATTAATTGTTGCTGTGTCATGTTTTTATATATATACACGATTCCCCTGTTGAGTGTTGACCTCATGAATATATTGATGTATTGAATGTTGCTGTATGTGGTTGTTGTGTGTATATATGTATGATGTATTATGTGAATATGGATGTATGTATATTCTTTGGACAGTGTGCTCATATATGTGTGTGTTGTGTCATTTGTTTCTTCTTCTTTTTTTATTAAGAATATAGGTTTCATTTGCATTATAGTTATATGTTTTGTTTGTTTATTATTTGATTATAGTTATATAAGCTCCACTAGTTATTAGTTTATATTTCATTAGTTTGATAGATCATGTAAAGTATTCCTATTAGTTACTAGGTTTTATATTTTGTTATGAGTATTGATGTTTTGAAAAAAAATGTGTTTTTATAAAAATTTCAATGTGTTTTGTAGCAATTATTGAGAACGTTGCAAACATAAAACTTAATTCAGCACTTAATCATATAGAAGGGTAATATGGTCATTTTTAGTCATTCAGACGGATCATTCAGAAGTAGTATCAAACAGCTTTTCTATTCAGGACAAGGACCATTCAGAACTTTTAATCATTCAGACTTCAAAATCATTCAGCGCTAAATCATTCTGTTTTAACAAACAGCGCCTTAGTTGTTTATCACCGCAACCGATTCGTCTATTTACCTATTGACAATCTTCCGCGAGAGACGGCCGACGGAAAGCAGAAATCGAAGAGAAGCTTGAAGGTTCGATAGTCGCTTGCGAGTTCCGACTTCCGAGTGGCAGTTTGCTGTTCTCGATTTTCGATTCTTCACAATCCACATTCTTCGGTCGCTTGACAGTCGCCTTGAGCCTTTGCTTCGAGTCGTCGGTTTTCTTCAACCTCGGCAGAACAGAAGATTCAAACTCGCAAGTTAGTTTTCTACCTTCCCCTTCCTTGCTCTAATTTTTTTGTGGTTCTTGTTAATAGATTATTTATGTCATTTTCTGCCCTAAATTGTTGGATTATCCACGTTACTTTCTGCACTAATATTTGTTTAGTACTAATGTTAGATTATCCAACGTAATTAGGGTTTATGTTAAACTTATTAGTTATTTACGTTTGATTGGTGTTTGGTTATCGACTTACCGTGATTAGGTTTTTTGTTAGATTTCTACTTTGATTATGATTTATGTTAATTTCTACTTAAATGGCGGATTAGGGTTTATGTTAAAGCAATATTAACGATCATACTCGTACAAACTTCAAGTTGTAAACAATCTGGATCGCTTATCTATTTAACAACAAAAAAACCAGGAAACCAGTAAAAACCCGACTTCGAAATTATTATTAATTTCTTTAATTATATGGTGTCATCAGTCACCAAAAATTCTGAATCTGCCCCAGACTGCAAATCTGTGAAACCAGTAGTTGTAGGCTTATGTGAAACACTAATAAATCTTGAAACTAAGTATTCTGTTGAAAGCAAATTAGCTTTAAGAAGTCAACTACAAAATATTGAAACCAATATAGTTTTAGCATATGTGAGCATGAACGTGCAAAACAGTTGTAGCTAAAGTATCTTACTTCAGAAATTTATATAATTTTCCAGCTGACAATCAAATTCCTATGCACTTAAGGCTTAAGTCTTTAAGCAACCAAATTGAATTTACTGAAAGTAAACAAAGAATCAAACCATCAATCATAGAAACTAGCATAGATTGAATAGAAGTATAGAACAATTGACAATTGGCCCAATGGTGCGAATCAAGTCAAATATAATTGTTATGCGATCGAGTCTTGGCAGCTTTCAGTCTCTTACTCTCTCACCATGACTCACTTACAATCACACTCACAACTCTTGGCAGCCTTATAAACGTTTTATTTTGGTGAAGTACTATGTTTAGTTCCATTTGTTGAATTTCAGTACTGTGAGTTCTGCTCAAGCTGTATCTATGTTCATTTATACAATTTGGATTCCCTGTTAATTTAAGGTACACACACTAATAGACCCATATGTTCTGTATCAAATATTCTTACAGTGTCATTCTAAACAACTTCAAATTTGAACGAACATTTGAAAAATGGCTATTCCAGCGGTAACCTGTGTTTTTTATTTGTGTGCATATTAGTTTTATATGTTTTTAAAAGTCATAATATGTGTTATTTGTATATTTCAGCTACCAACTAATTAGGTGTGATCCGGTGTCCATTGGGCATCTTGTCTAGCTCGGCTGGGCATGTTCTGACAGTTTTTTTGTTTTTTGTGCCAATGTTGTGGCAAGCAGCAATCTGAATTCTGCAATGAACAAGGGAGGAGCTGGTGGAGGCCCAAGTGGTGCAGCAGGTCCGACAGCCGCCGCCGCCACCGCTGCTGCTCAAAAGCAGAAATCCTTGCAGCAGAGAGTTGACAATGACATTGGAAGCATCGTTGACAATTTCAGCTTTGTTGTTAATGTTGCCCGGGTACGTTCTTAATGTGTACATGCCTGTAGCATGTATAATTCCCATCAAGTCTAGCACTCTAGCCATAATTTACTAAGAGGCTGTACGATTTGACTGAAATGTTTTTTATCGTGTTTGGGCATGAGTTTGAGGAAATATGATTGATACCTACGATATTTGGAATCTTCCATACCTGTCTAGAGCTGGATTTTGAATTCTTTTTGCATATAATTTACTTTTTGGGTAAAGTTGAGGTGGTTGTTATTCCATGGGTTCTATAGTATTATAAGGCAGGTATAGTTTTAAGACCAAATGTACTCTAAAAGGCTGAACATAGCTGACCAGGTTCCTCACTTCGCGGATATATTAAAAGTGCAACCTGGTATCCTAAATTGGAAAATTGGTCAATTTTAGGCTCGAATCATCTAGTTTGGGCATATATTCCTTGCGACTACTTTCTAATATTATATCAACGAAACTAATGTGTATCAATTACCCCTCAAAAGCCTAAAAGGAAGTATCACATGTGAAAATATTGACCACTTTTGAGCCATGGCCTAAATTGACCATCCTTCCAAGTTCAAGTTATCATACTGCATCTTTTACTTGGTAAGCCAAGTACATGGTGCTAAAATGTATTTAGGCCTAGTTATATCGAAACAATTATGTTGTATTTCCAACATAGGTTAGTTTGATTTTAAGTTTAAACAAAAAAAAAGTAAATTAGGTTGATTGTTTTACAAGCATGGTGTCATGTTTCTACCAAAGACCATGATTCTCTTTTGAATTACGTGTTCAAACCACATGACGTTGAATGTGTATATATGTCATATAGGTTAATGATCCTCCTGTCAGAAATTCACAAGAAGCTTTCATGATGGAGGTACGGGCTGCAAGAATGGTAAGGATCATCATTTCATTTTCGACAATAGCTTCATCGAAGTTTGTTACTATTGATCTTTCCGGCAGTTGGTAGAAGTATTCTAGTTAATAATTCTCAACAAGCTATAGAGACACCTCACACACATCTTGTCTGAAATTAGTCATTTCTTTACTGGTATTTTTCCCTTGAAGGCAAGAGAGATCTCCGTTGTACACTTCTCTCTAACATGGTAGAGATCACCCAATTGCACTTCTCTCTTTTACAAATAGGAAAAAGATAAACATATCTAAAATTATTCCTCTCTTTACATTGGGTAAGAGATGAACCACACTCAACTTAACTTGATTTGGTAAGATGAATACAATGTATGCTCAGAGGTATCCCTTGATGCAAAACACCTTTTGATAGTTGGAGTGATACCTTTGATTATACGTTGTATTTAACTTTACAAATCAAGTTGAGTTGGGTGTGGTTCATCTCTTATTTTTTGTAAAAGAGACAAGAAAGGTCAATATTAGAGTAAATTGAACAGATGGGATCGCTTGCGTTTTACGAGAGAAGACTAGTGAAGAAACTCTGGTTGATGGCTAAGGAGTGTAGTAATGCGAGTTAGGTTCATCTTCCAATGCCCTTTAGCTACTTCTTTTTTCGTATTTTACCTGTTTGACTCATGAAACACAATCTGTGTTGGCTTGTTTACATATAAATGGCTTTGTTTTCTTCATACAACCAAACCAACACCTGGAACTAATGTACTAGTTGATAAACAACAGGTACAAGCAGCGGACTCTTTATTGAAATTGGTATCAGAGTTAAAGCAGACAGCCATATTTTCCGGATTCGCATCTTTGAATGACCATGTGGACAAGAGAACCACAGAGCTAAACCAGCAGGCTGAGAAGACTGATAGGATGTTGGCTAGGATCGGTGAAGATGCTGCTGCTAGTCTTAAGGAGATGGAATCACATTACTATTCTTCTGTTCTCAGGACAAACCCACATTTGCAACAATGAACACACACCTCCAGTTGTAGCGCATGTTTAGAACATTCTCGCTAATTTATAGCTGGAAACAGTTGCACTTGTCTGCATTGTTATCTTGTGCCTTTCTTCATTACTGCACTGTTTATTTGTTTTAGTCTGAGACGACACTTATAATGGGTAAGGTAGAAAGATAGCTTTAAAATACAGGTTTACATGGGTCGAAGTGCTCAACATCATTACGCGAGTAGTTTCATAATTGTTAATGCATAAAACATTGTAAACCTTTTAGTTTGAAAAACTGGATTATATTTAAATTAATATGAATCAGTTGGTCGTGCTTGACCGAAAATCACAAGTGGTACGCAGTGTCTTAGCTTACCTTTTGGGTTCAATATGCTAATCCTTAAAATACTTATGAATTGACGAAGATAACTGATGAATAACAAATCAAAATTGGACAATCGCTTACAGATGTGGAACCATAATTGAAAAAAGATATATAAACAATCACATATCTGGAACCATAATCGAAATCACTAATGTTCATGAGCAAGGACATGTAAGTCAATCTCTGTATAACATCAATTGCAACACTTGCTATATGCAACTCAAAACCAAAAGATCAGAACTTGCAGCCTAAGAAGAAACTGGCTCGAGGGAGGGTAATTTTATGTTAGAACTAATAATAATTAATAATAATATCGATTTTTTTAGTTATTTGTAAACATGAAATTACATATCACCAATCATATCATCATCACTTACGTCAACAGAACTTGTCACTTTAGCTTGCCACATATCACTACAAGTTTATTACATTACAAAAAAAATTTGAAAAATTTAGAAGTAATAAAAAAACGTGTAAAGTTAAAAACGATTTAGTGAATTAACCCCATTTTTATATACTATTATGGTTATTAATTTCTCCTGTTCTAGCGATTACTTATCCTTCTAAAGTTTATTCTTAATTATCTTTCTCGTAACACGATCAAGACACATTAAAATCAAGAGGAGAAGAAAAAAGAATAAGTAGACACCTGGTTAAAAGCATATATCTTTTTTTTGTTCTTTAACAAGTTTTGGTATTCACTTTTCAAGAAATCATACGCGGATTTATTATGTAACTATAATAATGGTGTCCCTAAACTACCAACTGCTAGTTGACCAGAAAAGCCACATACTAACTACAGATTATTAAGCCTAAACAAAACATATCACCATCTCCTTTTCTCATCTTCCATAAAAGTGCACTGGCCATGGCCTTGTTTTCAGGCTGTTTTCGGCTTTGAAGCTGGTGGAGGTGGGAAGACCAGCCGGTAAAACCAACCAGCCAAAACTGCCCCTAATGATGGACATATCCAGTAAACATAGAACTGCTCCCATGTATTGTGTTTATTATATATGTATGCCCACCCAAACGCCTGCACAAAACGGTGTGAACAGTCATTTCATCCTTCTTCAACAATCATGTTTTGGATAATAAAAAGAACAAAAAACAATCATGTTACAATGATGCACATATAATTCTACAGAGAGTAGACAATTAGCATATCTTGCTCAAAGTCAACCTATCAGATTATAAATAGTCAATACTCAAATCTTGATCCGCCCTGATTTTTATTTTGCTAAAACTGTATGAGGGAGTTTTGTGGTTTCTGGCATTAAGTATAGTGCAGGCAGCAGCTATGGCAGTAACGAAAGGAAAATTATATAAGCACACAGTGCAGTCAGCACCAAACCAATGTCAGAATTTTAAAATCAGATGGCTATTGCTTTTGATTTGGATAAAATTTCGTGAAAGAAGATGATGATTAAGCCTTACCTTTTTACCTTTAGGCTTGATCCTAAAAGAACTTGAGATAGACCATGATAGTAGACAAGGATATCACCTTTGGTGGATATGGCAAGTATATAGACTATATATTACATGAATAAACAGAACTGAGACAATCATTATGATCACACAACTGGAAGTGCTCAAGAGAAAAATAACAAAGGGATCTAAGTTTTTTTTTTTTTTTTTTTGAAAAGCATATACCTTTATACCAAGAAAACCAACCAAAGCATTACATCCCTGTCCTTAACTTTATACATGGCAGCTAAGCCATGCACCTCCACAAATAAAGCAACAGATATGAAGTAGCTCTAAAAGAACATGAATGAAATAAGATGCAACAAGATGCAACAAAGGGATCTAAGTGGTGGCTAACTAGTAATACAAATGGAACTAGTTGTTGAGATAGTTACAAAATCCTGGAAATGCCGTCACTAGAGATGGAAAATGCGCGGGTCAGCTGGTGAACTGGGTTGAGATGACTAACACCTTCTGTCCTTTCAAAAACAAAAATTTCCTTTTTTATTTTATAAATAACTAATAATGTAACGTATTACAACAACTATCTTATTAAAATGATCAATGACTTTCAAATAATTTAGGAGTTTTTAACCATTTACATACACCAAATGAAATGTTTTTTTCAGTATTTCACTCATTTGAGCTGTTGGAGGTAAAATATAATCCAAAATAGGTAAAATGGTCAAAACTGCCACCTGTAGCTCAGTAGCTGTCAATATTCTTCATTTTGATGGTCGAAGTGGTTTATACCTTGTCAAAGATGCCACAAACAGGACGAATGGTACTAACGCAGGTATAGGACTAAAATTATACAAAAGTATTGCTGCAAAAATAAGTACAAAAGTCTAGGAAATAGGCATAGCAGATGACTCAGAAGCTATTTTGCCAATCTTTTGATACCATTGCTTGGATTTGTTGCAACAAAGTCACATCCTATGGGAGTGTCAATATGATTTATAGTGATTCTTTCTCCATTCTTTGTTTTAAGCTATTGTAACCAATCTCTGCTTGTTTTTGCAGGTTTGTGAAGAAAAATGGAGTGAACATGGCAACCAAGATCTCATTAAAGTACCAAATAAGCATATATGAGGATCAAATCCAAAGTTCAAGCTCAGCCAAGTAATTCTAAACCAAAAGAGTTTTCTAATACTTACATTGGCAGGATTCATTGAAGGACCTGTGTAACTTGAACCAAGAACAATCACTACAATAGTTGCCACAGAAAGCATCCAATTCTTCCAAAAATAGCTCTGAGGACCCTTAATGATAATCAAGAGAACAACAAAGGTGATAACAAAAGTCAAAACCCCTTCTGCAATTGCTCCAGTATGCAAGTCAACTCTCAGGGAAGGCCCTTCTAGCAAATGTTTGTACTCTAATGGCATCAACTCCAAAAGAGCCAATACTCCACCCACTGCACCGACTGCCTGTCATGAAAACCACATAACACCTCCTTCATATCCAATGTAACAGTTAAGCTCTGAAAATTCACATAATTTCGTATGAACTTGATATGCTTATATACTCTAGTAATCCAGGGCAATTTCCATGATCGAAGATACCGATCTATTACGCAATTCAACTACAATCTAACAATTAGGTATAACGTTTTGTTATATTACCTGAGCAGGAAAACGGACAGCGGTGGACATGAGTGTATCATCATCGGCACCGACACCGGCGACGATGAAGGCGATAGTACCGGTAGCATTAAAGCTGGCGCCACCGAAAGCATCGGCGATCAATCCAAAGAAGAAGGAGATGAGGAATATAAGTGAAGTAGTGATTAGAAGGGAAGCCATGCCTTGAACGCCAATCATATTGGCAATGACGGAAGTAGCAGCACCAATGGTGGAAGCACAAATTATCCACATGAAGGTCACCACAGCATCGCCGATTGCCGCCTTTACCACCCCCATATCTAGAAACGAAGGGAATTCAGATTCACCAAATATATACCATAATCAATCTGGAGATGAAATGAAATCCCTTCACCTGAATCTGAATCTGGAACCCAAAACAAAGAAGTGACCCCACCTAAAATCAATGACATATGTGGGGACTGTTTTTCTAAATCCAAGATCTACACATAAAAAATTCACTTTTTGCATTATCAGGATCTTAGTATTTTTAGTCGAGGAATATTTAAATAATAAAAATATAGCCAAAGGAATGAAACTAAGTTTCAGTTTCGTAATATGAAGGAATATAAATGATTTTGATTTCATCCATGTCAGTTATAGAATGACATTTCTCTACCTAAAGGAATATTAATACTTCAAAGAATTTAATTTCTTTCCAAATAATATTACCAAACGCAATATACAGCGGAAATTGATTTCAATTCAATTACATTCCTTCACATTACGGTGAAACAAACTGGACCTAACCTTTTATTTCGTTAAAAATTAACACTGAATTTTTTTTAATTAGGCGATATTAATTGTTCATTTAAGTCAAAATTCATACTTGAGTTTATGCGAAGATTTTTTTAAGAGATGTGATATATCTTTCTGCTAATTCATCTTACTCACCAGATCAACAAAATTTTCATAAATCAATAAAGAAGATGATGAAAGAAAATTTAGTAGATTTCACATGACATTTTATGATAAGTATGAAAATAAAGTATGAAAAAACAATAGAAGAATCTATCATTTTTCTTTCTGTGATATCTTCTATCTACCCGATTTCCCCTCCATGATTTGTTATCATGTTTTGTTAAAAGTATATTCTATTTGTTAATCATGTTTTGCCCTCCCTTACTTATTCCATCTATCCAATTTTAACACTTGTTTTGATTGTATGAGTAGAAGAATTAATAGAAAATTTTCGTAAAAAGATATAAAACTTTTATGAATGTACTACTTGCAATTCCAACATAAATTAACGCGAGATGATAAAAAGTAGCATGCATACTTTATATTACGTCATAAAACATGAAAATGAGTAGGCGTCAACACAAGATTTAATAAAAAGCAGATCACACTCTACACATGCCAAAAAAGACATAAGATTCAAAAAATAAAGAAATTAAAGATTCGCTTGCTCACTTTATAAAACTTTATATATTATCCCTCCAAATTAAATTCAATAAATGAAATAAAAGCAAACTAATTATGAACAGCTAGCAGCACCACCAGGCACCACCCACATGGACAGTGGACACCATGCTTGATGCTTCTTTACTTGGTTGTTGCTTATTTGCGCAGTGTTTAAAAAGATTGTCTTGCCTTCGCGTCTTGTTGGGTTTTTTTTTTTTTTTTTTTTTTTGGGAATAGCAATCTTAGTACACAGCACAAATAATAAAAAATAGATTACATCTCTCACACTAATACCATAACACTTCTTACTTCTTTAAGACCATCCATAGCGTCCTCAGCGGTTAGCTGGGGGTTAGCTGCGGTTCCGCCCCCACACCGCTACGCCCCTAGAGGGTTCAAACCACGGCTTCCCCTCAGGTTTCCCATAACTGTTGAACCCACAACGGTTTTCCATTTTTTTTTTACTTTTTTACACCAAGGGTCACTTTTTAAAATAAAAAATTTTTTTCTTTCAAAAACACCTAGCCAACGGCTAGTTTTAATTAACTTTTTTTTACCTAATTAACTCTATAAATACCCTAACACTATTTCACATTTTTCACACAAACACAATCTCATCTTTCTCTCTACATCTCATACTTTTTCTCTCTATTTTATATGGATTCAACACCAACTTCATCGCGTAAAAGCCGTGGTAGGGACTCGGGTTAAGGTTCAACACCAACATCGGACCCTAACCTCGGGTTTCAAGCTTTCTCTCAACCGGGTTACATTCCACAACCGGAGGTCGGGTTTCAACATTTTCAACCACTTCCCCTGGATGCTTTTAGTTCACAAGCATGGATGATACAACAAGGATGGCGCCCCGCCCCTTTCAATCTCCTCCACCGTCCTACATGACCCAACCCGGTCAATTCCGGACCCCCTTCCAACCCGACCTACACTTTTCTTTAGAAGACGAGTATGTCCCCGAGGCTCAAGAACCGTAAACACCTTAATCTTTCCCAAACCATACAACGGATAAAGGAAAAAAGAAAGTTTTTGAAAACCGAGCTAAAACGCAACCTTGGACCGATGATGAAGAAATGGTGTTGGTACTTGGTATCCGCATGGACGGAGATTTCCGAGGACCCCGTCGCCGGCAACGCGCAAAAAAACCGTATAATTATTTATTATTTATAATTACTGTAACTATTTATTAATATAGATTATTATGTTTATTAGTATTTATTATTTATTATTACTATTATAATTTATTACGATTATTATTTATAATTTATTATTATTTATTTATTTATTATTATGTAGAATGCTTTTAGAAGAGAGTATAAATACTTTTTTACTCACACCTCAAACGTGACCCATACCGTTCATCCTCTCAGTCAAACACCAAGTTCAAGCAATTGAACTGTATAATAACGTCTTTTACCGACATCTACAACAACTTGCAAAATGCGGACCTTATAAAAATCGCACACCAACGTTATCGAGCGGAAAATAACGGGAATACATTTACAAAAGAACATGCTTGGGAAGCGGTACACAAAAGTCCTAAATGGACAAATGTTCCATTGATGGACACTTCGGGCTCTACGTTTCGGGCTACAAAACGTAGCAAAACATCGGAGTCTTCCGATGTATGTCTTGCGGGTAGTGATGGAGATGATGATGAATTCGAGCCCGAGGAGCCTCAACGTCCCACCGGGAGGGACAAGGCAAAAAGGGCACAATCGGGAGGAATGGGCGCGAGTGGGTCTACTCCGGAGGATAGTGTAAACACCTTGTTGAGCCAATTAAGCACTTACAATCAAAGTGTTGGTTCGTTTAATACTTACAAGATGAAAAAGCTTGAGGTGGTGGAACGAGCATTGGGGGTAAAAGAAGAGACCCAATTGGAAAAAGATTATGCGTTTTTAATGACCCCTCACGACCACCTTGCGGAAAAACTTTTAGAAATTACGAAGAAGAAAAAAGTGGCTATAGAAAAGAAGTTTGACGAATTTTACAAACATACCTAGTTTTTTAGATGGTTTATTATTTAATATTTAATATTGATGTTTAGTAATGTTATGATTTTTTTTATTATTATTTGTATTGTTTTAATTTTTAATCAATATAAAATATTTTATTTTGTTATATTATTAAATGTATAAAAAAAATAAAAAATAGTCGAAAAGGTTAGGGTTAGATGGGGTATGATACTCCACTTGAGGGTTGGAAGAGGGTATGAGAGAGAAAAGCTGATGTGACGCAGATGTGATAGCAGGGTTCAGTGGGTTTTGTAGGTGTGCTACAAAAGAAAATTTGTAAAAAAACGTTTAAAGCAATCTACATAATACATAATAATTAAACAATAATAATGATAATAATAGTAATAAATAATATAAAATAATAGTAATAATAAATAATAATAGTAATAATAAATAATAAATAAATTGTACATAATAATATATATTAATAAATAGTTAAGTGTAGAAACTAGAAAGTTAAAAAAAAAAAAAAAAAAGGGGTGAGGGTTCATGCAAAGCTCGAGTGCTCGAACGGGAAAATACTGGACCGGGACGGGCTTGAAATGTTTAGATTTATCATTGCTGATCTAGTGAACCTAGTTAATAGCCTAAGCCCAATCCGCATAAGCCCATTAAGACATTTTAGGTTTTAGCTGCACCTCACGTATAAAATCTGAACCCTATCGCAGCAGTCCCTCATTGCGAAGCAGGGTTTACGAAGTTATCTTCTCCACACCGCCCAAGCAAACTGAATCGAAGAGGTTAAAGTGACGGCGCCGTCGCTGTCCGCCTTGGCTTAGCATCATCACCGCTGTGTCTTGGCCCACGGTTTTGTAAACCACCACCATCTCTTCCTTTCATTTTCTAGGGAATCGTTAGTTTTTTTCTTCCAAACAACACAGTAATGGGAAAGGTATCTAAGGCTGATAAGAAGATCGCCTACGATCAGAAGCTATGCCAGCTTTTGGACGACTACACTCAGGTCCTTGTGGCGGCGGCTGATAATGTCGGATCGAACCAGCTCCAGAACATCCGTCAGGGTCTTCGTGGCGATTCCATTATCCTTATGGGCAAGAATACTATGATGAAAAGATCTATTAGGATGCACTCTGAGAAGACTGGAAACAACGCGTATTTGAATCTCATCCCTCTTCTTGTTGTAAGTTTAATCCCTTTTTTCATAATTGCATTTATTTCTTTGTGTTTTGAAGTACTTTGTATGGCATTCATCTTTAGTGACTCATCTGAAACTTTTTGTGCTGAAAACGGTTTGTAGAAGTTTATGGAAGCACGGTTTTATGAATTCATGTAGTCGTTTATATGATATTATTATCATGATTAATAATTTATTTTTCAACTTTTGTGTTGTAGGGAAATGTTGGTTTGATCTTCACAAAGGGTGACTTGAAGGAGGTCCGAGAGGAAGTTGCTAAGTACAAGGTGAAGTTTTTTCTTGTCATTTTAGTTGGATTTTGAATAACCTATTTCTGTTTTGTATTAGGGTTTAGTTATAGTTTGATTGATATTGTTTACTGGTTCTTATATTTTATTGGGATCTACTTGTGGTTTTTATCAAGGACAACCTTTTTTTGATGACTAACATTGTATGTTTGCTATCTTTTCCATAATATAAGAAGAAATTGTTGTGCAATATGTACTGCATCACTTTTTTCTTAGGTGATGGTAGTTTCTTAGGTATATCTGTAATTTGCTCAATTTGCTTTGCTAGCTCTGTTTTTTTGAAAATCATTTGCTTTTTCCTTTCAAAATTTGACTTTGGTCGGAATTGCGTATTTAAAACAGTGGGCATTGTTTTCTGAAGTCATGCATTTCGTGTTTTTAAAATCACAAGTGTGTCAAGATTTACAGGTTTGTGATTGATTTATATTTAATTATTATGGTTTATGACGTTTTGCCATCTTTGAATCAGGTTGGAGCTCCTGCTCGTGTTGGTTTGGTGGCTCCAGTGGATGTGGTTGTTCCTCCAGGCAACACTGGTTTAGATCCATCTCAAACCTCTTTCTTCCAGGTGAAATACATTATTATGTGTTATTTGTATATATAAGCTACATTCTTTCATTAATATAGATGCTTTGGAATGTAATCCTTACTTACAAGTCCACAACTCATAACTCTTTAGGTCCTTAACATTCCCACCAAGATTAACAAGGGTACTGTTGAAATTATCACCCCTGTGGAGCTCATCAAAAAGGGTGACAAAGTGGGTTCATCTGAGGCTGCTCTTCTAGCCAAGCTTGGCATTAGGCCATTCTCATATGGTTTGGTGGTTGAAACCGTTTATGATAACGGCTCAGTTTTTAGCCCAGAGGTGCTTGATTTGACTGAAGATGACCTGATTGAGAAGTTTGCTTTGGGTGTCTCGATGGTCACTTCTCTTGCATTAGCCATTCACTATCCAACAATAGCAGCTGCACCACACATGTTGATCAATGGCTACAAGAATGCTTTAGCCATTGCTGTTGAGACCGAGTATTCTTTCCCTCTTGCTGACAAAGTGAAGGAGTATCTGGCGGTATGTTGGTCTTTTGGTCAATAACTGATATCTTTTGTATTATTTTTGTCATGTTAATTTTAAATGCAATTTGACAACATTGTAGGATCCAAGCAAGTTTGCTGTTGCCGCACCAGTTGCCGCAGGTGGTGGTGGTGGTGGTGCTGCTCCTGCAGCTGCTGCAGCCGCCCCGGCTGAAGAGAAGAAGGAAGAGCCAGCCGAGGAATCTGATGATGACATGGGATTCAGCTTGTTCGATTAGATGTTATGTTTGAGATTTTTTTTAATCAGTTATCAGACAAGTTGTTTGGTTTTCCTTTCCGTCAACTGTTGAATATGTTTGGATTTGAAGTTTCAGTGTTTCTATTTAGATGTTTTTTGTTTTAAGAATCTTTATAATATGTTTAGACAGTTATGTTTGTTCAATAGATATGAATATGGTGTTTGGATTAACTTATACGGGTTTGTTAACATGTTTACTCGGGTTTGCACTGGTTATTCATATAGAGTTCAGCTGGTTAATATAATACCATTGAAAGCCTTTTGAAAACCTTCTATTAAAACCAGTAACAAAGTCGAAAAGACCATTTTGCTAGTAAGTTCCAAATTAAGGGTAAAAGTGAAACAACGTAAATTTTAGGACTAATATTACGAGTTAAATAACAGTGCAGGAAAAATTTTTGTTGATGCAAAAGCCTCACGACCTTCACTCTACTCCTCTTTCTCTCGTCATTGTAGTTACAGATCGCTCCTTTTTTTGAAACTTGGTTATATGATGAAGATTTTCAGATCTTGAGATATCTTATTTGAAACGATTGTTGAGGATCTTCCATCTAAGTGGTAAATGCCTCATGAGCTGAGACGAACGTGATGAGCAGAAGAAGGGATTTGTTTGTAATTTGACATGAATTCTAAAGGATTCTTCCCGTCACTTTCGTAAAAGATTTGTATATTCCTTTGTGTGAGGGATTTAATCGAATTTGTAAAATCCAATTTCTTTGAAACTATGAACCAAACACAACTTAGAGTGTAAGGAGTTGTTACATTTTATCACACACACTACACTGCAGTTCACACACACTGCACGAAAGAAATAAGACTTTTACAAAATGGTGACAAACAACGTCAAAGCCCAAACCAGCGGTTGACGCATCGGCGTAATGGAAGGAACACGTGGTATTATGATACGGAACGTGATTGTATTTATTTATACATATATCGATCATTATTGTTACAAGTAGAAGCAATGTGATCAAATATTTATTGTTGATAATTTACAAATACTTTGAACTTATTATAATATATTTTAAATAATAAAACTAATAATTTAGTTAAATATGATATTTTGAAATATTTAGATTACATAAATAGGATTTAGTTAATTAATGGTAATAAATCAATTAATTAATGATGTTTATCCAATTAAATAGATCTATTTAGCTACTAATGAGATGTGATTTGCATGGTGTATCTAGTGTACGTACATAATTATACATAAATATTAGTTTGATGTTTATCCAGTTATATAGATAAGTTGGGGTTAATAATGATGTGTGGTTTATATGATTATATAATGTACGTACGTAATTATATATATTAGTAAATTTTAGTTTAATTCTAAAAAGTTAAAATGTTTATTTTTAATTTAATTAATGGTTATCTTTATCTAATTCTATAAAAGTCAAAATCAAAATTTTAGAATTAAAGAAATTAACGGTTAAAATTAAATCTTTTATTAAATGAAGGGTCTAGATCATCTAATAATTTCTTTCAAATTAGTCTTTTATATATATTAGAAGATCTTCAAATTATGTTTTGAAATTTAAAATTTTGAAAGTTCTATGCGAATTGTATGAAACACCATTTTAGTTTAGATACACCTAGTGATTAGTTAGAATATACGATTTTCTTGTCGATATTCTATTTCTAAGGGTTAAATTTGAAAATATATGTATTAAATTGAATATTTTAACAAACTAATCTTCAAATTAGTTATGATAATATTTTAAATTATTTTTTTAAACCTGATTCATAGTTTTAACAAATTAAAGGAGTTGATTTGTTAAAGTTATTTAAAAAATAGAAGTATTAGTAAACTAAAGGGGTTGATTTGTTAAAAACAGCTTCAAAAATAGAATGATGATGTCATTACCTTTTATTTTAAATTGAATAATAATGTTATCACATTTTTCTTTTAATAAGTATATAAAATATAAGATAAGATAATGCTTGTTCTTATAAGACCATCCGTAGCGCCAGCGGTATGGGGGTGCGGGTGCCCTGCGGTTCCGGGTGAACACCGCTACGCCCCAAGGGGGTTCAACCCGGCAGTTTCCCTTCCGGTTTCCCACAACCGCATGAACCACAACCTTTTTCTTTTTTTTTTACTTTTTACACTTAACTATTTATTAATATATATTATTATATACAATTTATTTATTATTTATTATTACTATTATTATTTATCTATCTATCTATTTATTATTATTATTATTTATTATGTAGATTGCTTTTGGAAGATCCATGCTAACCTACGAGCGGATTTGATCTAACATCTTTGGCGCAAACGAAACGACGACAACGAGGATAACTAGTTTTTTAGATGTTTTATTATTTTATATTTAATATTGAATGTTATGTTATTTTTTTATTTTTAATGTTTCGTAATGTTAGGATTTTTTTATTATTATTTGTTTTGTTTTAATTTTTAATCAATATAAAAATATTTTATTTTGTTATATTATTAAATGTATTTAAGAAAAGAATTAAAAAAAAGTGGAAAAGGTTGAGGTTAGATGGGGTGTGGTACTCCACTTGAGGGTAGGAGAGAGAAAAGCTGATTTGACACAGATATGACAGCAGGGTCTCAGTGGGTGTGATACGGATGGTCTAACGAGCCCAAGTTTTAGGTTTTATGTGTTCATTGACGTAGCAGTAATTTCGCATTTCACAAAATCACAAGTTCGAATTATGTTATTCAGTCATTCGTGAACCTAATTAACGGCCCAAGCCCAATCCGCATAAGCCCGGTTATAAAAGCTGCAGCAGCAGTCGTCCTGGAAGTAGGGTTTACAGTCTTCTCCATTCTCCACTCTCCACCGCTGAATCGAAGAGGTTAAAGGGACGGCGCCGCCGTTGTCCGCCTTGGCATTACCGCTGTGTCTTGGCCCTCGGTTTTACCATCTCTTACGTTCATTTTCTAGGGTTTCATTAGTTTTTTTTCTTCCAAACAACACACAGTAATGGGAAAGGTATCTAAGGCTGATAAGAAGATCGCATACGATCAGAAGCTATGCCAGCTTTTGGACGACTACACTCAGGTCCTTGTGGCGGCGGCTGACAATGTCGGATCGAACCAGCTCCAGAACATCCGTCAGGGTCTTCGTGGCGATTCCATTATCCTTATGGGCAAGAATACTATGATGAAAAGATCTATTAGGATGCACTCTGAGAAGACTGGAAACAAGGCGTATTTGAATCTCATCCCTCTTCTTGTTGTAAGTTTAATCCTTTTTTCATAATTGCATTTATTTCTTTGTGTTTTGAAGTACTTTATATGGCATTCATCTTTAGTGACTCATCTGAAACTTTTTGTGCTGTAAATGGTTTGTAGAAGTTTATGTTAGCATGGTTTTATGAATTCATGTAGTCGCGTATATAATACTAGGTTAGAGACCCGTGTATTGTAGGGTTGATTTAAAGAAATGTTAAAAAATTTAAAACTTAGAATTTACAAAATAGATATCAAACAATAGTTGAAACAAAACAGAAAAAATAAAATTAATTAAAGTAACTAAGAAACAATGTTAGAAGTAACCATATATCAAAACTCGAAACAAACCTTCAAATCTTATTCAACCTGAAACTCCTTCATCCTTGCCTGCCCTTGGCTGTTGTGAACCCCCGTTTGTCTAACTAAGGTATTACATTTACAAATAAAGAATGAAAATTTAAAAAAAAGGTAGAAAATGAATACATCATAACCAGAAGGAAAGTCTCAATATATGAAGTTTATCAACATTGACTATAAGTTAATGTTTAAAATATTAACTTATAGTCAAACATGTTGCTGAAGTTATTAATAAAATGTGATACATGTGCAGTTCAAATATGTACAACTATATAATTTGCAGTTCAAATATTAAATGTTAAAAGCATTGTAGAAAAGATACAGTTTGTTCATTAAAAATCAATGGTAATATGTGTTTTAATGCTTGGTAATGTTTCTATATCATCTTCAGTTTGACTTAAGTACGTCAAATTGAGAAACATTCATATGTACCTGTAAATTCCATACACATGCCCATGCGCACTTTGTTGTAAATCCACTTACTGTAGATTTTAAATCTAACAAACTTGTGATCAAAAGTATAACAAAGTTGTTTTAGATTTCGTTTTATACAAGAAGTTGTGTTCTTGAGAGATTTTTTGGAAGGAATGGGAGAGGAAGGGAAGGAAACCATCATGGTCGTGTGTTTTTAAGTTTTTCTAAGGAGGAAAAGGGAGAGGGAATGAGGGACTATTTGGTTGAAAAAATTATCCTTCTAAATACGGGATGATTTAGAAGGAAAGTGATACCCTTTCATTCTTCCTTTTCCTTCCAACTCAAAAACACAACTTAAAATACTCGAGAACGGAGCACAAGTAAATGAATCAAGAAACTAAAAATGCTAATGTTATATGATATATGAAGTCAACATATATGGTGTCTACGTGTTGTTTCAGTAGTGATTTGAAGAAAGTTTCTATACTAAAAATCGTTATTATCTCGCTTCATGAGAGAAGTAGATCCAAATACCAAAACTCTACTTGATCAAGTCTATGAAACTTGTAAAATTTGACCTAAACATTCTGCCTAAAATCAGCATCAAAATAAATGAATGTAGTATAGAGGTAAAAACATCTAGTTTATCATTCATGCAATTTTCTCAAACACGTAATATGCATATGAACAATATATCCCTTCTGATATACGTAATCATCAAATCATGAACAAATCATAAATTCAAAATCAAATGAAGAACTTTATGTAATCATCAACGTAATCAAATCATAAACAAACATAAATTAAAACAAAGGAGATGTAATAGTATCTACATAAACATGAATTTAACACAGAATAAGATGTATTAATTAACCTAATTACCTAAATACTGCAAGATGTAAAAAGTCAATATAACCACTAAACTTATATCAACAAACACCAAAAGTGACAACGATTTATCTCTGTTTTGAACGGAATACAAGCTAAAAAGAAATGGGCAAGATTCCAATAATTAACGGGAATACAAGAGTAAAACAGATATAAGGGAACCATTGATTGCAACCGAAAGAATACCAAAACCCATAACAGCACATCAATTTCGACCTATAAGACCAAAAATTTGGTTAAAATAATTATAAAAATTCTGAAATTGAAACCTTAGATTTAGATTGATTGACCAATTGCAATTGAACACATCAATTATCTCACATTTCCTCACATGCGGCATTGAGAATTCTTCAAATGCTTTAAGGATCAATCAACATATGTTGATAATCGTAAGATAGGGTAGTAGAGAATGAGCAGGAAAAGCCAATTCTGAATGCGTAAAACAACGACACGTGGCAAAAGATTTATTCTTTTATTAGATAGGAAGATTAAATCATGATTTATATTTAATTTTTCAACATTTGTTTTGTAGGGAAATGTTGGTTTGATCTTCACAAAGGGTGATTTGAAGGAGGTCCGAGAGGAAGTTGCTAAGTACAAGGTGAAGTTTTTTAGTTCTTGTCATTTTAGTTGTATTTTGATTAACCATTTTCAGTTTTTCATTAGGTGTAATTTGTTGATTAGTGCGAAATTTGACTTTCTTAGTGACGCTGTTAATTTGATTAGTTATAGTTCGTTTGATATTGATTAATGGTGCTTATATTTAATTGGATTCGACTTGTGGTTTTTATCGAGGACAACCTTTTTTTGATGACTAACATTGGATGTTTGCTATCTTATCCATAATATTAGAAGAATTTGATATGCAATATTTACTACATCACTTTTTTCTTAGGTGCTGGTAGTTTCTTATTTTTATCTGCAATTTGCTCAATTTACTTTGCTAGCTCTGTTTTCTCGAGAATCATTTGCTTTTTTTCCTTTCAAAGTTTGATTTTGGTCGCAATTGAGCTGTCAAAACAGTAGACATTGTTTTCTGAAGTCATGCATTTCATGTTTTTAAAATCACAAGTGTGTCAAGATTTACAGGTTTGTGATTGATTTATAATTTATTATTATTGTTTATGACAGTTTTGCTATCTTTCCATCAGGTTGGAGCTCCTGCTCGTGTTGGTTTGGTGGCTCCAGTGGATGTGGTTGTTCCTCCTGGCAACACTGGTCTAGATCCATCTCAAACCTCTTTCTTCCAGGTCAAACACATTATTATGTGTTATATGTATTTATAAGCTACATTCTTACGCTAAATTGATGCTTTGCAATGTAATTCTTATTTACGAGTCCACAACTCACAACTTTTCAGGTCCTTAACATTCCCACCAAGATTAACAAGGGTACTGTTGAAATTATCACCCCTGTGGAGCTCATCAAAAAGGGTGACAAAGTGGGTTCATCTGAGGCTGCTCTTCTAGCCAAGCTTGGCATTAGGCCATTCTCATATGGTTTAGTGGTTGAAACCGTTTATGATAACGGCTCAGTTTTTAGCCCAGAGGTGCTTGACTTGACTGAAGATGACCTGATTGAGAAGTTTGCTTTGGGTGTCTCGATGGTCACTTCTCTAGCATTAGCCATTCACTATCCAACAATAGCAGCTGCACCACACATGTTGATTAATGGCTACAAGAATGCTTTGGCCATTGCTGTTGAGACCGAGTATTCTTTCCCTCTGGCTGACAAAGTGAAGGAGTACCTGGCGGTATGTTGGTCTTTGGTCGATAACTGATATCTTTCGTATTATTTTTGACATGTTAATTTTTAATGGAATTCGAAAACATTGTAGGATCCAAGCAAGTTTGCTGTTGCTGCACCAGTTGCTGCAGGTGGTGGTGGTGCTGCTCCTGCAGCTGCTGCAGCCGCCCCGGCTGAAGAGAAGAAGGAAGAGCCAGCTGAGGAATCTGATGATGACATGGGTTTCAGCTTGTTCGATTAGATGTTATGTTTGAGATCTTTCTTAATCAATTATGAGACAATTTGTTTGGTTTTCCGTTCCGTTATCTGTTCTTGAACATGTTTGCATTTGAAGTTTCTTTTTTTTAATTAGATGTTTTTTGTTTTAAGAATCTTTATAATATTTTTAGACAATCATGTTTGTTCAATAGATATGAAGATGGTGTTTGGATTAGCTAATGAAGGGCTTGTTAAACCTTAAACTTTGCAGGCCTTGATCATTTTTTGGTGCATATGTTGAAATATGACGTGATCAATGTTAAAGCTTCACGATTTTCTCTCTATTCCTCTTTCTCTTTTCTCACTGTTCTTCTTTCGCTCTCTTCCAACCCTCACTACCTTCCCTGCTCGGATTGTTTGCATTCAAGATCTCCGGCGGCTAACAAATTTGAAGGTTTTTTTTTAGGATGAATAATCAAATTAGGGGTATCATCTTTAGGGTATTCTTTCATTGTCTTTGTGCTTAAGATTGATTGATGTTCAATCTAGGTTTGGATATGAACAAGATTGATGAAATGTATGTTCCGAACAGTTTAAATGATTGTTATGTTAGTCAGTTCATAATTTACTTATTTAAATGTTTGCAAGCGTAGAAACACCTAGCACATATTATAAATGCTTCTAGCTGAATACTAACTTTTATGTTATTCATTTTAATTATAGGTTTAGTTGAGCTTTTTTTACAGTAATTTTACAGTTGATAGTGGAAGTGGATATTTGGAGTGTATACCGAAAAAGTCGCAGTGGTGGGAGATAGCGGATGGGTGATGAATCAGAATGGCAGATGGTGAAATCAATTGTGAGAAGATGCTGATTGCTGCATGAATTTGCGGGGAAGTTTAATCAAAATTTCAACTAAAGTTTTCCTCTGGCTTAGACGGACTAGTAGGAAAACGTTACTTTTATTGTATCTCGAGAGCACAATTAATAATGTCTTTTCTTTTCATTCTGCACATTCTCTTATTTTATATGAGAATTTTAAAACTAACTTGAAAAATAACATGTATACTTAGGAGTAGTTTGTTTCGCAAAATATTTTCAAAAGAATTAGAATTGATATGAATTGGTAATGTAATTTGTAAATAAACATTTCTTTGATTATTCAAATTCTAAAAAGGAATTAGAGTGGATTTAAACTAAAATGACATATTTACCCTCAAAATCCCAAACAAGGGTATTGTAATCAAGGAACCCAAATTAACATCAGAAACACTCTCGAATCATACCGACGATGGAACCAAAAATCCCTCAACAATGGTAGACAGTGGAAGCTAGAAACCCTCTGACAATGAGACCATGTATGTGCAAGATTCATATCTCCGGCGGAACAGACTAACAATGAAACTATGGATGAACAAGACCGACGGTGAATTAATAGATCGACAAAAAACCTCAATGAACAACAAAGGAAAAAAAAAAAAGAAATAAGATCACTTTGGTGAAACAAGAAAGCATCTAACCTTGATGAGGACTAACCTGCAACGCCCCAGTTTTCAAATAAAGATTTAATGACAACTCTAATAGCATATAGAAGATATAAGTAATTTTTAATACAGAAGATAAAATATTTAATTTTATTATTAAAAGATATACAAAAGAGACATTAATTTCTTCGATAAAACATGTGCGTACGATAGTAAAACGGGGAGCTTTGTCTTTTCCTTTATCATCAACTGGAAATATAGATAATATATAACCCGTAGGCTTTTAAGCTTAGTAAACATACTTAATATTCTAGCGTATGAACACATACATGATTCACATAAGGACTTTCTTCACGCTCTGATAAATGCTTGAACAAGCAATTAGTATCGTCGAAAAGAACAAAATAAAAACTGTATTGACGTCTCAAATAATACATATGATAGCTTTAGTATGATCTCATCGTATGAAAGCATCCAACTCAAACTATCATATGAGAGAGAGAGAGTATAATCTATTAACCAAAAGCCCCTTGCAATAAATTATTCCTTTTATAGTGTAAGAATTTGGAAACTAAGCAAGCTATAGATAGATAACATAAATGTTTTTTTTTTTTTTTGAACGGCAAGAGTTTTATAAATTGATAACAAGTACACATTACCACACATGATACACGATCTCTCGTAATCTCACACACATGATACAATCTCACAACGACTACCGCACACACTAAAAGCATCGTAACATCACAATTATCTCACCACATAAATGTATCATCCAAAAATGCAACCATAGTTATAAAAAATTTGATATATATACTATCCAGGATAAGCAGACACATAACATTCTTATAGAAACACACTTAAGAGCTCGAATGATACCATTGAGCCGTACCCTGCTTGCAGATCAGCACTGATGGCGTATCAGAATAAAGTTAGACTTTACAGCCAACCAATCATCACCATCCTGTTGCTGGCGGCTTCCGATCAGCCTTCATGGTGACTGCCACCATAACAATAGTAGACACTGGTAGCACAACTCTCTCTGGTCAAATGACTTGAGCCAGCGATAAATACTACAGAACAAACTGTTCAAACAATACACCCATCTTTTATTAATTTTGAATCACATGTATGGTCAAAGAACACAAATGAATCACTCCCTCGAGGTTTTCTTTCAGACTAAAGCTATAAATGCCGGTTAATACAAGCATAGCATGCTACTTTTTTGTATCAAAACTATATATGTATGTATAATCCATCCCCAAAGCATGATAAAAAGGGAAGAGAAAATTTTGGACAAGTTTCTTCTTGCAAAGCCTGATCAGTCCTGTGGTATATAGATATATCTGCAGGAATCTTGGAGACAATTGGGTGAGAAAACATCACCAAGATGTGGCAGATTGATTAAGCAAAAACAGAAGGATCATGAATGATGTCCTATGGCCGTAATCTCCATCCTCGGTCAGCAAGTGCTTCGTGTACACGATTTGCAGCCTCTGCAGTGTCGTTTAAAGGCGGATAACTCCAGGTTTCTGACATCTACAAGGTTTTGACACGTGGAATTTGGTTAAATAATGTGAGAAAATGTTACTTAAACATATAAAATTATTCTAGAAGCCAATCATTAGGTGAGAATGGTGCATGTTTTCCTATTATAAAAGTGTCTGTGGTAGCAGCCAACTTACATCCTCGAGGCCTGTAAATGCCCGGACCAGACCTCTTTCTATTAGAGTTTTATGAAATTCTCTGAATTTCCATTTACAACGTTCAGCTCCAACTACATATACAGGCTTCCTGAAAATTATGGAAAAAAAAATTATTACAAATGTGTGTGTGTGAATGTGAATGGAGTATTTTGTTAATGTTTTATGTAAAGTGTACCCAGTACTACAGGCTTCGCTCAACATGCTAACTGAATCTGCGGTGACAATAAAGGCATCTGCCCAAGCTAGATGTCCCATGTGGGGATTTGGTTCTATATACATAACCGTAAAAATGTTAATCAGCGACAATAGCACAAGAGATTATTTCTCTGGAACTTAACTTGCATAGACAGGGATGATAATTGGTCATAATGGTCATTTTAATAGTGCCCAAAATGGGTTAAATTCATTGACCCACAAAAAACTGTTTTTAAAAATATTTAATGCATTAAATATGATTAAGTAGGTTGTATGAAGTATATAGAGATATCGAATGACACTCACCCCTTTTGACCGTGCCCCTTTTAGCTAGTTTTATATTATTTCATTTTAATTCATGTGTTTGAGATAAAGCACAACCCAAAGAGACCCATTCGTAAGTGATAAATTAAATAGGTCAAAACTGATATATGCATACATATTATACATCAAATGAGATTACCTTCACCATCCCACATATAGATTTTTGGAAGGTCTCCAAGTTCTTTTCGCACAATAGTTGCAACCTGTTAACATATAGTGCATAATAAGCACACAGCCGTCAAGAAGACCGCGTAAATACGTAAAATAGTACATGTAAAATAGAAAAAACTATTTCTATACTTGGTTTTAAACTCAGAGAGAATTGATTATAAGAAGAGATATTCTGTTACCTCACATGTCTTTCTATTTTTAGAAAAAAACATTTATGGTGCAACGAGTCTTATTACAAGTAAAAGGTTAGCTATAGATATGCCCCTATGGGTATAGTACCTTATCAGGAGTCCTCCTTGAGAAAGAAATTCTTACACTCCCACAGCTGTCAAGAACACTGCGCAAATACGTCGTCAACTGTTTTGCAAGGTCTGTACCATATTTACAACGACCTATAGGAAAACCAGAGAATATAAGAAATATTTACAACTACTTGAATCTGTATAAAAGCATCACAAAAATATAACTAGCAATACAAGTATTTCAAACCCAAGGGCATGCTAATCATAATAAACTAAAGACAAATTATAAAACTAGGCCCAACAACAGACAACAAGTGTATCAGTTTCAAAAAAATATATAAAAGATAAATTAAGAATTACAAGATACTTACTTGTAGGTCCACCGATATTAACCACAATTAAAGGTTTCGGCAAAGGTGCAAACTCATCATGCCAGGTAATAGCTGCACCACGAAGTGCAGCAGAATCAAATTGATGTAGAGCTCCCACAGTAAGGACCTGATACAGTGTGGTCGGTCAACAACGAAGGAGCTCATTATTCAAAATAAAACACACATAGCCCAAGAACGTAATTATATATTTCTGATTGAGAGCATACCACGTTCTTGTTAGGGGGCTCATCTGGAGTTATATACTTGCGAAAAAACCTAGGAACCTGCTCTTGAGCATGAGGGGTTAGGGCATAATAATCATGTTGAGGAGCAATCACCAAGTCAAACCTACTCAATTGTTTTCGTGGATGTTGAATCTGAAACCAAATTGTCAAAGAGATGACAAGGTGTATCGGATGTAATTATAATCCCAAAGAAAAAGTACAAAACCATGCAACAAGTTATAATTATTAAATAGAGCTTGGATAGTTCTCGAACAAACAAACTAATGTTACTTGCTGTTCTACAACATTGATAAAAAAATATATGTTAATTGCACTGATTTATGAAAGGGGAAAGCGATAAAAACTTGTAACAGCGGCACAGCCTACCACAGATAAGGTCCCAGTTAACCCACCTGAACAACGAACACATTTTCAGAAGCTAATCTCTTTATAGAGCTTGCAATTGAAATGGTGTCTCTGCCACATGCAACCACCAGTAGAGGCCCATCCCTAAAAAAGAACCAAATAAATATAACTATAAAGAACATGCAGAAGTTATGTTATCATGAGCTAAAGAAAACTAAACATGCTAAATATTCAACTTATTATTATTATTATTCTTTTTTTTTTGTAAGATAGACCCTTTTTTTTGTCAAAGTTGGAGATACCCTAATTACGTTCATTCTTATCCCCAACAAAGGAATTTGGGGATTTACTGCGTTAAAAGTGAAAATAAAGAGAAACTGAAACTGAAGTTCATGAGATCTCAAAGGAATCATTGTTGTAGATCTTAATGTAAGATGGGATTTGCAGGATATTTATTACAGTGTTTTATTTTAAATTTCACTTACAAAAAATCTAGATCATGGAAGGGAAGACTTTTTAACAAATTTACACAATAGATTCAAGAAGTGGGATTAGTACCCTTAAAATGAATAAGAACAAGAACCTTCTAGTTTTCTGTACTATATCATAAGCATAGCAAGTCCCATGCCCCACCATAAGAAAGACCCCAATCAACACATATAATCAGGGGGTTCAGATTTATGCACAATCAGTAGTCACTATAACAAAACTGAGATCTAAACGGATGCCTTTTTCTACGGTTCTACCATACAAGTAACTAAGTAAGAAACAAAACTTTATTATTATTTTTAATTAAAGATATAGTATCTGACGAAACAAGTCTTGTCATGGGAGATAAATCATCGTCATACCTTGTAGGATTGTAAACAGTACTACCTCTGCATAATCATTTGTGTGCGCGCGTGTGTGTGTGTGACATTAGATAAAAACCAGTTCTAGTGGAATGATTCATACAGTCAATGAAATTTACACTAAAATATTTATCTTATCAAAAATTTGACATGCACCAACTGGGTCAAACAGTCAGTTACTTGCAAGGGATTCCATTCAGTTACTTATTATTTAAACATACTTAAACAGGTTTCAGTCTTTCAGATTAATAATGAATGACATACATAGATATAAAGGTAATCTAAGAGAATGTCTTACTTCTCAGCAGTTCCCTTAGCCATTGTTACTATTGACTTCACATCAGCTTCAAGTATAGATGATAAGCCTACACTACCACCATTTTCTCCCGTCAAATATTGAACTCTACTCCCTCTCCTTGTAAATACAAGTTGTGAATAACCATAAATCAGTCTGATAATGTAGTATATATGTTTATGGAGAGAAACAGGTAGCCAGTGCAGATATTCATTGATTCCTCCTCTTGGCCTTGTAACACGCTGCATGCATTGCCATTATTAATAATGGTATGAATAAGTTTGCATAGGCAAGATGAGTTCATACTGATCACCAAATATAAATTAATAGTTTCTCATTGTAATGTTACGCAGTTGATTCTAGAGTAGTGCTGAAATTCAACTCTAAGAACACATGTTCAAATGACAAATATAGACGAACACGTAAGATGTTAAAACACAACAGGCAATGCATATGAAGGGATATAAGATCCAACAGATGAGCTGGTGAAAAGAACATCAATCCAAGTTACCGATGCCTAGTGATCAGTCTATGATGCAAAATCAACTTTGGACAAATCTAGCTTAACTGTTTGTTTGCATCTGAGTGACGTGGACCTCTGATTCTGAAAGAGGCCAAGCAAATATTATAAGAAAGAAAGACCCCACGCCATTGAAAAGTCACTTGGGACAGACCTTTTTCATTTTGACAAAGTTGTCGAATATTGAAGAGAGACACATTCTTCTTTCAATCTCTTCGTCTCTGCACAGATAAGTACATTCAGTAACCCTCCCATCTCTCTCTCTCTTTTGATTTCCTTGACATTTGTTTGATTTTCTGTAAGGTACAGGTTCAGTTATGTTTAATTTGCTTGGGTTTCATTTTAATTTGTTGTTATTGTATTTGTAAATTTACTAACTTGCATGAGTTCAATTTCATGATTTGCTTCAGAGTTGCTCATCCTTCATATTTTGAAAACTAAGGTTACTGAATCAACAGCGTATTCTCATTACATAAATACATAACAATCAAATGTGTAAGTTATTTATCAATGGATAGTTATGCAGCAGTTACAGGTAAGATTCTAAGCTCAACAACCATAAAAACCAAGCATTGATTTGAAATTTTGAACAAGTAGTAACTACTTATCAATATGCAGTTAATGTAAATGAAAATGAAAGACTTTTTGTGGAAGTCCTAAGATATTCTGCTGTTAATATTCCAGTTCAGATGATGGCCCAAAATGGAAAAACACAGAAACTATAATCAAATAGTTTTGATCCATATAACATGACAGCGGGCATTGAATTTTTTTCCCTCCTGATGAGTTTTCTGTTAGTCTGTTGCTAGGATGGTTGTCACGCTTGGGCCTAGCATCATGAAAAAATTTCTTGATATTATATTACATTAATGATTCGGCACTTTTACAAATAATTTTGCTAATTAAATCGTACATTTAGTATTATTCCTTCTTTGCAATACTTTTGCACATGTTTTAACTTGATATGGAATGAGAATATGTATACAGTTCCTGTATCAACTTTTGCACACTATATATTTTGAATATATTCTTCACATATCTATTCTTATTTCATCTGCACTTCTGTATTACTTCCATATTTAGGCATGATGTTAACACAGGTGGTAGGTAAATTTTGTCCAATACACTTGTGCCCTATGTAATCTCCAAGTATAAAAATGCTTCGGTAACATTCATTATCATCTTCCTATCAAAAGGATTTAATTTAGAAATCGAAAAACCAGTATTCAGTAAGTTTAGACGTCAAAATATGAAGGATGAGCAGTTCTAATACAGATCAGCTGATAGTGAATCATCAAAACTGATGCAAATAAAACAAGAATTTTGTAACAAGCCCACTGCTAAATCAAAGACATGGTTACATGAACTTTGAAAAGTGTAAAATGATTAGGAAGAAGCTCAAAGCTAAAAATTTAACACATATAAACCGTAATTGAACAGCAAATGGAACGAAATAAAGAAAATAGAAAGAGAAGGATGAGAGAGTGATGCACTTACATGTGTGACTTGAAGAAATAAGGGAGATAAATAAGATGAATGTGTCTGTCTTGAATACAGGGAGCTTTGACAAACAGAAACAAAAATTATACTCCCTCCGTCCCAATTTATTTGTCCACTATACTATTTTGGTATGTCCCAAAATAATTGTCCACTACTAAAAATAGATTGTTATTAATTGTTACTTTTCCAAATATACCCTTAATTATTTATCATTATTACATCTCTTATAAGTCAATACATGTATTAAATGTAAGGATAAAAATGTCATTTTCATTGGTCAAACCCTGTAATAATTGCATTGTCTTAAACTGTGTGTTTTTTTGTCTGTGGACAATTAAATTGGGACGGAGGGAGTATCTGAGAAGTTCCTCTAAATTGAGTTTCTTCTCTTCAGCCATTCAGACATTCACACACCCCTTTTTAATTAAAATTATGTTTGGCCTCTTACTTATTCAGAGGTCCAAGTGAGATGTAATGTAAACACAATACTTGTATATAACAATCTTAATTCCGTTTATAAAATCAAAAGACGGTCATCAGAAAAGCACTTATCCACATTCATTTTCACCGTCTCTTTATTATAATAATATACCTAGGAATTGAGATCATAATATTTTTCCTTGTGACTATGATCCTGCAGTCAGGCGTCAAGTTAGGAGTCTAGCTCTAGTTGGCTTAAAAGATAAAGGGACATAAAATGCTCAAAATCATCATTATTTTGGCACCAACCGCATGCCAAGTGCCTTCCTCACTAGTATGATTGACCAAAGAATAAAATAAATTAGATTTCCTACTGACCCTAACAAAAAAACCTTGTATACTGAGTTACACTGACTCATTGCACTACAAGATACATGCTTGCTAATCAAATATTCAATTAGCAGCCAATTAACCGCTTCTAACTTTTAACCAAGTCGGATAAAGTGGGTTTATCAAATGCCCACTGCTAAAGCATGAACTATGTTTGTGACACAAATTTCTTCAGTAATATAACACAGATGTCAAGCAGCTTGTAAACAGGAGACCTTGGGAAACAGAAATTCTGTTATATAACAGGTTCATATATCAATTACTATGTCCAAAAGCAATATAATTAAAATCACATTGCCCCCTCGGTCACAATAAGTGTTGAACTTTTGTTAAGCATCTACACAGTGTAAGAGAGTAAGACATCACCTGAACCCTAAGAATCATCAAATAAACAATATAATAACTTCAGAGATTCATTTTCTACAGAGATTCATGCAGTTGATGTGTATCTCATTTTAGGAAAGGGACGACTTCCCCTCCATAACCTAAATACGCTAGCCTAAATTGATCCTAAACCTAATACAAGTACTCTCAAGGTTCACTGACATCTGTTTGAGCAACATACTGAGCAATTACAGTTACAGCTGCGAAATTATCCAGAAAATTACAAAAACTTCAAACGGAATTGGAAAATTGCAAGATAAACAATCAGAACTTACATATAGAGTTTGTTTTTCCGACAATCCAAGGGCTCTAACTAAACCAATGCTCTGATTCTCCGACGCCGGGAAACCATTACCAATAATAATAGCCCGCTTGACAACACCATAAACCCCGCCTTCGAAGATGTCCGGTACGCCTCTTGGTGGACTACCAGGCGGCTCCGGAAGCCTGATTGGCTTCATCTGCGTATAATTCACGCTCCAAATTGATCGTTTACTTGACTTCGAAACTCTGATATACAAGATGCTGAATCTGTAGTATCGAAGAATGGTTGCGGAGGAGGTTTGCTATTTCTAAACAGCAACCGATTGCGACTCAGTGTCTTTATAGAATGAGTTGGCGAGTCATGACTCGGCATCGGGACACCGAGTACACATTTTTGTTAAATTTTATAAAAACAGCTCTGTACTTTGTTCAATATCATAAATTAGCCACAAGACTTCTGTTTGTGAAGAACGAGCCCAAAACTTTATTATTTTGAGAATGAATTTGAACACTGTTTCGGTTTTCTATAGTTACGGATGATTCAGTTTACGGTTTATAACCGTATTCCAAAATGCAACGACTTGACATATTATAATTATATATAATAACATTTATGAGAAGTAACTCCTCATAAATGTATATATATTAATGTTGCTTAAGTATCTCTACACTTTATATTTGAAAACGGTTTAACCCCTAAATTTTTTTAATGAATGTTTTAACCCCTAAACTTGTTATAATTCATCATTTTATTCATTTGACCTTCTACAGCAAGTTACCAAACTTCTAAAGAGCATTTTAATCACTAAGCTTGGGGTATAATCGAATCAATCTGAACCAAACCTAGTCAAACTCTAACTCGACACTGCCTCTAAAACTTAAGCCCGTGAAGATTGAAGAACCGATTGGTTAGTGGTAATTAATCATTGTTCGACAATCTACAAGGCCACAAACCATCATCTCATGGATTCCCAAAGAAACTAGATAACAAAAATAGAGATAGAGGAAGTCAAAGATGTGCAATCATCAAACTAGTACAACTATACGAGTTAGAGTTTGACTAAATTTGGTTCGACTTGATTCGATTACACCCTCAAGCTTAGTGATTAAAATGCTCTTTAAAAGCTTGGTAACTTGTTGTAGAAGATCAAGTGGCTAAAACGATGAAATGTAACAAGTTTAAGGGTTAAAACATTCATTAAAAAAGTTTAAGGATTAAATCGTTCATTTAAAAGTTTAGGGGTTAAACCATTTTTAAACCTAAACTCTAGGGGTTAAAATATATTTTACCCTATTTCTAAAGTGAGGTGATCCTCACACAACAAAAGTTGTCCATACACAACAATGTTATGCAGCATCAACCTGTACTATGTGTAGTAACTGCTTGTACATTGTTGTGCATGACTAAAATTTGTTGTGTGAGGATCACCTCCCATTTCTAAATATCTTCTTAGTCAATGGTAAATTTTTGTATAAGTAGATAAAAAGACATAGGTTCAAACCATGTTATTGCATTTTTATATATATTTTTTCTTTTATAAACTAAAATAGCGCCTTTTTCTCCTATTCTTTTTCTAAAGCTCTACCATCTTTCCAAAAACCAATGTTACTATTTTGTTTTTGAAATCGCGTGACTATTTATTTATTATTATGTTAAAATATATTTTTAATTTTATTGTTATTTGTTTTCTTTTATTACTTTTAGCGTATAATGTTGGTACACATATAGCTATATTTGTTATCGTCTCCTTTTATCTACATTTTTATATAACTATTATCATAATACAATATTTATTCAAAAATGTATTTTTTAATTATTTAGTTGTAAAGTTCAATTCTTATGTTTTAGATAAAAAAAAAGTTGGAATAAATATGAGTTTTTTCATCGATAAAACCTTTATTCAGTTGTAAGTATTAATAAAAACAAATTATTATTCTCAATGTAATTTGAAAAATAAAAATATGAACAACTTTGAATCTGAATCAAATTGCACATTATAATCCTAAATGTAGATCCTGCTTTTATTTTAAACATATGTGTTTGAACATTAGTTTTTATATTTTATGTATCCAAAAATCATGCTGCAAGGCACGATAAAAAATTAACTCGTTTTAATGAAAACTAATAAATAGCGATTAAGATTATTTATATTTATTAATTAAGGATATATAAGGTTTTTTTCCCTAAAAAAGGATTATAAACTTAACGGTGGTAATTTATGATTTGACATTAATTTGAAATTGGTCAAGAGTTAGACTAAATAAGTTATAGGGAACATAAACTGATTGGGGTCATATTGACTTACCTAACTTGTTTTCAACTTGAATGTTAAATAAAGTGAATGTTAAATATCAAAAATATAAATAACATTGTTTTTCTAAACATACAAAGTATTGTTGTCTTGTGACGTTCAAAGATTTGATTATCTTAATTAAATTTTAATAAATAAATAAGTGTTATATGTGTATTAAGTTAATTATATGTAACTAGATATGTTTATAGAACTGGCTAAAACTGTTAAAATAAAAGTGATATAGTCAAGGGACCATTTCTTTAATTATGCAAGACTTAGACATATATATGCTTTATTGTTTTCTTCTTGTTTAACCCACAAACACATACACACAAACATACATAAGGACATGCCTGCTGCCCTTTCTTCTCTGCGATTTTGAATAAAAAAACCAGAATAATTAGTTTATTTTCTTCAGTAGCTCAGCCCTATAAACATCTAGGTATGATTAGTATAACTAGTTTTGTGTTTAGTTAAGTCAAAATGATTCAAAGGATGAATCATGGATTAGAATAAGTGATTTTTGTTTCTTATTGTTAATTTTGATCTTATGAACTGTTAGGGGTGTAGGAAAACACCCCTCTGTTGTTAGAAATTGTTTAGAAGTGAGAAAAGGTTGAAAAAGACTGAAAAACAGCGTCTATGCATAACACTGCCTGCAAATCGATGGGTACACGGCCCATTGTTCGCGTCTGTTCGTTTCATTATACAAACAAAATATTTTATTCATGTTCGTTCATTTATTAAATAAACACATAAAAACAAACATATCATCGAACGATTCATATGTTTACAGTCCTAAATGGCTTCGACTAACAGATTAGACACATAATTAAAACTTCATCACTTTAAATAAATAAAAAACCCTACAATCTTTTTAAAAAAGAAAACCAAAAGTATCAGACACATAATCTGAACCAAAAGTAAACATAATCAATTTATCACTACATGGAAATTTATATAATTTACAAAACGTTAATGATAGCTCGGTGTCAAAGAACCAACACAATAGGTTTCACAAGATCGAAAACCGACATATGTAAAACTCATATACACCATCTCAACAAACCAGGAGCTTCACAATCCACGCCACATAACATGTAATAAACCAACCAATAATACCTTAAGTGAAGCAAGTTAAGATCTGCAGGAAGGCAGAGTGATACCTCCACAACACGCTGCGACTATTATGTACAGTAATAGAAATATCAAGCATGTCAACAAGGCCCTGTCATGTGTCAAAAGTAATATAATGAAAAAAACTAATCAAAAATAGAAATTGTGTTATGTTTGGTATTAAAAATCGAAACAAAACAAATGGCAAAATATTATGTTATAAACTGATGTCCAAGAAAAACTTACAGTAGCTTTGCGTTTTTCATCCAAAGAGCTCTGCGAAGTCGCTTTGATTGTTTCCTAAAATGAAAGGCGCTGTCTTGCATTGTTGAAGTTTTATCAACAAGAAGCTCGATTCGATCACCTCTCTCTAATATCTTATCAATGTTATCCACCATAATGGTGCGTACCTGAATGCAGGGATATGAAACTGTAACAGTTAATATATCTGAAGAATCAAATTAAGCAAACGAGGAAAGATAATAATATAAAAAATTTTGCACACTGGGTAACAAATAAAAAGCGGTAGGTCGGCTGGGTCAAAACGATAATCTTTTGGTGCAGATAGAAACATGCTGGCCAGGCTGACCATAAGCGCTTTTTTGTCAAAACTTAAATTCTATACAAATAATTAGTGTGTCAAATATGAATATTAAAACTATATTTTCTAAACTAAAATCTTATTGTATGACTACAATAATTTAGGAAGTATTATGCGATCAAAAATGCACTAAGGGAATTTCACCTATTCAACTTATATAACTTGTTCCTATGAAGCATTTATTTTTAATGAAAAATACTAACCATAGCCTTAGACATGGTTAACAACCAACTGCAACTATTTTTCTAGAAAAAACCTTTATCCAACATTAACAATATCTTTACAAAATTAACCATAACAATAAAATCTTCATTTAGCGAAAATAACAAGTTGGTTGTTAGCCACATCCCTGATTGGCACTACATTCTTTTATTCTACTTGTTTGGCCCGTTAGAGATAAAACATAACCTAATTGACCCACTCATAAGTGATGGGTCAAAATGGCCACATCTAAACAGCCTCATAGTACATAATGCATACTAGAACATATCTACGATAATTTGTGGACATAGAAAAGAGCATGCTTTACTAAAATAATATCTCATGGGTCCATGAAAAGGATACATTTAGATATCTATGTTCGAAAATAGAGTGATGTATTATAAGGAGTAAAAGCTGATTATTGCTATACCCATCATAAATTTAAATAGATGTGTGTATTTTATAGGATAACTTCATTTCAACGTAAATTTTACTCCCCAATGGAACTGATAGTTAGTCTTGCAAAAGGTAAAAAAAGAGATCCAGACATGAATTAGACCAAGTAAAGCTTATCTCGAGTATCTAATGACTTGAAAAAGTATATGAAGTTTCTTACCTGGTGCTCAAATTGGAATTAATCAAATTTAATACATGTCCTAAACACATTAAAAAGCTTTAAAAAAGCTTTAAAAAAGCATAACTCAAACTGATCTTAAAATTAGTAACTATACCTAAATTGTGGTATCTAATCTGACTCTAGTTTGAAAATTCAAACATAACTATCCCATAATAGCTCACCAACTTTAATTTATTATAGCCCTTATTCTTTCTCAACCACCATCATATGTATTTAAGGTCTTAACAAACTTTCTATAATCAACTATTTGGGAATTCACATTTCTATACCAGAAAGGCCATTTAAACAATTGTAAAAGACTAGTTTCAACATCACTCATCCAAGCCTGAAACCAAACCAACAAAACTTTGTAGTATTCATAGCACAACAGCAGTAGCATCGCCGTCTCAAATTTGCAACACTGTGAGGAATGTACAAAATTTTCACAGGAACATAATAGCCAGGCACTGATGCACAAATATTGAGATGGCAGTTGAAAAGGAATGTTATGAAGTGTAGCTTGGTTGGGTGAGTTTGTAAAAATGTTTGGTTACCATTTTCACTTATCACCTTATATAAAAACAAGTACCTTCTAGATGGAGCAAGAAAAGGTATACGCCACAAAAAGAAAGACAAACCCTACTTCTTACCCCTTCCCAATCATGTTATTACTTAGAAATGAGATTCTACTGCAAATTGAAAGTGAACGAAGTACTCGACGTATCAACTAATTTGCATAATGAACAGTTATAGCAAAGTTCAATTGGTCAAATACAATACTTGCCTCACCAACTTCACTCCTGACACGGTTGAGTGTATCTGCACTGGGATTACTGGAGAAAAACTCCATCTGCTGATGCAAAACCCTTGAAAATTCATCATTCATAGCATAAGCAGGTGCATATGGTGCCACCTTGCCATAATTTTTTATAAACCTCATTTGGATATCCTCCAAGTATGAAAATGGGATTCTTCCTGGAAAAAGCTTCACAATTAGTAAAATTTAACTATCTATGTACTTATGAGAGGGAAGAAAACACAGAGAGCAGACGTCTTTTAAAATCATTGCAAAATTAACAGAAACACCAGTTTGCTAGTTGAAACTCCATAAGTTGAATCATCAGGTCCAATAAAGACGAAGAGTATTTCTTCATTACAGTCAATCCTATAGTTAAAGCAAATCTAGATAAGCAGTATTGTGGAATTAAATCTTATGAGTGATCTAATTGGATATATCATTGATATTGGAGGCTATATAGATCATTACATAAGGTAACATTGAAAAAAAAAACATGAACACTTTATGATGTTTGGAGTTACTGAGTTAGACAGTTACCACAGAAAACTATTTGAGTAATGAACAGGCTAGTTGGTTCTAATATGAATCATACGACACGTGTCAACAACAAGATATCCTCTCCTTAATGCAACAAGAAGTATGAATTGCATTATACCTTATAAGTTGTCAAGTAATCCACTTAGATCTCTCTAACATCTGCTTATTTAACTAGGTGTATTTGATCATTAAAATTGTTCACAACAACATCTAATTGTGGGTTATCCAAAGATCAACTGGTTGTTATAGCATACCATGTGATAATAGTATAATACCAAGGACATACCAAGCCATTTTGAACGAGATCACAAATATATCAACTGAAAGTCATTTATTCATTTTAACAGAAATGCAAGCGGTCTGTTCTCTGGGCTAGCTTTACAATATCCAATCAAGAATTTAACACGTTGATCTGTAGTTAAAACTAAAAAAACCAAGCCATGACATAGCAAACTCAATCTATCACCTGTTGGTACCAAACTAAATCAAAACTCGAATTCATCCCCAATCAGAGAAAAATACTTTAAATACACTAAAAAAATATTGAGTAAGCTAACACCAAAGTTACCAAAATTCTTTCTTTTGCTTTTTCTAGACATAGAAATTGCGGTGAATTATGGTAAAATTGTTGGTAGCTATAAATCTGCCCTAATCGATTATATGTATTTATTCACGAATTCTCCGTTAATTTAACTACAAATCAATCTTGCAACCAAGCTCGTATGATCACAATATCTACTCATATTTATATAACGTGAATCTGACTAGAACAACAGATCATTGTGAACATAATTGCACGTGTCAGTGTGTGTGTATGGAAGAGAGAAGAAAAATACGAACTTCCAAAGGTATCATTGGCCATACACAGGAAGGTGAGCAAATCAGATCTAAGTATATGGAAGATGTAACGATCCTGAGAGAAGCATAGTCTAGGTTCGACCTCAGCCGGCAACTTCTCAAGAATCCGGCGAGCAACTGCTCCGGTGTTACCAGATACGGCACTGAACTCGGCTAATACCGTCGTGCCCCTAGCCACCAGCGCGTACAGAATCGCCATTAATTTTCGCCGATTTTCCCCTCTCCTCAAACACACACTCACTCAAAATTTGCCGATTACGTCTACCATTGAAGAACCCTCTGTTGGTTTGACTCTCTTAACTCTCGTAAAATCAAAATATCGTTCAATTCTTCTTTAACGCCATAAACTTTCAAAGTTTTCCAAATTGGCCACGAAAGTTTATAACTTTTAGGTCTAGTTTGTTTTAGAGTTAATTACATATTTGGTCCCTAAACTATATTACTTATTACATTTATAGTTCCTAAACTATGTTTATTACACTAGAAGTCCTTGAACTAAGTATTTTGTCACACTAGTAGTCCCTGATACAAAAAAAATAACTAAAATACCCTTACTTTTTATCTAGAAAGACCATTATACCCTTAATGCTTTTTTTTGTTATTTTCTTTAATTATAAATAATTATAAAATAATATTAAAACAAATAACTAGATATATAGATTTTACACATAAATGATAAAAATACCCAATCTCATTTCTCTCTCTGCTACCAGCGCCGGCCACCATAACAACCATCATCGCCGGCCATCACAACCAACCACCACCGCCAACCATTTCTCAGCCATACATCCATTCCACCATAGACCACCACTCCCTTTACCAACCACCACCGCCTCCCCTTCCTTCTCCACCGCCGCACAACCAAACACCACCGCCTCCCCTTCCTTCTCAGATTAGGGTTTTTTCCCATCGCCACCAGTGCGACGCCTCGTCGTTAGAGTTTTTTTGCATCTCTCTGTTGTCTCTCTGTCGCATCTTCTCCTCGTAGATCTAGTATTTTCTGGCGACAACAACGATCACCAGGTGAGGTTTCGATTAGGGTTTGTTTTGATTAGGGTTTGTTTTGATTAGGGTTTTTGTAGTTTCAGATCTTGTTTTTGATGTTTAGATCTTGTGAGGGTTTCGATTATGGTTTTTGTTCTTCAGATCTGGTTTTTATTAAATTCCTCTTCGGTGGCGGTTAGGGTTTGGGTTTTTGCAGCCATCGATTAGGGTTTATGCAGGCATCGTTTTTGGATTTTGCAGTTTATAGATCGATTTTCAGATCTCATTTTTGCAGCCATCATGTTCTTCATGTAGATTCGATTTCAGATCTGGTTTTCAGATCTTGTAGATTCGATGTGGGATTCGTTGTTCTTCTTAATTCGATTTTCAAAAGTATTTCCCTTCGTTAAGATCTGTACTGTGGACTGTGGTGATGTTTTGTGGGTCTTGGTATCCCGTTTACGGTGGTGCTGATGGTGGTGGGTGGAAGAAGGTGGTTGTGGTGGTAGAAACCGGTGATGGTGAGTGGAAGAAGAAGGTGGTTAGTGGTGGTAGAAACCGGCGGTGGTGGTGGAAGAAGGAGGTGGTTTGTGGTGTGGTGGTGGTAACAATTGAATATTAATTATTTTATTTATAAATAACATTTATTATATTATTTTAATTTTAATATAACTTAATAATATTTAAATTAATAAAAAGTCCAATAAAATAATAAATTGAATTGAGAAGGGCATTACCGTCTTTTTAAGTGACTAAGGACTATTAGTGTGACAACATGCGTAGTTTAGGGACTTGCAGTGTAATAAACATAGTTTAGGGACTGTAGATGCAATAAGTAGTATAGTTCAGGGACCAAATATGTAATTAACTCTTTGTTTTATCCGTGAAGGAATAAAATTAATTTTAATTCTATCGATGTTAGTTAGGAATGACATTCATCTATCTAAAGGAATATTAATACTTTAAAGAATTTAATTTATTTTCAAATAATGTTATCAAACGCAATATACAACAGAATTTGATTTCAATTTCATTACATTCCTTCACATTACGGTGAAACAAACTGGACCTTAGTTCAAATCCTTACCGGATATCTTACAACTTTTGAACCAATAGATTTTAAGTGGGAAATAGATCTATACACAATAGTTTTTAGTTGTACATAATAAAATATAAGCAGTTAATGCATAATGTACCAGTTGACGATGTAGAAATTTGTTGTATATAACCATTTTTATCGTGTAAGAATCACTACTATTTTAGTTGACTTGATTTTTTAAAAATCAATTGCTAAAATAAGCAACTTTTTATATGTGTAAGTAAAAAAAAGCATAAAAACATCTAATGAATTTAAGCAACCATGTCGCCAATTTTTGTCGCCGACGGGTCCCATGTCGCCGAACAATACATACAAGACATGTGTATTTTTTTAATTATTTAAAGACCCATGTCTAAAAGTTGTGTCTCCGATAAAAGGTGAACTCGGGAGGGCGCAAGTTTCGACGACATGGGGTTTTTAGTGGCCGACTTTGGTGGCAGAAAGTGACACTTGTCACCGTATTATTGCTCGGCAACATGGATGCCGTCAGCGACGAATATCGGCCACATCAATGCTCATTTTCATAAACACCTAGATTTCATGTCTATTAGTAATAAGTTATATATACTCCCACGTACGTATGATTTACTATTTACTAACTTATTACTAATCATCAATCAATATATATATACTAGCAGTGTACCCGCGCAATGCTGCGGCGGCAATAGTTTATGCTTTGCGACATGTTGTTCTCAAGAATGTAATGATATGTTATTCGCGCGATTTAATGTGATGAAAAAGTTTTCAACATGTTCGCTTTTGTCAAATGTTCTTATATTTTTGTAGCATCTATTTTTTTAATTTTAAAAATAAATTCTAAAAACATTAAAATAAGAACAAATATTTATATTTATATTTATGAAATAAGGATAGAAAAATTAATAAGATTTTGAAAATAATATTGATATAGGTGGATAATTATGTTTGTGTGAAAATGTGTGTTAGTGGAAGAGTATATTTTAAATAAATAAAAAGTTAAAGTAAATTAAGAGAGTGAAAATATTGAGTGGATGGTATTAATTTAGATGAAAATAAGAGTGATTTGAAGGTTGTACATTGTGCATAAGTGTTTGGACTACTTAAATTTAAGTAGTCTTAAAATTTGAAGAGAGAGAAACATAAATGCATTATATAGTAGTAAGATAAAAGGCTTACCAATTTTCCTAAAATAACTAAAATTGAGACTTAATTAACCAATCAAAACCTTCAATTTTAAAATTATTCAATTTCAAAAACAATTTTGGAAAGTTAATCTCGATGGAATTCAATTAATAATCAATTAGGAGGGGGTTATATGAAAATTGTGAGGGGGCTTTATAAAACATGGAATGAGCTTTTTAAGGAAAATGTAAGGGGGCTTTATAAAAATTGTATACTAATGTAATTAATTATAGGTTGTTTATAAATTATGTTTAGTAACTTGTGATATATTTTGTTTCGAGAAAAAATAATTATATATTTACGACCGTCTCATTTTTATCTACGTTTTGGTATAAATTTTATTGTAATATGACACTTTTTTTTAAAATTACTATATTCTTAATTTTTTATTATCCATTAATAGTAGTGGGTATTTGAAAGATTAATGACATCGAATTTCAAATCTATATCAATTGGGAGGAGCCTGAATAAAAATTATGAGGGGGTTTTATAAAACATGTGAGGGGTTTTTAAGAAAATTGAGAGGGTTTTATAAAAATTGTATATTAATATAATTAATTATACGGTGTTTATACATTATGTTTAGTAACTTGTGATATATTTAGTTTAGAGAAAAAAATAATTATATATTTATGATCATCTCATTTTTATCTACGTTTTGGTATAAATTTTATTGTAATATGATACTTTTTAAAAATTAGTATATTCTTAATTTTTTGTTATTTATTAATAGTAGTACTTCAAAAACAATTAGTTATTGTTTTTTGTTAAAATTCTGATATGTAAATGTTTGGTGATATTTTATTATTTTTATCTGAAAATTTTTGAAACACTTTTACACTTATTATACCTTTTATAATTTCATACCATCAAATTTTATATTTTTTAAACATCCCCGTATTTTTACACGGGGTAATAAACTAGTTATACATAGATAGATCAACAAGGGACTTGCATGCAAAACTTTCTATATCTCAAAACACTCGTGGCTAATGGTTATGGAGAATGATGTATCATTAATATGAGTGTTATATGTTGCAAATTGATTGTGACGAGTCTTTAATTAATATTCTGTACGTGTGATATGTTGGATTAAAATAAATTAATGTATTAATATTTTATATGTATTTGATTTGTTTTTTATAGAAAATAATTTACTATCTATAGTAACCTAGTTTCATTGTTAGTAATCGGAATCGGAAAATGCATGCATATTTAAGATAAATATCATATTACAATAATATTATTATTGAAATGTAATTAATAAAAATGAGACGGTCATACATATATATTCTTATTTAGACCGAAATCAAATATTATATAGAGAAATATATATAATATATAAAATTAATTATTTTCATATAATAAAAATAAAAAGTTCAATCGAAATGCATAAAAACATTCGGGTTAAGATCATCTCATGTTTGGTCAAACATGATCTATCATCTTCTCTCGTAAACACGAGAGTGAACCCTATAAAGGAGATTCATTCTTGACTAAAATGAGAGACTCACCCTCATGTTTGTGAGAGAACATGATAAATCATGTTTGATCCAAACACGAAAAGATCTTAACTCAAAACACTCTCATAAAATCGACTACTAAAAAATTAAACAGGAATCCAAATGCTACCTTAGGATGATTAATCTATACAAATGTACTGATAAATCAACAGCATAAATGTGAACTCGTAACTTCAGTGAACAAAAACTTGATCGGGCTTAGGTTATCGAGGCTAGTTCTTCGTATCTATCCATGACATCAGGTCGGTTTTTTGCAGCAAGACTGAAGAACCTTAACTATATATCTTATCTAAGATTGTCCTGCCCCTAAAGGTCGCCTATCGAATGCTCGTATGCTTCCCGAGACAACATAAACTCGGCATATGCTCAACTCATGTCGTAGCTGCAAGTTCACAAAATCTCATTACTTACCATACTGCATACATAATAAGCCATATATATAGCAAACCACAACAAAAATTATAGAAAAGCCTACAAGAACTTATAGCATATATAGTTGTTGCTCAAGTCCTATATCTTTGATTAGTTGGTCAACAAAGATTATGTTACTTTTGACACATTTTCCATACTCGTATCTTAAAAATGATCACAAGTCCACATACCTTTGGTACACAAAAGGTTTTGGTGGGATCAAGTTCTTCTTTGATTGTTCGATACTCGTTCATCTTCCACTTGGTTTTCTTGCCTTCGGACGACTTCCCTTGGTAAAACACCATTGTTTTCTTCAATCCGATGACCTTATTCTTGGAGGAGTAGACGTATGTAGGCGAACCTGTGGCCTTCCAGTAACCGGAAGCCGTGGTTCTTGAAGGCCTCCCTCCTAGTACTTCCTTTTCTTGTTTAGGTACAAAGAAAAACCATTGCTCTGTATCCTTGTTGCATAATTCTCCCGCCATCTCTAAAGAAAATATATGTATACATTATATACATATATTCTATACTATATTAGTTTCTCCTACATACATATATATGTTGAAAGAAACCTGTATAAGCCGTGTAATTGTTATATACAAACTTGATTGAGGGTGTTTGGAAATGTGTTCGTACTACTAACTGTTTAAGTTGTCGTGTTTGCCTCTTTACTTTTACATAGTTTTCAATTTTAGACATTAGATTTATATCAGTGTCATAAATCTAAGAGTTTAATATGGTTTAATCACCAAGGTTTTGCTTAAATTTCGTTTTAACCATTTATAAAGTTTTTTCTCCGAGTGATTTGACCATAAAATTTTGTTTAATTTCTATTTAACCTATAAAGTTTTATTTTGTTTGTGGTTTTACCTTTTTCATTACGTGAACCGGTTTAACAGTTCAATATATAATTTTTGTAACTTCAAAAACATAAAAAGTTTTAAAATCCTAAGTAAATCTGAAACAAATGATGAACAAACATGTAATGAAGATGAGCATCCCACATTGATTAAACACGTCTGAAGTTGAAGATGAAGATGAACAGATCGATGAAGATAAACAGGTCGATAAAGACAAAAATGTACAGATTATACACATACTGCACATCGATGAAGATGAACAACCCACTTGATTTCTAACTATGAGAAACCTTCAATCTTATTCATTTTCATCTTCTAGAGAGTTAGATAATGGCGGTTACGGTAGTGTTAGGCGGTGGCGATTGTGGCAGCGGAGGGAGAGGTGATGTACCCGCGGTGGCGGAGAGCGAGCATTCATCTTCTCCGATCTTTGTCTTTTGGAGAGAGAGATATATATTTATTTCGGAGAGAAAGAGAGGTGATGTACGCGATGGCCGTGGACAGTTGCGGTGGTTTACAGAGAGAAGATGAAGGAGTGGGGATTAGGGTTTGAGTCTTAGAATAAAATTATGTAGATGACTCGGTACATAAACGAAAAAATGTTCCAAGCCTGTGTCACACAACCAATACAAAGGAGCTAAAAACATATAACTTGAAGTAAAGAGTTAAGATTATCTCATGTTTGGGTCAAACATGTATGACTAGTCATATAAATGAGAGTGGGCCGATCTCTTATTCTAGTCAAGAATTAGTCTCTTTTACAGGATCCACTCTCATGTTTTATGAGAGAAATCGGTCATGTTTGACCTAACATGAGAGGATACTAACCTGAAGTTATAAGACATGTGTCTGGTTTTGGATCTTAAGGATCTATGTTTAAAGGAGCATGCATCTAGGGTACCATCGCGGAGACAAACTAACTACAACGAATTAAATAATCAAGAAACAATAATCACTTTTGAATTTTGATGGATCGATGCATTTAGAAATTAACAACCCTCAAATTGTTTAAGCAAAAATTGAAGTATTAGGAACGCTACGAATGACAACAATCAATTAAAGTCCACATCAATTCTATTCTAGCTTAATTATGTCTAAATTCGGCATGCAAATGTCATCGATCACTTGTAAAACTTTATTTTTTAGATTAAAATCACACACAGATAAACTTTCTTGTCGTGGATACTTGATGACGCTAATCATATTTAATTAGAAGCCAGAATTAGAAAAAATTAAAAAGTTACCTGGGAGCTGCCAGGGTTCGTGTTGGTAGACATTGACGACAGGGATAACACGATGAAGATCATCTCTCCGGGCTTCAAGTTCGTTTGGAAGATAGAACGAAAGGAGTTCTTCTTCAGTCGGGTAAAAGCGGTAACCCGGTAGCCGGAGATCATGATGGGCCATATATATAATAATTCGATCAATTCCTACGTAACTAGTAGCTGCTGGCCGGGTCACGTACGGCGCCATGGTTCATAAATAGGGCGGGGCTGGTGGTTGAAGAAGGGACTCCTCACTCGATCATGAGTCATGAGCATGACGTGTTGACTCTTGAACAGGTCGTCATGCACCACCTAGCTCACTTCTGGCCATTCGTTTAGATCTTTAATTAAGTAGGTCTCATTTTATTAATTTGCTTAATTTATCATTTATGACGTCATACGTTGGGTGACCATTGCGAATCTCCGATCCATTGTGCCGTTATGTAATAAAGAGTAGAGATGTAAATAAGCCGAAGCTCGGATCGTTAAAACCTTGAAACGAGCCGAGCCTAAACGAGCTCGAGCCTAGATTAAAGCTTACTTATTAAACGAGCTCGAGCCCGATCCTTGAATACAGGGCTCGTTTAAGCTCGCGAGCTTAAACGAGTTTTGATATATAAAATTTATTTTTTATTTATATAATTATATTATATATTTTTTATATCAATAAATATGAAAAGGTTCAATAATCTAAATTTTAAATTTGTTTTTATATCGTTAAACATGAAAAAAATTAAAAATTAAAAATCAAAAATTCAAATTAATTTTAATTTATTATTTATATAATTTATAATATTTATAAATAAACTAAAAAAATAAACGAGCTTAAACGAACCTAACACGAGCTTCGTAAAACACTTCACGAGCCGAGCTCGAGCCTAAAAAAAAGAGGATGAATTAAATAATTTATTGAACTGGGGAGATATTTTAAACTTGAAAGGTGAGAAAAAGAAAGTTTTCATGGCTGCTGTTTTCGTCCTACTCTGGCTACCTTGGAAGATTCGTAATGAAAAAATTTATAAGTCCTCTTCAAGTGTTGGTGCATGCAGTTTACAAGCTCTATCGTTCTTTTAGATTAAACATACGAGTAAAAAACCTTTTATTAATTGGAAAGATTGGTGTTGTGACCTATTAGGTTCTCTGTAATATGTTTTTGTTACTTTGCTTATGTACTTATCTAGCATCTTGCTAGTTTTTTTTATTTTAATGAAATCTTTCAGGTTTGCTAAGGGGTAATAGCCATGCCGAAGCTCCTTGTCTAGCTCTCCCTTTGTTGCCGTTCAAAAAAAATATAGTGGAGCCGTACGTGGTGGAGGTAGTGCCGTAGTGATCGGTAATAGGTCATGTATGAGTGAATTATATTCCGATTATAAAATTATGTCATGTATCAGAAATCTTTATTATTGGATGTCCAGTTATTAAATAATCATTTGATTTACAAGTACATCTATAAAACATTGGGTATTCAAATTTGTCTCTTATAGTCTGTTCTCGAGTTTATTAATGAGAGTAAGGGAAGGAGTGAGAAGAGATGAGATGAAAAATTATGTTCTTGAGATTTTTTTAGGAAGGGAAGGAAATGGTTGGGAAGGATCGGGAGGGGCAATTTTGCTAGTTTTGTAAGTAAAATATTTCCTCCCATTTTTGTGATGATTGGGTGGGGGAGTTTTTCCATCCTTTCATTTCCTCTCCTCCCTTTTCACTCATTCCCTTCCCCTCTTTAAAATAACTCGAGAACAGGCTGTTAGTGCAGGCGTATAGCCTTCAGCTTCAGCCTTCAAGCTTCGGGTCACCTGGGTTCATTCGGGAACATTCCTACAGGGGTTTCGGGTTCTCCCCCTCTTCCACCATTTCGGGTTGATCAAATCGACTGAACCCAAAAGCTTTTTCATTTTTTTCTTTTTGTTTTGTTTTGTAGAGAGAGTAAGCAAGGAGAAAATATTTGGGTTGATTTAGGTTGAGTGATACTTGGATTTTGGATTGATTTGGATTGAGAAGAAAAAAGGAAAAAAAAAACTGATATAACATTTGGGTTGATTTGGATTGAGGAAAGACTATATTCTTAACCTTAATTAAAATTTATCAAAAAAGTTATTTAATTCAAGAAATTTAACCTCGGACATATCATAAGTCACAACAATATGGTACAGATATGCTTCGCATCTTTTCTTCGATTTCTTTTATTTGATCATATGCTTCACATTTCGATTTTTATGTGATATGGGTTAAGGTTTAAGTGGTTGAGATGGTGACAGTGGTGGTGACTTAAGATGAAAGATATGGTGGCAGGTGGTGGTTGAGATGGTGGCACTGGTGGTGGTTGAAAATAGAGCTGGCGATGGTGGTTGATGAAGGTGGTGGTGGTAGTGGTGGTGGTAAGAAGTATTGAAGATGATGAACTAAATAATGATAATAATAATAATAATAACATATAATAATAATAGTAAATAATATTATTAATATTATAATAATAAAAATAATAATGACCAGTCAGCTCACTTAATGCCACCTGTAAAATACTTTAAAAAAAAAGAATAAAAGAATACATTATCGGTCTACGTCAGCAATTATCTACTTTGCAGGTCAAAATTACATTAATTGTTAATTTTGGGTAGTTCATCGTATTAATTGCAAGAAATTTTAGTTCATTACATACAATGTTAAACTGCGTATATTTCATTACATTTCGATGCATATAACCCATATCTAAACAATAACAAGTTTCAATTTCTTTAAATGTTACATAAATACAATCATTCATATTACATATAAGGATATATGTAAATTTTAATGATAAGTTAATTTAAATCAATATATAAATAGTTAAAAATAATGTTGTTAATCGACATTTTTCTATTCAAAACTTTTTAAGCTATTGTCATACAATTTGACTACTTTTAAAGTTTCTAATGTCATGTATTTACCCCATCATACAAATATTTAACTAATAAATTTAAATAATATTAAAATAAAGTTTTAAAATCTTAGAGGCTGTTTGTTAAAATATAATGATTAATCACTAAATGATTCTATGATCTGAATATTTTAAAGGCTATAAATGAATCTGTCTTTGAATGAGGCATGTTGTTTGATAAATGTTCTGAATAAACAATATGAATGATGCAATTACCATTTTAACCATAATAATGATATATTATATTATAAGATAAGATAGCATTGTTTAAGTTTTAACAGGGCAATGTGTGAAAGAATGAGTATTAGGGTAAAATACTTGTTGTTTAATGATGCAAAATGTATGATTCAACACCGTTCTTTTGTTTCATACAACACAATATTCATCTAGAGACAACAATCAGACACGCTGAATGATTCCATTAAGTAGCAAACAAACAACCCCTTAATATATTAGTAATGTAAGTAGAAATAGCTCGGGGTCAGACAAATGAGATTTGGTAAATAGAAGGTGATATATTAGTCATTTTAAGTTTAGCTGGGACCAAAAGCGTAATGAAATCGGATCAAGAGTGACTAAACCCGTAACTTTTCGGATCGAGGGACCAAAACCGTTGTTTTGAACAAACCACAGGGACCAAAAATATAATTAACTCAAAAAATATAAAACATTAAAAGATGAAAAAATAGGGTTACTGCCACGAAATAACATTTTACTCTTTCAAAATTGACGATTTAGGCAATTCACCTTTTTAATATTAAAAAGGTAACATTCTTTAAAATAAGTAAAAACCTAATTTTTTTATTACTTCCACTGTTGGATCACCATCAAACATTAGTGTCCTGACCGGAATTCCTTTTGAGTGGTGATGGTGGAGTCTGAATGGCATCCTGTCGGCTGTCGTTACCAGATTAAAAAAAACAATGTAGCTTTCTTTAATTCCAGCAATGACAGCCGACGGGAGGCGAATCAGACTCCATCATCACCTCTAACAAGCAATTCCAGTGACGCTACCAAAGTTTGGTGGTGATCCAACGATGGAAACTCCGGCTAGAGCTAGAACCCTAATCGAAAATTACAAATCATCACTTAATTTAACTGTTCATCATAAAGTAGGGGTGTCATTCGGTTATTTTTTTCGATTTTCAGTTAATTCAATTTTTTTAGTGTATATAATTTTGCTCTACAGAGTAAACAAAAATAAAGAACTAGAATCTCACTTTTATTCTAAAATTAAACCAAGCTAAACAAAACAGTTTTTTTTTTAAATTGGAGATTTTACATTTAAATTATATTAGAGATTCTTTTAATTTTTAAAGGATTTAATTATTTTTAAGTTATTTAACTGGACATATACGAGAGTTTACAATTTTTAGAAACATATCAATGAAATTTAAATGTTTAAAAAGGTATATATGTAATTAACAAAGAACTGATATATACTAATGAAGTCAAAGTTAGTTGTCTCTTAATTAACCCCACAGAACTGGACCTTCACCTTTTATCAACTACCTTTATCTCTGTTTTGCTACTTGTTTTGCGTATTTCTGTGTTCACCCAATTATCATCTCTTAAAGGATAATACAAAAGATATGATATATGGCTGCCTGTGGAAGCCTTCAAAATATACACATCGATCATTGAAATGCCTATATATAATTAGAAACTCCAACACCCCCCTTTGATTCCATTCCATACCCTCATGGAATTGAAACCCAGTAATTCCAGCAATCCCATTCCTGATTCCATCTCTTCTTTCCCCAATATGCTCACTACAGATTACAATTCCACCAAACAAACAAAGCATTATCAACAACTCAATGTTGGTATGAATGCAGAAAGTTTATTCATGTGCACTGAAGGCCTCGGTTTCGAGAGCTTTGATGATGCCAATTACTCTAAAAATGAAGAACAAGATATCAGTGATCATCAAGAATGTTTTGACACTACTACAACAAAACATAAGGTATCACAGATCTTATTACCTGTTAAGTCCAAGAGCTCTAGAACAAAAGGAACGGAATTCCCGCCACCGATTTCTTCCATAGGATCGAGTGGTAAGCCATGTGTGTCCCTGAAATCTTACCGTAGCGACGGTAGGTTCATTCTTAAGGAGGTACAAAACCCGACACAAGAACTCTTGCAAGCATGTCGAGAAGACGGACGATTAAAGCTGCAGTTTATACAGCCTCATGATGAAGGATTATATGAAGATGAAGGATTATATGAATATGAGGATGAAGAATCGAAAAAATAAAACAAATGAGTTTAGAAGAGAGTCACCATAGATGGAAATAAAGCTTCATGTCATGTTTTTTTTCATGCAAACTTATAATCGACAATAATCTGTCGTGTTGTACTTATAATCTAAATTTCAAATCGGCATATGATCATTCAAGAAATAAAAAAAATATATATTCGGAGATTTAGTGGACGATTTTGAGCTTAGAGTTCTCTATGGCTTAATCGGAAGACTTTGAGTAGTCTTTTGGGTTCTTTGGGTTGAAGGGGAAGACTCATACTCATACGCCCCTTTGGGTTATCATCTTCGGGTAAGCTTATACCCCCATTCCACATCCTTTCACATTGTTGAGTGTGACCTATAGAACGACATATTTTTGAATTAAAACAAGAGAGTCGCTCTCACTCTTTTGTTTGTGAGAGAAGATAATAGGTTATGTTCGACTACAATATGAGAGGATCTTAACTCATCTATCTCTCTCTCTTCCCTCTTCTTTCTTTTTCTCTCTTAATATATATATATATATATATATATATATATATATATATATATATATATATATATATATATATATGTAAAGAAGTGATTAAAGACAATTATAACTAATCATCTTGTTAGTTAGTGGAAGTTTGTTGGGTTTGTTATTACAGATCATTTCTGGGAGTCTGTATCATGTTCTATAAATAGAGGTCATATAGACGAAGTGGTGTAATCATTTTTCATTCAATAGAAATCCAAATTACATACTTTCATACAATTTTTCTCTGAACTTATTGTTGAATAACATCAACAATTGGTATCAGAGCCTGGTAAGGCAAGAATCGACAAAAGGAGTTTGAAGAGATCGATTGATGAGAGACGAAAGACTGATGTGGTAACAATGGGATCTACGAGATTTGATTTGGAGAAATTTGATGGCAAGATCGATTTTGGTCTCTAGAGGGTTAAGATGAGGGCTCTGTTAGTTCAACAAGGTACAGTAGCAGCTCTCGCTGGAGAGGATCATCTGCCAGAAACCCTAACAAATAAAAAGAAAACAGAGATCATGGAGAAGGCACATTCGACTATCATACTAAGTCTGGGTGATCGTGTACTTCGAGAGGTAACCAAAGAAACGACCGCTGCGGGTGTTTGGGTGAAGTTGGAAAGTTTATACATGACCAAATCTTTGGCTAATCGATTGTATCTGAAGAAATGTTTGTACACATTCCAGATGTCTCCAGGGGGAAGAGTTGAAGACCATGTTGATGAATTCAACAAGTTAGTGTTGGATCTTGAAAATATAGATGTTATCTTGGATGAAAAAGATCAAGCAATTATTTTCTTGACATCGTTACCTGATTCGTATGAGCATTTTGTGGAAACACTCATGTATGGAAGAGAAAGTTTGACTATGGAAGAAGTGCTAGCTGCTCTAAATTCTAAAGAATTGAAGAAACGTAGTGATGTAAAAGAGGAATTTAGAGAAGGTCTGTTTACAAAAGGAAAAACAGATAGGAAAGACTTCAAAAACAAGGGTAACACTAAGGGAAAGACGAAATACAAGAGGAAATGTTTTATTTGCCATTCTGAAGATCATCTTAAGAAAGATTGCCCCGAAAGAAAGAAAACTAAAGGAGGTTCAAATTGGAGAAAACGAGACTGAGGTAACTCTGAAACTTATTCTGATGGGTACGATAGTGCTGAGGTTTTAGTTGTTTCAGCATTAAAAAATACACATGAATGGGTTTTGGATTCTGGAGGTTCTTTTCATATGACCCCGTGTAAAAGTTTTCTTCATGATTTCAAGAAGTATGAGGGTGGGATTGTGCTGTTGGGTGACAATAAACCTTGTAAGATTGAAGGAGAAGGAACGGTTTGGTTTAAGATGACTGATGGTAGAGAAATTAAAATTGAGCATGTGAAATTAGTACCTGACTTGAAGAGAAATCTGTTGTCTCTTGGTAGTTTCAATGCACAAGGATTTAAAGTACTCATGTATGAAGGAAAATTGAAAGTGTTTAGAGGTCAAGAAGTGTTGCTTGAAGGTGTTAAAATGCAAGGTAACAATCTGTATTTGTTAAGTGGTAAATCATTGTTACAAGAAGTAGCAGTTGTAGAGAAAGATAATATGGCAGAAGTTTGGCACAAAAGACTGGGTCACATAAGTGAAAAGGGTTTTAAAGAGTTGTGTAAAACTAATCTGCTAGGTGGATTGAATGATTCAAGGCTGGAATTTTGTGAGCATTGTGTTTATGGCAAGGCTCATAAAGTGAGGTTTGATGTTGGAAAACATAATACTCGTGAGAAAATTGACTATATTCATTCTGATCTTTGGGGACCTTCAAGAGATTATTCCTTAGGAGGTTCTCGATATTTTTTGTTTATTGTTGATGATTTCTCGAGACGAGTTTGGGTTATGATTCTGAAGTCAAAGTCAGAAGCCTTTGAATGTTTTAAAGAATGGAAGCTGCTGGTGGAAAATCAAACTAGCAAGAAGATTAAGAAATTACGAACAGATAATGGCCTAGAGTTTTGTAATGACAAATTCAACAGTTTTTGTAAACAAAACGGTATTTCTAGGCACAGAACAGTAGCAGGTAATCCTCAGCAGAATGGTTTAGCTGAGCGAATGAACAGGACCTTATTAAACAAGGTACGATGCATGCTTTCAGAATCAGGTTTACCAAAAAGTTTCTGGGCAGAGGCTGTTACAACTGCCAGTTATCTTGTGAACATATCTTCTTCATCAACCATTAATTTCAAAACTCCTATGGAAATGTGGACTGGAGCACCGGTTGGATATGATCATTTGAAGATTTTTGGTTGTGTAGCTTATGCTCACATCAAACAAGGCAAGTTAGACCCACGAGCAATTAAGTATGTGTTCTTAGGATATCCGGATGGTGTTAAAGGTTACAGGTTATGGCGATGTGATGGTGTCAGTCCTAAGATGGTTGTAAGTCGAGATGTGGTGTTTAATGAAAATGAAATGTACGGTGATCTTTTAAAGGGAAAAGGTGTACATGTTGAAGGAAAGGGTGTTCAAATTGAGGTGGAGCAGAAGGAAGGACATGAAGAGTTGACTTTTGATACTACATCAGGCTCAAGTTCCACTTCAGCATCAAGAAGGGTGAATGATGAATCATTAATTGATTACCAGTTGACTAGAGATCGAACGAGAAGGTCTGTAAAGGTGCCTAGTAGATATGGTCATGTTGATATAGTACAAGATGATGATAATGAACACAAGAATTTGTTGGCTTTTGCATTCACAGTGGCTGAAAGTTTAGACCAAGAGGAGCCTATGTGTTTTAAAGAAGCTATGATGTCCCCTGATAAAGACAAGTGGTTAGCAGCCATGGAAGATGAAATGGAGTCATTATGTAAAAATCATACCTGGGAGTTAGTAGAAAGACCTGTTGGGCAGAAACTTGTAAGTTGCAAATGGATTTACAAGTTTAAAGAAAGTATGGCAGGGGAAAAACCTAGGTTCAAGGCTAGGTTGGTTGCTAGAGGATTCACTCAAAGGGCAGGTATATATTATAATGAAGTGTTTCGCCTGTTGTAAAACACAATTCTATTAGAGTGATGGCTGCATTGGTGGTTCAGGAAGACATGGAGTTAGAACAGTTGGATGTAAAAACTGCTTTCTTACATGGTAACTTGTTAGAAACGATCTATATGGCTCAACCAGAGGGGTTTGAGGTTGGAGATCCTAATAAACAAGTGTGTTTACTAAAACGGTTGTTATATGGTCTGAAACAGTCGCCTCGACAGTGGTATAAGCGCTTTGATTCTCATGTAGTTCAACAAGGATTCACTCGAAGTTGCTATGACAGCTGTGTTTACTTTAAGAAGTGTGCAGCAGGAGGTTTTGTGTATCTTCTTTTGTACGTAGATGATATGCTTTTGGCATGTAAGCACAAAGATGAGATAGTGAAAGTAAAAGAAATGTTGAAGATGGCTTTTGATATGAAGGAACTTGGTCCAGGAAAGAAGATTTTAGGAGTGGAGATAAGTCGAGACAGAAATGCTGGAGTTCTTACGTTGTCTCAAAAGGGTTATATAAAGAAAGTTTTAGAAAGGTACAATATGCAAAGTGCTAAAGCTGTGAAAACACCATTGACACAAAATTTTAGACTTTCTTTGTCTGATTGTCCTAATTCAAATGAAGAAAAAGTCAAGATGCAAGGTGTCCCCTATGCTAATGCTGTAGGTAGCCTTATGTACTTAATGGTTTGTACAAGGCCTGACTTATCTTATGGAGTAGGTGTGGTAAGTAGGTATGTATCCGATCCAGGTTATGTACATTGGCAATCTGTCAAGTGGCTATTAAAATATTTGAATGGTACAAGAGATGTGGGTCTAGTGTATGAAAGAAGTTCTCACATTAATGCAGTCAAATATCCAGTGGTAAATGGGTTTTCAGATGCAGATTTTGCCAGAGATCCAGATAAAGGAAGATCTCTGACTGGGTATGTGTTTCAGATTTTTGGTAATACTGTGAATTGGAAGTCTTCTCTGCAGAAAGTAGTTGCTTTATCGACAACTGAGTCTGAATATATTACATTGGGTGAGGGTGTTAAAGAAGCTTTATGGCTTAAAGGGTTAATTTCTGAATTAGGAGTTGAAAACCCAGATGCTGTTGTTTGGTGTGATAACCAAAGTGCTTTATACTTATCCAAGAATCAAATGTTTCATGATAGGACAAAGCACATTAATGTTAGACTGCATTTAATTCGTGAAGTTGTTGACTCTGGAAGTGTTCGTGTGGAGAAAATACATACAAATGAAAATCTAGCAGACATTTTAACGAAGCCTGTTCCATATCCTAAGTTCGTGAAGTGTTTGAAGCAGTTAAAGGTTAAAGACAAGTCTAATTGTCTTAATCAAGGTGGAGATTGTAAAGAAGTGATTAAAGACAATTATAACTAATCATCTTGTTAGTTAGTGGAAGTTTGTTGGGTTTGTTATTAAAGATCATTTCTGGGAGTCTGTATCATGTTCTATAAATAGAGGTCATATAGACGAAGTGGTGTAATCATTTTTCATTCAATAGAAATCCAAATTACATACTTTCATACAATTTTTCTCTGAACTTGTTGTTGAATAACATCAACAATATATATATATATATAGGGGAGGGTTCCATCGAGAACCAAAAAATGCGAGAACTGCGAGAACCGATCTAAACCGTCTATCTTAGCTTCTTTCTTACCCCCATTTTTTAAAAACTAAAATATCTACCAAACGCCAAGATATTAAATTATGAAAATTATACCAAATTAACGACAAAAATATGCTCTTTAATATGACATCCATATTGCTATATTTTTTTCAACAAAAAAAATTCGTTTTTACCGGGGGTTTTTTCTAGCACTATAAGATATGTTACACATGTGCATCAGTAATTACACATAAACTTTCAAATAACTCTTGTACTCCTATAACATATACATTACACAAAAAAAAGACATACTACTACAAAGGATTAATAAACTAGAACAGTACTCAAATACTAGTTCGATAACAATGTAGTCAATCTAATGGGTTAAAGCACATGGATTTCCAAAATAAGCACGCACACACACAACACTAGAAAAAGAGAGAAGAAATACCAAATTAATAGCAGCAAGAGATTTGTTAACGTATAATATAAGCCTAAAATATGTGTAAGATAAGGTATGTATACATATATGTAACATACCTTATAGTACTGATTACATATATGTTTAGTACTGATGCATATATGTAACAAACCTTATAGTGTTAGAAAAAAAACCCGGCAAAAACGATTTTTTTTTTGTTGAAAAAATATAGCAATATGGATGTCATATTAAAGAGCATATTTTTGTCGTTAATTTGGTATAACTTTCATAATTTAATATCTTGGCGTTTGGTAGATATTTTAGTTTTAAAAAAATGGGGGTAATTAATTAAAAAGAAAGAAGCTGAGATGGACGGTTTAGATCGGTTCTCGCAGTTCTCGCATTTTTTTTTGTTCTCGATGGTACTTCCCCCCCCCCCCCCTCTCTCTATACATATACATATATATATATATATATATATATATATATATATATATATATATATATATATATATATATATATATATATATATATATATATATATATACACATATATATATATATAGGGGAGGGTTCCATTGAGAACCGATTTTAATGCGAGAACCGCGAGAACCAATCTTAGCCGTTGATTTGATAAGTGGAATTCATGGATGGAGAGCGTGGGGGGATCGAGTGTGGCAGGATGCATTTGAGGAATTCATGGGTGGGCAATGACATTGAAAGAGGGGGAATTAGACGGCTCAGATTGGTTCTCGCGGTTCTCGCACTAAAAATGGTTCTCGATGGAACTTATTCCTATATATATATATATATAGTGGGAGGTTCAAATGAGAACCATAAATTAATTGAGAATGAGAGACTCAATCCTAGCCGTCCAATTCCCCCTCCTTCAATGTCATTGCCCACCCATGAATTTCTCACATGCACCATGCCACACTCTATACCTTCACACTCTTCATCCATGAGTTACACTTACAAAATGAACGACTGAGATTGAGACTCCCATTCTCAAATTATTTATCATTCTCATTTGAACTTTCCCCTATATATATATGTATATATATATATTATTAAAATAAAATACATATGACGTGAAATTGAGTTTGGTTATACTAACTTTTAAGTTAAAAAGATGAAGAAAAAAAAAAGATAATATGACGCTAATGTAAAAGTTGGAGCCCAAATCAAATGCTACACGGGTTATCTAATATGTGTTTACTAATTAAAGTCTATTAACTCGACATAATTCTCAAATAATCAATTAATTTGTCATATAATATAAGCTTTTATTTATATTTTCATAGTATTGAATACTAGACGAGGAGATTTTTTTCTAATACAAGCATAGATTCCGTATAGCGAGAGGCATAGAAAGACAAAACACTTGCATTAATCATGAGGTCCAACGTTTGAACTTAGTTGTCAGTTTGTCACTAGCCACACTGGACCACTTTGGTTACTAGTGGCAGTTTGTTTGCTAGGATAGGTGGTAGTTTTAGAATACAGAGGAAATATTCCTTTGTCTACTACAACTCTACAACATATACGAATCTCAGCTGCAAACTCGATTCTCTGATACAAGTTGTTACGAGAGAGTATGGGCCCTACATGTTTGAAGTATCTCATTCTTTAATGCGACATCAGCATAATACACTCCATGTTTTAAGCATTCTTAAATCTAAATACTATCCACGTTTCACATACTTCAAAAGTTTTTTTTTTATAAATATTTTCTCCTCTCTCACTCTTACAGTAATCAAATACCAAGAAACTACGCTTCTTCGAAACCAAAATGATTTTGAGGGGGAGGGGGTGTTTGGCTTCATACCGCGTGCCAACTAAGCATGCCGATACCATGCTTCAACCCACACCTCAGGGGCGGACCGAGGAATTTTTTTGACCGGTAGCACTATATAATGCGAAATTAAAATTAAGGGTCTGGTTCGGGTTTTTTCTCGGGTTTCCGGTTAATCGGGTCGGATTAACGAGGTTTCGGCTGTTGTTTTTGTATTTTAGGTACAAAATTTAAAACAAAACATAATTTATATGAAGTCATGTTAACTAAAATTTAAAGATAAACTAAAGTATTTTAAAGGTATAAATGGAAAGATTAAATTATTTTTTATCATTTTTTAAAAAGTTTCATTTTTCCTTTGATTTTGGTGGCATCACCGGTTGCACCCCGAAAATTTACCGGTAAAACAAAACACAGGTCCGCCAATGCCACACCTTCTCTAACATGCATTAGGAATCATAAAATATTATAAGTTCTTTCTTCCCTTTTGCAAGGCCTGATGAGTATAGTGATAACATACTTTTTATGTGAAGCATATTAATCATCTACATATACACTTTTCAATATTTTTGGGGTCGACCCAACTCGTACAAAAAACACCCCTTTTGAATCAATTTCCAGCTAATTTTGCCACCTGCGTATGAAAGTGATGGAACACAAACAAACATACAAACAATGAAAACGTATCAAAAGGTGATAATACTTTTGGATAAGCTCTTGCACTGCTAAAACATGGACAGAAACCACAGCACTAATGTAGCTCATTCATACAGACAGATCATTCTTATTTTTCATCTACCAGGAAACAGTTAAGAGTCTTCAGTCATGGAGGTCCTCGGTTTTCTTGTCCTTTGACTTAAGGTACCATCCAAGAGCACCAAGACCAGTCACCACACCAGCTATAACTGCATAGTTCCTGTAATTGTCTGTAGATACTCCACCTGTTGAAGAAGAAGATGCGGCGGACTCACTTCCTGAACCTGAACCAGAACCACCTGACTCTGCTGATGTACTATCAGCTTTTTGGCCCTGTTAATTCAACAATATCAGTTGCAAACTCATACCTATGTTATACTTGAAAGGGTTCAATGTAATGTGTATGTTAAGTAGAAGCGGAAAATGGGTGGGTCTAACGGGTTGGGTAAAGGATTCGGGTCACAACAGGTCAGGGTAGGGTTGGCCTGAAAGTCCCAAAAGCATTTTGCTATTTTCTTTTCAGAACTTTACAGATAAGCCAATGTGTGTTAACTATAATTACAGATCTTGATCATTACCAAAATAATCGAAGTGTTCTATGTATTCCATGGTGGAAAAAGTATTATGCATTTTAAAAACACTTTAGGTCAACTTTTGACATGTTTGCCCTGTTTGAACATTTTGATCGATTTTCATTATATCTAATCTTAAGACTTGACCTTTTTAAGATGAAATATAGCCAGAATCGAATACATAGTATTATTAAGATTAGAAGCATCGAAGGGGAGCAACCTTGCGTGCAAGCTTTTCCAACTTCTCTTGCTCGACTTTCTACAGAGAAGAAAAAAGTCAGAGAAGCAAATAAAAAAATGATATGATAGTTGTTGTACCACAAACAAACATAATAAGCATAACCTTGTTGTACCATAAACATGGAAAAAGAAAAAAAAATATGGAAAAAAAAAACAAAAACAAACTCCCACATGGTTTCAAAAAGTATGGTAGGAACTAGGAACACTAACATACAAGATCCTACAAAATGATACTGTCAATCAATTTACCTTTTTTGTTAATGGTGTGTTCTTGAATTGTCCTACTTTATGTTCAGATTCTAATCGTATTACCATAAACTGTTAACATGTTTCTTTGGTAATTTCAATTTTTAAATGTTACAAACTTAGAATTATATGCCTCACGTAAAGGGTACTACGTGGAGGTTAAGAATTTGATTATCATTTACATACTAGAAAACAAGCAACTCTTTCTATATACAAACAAAAGTGATAATAAGCATCACATATTTAACACTATACACCCACTAAAAGCTACCCTTTATTATTTTTCTAAATGCGTGATAGAAAAAAAGTTATCTATATTGCATAAAGGGCGTCTTGAAATACACTGAATTAGTACAAAGTTGTAAGATACAGCACGTGCAGGAATAATCAAGAAGTCATATAGCAAAACTCCACAGCATACAATATAAATATATAACACATTCATATAACACGTTTTTATTAAAAAACCAAATCATACAAAAGCAAACAAGTTCAAGTCACTTATGAAAGAACATTAACACCAATATTTGCAAAAACAAAAAAAAACAAAAAACAAAAAACAAAAAAAGATAAAAAGAAACAAAACATCCATATCATGTGTATTGGCATAAACATTTTATTCAAGTTCAAACATTATAAGTTACTCAAGGAAGCCATGAGTTACCTTGATGTAGACATTCTCTGCAGCCTTTTCTTCCTCACCGAGTATTTTGCCACTGCTTGAGAACCTACGAGACACGTTTCTAATCGCTTGCCTTGTTGCCATTGTTGTCATTAGTTGCTTTCACCTTAAACATCAAATTGATCATCAAATCCATCAGATGTTCAAATGATATATCTTTTACGAACTAGAATGATTTAATAATACACAGTATGGTTGTCTCTTTAACAATAAACTCAATGAACATAATACTTAAAGAGGGTGTTCCTTCAATCTCATGCAAAAATTGATGCTGAAATTAAGTAAATTGGAATGGCTTATGAGGGCTGTATAAGCAGACAGAATATTCAGAGCAAGAAGAAAAGATATGCAAGCTACAACTAGATTTCGGTATAGTTTGATGCTATTAGAGCGTGACAGATAAACCCTAAGTATAATATAAGAAAAATCCACCAACACTCCTCTGAAGAACTACCTGTGTCAATAACGAGGAGGAATTCTACGTATTCGACCTAAAAAAACACATGTGTGTCTATTCAACTAAATTTGCTATTCGATGGGATGGAGGATGTACAATTAACACATAAACTCAAACAATTTCAAAACCATCGCAGCTTAATAGCAAATCATACAGGCGTATGATCCGCATAGTTGAAGTATAGCTGTTGGAATTAAAATGAAGAGAATCTTAATACCGGAAACAAATTAAGTCCCAAATAAGTAATCAATCAAATGGTCGGTGAATTACGCTGTGAATCTGCATCGTCTATCGATAATCAAAACACTAGTTTAAAGAACAACAGACATGAATAAATACACAAAATTGTTGCAGCAAGATACTTACAAGTTCACCTTTGAGGTAGATAGATGGAGAAGACGAGAATGAGAAAGAGGTTTTGGGTTTATTATAATAGAATCTTGATGAATTGGGAATATCAGGAACGCAAAGGAAAGAATCGCATCGCATCCTCTAGAGAGAAATTGCATTTGCCCATATTAGTTTTGGGCTTATTTTCTGGATCTTTGTTCAAATGGGTAACTAGTTTAATCCAGTAATGTTGGGCGGGACTGAAATTCAAGGAATCAAAGTATTTTTAAGAAGAAAAAAATGTTTGAAATAACCTTAAACATAGTCCATAACATATATGATCTATCATTATATCTCTTAATTCTAATTCATATATGTATACACAATTAGTTCTGACTTCGCTAGTTGATGAGAGGTTCGATACAAATCTTGACAGGTTGTTTGGTGTCGAACCTGGAAACTCGAAAGTGTTTATCAAGTAAATCACATTGTAACTCTACATACCTCTGTTTTGTCTTCGAAATCTATAACTACGTTAACATCGTTACTTTAACCACGTATCTTAAAGAGATAGCGAACCGAAATTGTAAGATATAAGTAATTTAGTTAATATGGTGGTTACAATGCTTATAAGAATTTGTATTTCATGTTTATAAAAGAAACAATGTTGTATTATGGCAAAATTGGAAAATTAATATTTTTAAGGATGATTATATCAATTTGATGTCATTGGTAATGAGATACAATTGATAATGCAGAAAGTACAATTAATTGAGACTATGAATATTAGTAATGCAGATTTTATAAGGTATATATTGTATATGAAAATTGGGTGAAACTTTAAAGGCTAAATATGTCAAATTGGAAACTATAGAGGCTGGAATTGTAAAATTATATATTTATAAGCCCCTAATCGGGAGCAATATACTCATTAGAGTCTTCTTCATCATCATCTGGAAACCTCCAGAAAATAGAAGAGGAGGAGCAAGGCTATGCAAATTGGAGTAATATCAAGAAGGATTTATGAATTTTGTTGACTTTCAAGTCAAACTTGGAGTGTTTTGATGATAAAATCATCATTGAAACTTTGATTAGATGGTGATTTGGAGTTGGACATAATTGATTCTAGTTTCAAGTAAGTTTTAATCTTTATTTGTGCTTAATCTTGGTGTTTTCTTATGTAACTAATAACATATTGGTGATGCATATTGAAATCCTCAAGAAATGGGTCAAAACCATTAGGTTTGGGTTCAATTCTCAGCTACTTGTTTATAATATTAGTGGAACTGATTTAGTAATTAAAGGAGTTCTTGTTAGATCAGAGAACCAGATTCCTTCTACAATCGTGATTATCACTTTCCAAATTCTATATTTTGACCCTATATATAGGGAGGTGTCTAGGGTAAGATGGACCCAAGCCCAATGGGTATACCATATGTTTGGGCCTTACCTAAGGCCCACACATAGGGTACACCAACAACCCTATGTGCCTGGGTATCACAAAATCCGAATTGGGATAATTATAGAAGTATATATGATCAAAGTTCTTAACACATAATCTGATAAGAACTAGAGAGAAAAGAGAGAGTTTCGAAAATGGTGTATATTTTAAAAGTTCATTCGAAACTGAACAATAACTGCAAATACGGGAGTTAACAAGTTTAGAAATTTATAATGTAACCCCCTAAAATTCGAGAATTTCCATTATAAACCTTCAACTATTATTAATTTGCGTTCAGGGGGCGTTGCCCCCTAAATATTACCGGGACCGACTTAGACTAATACAAGTGTGTACTCCACACCCTCCATACTTGTTTTAGAACAAAGTTCAATCCCCTTGAAACACACGTATAAAATCCATTACACTAAATGAAATCGGTGACACTAAAATCACCAACAATTCTTAGAAGTTGTAAATATGAATTGATTAAGTATCAAAGAGGTTTTGTTTGACTTTATTGGTCAAATGGGTCAAAACCAACAATGAATTGGTGTGTTGTTAGAATTCTTGAACCAAACAGGTCAAATTGAGTGGTTTGTGCAAAGATAAAATTTGACTACTCAAATACATATAATGTTCAAGTTAAATGGTTATTTTGAGTATATTTTGATGTTTAATTGGGTAATTTGAAAGCGGCAATTAAGAAATGGTGGAATTGGTAGCAAACATGAAACTAAAATACAAACCTGTTATGTGCAGCAATGGTCGCAACGCAAAGGGTTTAGAGTTGTAACGCGACGCCTCGTGCATAGAAGAGTGTCTTTTTCCAATGATTTTCTCCCAGCACGAAGCACCTTGTTTTCTATAAAAATCATTTGTTGACGTCCTTTGACTATCTAATTTGTTGGGGATTGATTCTTAGGATCAAATGAGGTTAAAATGGAGTCTTTGTGACTCAAAAGTGTGTTTAAAACACCGTTTAGACCTTGACTCTTGAGGAGTATAATTCTAGCTTAGTCATTTAAGATGATCTTGTGTGTTCTTAACTATAGGCATAATCATCTAGTGAAAAGATGGATGGATATGTGTTATGAAAAGATGATATTATAACAAAAATTCAACAAAATTGCATTTAAAGAGTCAAGTAACATCAAACAAAAAGACAAGGACTGTATGTTGAGAGAGGGGGTGGTGGTGGCACTAGGTGGTTGTGGTGATGTAGATGATGGCAATGATAGTGGTGGTAGTAATGATGACAGTGGTGGTAATAGGTGTGCACTGGTGGCAGTGGCGACGTGAGTTGTGGCGGAGGTGGTGATATCGGTAGTGGTGGTAACATCGGTGGAGGTGGTGGTAATTGGTGTGTGGTGAAGGAGGCGACGGCAGTGGTATTAATATGTATGTGGTGACAGCGACTAATGGTGGTGGCGTTAACGACGCTGGTGGTGGTGGGTGGTTGGTGCGGTGGTAGTAGCTGGTGGGTGGTGGTGAGTTCATTTTTTGAGAAATGTGAAAGACAATAAATTGAATTCCTTGGGAATGTGCACAATTCCTATATGAAATGAAGGATTTGTCAAATCTGTGACTAAATTGGAGGTATTGGTCAAATTCCATTTCATGCATTCTTCCAACCAAAAAAGGATATCATGAAATTCTCAATACCGTTCTAGCAGATTTCGATAAATCCCGACGAACCAAACGGAACGAATTCTCCCTATCATTCCGAAGGAAAGTAGACACCGATGTCAATGTTTTATTAAATTCCTCTAAAAAGCAATACTTGCACCAAAAGACAAAGTCAGCTATCAAAATAGACGGTCATGTGTTATCAAAGTTATTGGGAAATGAGGTTCGTTATTTGAGTATGTTTACGTTACCTTCAATGAATGTATTCACCTTATGTTCCAAAAGGTTTAAACTTTCTAGTTTGTCAAACTATAAATTAATACAAAAAATTGGTGTTATCCATTCTGTATATACTGCTACCACATTCATAGTTTGAACAAATCCATATTTATCATTATATATTACACAAATATCCAATCTACTATTTCTATGAGATGATGCATTTGAAACCCTCATAAAACTTCAAGGACCTCCTTGTATATCCTACATAGCGGTACTGCGATAGCAGTTGCCATTTATTCCTTATACAAACAACATCATTTGTTACTGCCAACACACCCATAACGTGTATTTCTCATTTTTTTTTCTTTTCTCACAATGTATGATATGCAAAGGAATATAACTTTTGTGAACTCATGATGTCAATTATTATTGAGAGTTTAACACTATGCTAGTAATACTGATATGACATTCACGGGGTGCTTGGTTGAGGGTTTTAGAGGGTAAGGAATGAGAATGGTAATTATTAATGTTGCTTGTTTAGGGGGAATATAATCAATCATTACCCATTAATGGATAATGAGGCATTCCCCTGTAAATTGGGGGTAATGAATTCAGGATAATGGATTTAAGTACGTATGCCCCTACCGATCACCGACACCATCACTGCCCACCACCAATATCGCTACCACCACCTTCTAGCACCATCACTAACCGCTACCGTCGCCGCCGTAGTCGCTGCCACCGACAGCAACCACTACAGCATCGCAATACGTCAACTATCAACACCACCACCAATATCCCTACCACCACCATCTAGCACCACCACCAACCGCCACCGTTGCCGCCTCCACCAGTCCACCACCACCAACTGCCGCCTGCCGCCTCCACCGCAGCAACCTATACACCATCGTAACACATCAACAATCATCACCACCACCAATATCGCTACCACCACCCTCTAGCACCACCACCAACCGCTACCGTTGTCGCCGCCACCACCACCAACTGCCGCCACCGTCGTCGCCACCGCCACCACCACCGGTAGCAACCACTACACCATCGTAAAAACGTCAACTATCAACACCACCACCAATATCGATACCACTACCCTCTAGCACCAACACCGACCGCCGCCGCCGTCATCGTTGCCGCCACCACCGCCGCCGCCACCACCATTACACCATTGTAACTTGTCGCAAAATCACCACCACCGCCACCCCTACACAACACACACATATACATACATGTGTGTATATAATGATTACCTATATTAACCAAGCAATATCAATGGTATTGATAATACTAGGGAATGCTTATTGCATTCCTTTGCATTCCCTTACCCTTTGACATTCCCATTCCCCTCTAATCAACCAAGCGCTCCCTCAGTAATGACATGTATTATTGCTTGTGCTCTAGGTGAAGATAATGAGGCCATCAATCTTCAGAATCCACTATCATTTTAGTTTTCTTTAGAACAAACAAATCTTGAGACTGATGCCAATAAACAACTAGATCAAAACACAATTTGGTTTCCATATTTAAAGTATCCAAACACAAAATAGCTTACACTGGTTCGTCAAAATATCTTTTATCTTTCTTGCAATGCCTACAAGCAACACATGTAATATTTTCACTTGTCTCTAATTTGAGATGGTGAACCATCGTTATCTATAAACGCAAATGAACCGATCTTGGTAGCAACACATGAGCTACTCAGCTGCTATCAGCAGCATTCTTATCTTCATTGCCATTTTCGTGTGATTCTCCATTCGGAATTGCAGGCTCTTCTGTTTTGCTCTTTTTGGCTTCCTTTGATTTTGAAGAGTCGGATTTTCTTTTGGCGTTCTTTTGCTTGAATTCTGGAAGCATGAACAAGAAGTTGTTAGCATAACACTCACCACTCTCAGGGTTACACCACAATCATTAAGAGCCAAATGCAGATCTATAGCATCTTTTAGTTAACTCTTTGGCTGACCATTAAGTTAGTAGCATACAGAACAATTAGAAGTAATGAAATCAATAAAGATAGTCCTAGTGCCTTCATTAAAAGAAACAAAAGAAAACACTCGATAAACCCAAAGGATGGTAGGGGTATAGAACACACACACGTTGATTTACCCAGATATTAATAATTTAATATGCAACTCAAGCTTACAGATGACAGATAAACATAGGGTATTATGACGATCAACTCACACATCAGATTGCACACTACTAATCGAACCCTCGCTCTCAAGACTTTGCAAATCCAAGCCTAGACACAAAAAAGATTGTAAAAGCTGAACCTTTGGTATGAACTATGGATAGCGGATAACCCATATTAAGAAGATTATAGTCAAGTATAATATACAACTTGCAAGATACATATTGAAGCTTTGTGATGTCAAATTCAGAAAGAACAGCAGTTTGGGTCCTTTGGGATATGAAAAGCAAGTGTTCCATTGATTTTATTCTCATTCCCTCTCTTTAATTTTTCAATCTTGTGGGATGTAGAAGATTGATATCAGCCCAAATAAAGTTCTTTTTGACCTCTATATGGTGGCGGACTGGCGGCAGGAAATTCTTTGGCCTTGAATCAGGGATTCTGGAGGGACCCAATTGATAGAAAAAAACCCCACAACCCTTTGGGGTTATCCTGCACTTGGAAAAGGAAGTAGAAAAAGGAATAAATATAGTGATAATTTGATTCTTTGTCGCAGTCGTCATGAGCTGGACTCCGGCCATAACATATCTATATAATCCAATCGATTGCGTAAAGCCCGCGGTAGCTGCGGAACCGGGTGTGAAATTCTTGAGTAGTCTACTTCCTCTCAAATGATTGAACATCATACTCGAACATTACTCAAATTTAACAACGAAATTTCAGTCACGCCTCCCCTGCCAGAAGAGACTAAATGTAACTCCATTTCCCTCAACCATTACTCAAATCATGACTAATGTCTCAATGGCTACTATTGTAGGGCTATGCCACTTTCCACAACCCTAGATCCAGACACAGGTATAGATCCTCTATTACCGAGAGACTATGACCTTCTCAGTGAACTTTGATGAAATACAATTTTTTGCTGTTCTTAATACTACCATTATTATTAGTGTCTCCAGTAGCCTTAACTCAGCTGAAGTAATCTCAATTTAGATTTTGCCGTAAAACAGTTGAGAAAAATAAAGCTCATAAGAATCATATAATAAAGAATAAGGGCACGCATATAGTTGAGTCTTAGTAATGATCGACCTTCAAGAGAGGCTCTTAATGGGACAACAAGTTCTGGAAACTCGATCTCTTCGAGAGCCTTGAATACATCTTCAGCGTTAATCGTTTGCCTCTTGGATTCCTTGCATATGTCATTTGCCCTAAAGAGATTGCAATGAAACTGGATTTAGGCAGAACCCAACTTGTATGTTTAGACACAATAATCAATGACATTAGCTCTTAAACTATACAATCAAAATTCTCTAAGCACCTTGCATCTGCAAGAAGAGCATTAGGGCAACCCACGATTTTTCGTATTCAATTTGTTAATCTGGTCAAATTTGCACATGAAAAACAGGAGAGAGATGTTTACTAACGTAGCAGAAAGGTAATGGATGAAAATTCGAGAGCTTTCGGAGAAGGCCAGTAGAGAATCCTTTAGGACTTGAATATCACCACCGTCTTGTGACAGTTGAGACAATTTATCCTTTACTAGCCTTCTCACTATCGCCTTAGGCAACTCCTCAGCATCTGCCACCACTTTCTCCCCCGCCGTCGCCGTCGCCGCTGGCGTCGCCATGATTCGTATGTTTTCTTCTCCTCCTCGATCTCGGTTATTTGCAGTGTATTTGATTTGTGAATCTAGGGTTTGTTTCCCGCCATAGTTAATGGGAAAAGGGTTTTTACGTGAGCATGGGACGAGCCGGTTTTACAGACTAGATCCGAACCGATAGCTCACCCACTCGCCCAAATGCCCCGCCCGCTGGCTTCTTTTAGGAAGGTGCACGTAACAACTTTTAGCATCTCACAACAATTATATGTTAATGAACAAATTTATCCCTTCTTGTTTTTATCAAAATTTTCTAATTTACCCCTTCCTCATAAGAGGTTGGGGGATCAAATCATGCTGCATGCAGTGGGCTATGCAGTTAATATCGGCGATATCTCGGTGATATATCGCCGAGATATCGGATATCGGAGGTTGCCAAAATATCGGTTTCAAATATCGGTCAGGAATATCGGAGGCGATATTCTCGGCGATATTTGACGATATTTTGCTGATATTTGGAGGTCGAGATATCGTTTTTTCCTGATTTTTGCATTTGGAGGGTTTTTTTTTTTTTTGTCTGCTAAAGTGTGAAACCGATCTCTAAGCCCAGCCTAGCTTTCTAATACAATAGCCCTAAACCTAAAGTCCATAAACAGCCCTAAAACAAACATTGTTCGTTTCTTCCCTACTCTCCTTCCTCCATTCGACGACTGCCGACTACCCACACAGCCAAGCTACGAATTTCAGTCCAGCGACTGCCACAACTTCATTCGAGCTCGCCTCTCGCCTCTGTTCACTCCATTCGAGCTCGCCTCTGTTCTTCCTACTTGCTACAACTCCAATCCGAGACAAGTAAGGCGACAAACACAGACCACTTTTCTTTCTTATTCTATTTTGACTTCTAACTTTGAATTGATTTTGACTTTATTAGATTCTAATTATGGATTATATTTTGATTTTTTTGTATTAATTTGTTATAAACATGTTATTAGCTATTGATTAGCTGCTGATTTTTTGTATTAATTATGTGATTAGCTGCTGATATACTGATTTTAGCTACTGATTTTAGTTAGCTACTGATTTTGTAATAAAGTAGTGACTTTGTGTACTGATTTATATTTAATTTTTTATGTGCTATACTTTATATTTAATTTTTTATGATTTTATATATTATATATATATATTACATTTTACAAAATATAAAAAACCGATATCTCACCGATATAACCGCGATTTCAAATATCGGTCCTCGACCGATATTTGATTTCTGACCGAGATAACTGCATAGGCAGTGGGCTTAGGGTTTTTCCCTTAGGGGTTTCCTTCATGGAGTAAAGCCGTGATGCTCGAAACTTGGTTAAAGCCAAATAATGAGAGGTGGTTTCCCCAAGCAATTCGAGCCCACACTGGAGAGGCGGGAAGGTTTCCCCATTTGCCAATAAAAAAAATTAAAATCATTTCCTCCCCTAGTGATTACAAATTCCAACCACCAAATTCTTTATACTTTTTCTTTTTTATTTTAAAACCCACTTTATATATGATTGTATTTCAACCTCAATTATTCCTTATAATCCGTTTATTTAATATATATATTATTAACCTTATTTTCTCTTCATATATAGTATGAGATACAAACTAGTAGATAAGCTTTTGCTACGAGTTACAAACTTGTCACCTTCCTGGACCAATTTAAACAGTTGCAACACTGAGAATAGTGAAGACTAACTGGAACAATTTAAACAATAAATTTTTTTTCTATTAATCTCATAATTTGAAGTTATGAACCAAAATAGCAGCAACAATCTAAAATATCATCCAAAACAGTAAACTAGTTTTCTCAAAAAATTACATACTAAAATAGCTTGTGCAGAAAATCTAAATGAAACTGACAAATAAAATTATCTTAGAAGACTGGACATATAAAACCAATTGAAAGTTTCAAAGTGTCTTGAGAGAATTTTAAAAAAAAATCACCTGAACTCAATCATGTTGCTCCAGTGATATAAAATCATCTGAAAAGTCTGGACATACATTTAAATTAATTAAGTTGTTTTCTCCATCCACTTTGTTGTTTTTTTGAAGCACACAAGTAGAAGTTGTAGAATTATTGAGTGTTTGTGATGATTCCACCAGCTCAAATTTTGAAGGATATCTTGTCGTGGAAGTTGTTCCTCTTTTCTTTTTTGATTTTGGAGGTCTTCCTTTTGATCTTTGAATCACGGGCTCAAAAATGGCATCAGATGGGTTCACAAAATATATAAAGAAATTTCCATTTACAAGCTATATTTGTTCATATAAATATATAAATGAAATTTCAGTATCAATAAAATATATAAAGAAAAACATAATCAAAGAAGCATTTTAAGAAACAAAACAGATGGGGCTAATTGTATTGTATACTACACTCAAGAATAAAGTAGAATAATCACAGGCTACACTAAAAATTGGACAAATTGTATACTACACTCAAGAAACAGAATCAAAGAAATTGGGGTATTCTTGTACTGCTAAATAATTAAGAATCACTAAAAGTAAATAAAACCCAATCGGTCAGAAGCACTGGAGGTACAAAAAATGTAGCATGCAAAGCAAAAAATATCATATAAGAAACAAATCACAATTGCATGATAGAGAACCAAACCGTGGGCTAATGAAGCAATCAAAATTGCATATGAAAATAACCAAACCGCGAGTTAATGAAGCTGTCATGGACGACGGTGGCCGGTGGAAGCAAGCAGGAACGGCGGTGGCGGAAGCAAGCAGGTACGGCAGTGGAAGCAACCAGGAACAGCGGTGCCAGAAGCCAGCAGGAACCGTTCGATTTTTGTAGAACAGCGGTGCCGGAAGCCACCATGTAACACCACTTTTCTAAAATAACTTTTAAAATTCGTTTGCTACTGATTAACACTCTAAAACATCAGAGTTTGCGGAAAACAAGCTTACATTACTTTAATGCTAACAGTTTCATAAAAAGTAGTGCAAGAAGTACTCTTTTCAAAAGCTTGGAGCTATCCAACTCTGCAAAGCACTGGGTCCTTACCTTCGCTAGAACCTAGTTCACCTTAGCAACAATTATACAACTATTCTCTAACACAAAAACGTCAACTCTTATTGCCTTGGGTCACTGATTCTCTATGAAATCGATTCCAGCAATCAGAATTTCACCTTTGGATTGAAATCAACACTCAATCTTGAGGTTGTGTGTGTGTGTACGTGAGAGTGAAGAGAGTTCTTGATGGTTTGACTCTAAGTGAGTCAACTAATGCCCATATAAATCTATTACGTTGGGCATATTACAAAAACAGCCCCTGGACTTCATTAACTTTCTGAAATGGCATAATAACCCCCCTCAACTTGGTAAACACAAATATGGCAACCTACTAAACATACAATAGATATAAACTCATATCAAGAAACTTATGAACTTTGGGGCGTTACAACTTTTCCCCACTTGGAACGATTTCGTCCCCGAAATCTACTAAACAATAAACTGGAACACTGACTCTCTTACTATCACCTCTGATCAACAATTCTTCCCCACTTGGGGTCTGAGCCCGCACTGCCCTCTGGTTTCTGAGTACTTAAACTTGCTATTAACTCAATTAATCAATACTGATAACTGCTTGAACTCTTTCATCGCGAACTTATGCTCAATGAAAATTGGAGATTTCTATCTCTATCACTTTTTACTTACACTTACTATTCAGAGTAGTAGTTTCATCTACTGTGTCTACCTGCTATCACAACAGGTCCAGTCTTTACTTCTTTAGCTAGAAACTGGAACATTCTGCCCTTTGACCAGGTCACTTCTGCTTTTCTAGTATTGACCCTTGTTATAACAAAACTAGGCTAAATAATTAACTGACTTACTCTCTGTCACTAATAACTTAGGACAATAATGTCCAAACTAGTAACCTGATAGCACACTTAGGGCAAACGATTTCAAATCTTTGGTCACATGCCTCTACTTTTCACATTTCGTATATCTAAGTGGGGGAACTAACCCTCTATGTTGTAGTACAACCGTCGGCCTCTTACTTGACATTCTTACCGGCTCAATCTTTCTCTTTGCATTCACTATTCTCTGCTCTCTAAACTACTGTCTACTGTTCTTTCTTCCATGTAAGGCTTATCATCTCATCCACTTCATTAAAAATAACTGTCGTTAAGCTTCACCCGTATCATCTCTAACATCAGACTATACCACTGACTTTACAAAACTTCTATACCAACTTACTCTGAACAAAACTACACATTCTTAACAATTTCTAGGTGATGTCATTCACCAACTCTATCGTCTGTCATCAAACTCGAAATTCTTTTGTGATCTGATCTACACAAGATTCTAGTACGACTATACTTTAAACAATTCTTTGAACTACGGCCATGTCAGCCTCAATCTGTGCTTCTAACTTTCTCTACAACAACATGGTCCACCAGTCTTTCACTGTCTCAAATAATAAGTTCGATGCGTGCATAACTTTTCTCCCTGGTAGACACCCACTGATACGAAAAATCCAAATTTCATCTGTACTAATCATCACTATTCACAATCCATTCTATAATCTTCCCTCCAACGAGGTAGTTCGCATGCTGAACAATCTTTACACATCTACCCCTACAACGGGTTCTTTCTTAACTTTAACTCTTACTATTGTTTTAACCGTAACCTACACTACCGTATCCATATACTGCGATAACATAACTTTCTTTCCTTCTAAAACATACTCAACCACTTGGTTGATAATATCTGGAACGTTGCATATAGGACTTTACCCTACTTTATCACTACTATCCCCTTTACTAAACTGATCTCAAGATCTTGCAATCCCTCTGTAACAACTCCCTCTAAAGGGTTATTCGTAGGTCTACTGGTTTAAAATAAGAATTGTATCTGAAACATAGGTATTTCTGGTCTCCTGAAGTATACTAGCCTCAGGTTGCTTTATCTAACTCGTATCAACTTACCACATACTATATACTCATGATGAGATATCTTTAACATATGCTACCATAACAACTTTCTCTGTTTCTCATAATAAGGTATCTAATATTATCAATACTACATCTATCTCATATTCAGTTCTTATCTTCTTCACATACTCTATACAGTCACGCATTACCCATCACTTGATTCACAAGGCACTACCATAACAATCTCAAGCTCAACTGCATACTATATGTTCTTTACACACACTGGCCAGGTGTTGTAAGGGACATATTATACACAACTGCTCTTGGTACCGTCATGGAATACCTCGATTCACAAGCTTAGGTCACGTATGGCAAAGTCAACTACACATGCATAAACATTACTACTCATACTCAAACTGTAAAACAGACAACAGTTTATAACTTCTTACTATTGTATGCTCACCAAGGTTACTGCCCCAGTGATAGATCCACTTTATCTCAAAACCAGGGTTTAAGTTCAAACATCACAATGTGTGCCCAAATCCCTTAAACCTTGGCTCTGATACCAAGTTGTAACACCACTTTTTTAAAATAGCTTTTAAAATTCGTTTGCTACTGATTAGCACTCTAAAACATCAGAGTTTACGGAAAACAAGCTTACATTACTTTAATGCTAACAGTTTCATAAAAAGTAGTGTTAGAAACATCATTGCGAGGAAAAGGGTAGACATGAAGGTAGAAACGTGGTGGCACAATACAAATAGACATGATTGTATTTTTATACAAGTAATCAATCATTATTGTTACAATCAGAGACAATAAGGTCAAATATTTGTTAGTTATGATAAAGCGAACATAGAATGGTAATTAATTATTTCACAAAATGATAAAATTAAGAGTTGATTAAGTATGATATTTTGAAATGCTATAAAAGGTAGATACGATATTTATAATTGATGATGAGTAAATATAATATTTTTACGTTTAAGAAGAATATATATGAAATTTTTTCTCTAATAATTTTAACAAAATGGATTGTTCATATTTGTTAATTTATTTTTTCAAGAGTTAATGACATGAATGGTCCTTGTGGTTGTCATGAAATTTCACTTTTAGTCATTTAACTTTAAAAATTACAAAAATCGTCAATGTGGTTGTCACTTTGTTTCACTTTTGATAAGCTAACTGTTGTTAACCTTGATCGTTAGTCAAAAGTTATTTTGGTCACTGTGTGTTTGGACATAAAGGTAAGGTCAAAAAAACCAAAATACCCTTTGACTAATGGTCAAAGTTAACAGCAGTTAGCTTAAAGGACCGAAAGTGAAATAAAGTAGCAACACAATATGTAATTTTTAAAGTTAAATGACTAAAAATAAAATTCAGTGACAACTACATAGACCATTTTTATAATTAACTCTTTTTTTCATCTAAATCAATTGCTAGGATTGTATGATAGATTTTATTTATATTAATCTTGTATTTATATTAGAAGATGTTTTAAGTAGGAATGATACACTCATTCAACAACTTTGATGTTGACCAATTACATAAAAGGTATTTAGGTAATTATCCTTGTAGTAAATTGTTTTGTAAGTAGTACAACACCTCAACTTATGTTACGTTCTTCGAGATGACAGCTTAGCAGATTAAATTTCGCAACATCAGCTTCCGCTAAGACCATGTGCATCCAATCAATACTTACCCTTTCAAATCCATTATGACATTAGCATCCACATCATTCCCACCTCTAACTCTCTCTAACCTTCAAACTCCCACATCCAACCCTCCTAATATTTTATTATAAAATAATATGTATGAGAGAGAAGAAGTGAGAGATAGAGAGAGAAAAAAAGAAAAAAGAAAAAAAGGAGTGTGTGTGTGCAGGAGCTGGTGTCTCCATTGATTGGTGAACTAGTTCTCTCTCCTACCCTTTCTTCAATTATGGTGTGCTAGCTCTGGTAAAGACAACCCTCTCCAACCAGAGTAGCCGATGCGCATAGTCTAAGTAGGTTGGTGACTCAACTCAAGCTGACTCAGCATGCAACTCTTGAGGCTTTGCAAGTTTACATTTCAAGTCAGTAGTGCCCCAAGCCTTTAACCTCCGTCCCTTGACTGGCCAACGGGTCCACCAGGACCACCACAAGGCTTTTTTCTCTTGATCATCGTTTTGAGTTTAAGAATTTAGTAAGATTTAAAAAGTTTACTTTCGAGTGTTTGTATATATGCTTTTGATCGATTAAGGCTGCACGTTATGCCTAACCCGATGGAATCGGGTAGGCTCGAGTAAGTGCAGGAACACCAAAACGCGGTTTTGGGTTCGCACATCGAGTAAGGGAATCGGGTATGCAGACTCGATGGTGGACTTGAATGCAAACACCCCCACCCCCCTTCCCCCCTCCAACGGCTATAAGAACCGTTTTTCTTTTTTTTCTTTTTTTTAATTTACACATTTTACTCTATAAATAACACCACTTCACCATACTTTTCTTTCATATACATCACTATTTTTTATATTTTTCATCCAAAGAATATGGATTTACCAAACGAGGAAATAACTAACCGTTTTCAGTTTTACGCGAGAAATAATATGATGCTGCAAGAGGTTTTTAAAACCGTTTCAGATCTCATTTTTGAAGATGACAAGGAAATACGAGTGTACAAACTAGAAGGCCGGCGAAAGATAGAAATCGTCTAGCCGGTCAGGAGATGCTCATTCGCGACTATTTTTGCGAGACCCCGGTATACGATGATGATATGTTTAGGCGACGTTTCCGGATGAGCAAAGGTTTATTCGAGCGTTTAGTTCACGATCTCCAACGAAAGTATGAATTTTTCACGTGAACATGGGATGCTAGAGGCCGGAAAGGGTTTTCCCCGCAACAAAAGTGTACTTCTGCTAGCCGACAATTGGCATATGGAACGGCTCCTGATTCCTTTGACGAGTACTTGCGGATGTCAGATAAGACCTCACGGGATTGCATAGACAATTTCTGCAAAGGTATTATTCATCTCTATAAAAGAAAATATTTACGCAAGCCTACTAATGATGATGTTCAGAGTTTGTACGCTGCACATGAAGTGAAACAAGGCTTTCACTGCATGCTAGGTAGCATAGATTGTACTCATTGAGCTTGGGCTAATTTCCCTGTAGCATTGAGAGACCAATTTATGGGAGGTGATCATGAGCATCCGACAGTTATGCTAGAAGCGGTGGCATCTCATGATTTATGGATTTGACATGCATTTTTCGGAGCTTCCGGTTCTAATAATGACATCAATGTTCTCAATCAATCGCCGATATTCAACGACGTGTATGACGACAAAGCACCGAATTGTACATTTGAAGTGAATGGAGCGGCTTACAAGCACGTATATTATCTTGCCGATGGTATATATCCGGAGTGGGCAACTTTCGTCAAATCATTTACGTGCCCACACGACAACAAAAGGAAAAAGTTCAAGTCCGCACAAGAATCGGCGAGGAAAGACGTTGAGCATGCTTTTGGTGTGCTTTAACATCGTTGGCACATTCTACACTACCCGGCACGAGCATTGACGATGGAAAAATTGAGGAATATCATGTACGCTTGCATAATATTACACAATATGATTCTCGAAGACGAAGGCAATGCGATTTGCAGTTTCGATGACAACAACCTTGTAGCGGATGATATAGAAGTAACTATCACCGAGGAACAATGCGCAACAAATGTTCGAGAAGTAAAAAACCGGGAGACTCATAACAACCTACGGTCCGATTTGGTGGAACACATTTGGCGTATTCATCTCCCAAACAACGGAGACGAGTAGTTTTTAATTTTTAAAATTATGTATTATTTTTAAGTTTAAATTATGTAATTCTTAATTTTTAGTATTGTTTGAATTTTAAATTAATTAAATTAATGAATTATATTATTTATATAATTGGTTATTTGTTAAAATAAAAAAAAGAAAAAAAATTGAAAAAAGATTGGATAAGAGAAGGTAAGGTATAACTTGAAATTGGATAAAAGAGAAAGGTAAGGGAGAGAGAATGATGTGACGCTGATGTGACTGCATGTAAGATTTACCTGCAGGTAAGATATAACGTGTAGCCTAAAAAAGAGAAGAAACTAGAACACTAAAATATGAACATAATGTTAATTTACATACACCTTTTACCAATTAACACAGTAATTTAAATTTCACATTTATTCAAATTTGCTTGCATCGGGTTAACCCTGCTGCAGCTGCTAATATAAACATTACAAATAATAAACCCTAGTAATAATAATAATCAATATACACAGATAAATGCTACAACCCTATAACCTATAAATTTCAATCTTTAAAATACAATAACAACCAAAAATGACTACTTTCTCTGTCTCTTTTGAATCAAAGAATTAATATCGATGACTATCAGAAATTTTATCGGTCACAAGAGAAGGCTTATCAACCCAATTGTTAACTCTACCTGCAAAATTTCATGTGAAAACAATAATCAGTTGAAGTCGTAAAATAAGAGAACGTCCAATCTAGCTAACCGACGTATTTGATCAAAAAATTGGTAAAACTCTAAGTACAACCGCCATAGCAACACTCAAGATAAGTGGACCCCGTACCACTAAACAACAGGATTCACCGTTATCGACTACCAGTCAACTATATATATACTATATATACATACATACATACATACATATATATATATATATATATATATATATATATATATATATATGTGTGTGTGTGTGTGTGTGTGTGTGATGTCAAAATACTTGCAAGCCCTTCAATCTGGTTTTCCTAGGGGTGATGCAGCAAAAAGGTGGACCAAGAAACCTTATCCTCTACTTAGTGGTATAATTTGATGTCAATACATTTGTAAAGTCAAAAACGTACTTTGACGTCCACCAAGTTTGATAAAAGAAAACAGTCTTAATTAGCTTTAAATTAATTTTATAATTTAATTAGATTTAAATAAACACAATTTAGACCAACGTGTAGAACATTCAATATTATAATCTTTACAAGAAAAGTGGAAAGAGACATGAGGCATCAACATCTTTACACTACATGCTGAGCAATGCAGGCAAAATTCAGTCTGACCTTTCGTTTTTTTTAACATGGATATCGAAAAAAGACCATGAAAGGTTGCACCTTTTTAATATTTGATGAGATTGATACAAGATACACTATTACATGTCATCTAGTCTGATGTTTCTTTAGTACTGTTGACATGAGACTAACATCTTCGAAATAATGGCTACTCAATATATATAAGAAAGAGGTAGTGTCTTGACCAGTAGAAAATTCGCTTTAAACTACTGGTAACAAGCTCGTAAGTCCATTCTTTTTTAATTATAAGCATAAAAGCATATCGGTCTGAACTTATGAACATAAATAAACCGTAAACTATTGTAGTCATAAGGCAGAAAAATAAACAAGTCTTATAAAAATTCTAACATATGCCGAGTCAAAAAATATGTTAATTCAAACACCTTCTAGAATTGTATTTTTCTAATAAAGAATAAAAAGAACAAAATTGACATTTATACCCTTGAAGCAAACAGTTGAAAAAGAGTAGTGTTGTAGAAATTACCTCTAAAGACTAAACTCTGGTCTTCCTATGAATTCTTGTGAAGAAAATGTTAGTCAAATTCACCATACTTAGACAAATACCAATAATCCAATGACCACGAAAAGAATGTTGAAGGTAGAAAAGCCCTACAAAAAACAACAAAAATCATTAAAACTCGGTAATTCACAAGTAAAAATAACTAACAGATAGAGCTAACACATGTAAGAGCATTATTTTCTTACATTTTTCCAAGAACCCGAATACTCAATGCGAGGACCGCTAGGAATAAGATAACTTCGCACACCAAGGTCATAAACCGGAGTGCTATCAGGATAATACAACCCATAGTTCCTTTCCGAAGTCGGTCCGGGCTTCAAATTCTCATTAAAAAGCGCAAACACGTAAATATCAATAGGTTGCGAAGGATTCGCGGGCGTGCCTTGTCTTTGTTGCATCCTTTGAATCAAATTCTTATGATAAATACCCGCATTTTCAACCGTAGCCCCAAATTCATTCTCATCCCCCTTTGAAGGCCATCCGGTCTCGGATATTTGAACTTGAATATTACCATAGTTCAATGCTTTTATAGCCGAATAAACCGCATCAATTTGAGCATATAACATATTGTCATACTTCAAATTTGTAATTGGATCAATAGCTCCTGCATTTGGCTCAAAAAGTACGTATTCCAAAGGCACGTTATTGGGGTCATTCTTGTATGCAAAGTATGGATACACATTGATCAAAAATGGTGAATTGGTTTGGGCATGGAAGGCAAGAATGGGTTGGATATATTGAACCAAATCTTCCCGAAATGCCCCTTGAGATGGCGGGAAAGATGTTGCTAATATTTGAAGTGAGTGAGCTGTAGTTATGTAAACTTGTCTGTCTAATCCAAGATTGACTAAAGCTTCATACATTGATTTCATGGCGGGATATAGATATTGTGGTAATTGAGTATCTTGCCCTCCCAAGATTTCATTACCAACAGTTATGCAGGTGATCTTTGTTTGAGAAAGATAAGGTTGTACCTTTTGTTGAATCCATATTTGAGCTTCTTGAGGATCTTGCATTCTTGGAAGGTATTCATTTCCTAATCCTATGATGAATTCGACATTTGAACCCGCAAACGAGCTCAAGACTTTCGGGTCGGCGTCGTAGAGCTTGACCCGACTAATGTTTAAGGATTTTAAGAGTGTTGACACGTGTGACGGCTGTGGGAGATTGTCGGCGATTTGTCCGTAGTTTATCCCTACTCCAAGAGCATTTGTACCAACAATTGATCCTGCAAAAATAACAAAAATAGAAGCTTTTGCGAATTAATATCGAATTTCAAGATTTCAAGAACCTGAAAGACGAAGAAGATGAAGTATAAACCTGCTAAAATGAAGAGCAGAACAATCGTAGAAAGGATGGCTGCCATTGACGGTTAAATATGACAGCTTTCGCCGGAAAACGTGTCGTCGGGCTAAATTCAAGAGTTGGTGAGATTGGACGACGGTGGGTTTTAGACAGGGTTATGGGTTTTGTGCGGACTGAGCTGAGCGTATGTTGTGTTTATGAAATGGATAATGAGGCGGCGTTATATAAATAAACACGCTGGTTGTCTATGGGCCAATACACGAGTGGATAACACGTGTTTTGCACCGTCATTTACATTTCCAAGAAGCCAAGTTTAGTAGACCGACTTACCATAAGTTTCCGAAAATACCCCTGACAGTTGTTTTGACTTCAAACTTTGAATTTTGTTTGAAAACTTACACGGCTGCATGCCTTTGTTTGTTCTACCAATCACCATGTCTCTAGTTATCTATTTCCAACTAACCAGCAGCCTGCCGGCTGAAACAGTGTTAACAGTTACTTCGTATCTATATCCTCCTACTTTTTTCTCCTACTTTATCATCCTACTCATCACAACATGACATGTGTACCCTACTAATTCTCTTTCTTCATCTCATCCATTGATTTTGACACTTGTATTGATCATATGAGTATGAGGATAAGTAGAAGGATAAATTAGGAGGATATATCATCAATCTTTTATATTTATGATCTTGAATATACAAGCATAAAGCATTCGTATTCAAAACGTACATCATTGCTCACTAATATTATATTTGATAATTTATGTTTTAAAATGATAAATATATGAAATTTAAACTTTAATTCCCAGGTCATCACTTGGAATTTTCAAGAGCTTTTCAAAGGAATTATAGTTCTCAAAAATATTCTGGTAATTCGTCAAACAAGTTCCTTTCTTGAAAAATTTTGTGAATAATTTTTAAGGGTATTTTAGTTTTCGAAAATATCTTGGAAATCTCTCGTTATAGTTTCCGAGATTGCATTTTTTTTGGAAGTCTCTTGGAGAATTTGCGAGGAATTACTCGGAACTTTATCGGAAAACTCTAGGTAATTCCCGTTATTTTCTAGTAGTGTGTTTAGGAAGCTAGACATGTTTGAATGTATGTATTTGAATTTTGAAATGTGTAATTACAAGTGAACCGTGAATGTGTACATATATACATTTTTTTGAATTTTGACCGTTGATATGATGTACAAGAAAAAAAATAGAAACGACAGTTGTAGCTCATTAAAACTACGATGAGCATGTAGTGGACGATGAGCACACGATGAGCGGGAGGAGGCCATGACGAGCTTGTCATGACTTCCCAGGGTGGTCTTAGGAGAGTATATCATGTATGTCATGAGCTTTAAACAAACCATATATTAGAAGAATATTAAAACTAAAATATACATAAAATTTCACTTAGTCAAATTGTAAATGAAGTGATATTAGAGAGAGATAATATAAACAATAAATGAAGGCAGTTATGTATGGAAAAGAAGAATATATTCATGCTAATTGTACATTATTGACTAATTAGTAGCAGAATTATCCTTTTAGGATAAGAGCCAATTCTTTTCTTTACCTTTTTCTATCCACGTACGAACAATGGCCTTTTAACATATCAAATCACTATAAGATTTGATTCAGTGCACCAAAGCCTGCTTTAATCCATTACTTTATTTGTCTTGCAACGTTCCATCAGTTTTAATTTCTTTTTAATGTTTAGTTCTAACATTTTATATAAGATAGAGTTACTATTATGTTATTGTTGTTGTTATTCATGGTTTGGATGCATTACAAATGATGTTGACTAGATGTCTAGAACTTAGATAGAGTAAAATTAAACAGAGAAAAGCGAGGCTGGAAATATACATGTTGAGAAAAGTTCATGCGAGAACCGTTGTTAATACGAAAATCACGAGAACCAATCTGAGCCGTCCAATTCTTCCTCCTTTAATGTCATTACCCACACATGAATTCCTTACATTCACCATGCCACACTCTATCCCATCCACGCTCTCCATCCATGAACTTCCCATATCCAAGGAACGGCTGAGATTGGTTCTCGCGGTTCTCGCACTAACAACGGTTCTCGAATGAACCCTCCCCTATACACGTCATGAAATGATGAATTTTTTTTATGATTTGAAGTTATGAAGCCTTGTGATATATACATGAGAAACTCGTGAATGACTATCGAAGATTTTACCCACCCATGATCGAGTCCAATTTCCGCTAGACTTGGTTGTTGAATTTATCTTAGGTCCTCCTTGTTTCATAGAATTCAAAGAATTGAAATTGATGTAAATTTCATCCGGACCACATATAGAATTGACTTTCAATTACTTGAGAGAATGTAAACATTTAAAAGAATAAGATTACATTTAAAAACAAGATTACCAAACGAAATATAACATATAATTTGATTTCGATTTAATTTCATTCTTCCGAATTCTGTAAAATAAACATGACTTTTTATGTGAATGAAGTTACAAAGGAGTTAAGTTTATATTAAACAACTTGAGCTTATTGAGTTCATCTTAAGCTCGAACTCATTTGAGTCGAGATATTATCAAATTCATTCTGAGCTCGAGCATTAAAAATAAGTTTAAAATGTACAATAAGTTAAACTCAAGCTTATAAGGACTCCGAGTGAACTCTAATACAGCCACTCGATTTATATGTTAAACTTAAGGCATACGTATATGTTATAACTTTTACACATGCATGTTTGAAATAAGTCATCATAAAAAAAAACTTTTATGTACTTCAAAATATATAAGAGCATCGAAATAATATTTATACAAATTTCAAGCTTTTTCTAGCTGAGCTCAAAATTACTTTGAGTTGATCGAAGTTTATGTCATAAAGACTAGTCGATATATCAAGTCAAACTCAAAATTATTACAAACAACGGAATCAAACTCAAATCTAAATAAACTCAAACTCAAATTCGACTCTGTTTAAATATTCGTTTAATCATTTACAATCATATATGTAAACAAAAAACACAAACATGTGTTAACAAATTATTTTGTATTAGAAGGTTAAAACAACGAAATGTAACAAAGATTAACAACAGACATCATTAATTTCAAGCATTGTAATGTCGACAATGGCGAAAATTTTCAACATGTATGTGTCAATGTGTGGATAATAATAATAAATGAAAATTGGTGTGAATGATTTAATTAAGTTGAATTTCTAGGTGGACCCATTTCCAGAAGAAAATGGAAAAAGAAAAAAAGAAAGAAATTGCTGACGCGTATCTCTGTAAGATCACGTGTTAGTCGACGTGTGTCCAGCGATCCACGGTGGACTAACAATGTCGGCGGGCACATATGCCCATTTTGGCGGCACATTGGTGAAATGACGTTTATGTCCCTACTTGGTGTCTTCTCGTCCCTCCCAGGTGATCAACTACCCCCTCAACAATGTTTACGGTTTTTTTTATTATTATAAATATAAATTATGCGCGTCCTTCCCATATTTTGTTACTTGACAACACATTATAGCCAAATTTTATATACTTTTATTTATATTCATCTTTGACTCATGAGATCAAAACATTTAATTTGTCTGTTTCCCATATTATAATATTTTATTTTCGAGTTTTGTTTTGTTTGTGAATCAGTTTTATCCATGTTGATGAGATTCTTTGCTTTCATTAATTAGTATCGATTCGTATATTTAACGTCACGTCTTATCATGATATAATATTATTTGTTTTTTTTTACTGGCTCAAGGTTTTGTTTTTAGCGACCAGACAAAAACTTCTCAGAGGTCACTCATCAATAGATTACTCCTGCTCAAACACGCTTAATTAGAAGAGTTCTTAAGGGATCCACCATGTTTGTGGTCGTATAAAGTTAATGTTTATTATAAGCCTAACACCTCGATCTCATATTTAGAGTCGATATGAAATTCGCCTAAAATGTTACAATATATATTGATATGAATTATTGCTTCTATTACTCTATTAGTATCCATAATGATAATGATGTTCTTATTGAATAAGTTATGGTTTCTTATGAGATATGTTCTTAACTCATTTTTAATCCATGTTACTGTGAATTACTGATTCCTAAAAACAATAATGAACCAGTTAATTTTGAATTCTTATCTGATTCTACAAGCATATTCCAAGACCATATTAATCATTACGGTGATCGAAACATTTCTAAGGTTGGTTATACATGATGTTTGATTCATAAGATTAATTTTATAGTTACTTTATAAAAATATGCATATCAAATCGAATTTGAAGTTCACAAAATTAGTACATGAATACAAGGAGACGGTACTATACACGTGTAACACTTCAGATTTTAAAAACTTTCGCATTATATAAAAGTATAAATTGCTACAAGAATATAAATATGATAATTAGAGTATATTAGTTGTAAATAGTTGGTAATTTTGACTTATAAAGTCAAAGTAATTAGTATGAAGTATAAAAATGCTAACAATTGACAGTAAATATGAAATCATTTTTATCTTTTCTATAACTACGAAATATATAGATTGTTTGCATTAATTTTATCATATTTACCACTTAGCCTAGTCGCTAAGTCATATTATTTTGGCTTCCACCTGATATAGAGTCTTCAAAACATATTTTCACATGTGTTTTTTCTTTTCTTCTTTTTAAACTTTTGATATAATTCATTAATTGTTTTATTTGTTTTTAACTTAAAATATTTTAAAATGGCTTTATTTTTTATTTTTAATTTATTTATCTTTTTATTTAGATAGATTACTAGTATGTTAACAAAACTAAAGTAAACCATCGACTTCTATTATTAATTTTTTTAATACTATTTGTATTTTATTTATCATCGTGTATTCTATTTTGTAAAACATTTCTTGACCAGTTAATAATGATATTAAAATTGTAATACAACGTATGATCAAGTTAATTTTAAATAACGGAAGAACTATTCTCTTGTGTGAAGTGATTTTTCATCTGTAATAATACTATTACAATTATGAATCAAGTTTTGTTTTTATAGTTTTCTCATGAATTAATTCGTTATCTCAACAACTATCATGTAATTAAAAATATCCTCAACCTCTTCATTTGTTAAACGTCCATATGATACATGGATAGTAATAATTATTTTTATTAAAGTATAGTTATAGAAAATAGTATAATAAAAAAAAGTTACACATCTAAATATAAATAATTAATGCTTCTTAATTTCAATATCTTAAGGATTATTTTAAAATATAATTTAACCGTAATTTCTCATTGTTATTACATAATACCTAAATTATAAATCATAACAAATTTATAGCACACATCATTAGCTCATAAATAACAATGTCTCAAAATTCAGATATCATACTCATAATCTTCTTTTTTGGCATGCAAAACTCTAACCGATTAATCACTTACAAAAAGTGTGTTTATTAAAACCATCACAATTTAATCGATATTTTATTATAAATCATTAACATCGAAAAACAGATCTAGAGTTTAATGTTGTATATTTATGGAGCTGTATATTTTCCTCTAATGTTTGCCGGCGCGCAGACATTAGAAAAATAGGCTGTTTGACTTGCTTTTTAAAATATACATAAAAAGAGTTATTTTCATTTGTTCTATGAAGACATGGACTAACTTCTATTCTAAAATAGATGTATAACCTAGCCACCTACAACCCTTAATCGATGGTTTCTCCCCTCTCGTCTCTCCCTTTCTCGATAGCAACCTCCATAGTCGTCGTTTCTTCTTTTCTCGTCTCTCCCCTTCTCGATATATCTAAATAATTTTCATATAAAAACACTTTTAAAACTATTTTAATTTTTTCATCCTAAATCATAAAACTTCAACTTTCAAAATAAGAAACATGCATAAAATTATCTATTAATAGAAAGAAACTTAAAAAAAAGTTGTATGAAAAGAAAGGTTTAATGATGTATTTATTAAATAAAAGAAACTTAAAAATTGCATTTACGAAAAGAAAGATTTAATGAGGCTATCTTATCTATAAAAAAGTCAAAAGAGATTAGTATGTCACTATTTCTATCATATTACAAACTTTTTAAACTTTCATATTGGATAATTAATGATTGATGTGATGTAGGGATGGCAAAGGGGTCAGGGGTATCGGGGATTGCTTTTCTCATCCCCATCCCCGTTCCCCACTTTCAGTCCCCATCCCTGCCGGGGAATTGATTTGCATCCCCATCCCCGTCCCCATCGGGTTTCGGGGATCCACGCGGGGAATCGGGGATTTTCTTTCTCTACAAAATTGATTTTTTAAATAGATACACATAAGAATTTAAATACAAAACTAGCATTATGAATCTAATTTAACATTTCCAATTGGTACACATCAAAATGTAATCAATCAAATGTTTTAATACTTTCGTAAAACAAATAATATTGTTTTTGATAAGAGACATAATATATATTTACTAAGTCGTTCTATAATACGCATAACATTATCTATCAAATAGATGGTTTCTCTAACATATGTCCATGAAAGATGATTATAATCCTTTCAAGATAATTTTACAAAAACTATGTTAGTAATTTCACCGTATTAGTTTGTTTTCATTCTATGTGTTTAATAAATCGTATAAAACGATTATGTATATTCGAAGAAAAACAATCTTTATGATATGTATACTATGTAAGAAAGTAAAATTCAAATGCATATTTATATGAGAAATTTAACTTAAAAATTATATATATATATATATATATATAGGGGAGGGTTAGTGCGAGAACCAATCTCAGTCGTTCCTTGGATATGGGAAGTATCATGGATGGAGAGCGTGGAGGGATAAAGTGTGACAGAGTGCATGTGAGGAATTCATGGGTGGGCAATGACATTGAAGGAGGGGAAACTGGATGGCTTAGATTGATTCTCGCGCTAACAACAGTTCTCGCATGAACTTTTGTCTATATATATATATATATATATATATATATATATATATATATATATATATATATATATATATATATATAATGTGCGGGTTCGGGGTCAGGGAACCGAAGGGTATCCCCATCCCCGCCCCCATCCCCGTTTCTAAGTTCGGGGAATCCCCGTCCCCATCCCCGGTCAACTCAGGGATTCCCCGGTCAAATCAGGGTCGGGGAACGGGTTCCCTAACGGATGCGAAGTTTTTTGCCATCCCTAATGTGATGTGAGAAACTACCTCAACTCCTATGATGTGAGAAAGTAACCAAACTCTCCAAGGACAAATCAAAAACCGAACCTCACCATTTCTCTAAAATGCATATGCTAACCACTAGAATTATTGCTCAATTGTATTACATTACAATTCACTAAACGTATAACATTAACGCTAAAGTTACTATTCTTAACTTTTAGCTAAATGTTAGTATATATAATAAATAGATTTGACATTCTACTACTAAAAGCATTGGACCGGATAAATATCGGACCAAGAACTCCCCAGCCTAAGCTAAAGAGCCCATAAAAACACTGTATAATAACCGAAGCAAATTGCCTTTAAAATGCTTATAACCTAACCGTATTTCTGGTAGGTCTCCCCAAATCATTGTCTTATTCGTTATTCTGATTTTTCTCTATTTTCGTTAGAACTTTTGTTAAAACTCAGGTTATATAATTTCATTGATGATCAGGAAGATTATTGTTCTTGTTATTGTTGACAGCAGGTGTGCCGAGTAACAAGCATTTGAGAATCTGGGAACTCATAAACCTTTTTGCTTCGAATAAATTGAGCTAGCAAGTGAATTCATTGTCTTCAATGATTTCTGGATTCATCACATTCATTGATTTCACCGGCTTCTTTACTTTGAATAAGGTCAGACTTTTGAACCATTCGCAATTCTTGTACAAACTTTGGTCGTAAACGGGCAAAGTCTAATTGTGGTGATTTGGCCCCTTTTTGATGCTTGATTGGGTTGATGGAATTATGAAACAATCATTTGCCCCTTTATTATGAATGTATAGGCATGCAATTGGTCTAATAAGAGTTTAATCCAACTGATGGCGGTGTTGCGTTGCTGTAATTTGGGTGTTCATTAAATACCTAGAACTATAAGCTTCCTCTTTGAACTATATCTCAGTCCTCAGCGATTTTGTTATGTAAAATGTTTACTGAATATGTTCGCGTCAATCAAATTTTTGGCCGTTGTTTCACGGTCCCGTTTTTGCTCTTCTCTGTCCACCACTACCACCACCATTTCATTCAGCAACAATTTCGCTTCCCATGCTCTCCAGAACCTTCACCACCTTCTTGAGAAATGCCAAACAATGAGGAAACTTAAACTAATTCATGCCCAAATCATCCTTCTTGGACTCCATCATGACACAATTACAGTTAGCAAATTGATTTCCTTCTGTGCTGTGTCAGAAACCCGCGATCTACAGTATGCACAGCTTATGTTTGATCATTTGCCTCAACCAAATAGATACATGTACAATAGTTTAATTAGGGGTTATGTGAACAGTGACAACCCAATAAAAGCCCTCCAACTCTTCCATCAAATGACTTGTTGCGGAATTTCACCAAATGAATACACATACCCTTTTGTTCTCAAGGTGTGTGCTGTCTCAACTAGACTATTGGATGGAGTTTTAGTCCATGTTCAGATAATCAAGTTGGGATTCGGGTCACATATTTATGTGCAAAATGGGTTAATTAGTGTTTATTGTGCTTGTGGGGCCATTATGGATTCAAGAAAGGTATTTGATTATATGGTTTATAAGAGTTTGGTTTCTTGGAACACGATGGTTGGTGGGTACTCTAAATTAGGCTATTGCAAGGAAGCCTTTTTATTGTTTCAAACAATGCGGGAACTAAGTGTAGAGCCAGATGATTTTACATTTGTTAGCCTCCTTTCTGTATGTTCACAGAACTGCCAAGAATTGTTAGGAAGATTATTGCATTCATATATTGTGACTAACAAGGCACATATTGATATTTATGTGCAAAATGCTATTGTGGATATGTATGCAAAATGTGGGCATTTGCATTCAGCACAAACATTCTTTGACCGTATGAGCCATAAAAATGTTGTCACGTGGACATCTATGGTAAGTGCATATGCTAAATACGGTCTCGTAGAGCCCGCGAAGAAGCTATTCCACCAAATGCCTGTAAAAAACGTGGTTTCTTGGAATTCACTGATTTCATGCTATCTTCAAAAAGGTTGGTATAGTGAAGCATTAGGTGTATACAATGACATCTTTAAATCAGGGCTTAATCCTGATGAGTCAACTCTGTCTAGCATTCTTTCAGCGTGCTCTCAACTTGGTGATTTGGAAACGGGGAAAAACATCCATAATTACATATCTTCCAGCTATGTAACAACACCTAGTGTAATGTTGTACAATTCATTGATAGATATGTATGCCAAATGTGGGTTGTTAGAAACTTCTTTGAGTCTCTTTTCTGAGATGCCCGAAAAGAATCTTGTTTCTTGGAATGTTATGATCGGGGCACTTGCATTACATGGGTGTGGTTTCCAAGCTGTTGAACTCTTTGAGAGTATGATGGCAAGTGGGATACCGCCTGATGAAATCACATTCATGAGCTTGCTTTCTGCTTGTTGTCACAGTGGTCTTACAGATATTGGTAAATACTACTTTGATAGAATGACAACTATCTATGAAGTACCACATACAATTGAACACTATGCTTGCATGATTGATCTTTTTGGGAGAGTAGGGCTATTTGGAGATGCTGTGAATGTAATAAAAGGAATGCCAATGAAGCCTGATATTGTAGTCTGGGGTGCGTTGCTTGGGGCTTGTAGAATTCATGGTAATGTTGATATAGGGAAGCAAGTTTTAAAACAAGTGTTGGAGCTAGAACCGTATACTTCAGGTATCTATGTTCTTGTATCAAACATGTTTTATGAAGCTAGAAGATGGCAGGATGTGAAAAATGTAAGGAAATTAATGAAGGATCAAAGCATCAAGAAAAACAGAGGTGTCAGCTCTGTTGAAGTCAATGGCCATGCATACGAGTTTATGGTTGATGACCAGAGAAACAAGTTGTCAAACAATGTGTATGAGTTGCTGGATCATTTAACCCATCATTTGAAGTCGTTAGACATGGAATTTCATATTTGGCATGTGAGTTCTTCATTAATTACGTTTTGAAAGTAAATGTGTGTTTTAAATAATCAGACTGTAACAAAACAAAACAGGTCGTAAGAGTTGGTGTTTGGATGTGATTCTGCTATTTGAAGTTGTGATAACTGATAATCAACTATTGAGTGTTTGGCAAATTCTGTGTATTTAAGGATTTACTTGTAAAATGACCTCTAAATAATGAATAAGCTTTGTTGTAGTTTCTCCTAAACTGATTATTTGATTCTAAAATAATCATCTAATCAAATGTAGTTTCACTGCGAACTAATTATCTGCTACTCGGAAAGACACTATTAGATACTCAATTACAAAAGGCAATGACAAATGCCCCTTACTTCTGACAACATTTTGTATTAGTGTGTGTGTGGTATTTGTTTAATATTGCACTTAAATTCTCTACTTTATGTAGGATGAATTGTTGGATTTTGATGTCAAGGAAATCGATCTGGCTGTTGCACTCTCTTCTTGAAGATGAGGGAAGTACTGGGCAAGTTCCTTTGTAGAAGAAGAGATTCTGTTTCAATCTCTTGAAGAGAAGGAACAAGAAAAACAGAAAAAAGTAATTGGCAGGTTTACTTATTTATTTGTGTTTTTGTTTTTTTTTTGTATTTACTTATTTATTGTAGCATGTGATTAAATGAGAATATTTATATTAGATGACGATTCTCCTTTAGAAGCTTGCCAAGGCTATTCAGGAAATCCATGGAAACATATGTCTTCGCTTGCCACACTTAACATCAAGGTGTATACAGGTGAATATATTATATTTCTATATTCCTTATAAATCTTAGAACCCTAGTCATCAAGAAAAGGTTCAGATTTTAAAAACAAGAAATCAGATTTGGATCTCAGAATACAGATTACTCTCTGTCCATGAAAAGTGCATCATTTCTTTCTCTTTCTTTGGGGAATTTTTAATAGTTAAATTTATCTTATGATATCTCTCTGTCCATGAAAATTTATCTTATGATCTACATAGATAGGTGTTACTAGTGATTGGAACCCAAAGATCACTTTATTAGCGAACATTTATCTTTGACCACGAGTCAAGTCAAATATTGCAAATTTCATTTAGATGGATCAAAAAATTTATGTGCGTCTGTTGTCACTGTTAATTGCCTGATCATTAATGTAGTTCTTCATGTCTGAAAACCGTTCATTCCATAATTCATTCTATAAATAACATCATCATCAGACCAATGTTCTAGCACCCCTTTAGTGATCTTCAACAATTGAAATCACCTTTGGAACAGCCACCAAATAACTCTCCTCCAGCAACCAATATGAAACTCTCAGGAACTTTCGAAGAGGATCTCACTATAAGTGTAAGTATCAAGTTGGTCAAGAGAGTAGAATGAGGAAGTGGGGCCGGCTTATAAAGACCCAAACTTGCCCCTTGGACTGCCCTGGGTCGGCCACCAGCCACCTACCTCGTTGGACCAACAAAAAGGTTCAATAAAAACAAAGTATCGCTTCAACTACCTCTTCATAGCCCCTGAAGTCCTTCAGGACCCGTGAAGAGCTACGCTCCCACGTCTTGTGGCGGACTAGTGAGCACTCGTGTGGGGCATATGTTTCACGACCCGTGGAGCATCTTTCGTGTAGCATAGAATCAAACCATTTTTTATTCTTTGACCTTCCCCTCTTTCAGTGTGCTGTTGGGATCAATCATTGGCGTGTGACCCAATAGATCGCGCTTCTACGTGTGTCGGTGGGCAGACACAACAGTTTGTAGCAATAGTACTTTTATATGCCTTCTTGAATCTTTGAGGAAATGATAGTTATACTCATAAATTTTTCTTAATTTAATGTAGATTCCAACAAATGTTGCTAGATAATGTTCGAAAGCTGTGTCTTTGGTTAATAAACACCGATGAATTTCAAGCTCTTTATATTGAAATTCAACTTTCTTTATGAAGGATTACATATGAAAATTTAGCAAGGAGTTAAATGGTTGTGGTTGAGGATAAGTAAAATATTTAAAAAGTATCTAAAAATGAAACAAGTTAACGGGGAAAAGTCATCAAACATGTATTCAAATGCTTACAATATTCTAAAACATTTAATTTAATAAAATTATATCACTATTCTAATTATATAATTTTTCTAATTATTTTTTTGAAAGGCAACATTTCTAATTATATCTAATACATTATTATTTACAAAGTTAAATAAAGGAATCAAGGAGTTCACACGTTTGCCCAACCTGAACCACCCATTACCCAACCTGTCTGACCCGCCTGTTTTGACAACTCTATGCAGATGTGTTGTTGATACCCTGACATATGAAACTACTTTCTAGTTGTCATATTGGTCTCAAGATTTATTCTTCCCTTGGTGGTAGGGGTCATCATCACATTTATTAATTTTTTTTGCACCTCTACACCTTTGTCCTAGTTGGGACTTAATCTACACCTTGGGTACCACTAACCAAATGACCTGTTTGTAGGGTCATCATCACGTGCCTGAAACTATAGGATTTTGTCTTTCAGGAGAACAAACCATCAGCACTATATAATCTTGGTATAATATAATGAACTGTGAGTTTTCAGTATTTCTTATGCTGTATGACCTTGGTGCTTATGTGTTTCTAGTTTACATAGCAATCCGATAATAAAGATCCTGAGGGTAGAGGCAAACAAGATAATAGCATGTGTACAGAGCCTTATAAAGTAGTTTGTAGATGTGAAATGATGGCAATCTGATACAAATCAAATTGGACATTCTATTGAAAAACAGAAAATTAAGATGCAACAACCCTATTATTCAAAAATTTAGGCTTTCCCTCAAGTCAACACTCAATTTTCTCACTGTCCATATTGCTTCTCCCTCAATTCTATTTATTACTAAGCTAACAAGAAACATTAATAAAAGGAATTCTATACTAATAAAAAAAACAATTAAACTTATATAAAACTCTCATCTCTGTGATTATTGAATATTTGCTAGTAGACCCCTGGAATTGTTTGAAACACCTTTGGCAGTCTTAATCCCCTTCCTGAAGAACCACCTTTTGAAAATCTGGAATTTGTTGATGAATACTATCCACTGTATCCCAAGTGGCTTCATATTCTGGTAAATTCCTTCAACAAATTTACACCTCGGTATCTTCTTTCTTTGGCCTTTCCGCGCAAACCCCTGTCTAGTCACTTGGTTGCAATGAAACTTCCATATCTTTAGTTAACCTCAGGAAGAACAAGTTCAGCATCACAGTTTCCAGTCACCTGTTTAAGTTGTGAGATGTGAAAAACAGGATGTTTTATAAAGGCTGAATCAGTTTATTAAGCAATTCAGTTGAATTTTTTTAAACCAGGTCGAGCCAGATAGCACTGCAGCTTATGGAGATAAGTTTGGAGAAGTTAACAAGGCTGCTCAAATATGGTCTCAGAAGCAAGTACTCTTTCTAACCTCTCTGCTTCAAGCTGTAAACTTTATAAAAGCTTCATATAGTGTTTATTGTTTCAGGAACATTTGGATCTTTCTTCCTTGAGAATCTTGGCTTATGATGAGTCTTCTTTTGAGTTCACTGATCTTCACATGAATACAACTTCAAAACATGAAGCAATTGTACCCATGAAAAATATTATCAAGATAAGTTGCTTGGAGGCAAACCAATCATGAATGACAGAATGGTGATCATAAACGCAACCATGAACCTCAGTGAAGGTACAGAATGCATAAGGGCCTTTATGACACAATTAATAATTCGATTCATTTTCAATTAGGCCTTGCTCTAGCTTCTTTAGGGGTTGGAGAGTCAGTTTACGATTTTACAAGCCCATAACATCAGTACAGTTGTAGCTTGTCGAATCGGGCAAATAGTTGTATATATCTATGTTTGATAACCTATGTTATCAACTTATCATGTTTCTTGAATATATTTTTGGCTTATTTTTGTAACGTTTTCTTCTTAAAAAACCACATACAGAACCTATAAATTCTTGTTCACCTTCCCGTATAAATCAGAAACATGTTTTACTGTTACTGTTTCAAGAATCAGAACTCCAAACCCGTAAACATGCATGACGATCGTCCTGGGAGCCACCTTTGACGATTATTTGAATTTGATCACAGTGATAGTATCATATTTGAATTTATATTTGATCCCTTTGATTTGGGTCTGGAAGTCCAATTACTTGAACGTGTATGTAATGTAACCCATATTACCCGTATAAAACCGAAGTCAAACAGGAGCTTTGCCCTTATCCTTGCCATGTCCTGCAAAACATCATAACATAGTATCTGATAAGCTACAAGAACTTAGTGAGCAGCCAGACTGTCAATCATATAAACACATGTAGATATCACACGTATATCAGAAACATGCCAGCCTTTGGTTCCAGATCCAGGGCAGCAAACTGAGTCATAATACTTTACTAAATTTGAGCCTCTACTGCACATAGCAACATGCTAATCATCAGATATGAATAATACATGATTGTATTCTATTGCAATAACATACATATTGCACATATGAATAATAGTCTAGATTACTCACCTTATAATCAATTAACTAGCACAACGCTGAATGTGAGTTGATAAAGTGATCACTCAAGATCCTATACAATGTAAATAATAGTTATATTCAATGACACATCATGACTACAACCAACTACAAACTGAATGGCATCAAGGCACGCCCATGCCTCTTTGAATGGTACGGCTGTACCGATCTGATTCAAGGGTGTATCACACAACACGCCCGTACGTAGCTCAGGTACGCCTGTGCCCGAGCACGCCTGTACCCTATGAACTAGGGTCAACTAGGCACGCCCGTACCCCCATAGGTACGCCCGTACTCCTGATATATCAGCAGCAGACAGTTTCATGATTGCAAATGTTGTTTTCTAACCAAAACGATACCAAACTCAATTCTAATCACATCTGGACATTACAGAGGTGTTTTCCTACACCTCAAACACCTCATAGCGATAAATAAACAACAAGAAACATAACTAATACTATGATTCAATCATATGAACCATTTTGACCCAAATAACTTGAATTCTACAAAAACCAATCATACCTTGAGCAACTAGAGATCTTGTTGTTTTTCTTGATCAAAAATCGAAAGGATAGAAGGCATCAGTAAAGCTCTCGTACGTATGTATGTATGTGTTTGAATGTTCAAGTTGGTTGCAAGACTTCTTAAAAGTCAAAGTATATCAATAAGTTTCACCCATGTGCAATTCTGGTCCCTCTACTATACAAGTTTCATTTGTGACAGTTTTGGCCCCTCTGGTTTTATAAACACATCTAAGCGCATATAACCACTTATAGTCGTATTCACATATAAACTAAACAATACACATATAATACTTATTTCTTAATAATATTAAATTAAGACTAATCAAAATCTGGGTGTTACAATAGTAGTATATTTCTGTAACTAGACATGAATATCACGACTAAGTATGATACTATGCCAATCTGTAAACCCCAATGGGGTTTTTGAATTCTTTTGGGTAATAGATATATAGGGGAGGGTTCAAACGAGAACTGTTTTTCGTACGAAAACTGCGAGAACCAATCTCAGCCGTTCCTTGTATATGGGAAGTTCATGGATGGAGAGCGTGAAGGGGATCAAGTGTGGCAGGGTCCATGTGAGGAATTCATGGGTGGGCAATGCATTAAAGGAGGGGGAATTGGACGGCTCAGATTGGTTCTCGTAGTTCTCGTACGAAAAACAGTTCTCGTTTGAACTTTTGCCTATATATATATACACAATGTAGACCTCTCTCACCATTTCAATAAAGAGATATATCTAGGCATATTAACAAATGTTAAAGGTCTTTCTATGTGTATTCAGAACCATCATTACAGATACTCTATTCAGCTTTGTTTGACTCAACAATCATCTTCTTTTCAAACACAACCCAATGGGATCAATAAGTATGCAGAATTTGAACACAAAGATGCAAAATTTTCTCACCAAAAAACAAAGATAATAAAGATAGCAAGTCTCATGAACTACGATTCGAACTCAACTAGTACACAAGACAAAGGCTGCTCCGTTTAAAAAAAAAACCGGATCCCAGCTCCATCCATCCATCCCTAGCCGACCAACCAACCACACTATTCCTATACAGAACCAACTAACCCATCAAACCACTTTTTTCTTCATAGTTTTTAGGTGGGAAGGGGAAGGGGGAGGAGTCCTACACTATTCCTATAACAAACTCCTTTCACACATGCAAACCATTGCTCTTTTTGTACATCCCATCAAACGATCCAACGTTTACACTTACATTCACGTTTACATTACCATATCGATGAAGTGATGATAATCCCGACACCCCTTTGCCAATCATATATCCGTTTGCCTTTGTACCAACACTCTTATTTAACCAAGCATCCAACTGCCCGCTTGCTGCTGCTATCAGTCCTGCATAACCAACAAAGCAGTTATTCATTAGTTCATTCATTCAATCTTTTTTATGTTTTTTTCAATATATATTTATAAAAAGCACCTAAGAAAAGTGGCGACGGTTTTCGCGGTCTGGATTTGAATTCCGGATGAAATTGAACGCCGACATAATAAGGGTGACTATGGAGTTCCACAATCTGTATTTCAAACAATGAGTGGTGTTTAATAAAGTCCATATAAAAACATAGTCCTGAAATTTTAATATTCAATCACATGTGATTCAGTATACAATCACATGTTTATTACGAAAATGCCACTCCGCCCAAAATTTTAAAATTCAATCTGGACCATTGATGGGGCTGATCTAAAGGCTAAGATTAGTCCCTCAGGACTATGAATTAAGTATGTACTATATTGAATATTTCTCTTCAAACAATAAAGATTAAAATCCTGAAGGAACAAATGAATGAAACTACTGAAATAACATTACCTGCATCCGCTGCCCACTCTCGTCTTTCCCTGTGAAACTGAGACCGGATTTTTCTAGCTGTGGTACCATTTCAGGGTTCACCTATTTTAAAAAAAAATATAAATCACATTAACTCATAAATAAATAATATTTGCATGAATAACCAATATGAAAAAGGTACAATGTACCACATACCTCGTATCTATGTCGATGTCTCTCAACAATGAAACTCTGATTACCGTATCTGATACAAACACAATCAGTTGCTCCAATTAGCTTATGAGTACAAATTATAAACTCGTTGTTGCCTGATCACACAAAATATATATATCTTTTCATGCATACTCGTAATTATGCTATAATCATGAGTACTATGCTAATTTCTTACAGTTGAGCGGATTTGCAGTCAGTAGCTTGGAAATATGTCCTCCTAGATCCAAGCCGCATAGTACCACCCATGTGAGTTTTAGAACCCTATTACCATGTTATGGAACCATGCATATAATTAAAATATAATATCAAAACTCAAAAGGGTGTTCAGAAGTTAAACTGTTCAGAACACAAACCTCGGGCATAAATATGACACAAGGATTTTTAGTGTCAGGATCAAACTCGGTGCTATTTGCATTTTTAAGACCAAGAACAGATCTTGCATACTCGATCACAGCAATTTGCATTCCTAAACAAATCCCGAGGTAAGGTATCTTCTTCTCGCGTGCATATTTTGCAGCAATTATTTTCCCTTCAACTCCTCTGTCACCAAAACCCCCTGGAACAACAACAGCATCTGCAGCCTGTAGATTAAAGTGTTATTAAACATTTAAAGGTGACTGTTAATAAACATATCTAATAATTCATACAAACCTTCAATGAATTCCAAGCAGCTCTATTGATGTCTGGATTCTGTAAGAAGAAAATGTCAGTTAGTTTAGTGTTTGTAAATGTGATTGAGCCACAGCCATAAAAAGATAAAAATAAAAGAAGTGAGATGGAGAAGATAATAACTTCTAAGGCAGTTGCATTTTCTAGATCGCTAGCAGAAACCCAATTGATAACTAGTTTCCTTTGGCAATAAACTGAAGCATGCAACAGAGCCTGAAACGAGTACAGAATCAAAATCAAGTGTTTAATGTTTGTATACTGTTAAAGTTCAAGTCTTGGTTGAGTCTCAGAATAGGGGAAGTTATCACCTTTAGTACAGATAGATAAGCATCCGAAAGACCTGTATACTTTCCAACCATGGCAACTCTAACCTATAAACACAATTTATCATGAGAAACATTAGAAAATCGCAATTTATGGAAGGAAAAAAAAGAAAAAGAAAAGGTAAAACTGTAATTAAAATCTGAAGTCTTACTGGCTGGTTGAACCTGTCACAAGACCTAGCCATATCAGTCCATTCCTTCAAGACTGGTTTGCGTACCGAGCTATACGAGTCAAAATGAAATGTAACTGTTAATGCTAGAGGTGGCATTTTCGACCCGTTTACTTATGAACGGGTTGACCCGGTTATGGTTTTGTCTCCTGATCCTTTTAGTGCATAAAGAACCTCCTAATTCTTTTATTCAAAAAGTTAAGTAATTACCGGAATGATAAAACTGTTAGAACATATTTGACACTAATTATTACTCAGAACAAACATAAATGTTGGATAAAAAACTATTGCAGGTCATCTAAACCAAACCCGTACCCAAAAGTTACCCGTTTCGACTTATTACAGACCTTAGAAGATTCAGTGCTCTTAATATTGCTTCATGGGCCTTCTGGTCCTAAAGCACAAAAATTACAAATAACATGAGTATTACTCTAATGACAAGATTGAACTTGAAATCATGGCTAGAGTACATACTCTTAAGAGCAAAGGAATGTGCCAAATATTGGGGACATCATAGAGACTGACTATGTTCTGTAACTGTCAACAGATGAAAAGGGAGTCATATTGAAAATCAAAGCAAGGGCATACAAGTAATTTCACTAGAATACAGAATATCTCGTCTAGTTACCGGAACATGGCAAAATCTTGAGAGTTTTTCCTTCACGTTCACATCCAGTTCCTTCATACCCATCAAATTTTATACGTGAGGATACCGACAAAATTTCAAAAAATATTACAAATAAACCAAGAAAAATATCAGGACATGAATAAAAGTATAAAACCATTGTGCTGCGGCAAGCTAATATATTCGGGATCAATCCCAAGCTCCTTAAACCCCGAACACTATGTTGGGTTGGCTTTGTTTTCTGAAAAGAAAAAAAAAACAATGAAAAGATATAATCTTTTAAAAGAATTTGCATCCAAGAACACAAGATGAATAAATTCTTATTTAATCTTTACCGGTTCACCAACAACATTCAGAACAGGCACAAGGCTGACATGTATTAAGCAAAAGTTTCCAGCACCTAAAAAAGATCAAGAAAGTTATAAACTTTTAGTTCTGTTCATCCTTTACAAGTCCAAGAATATGCAAAATATTTACCAACTCTATATGAGAATTGTCCAAGAGCTTCAATAAAAGGCATAGATTCAATATCCCCTGCAACAAAGATTCCATCTTTTTAATAAAAAAGACCAAATAAACCTGAAAACACCCATGAACACAACTCAACTATTAGTGAAATACCTATAGTACCCCCCAACTCAATGACACAGACATCAGGTGAGCCTTCTTTTCCATCAACAGGTATTGCTGCTACACGTTCAATCCAATCTTGAATGGCATCTGTAATATGTGGCACAACCTGAACCGTCGATCCCAGATAATCTCCCCTCCTCTCCTTGTCAATAACAGACTTTAACCAAACATCATAACCAATGAGTCAACTGTAGTCAAGATTTGTGCTATTAACTTAATTCAAGAAGCTGATTTCATTTTGTGTACCTGGTATATCTTCCCAGTGGTGATATTATTATCGCGAGTTAATTTGATATCCAGAAATCGCTCATAGTTTCCAAGGTCCAAGTCCACCTTCAGACCGAAAATGAAGTCAACTTAGATTACAGAATGCATGCTTAACAATAAATTTATCCACAGTCATTAAGCTCTTCATTTCTTAATCAGGTCAAAATTAGCCTTTGACCATATTGGGTAGCACTAATTGATTACTTACAACAATCCCACATAGGTATTTAATATATTAGGATAAATTTACATATATTAAATCATTTTTGGCCCTTCTTGACTCAAAATGCTTATGTTTTTACCTCTCCTCCATCTTCTAATACATACACTTCTCCATGCTCAAAAGGAGACATTGTTCCTGCATCTGTGTTCAAATAGGGATCTGTGTAACATAAAGAAGAGAAATTAAAACATGAATTTCAGAAGAAACTTTTTTGACTTTCTGTTTGGCTGATTAATGTTTATAGCGTGATTTAACTTTTAATTCAAAACAAAGACAAAAGGTAAAGCCAAACTCTTAATTCATAGTGTGGGTGTGATGTGTAAACTAAACAAGAACAAGAAACATGAACCCACTTCGATTCGGCAGGTGGGATGCAAAATCAAATCAGAAAATTTTAAAAATATAATTTTGAAAGGGAATTAAAGCAGTCTTTTCAAGAAAAGAAAAAAGAACCTAAAAATACAAAAACACAAAAAGTTAGATCCAATACCAAGATGGGAAACGCAACCAAATCCCACAAAAACTGAAAGGAAATACAAGCTAAAAGACAAAAATACGAAAATTTGTATAAAATTCTTGATTATTCTCCATAATAATGAAGAACTGAGAACAGAAATTGAAAGAAACGAACCAATCTTGATGGAAGTAACGCGAAGATTGCAGGCCTGAAGAAGAAGACCGATACTGCTAGCAGTGACTCCTTTTCCCAGTCCGCTAACAACACCTCCGGTCACTAAAACGTACTTCATCTCCTTCTTCCCACCTGCTCATTACACCCCAAAAATATTCAAAAATTTGCCTGAAAATGCAAGAAATGAAGAAATAAAGCATTACCCTTTTGCATTTTCTTGTAAAGGTAGTTGCTTGTTAGTTGTGGGTCAACAATATTTTATAAATTATATATATGAGTTGCAGACTTGCAGGGTCTGTGAAAGTGCAAACAAGAGATGTGTATTGTATTTTGGATGAATCAGTTGATGTTAGAGCAGGGGAGTAGCGGTTTTATATGTAAAGGACAAAGAAAACAATAGGTAAAAAAATTATAAAATAATATCAAAAGATAAGAAAATCAAATTAAAAATTATCTGAGAAACCCACTTTTCTTGTTTAAGGCCCCTACCCCCATACCTCCCGTTCATTTGTCTTCTACGAAGGGTGACATCATAAATCTTTCAGGTAACTACCAACTGCTTTAAGGCCACCCGTAAGGCTGCTAACTATACATTATCTGCAGCCACATCTGCGTCACATCATTCCTCCTTTCTTATTTTTCTTCTTTACCCAATTTTAAGTTATACCTTACATTTTCTTACCCAATCTTTTTTCAATTTTTTTATTTTTTTTATTTTAACAAATAACCAATTATTATATAAATAATATAACTCATTAATTAAATTAATTTAAAATTCAAACATTACTAAAAATAAAAATTACATAATTTAAACTTAAAAAAAACAAACTTTCTTAAAAAAAATACATATTTTTTAACTTAAAAATTAAAAATAATATCTAATCCATTGGCGCCCAACCGTACTGACGTCGTAAATCCTCCTTCATTGCCTTCATATTTTCCTATGCTGCTCCCGAAAGATGACTCGTCGGTTGCATGTAAAATTCGAAGGCTTTCATTTTATTTCGTTCCGCTATCTGTCTATTTTGTTCGGCTATCTGTCTATTATGTTCCTCTTGTACCTCGAGAAATTTAGCATTTTGCGTTTCTAAATTTGACATTCCGCTCAACAACGACGAGATGTTCTCGTCTTTCGACCTCGTTCCGGTTCCGGTTGATCCCGATGCCCGGATGATGGTGGAGTAGAACCCTCATTTGGATCCATATTCTTTGTAGAGTAAAAAAAATAAAACCTTGAGAGTGAAAGAGAGTAGAAGAGATAAAATGTTGTGGTTTTAAAATGATAAAAAGGGGAGTATTTATAGATGGAGTTTGGGTAAATTAATTAAGTTAAAAAAAAAACTTTTAACGGTCGAAAATTAAAAAAAAAGACGTTGGGGGTGGGGGGGTGGGGATGGAACTCGTCGTCGAGCTCATGGACCCGAAGGCCGAACTCGAAGGGCAAACTCGAAATCGAGTTTTGGTGTTCTCGATGGAGCCCGATCGAACCCAGCCTCTTCGAGTCGAGCATAACGTGTAGTCTAACCGTAAGACTTGCTTAACCGCTTTCATATGAGAATCATGTTATCTTGTTTTTTTCTTTTTCCTTTTAATTTAAAACTTAGTATACTCTAATACAGTATTAATATTATTTTTACATTAATTTATAAATATATATTAAGAGAGAGAAATGAAGAAGGAGAGAGAGAGGAGAGAGGTGGAGGAGAGCTTGGGTTGTGGGAACTGAAATCATCGAGTAAATTGGGTTTGTACAGGTGTTTCCCATGAAGCTTGCTATGAAGCCAAGAGGGGAGCGTGTTGACCGCTACGAATGGTTTAAGACCATCTGTATAGTTTCTCTTTCGGTTCCTCTTTCTCTCTTGTTATATCACTTTTCTTTTCTTTTCTCTTTTCCCTTTTGTCACATTAGACTATCAGCATCCATCACACCTTTCACACAGCCATATCAGCGCCACATCAGCTTTCCACCATTTTCTCATCACATCACACAAACCCCTGTATCCATCACACCCTTCACATCCTTTTTCTTTTCTTTTTTTTTAACATTATTTAATTTTTAAAACAATATAAAACATAATAATTATAAAAACAATAAATAATAATATAAATTTAAATATTAAAAATTAAAAAGTACATAACTTAAAAAAAGAAAAATAAAAAGTACATAATTTTTAAAAATAGAAAAATCTACCACCCGTATTTTTTCTTGATAATTTCCTTTCGTTTGTTCACCGCATCCAATGCTTCCTCTGTGAGATGATCGTGCCGGCCATAGACAAAATCGAAATCTTTGCTTTCTTGTCTTTCTTTCATTAGACGGTTTTTCTCTTTTATCGACTCGGCTACGTTATTCATTGCGTTTATTTTTTGTTGCTCGGCTTTAAGCGCTTCTTGCGACCCGGATGCCATTGTTTGAACGCAATTCTTGAATTCCGCCATCATGTCCATAATACCCGAGCCCGAGCCTCTTGCCGTGTTTTTTTCTTTGGTAGCACGTTTAGAAGTGTCCCGCCCCGGTGGGCGTATCGGCTCGTGTACTTGAACATCATCGTCATCCTCCTCGATGTCGATGTCTTCTAAGTTAAGATCTATGTTCACACCGGCATTGGAAGACGCGGTGTGCGGGGTTGACGGGTCCGAAGACTTGCTCCTTTTAGATGGTCTTGGGTTTTCAACCATCATTTGGGGCACATTTGACCATTTAGGATGATCTTTTAATTTCCTCCATGCCTCCTCGTGAGCAAATGCTTGATTTTTATTTTCTAGCCGGTATTGTTTGTTGGCTTTTTTGAGGATGTCCACCTCACTCCATCCGGATTGGGGGTTGTTGGCGAAATTATTGTACAAGCCATTGAACAACGTGATTTTTTTCCTCATATCGTTCCACTTGCCCGTCAGTTGGTCTTTGGTGCGTTCGATGTAGTCCATTCTCCTTTCGTTGTAAAAATCACGCACCTTTCCCCAAAAATTTACTACAAATAATATACATAAATATATTAAATAATAATATATACATTTAAATAAATACATAAACATATTTAAATAATATATATATATATATATATATATATATATATATATATATATATATATATATATATATATATACACTTACTAGCTTTTTGGTTGTTGCCGATTACACAATTTTCAGATATTGTAACCCATGCCGTAGCCAACAAAACCTCTTCCCCGGCACTCCACGGCACCGCCCTTCTTTTTCCTTTGTGCCCGGGATCGGGTTGTGTGTCCGGTACCACCTCCTCGCGTGGGGTGTCGGGAATAGCCTCCTCGTCCTCATCTTCCTCCGTCTCTGGGTCATCACCCGGATACCCACCTTGAAGGAGGTTTGTAAAGCCACCTTGACTCATGTTTTGAAAATCCGAAAAACCCATTTGGTATTGATTGAACATCTGGGGTTGTGGCCGATAAACTCCACCATGAAAACCACCGAGAATCTGAGTAGGTGAATACATCGGAAATTGTTGTATATTTTGGATGTAATTCGGTGGTGGAGATGACATCCCGAACATGTTATCCGGTGGGGTCGGTTGCGAGCTCGTGCCTTTTCCCGTCTTTGAAACCCGTCGTGGGGTTTTGAACGCTTGTTTGCCCTTGTCCATTTGTGAAAAGATGAAAAGACGAATGTATATTTTTTTTTGAGAGAGAGGATGAAGAGAATATAAGAGATGTTTAAAAAATGAGATGTTTAAAAAATGGTTGAATATTAAGTATTTATAGGAGATAAATAGGTTTAAAAAAAAAAAAAAGCTAAAACGGTCGAATCCCTCCCAACGGTCGAAAAATCTCGCTCCTCTCTCCTCTCTCACACTCGCGAAGCAGCTCACGCATGTGAGCGTGAAGGCCGGCTCACGCATGGGGGGCGATGGTGTTGGTCCTCGTGAGAGCCCCTCGCGCAGCCCCTCACTCGACCGATGCGGATGGTCATATGGCTTCTTTTACATTTTATTTCCTCACTTGTTTTTTATTTTTTATACGTTAAATTATTTAACAAAATAAAATATTTATAAATTGTATAAAAATAAAAATAAGATAGTAATAAATATAAAATATCTATAACACTAATAAAACATAACATTAGAAATTAAAAATTAAAAATTAAAAATTACAAAGTACAAATCTAAAAATCATAATAAATAATATCTAGAAAACTAGTTGTCGCCTCGTTGTTGGAAAGTTTGATATGTGAGATATGTTTGACCAAATCCGAAAGGAGGTTATTATAAGTCTTCTGTTCTTTGTCTTCTCGAACGTTTGTCGCGTGTTGTTCCTCAGTGATTAGTGTTTACATATCACCCCCTAGAAGGTCATTTTAATTAAAATTATAAATGACATATTCTTCGTCTTCGAGTATCAAATTGTATAATATGATGAAAATAGAATGTTTCCTAATCTTATTGGAGACCATAAGCGTGTCAGATTATGAAGTGTATGTCAATTTTTTTGTATCTCATCTCGTGGGCACATAAATGATTTGACGAAAGTAACTTATTCCATATATATCACATCCCCTAGATAATATTTGTGCTTATAAGTGACTCCATTCACCTCAAATGGACAATGTAATGTATTTCTATCATAGACATCGTTGAAGATAGAAGACAAATTATGTGATATCCATTTCCAACTTGTGAATTATCATGATATTGTTAATAATATTACGAGCACTAATTAAATAAATTTATTATTTATATTTAAGGGATTTGAAGTATGTACCAATTAATAAGCATTAGGGGGTGTTTGGACATAAATGAGTGTTACGGATTTCACGCTACTTGGTCTTAATTAGCTTGGGTTTGTTTAGGCATTTGCTGCCCGATAATGTAAGGGAAATCCGAGAGCAATTTTAGCGCTCTAGACTTTAACATGCTTGATATTAATGCAATTATTTGGTGTAGGTTTGTGTAAATGATACTAGGAATCCATAGCATCAAGAATTAGGCAAAATGGTTAATATTTGAACAAGTTTGATTTATGATGCTTCAACTATACTCTTTCAGTTGTAAATGCTCTTGAGCTGAGAATCGCAAATCTCACAGACTTAGTGAATTGTGAAATAGGCTAGCAAGTAATTGCAATTTAGGTGTTAGGCCCTAATTCGAAAAATGTGTGTGTAAGACCAATCGTAAATCGGCTTAGTTATCACAAGTGGAATCGCAATTTAGAGTAAGTACACATTCGAGACAAACCCTTTTTTCCTCGGATGCCCCACGCCCATTTAAAATACCGATACTCTTCTTCTAAATCGTTAACTATTCGTTTGGAATAGTTGTCTGCTCATGCGGACTGTCATCTAAACATTTTCCAGTTATAAATAGGGTTATCACAAAAGTAGCCCCGCATAGGTCATTCATGTATAGTTAGCCGACCTCTATTTATGTTTCCACTCATCGGTCTTCTACTCAACAATTATGCTTCACAACTAAAAAAAAGTAGTTACTTCTTTCATGAACCTTATACAAATTGTGGTTTTCCGCCCAATGTACACGTTGGTTGATATAGATGATAGTGACGACGTAGTTGATGAAACGGCTGATGAATCCATATTGTGTAAAACACAGATAAAATATTTTATAGTAAAAAAAATAGAAATAAAGATTTTCGACTTAAACATTTAAAGTGTTCAATAATGTATTTATAGGAAAGGGAGGGGGAAAAAATTTAGCCATGAAGCTTGGGTTGTGGGAGCCGATGGCATCAAGTAAACCGGGTTAGGGGAGTTAGTAGTGGTATTCATGGTGTAACCTGATGGAGCCAATAGGGTGTCATATCACCTTCACTCTCTCGTCATGTCAGCGTCATCAACTTTTTTTACCTACAACCTTAGTTTAACCTTTCGCAATCCCTAACAGCGAGAAAGAGAGGATGAGAGAGAAGTGGGGGAGAGAAAAAAAGAGATATAGAGAGAGAAAGTGTGGTGAGGTGACGATGGGATGGAGGAAGACGGGCGGGTTGTGGGAATCGAAGAGCTAGGGTGGACGGAGTTAGTTTTGGTTTAGTAATATTTTATCGTTTACATCAAAAAAATATTCATATAACTAATGAATTATTCTTTAAAAAATATCATAATTTCCAAAACTTACATTAATAACATATAGCTATCCATATTGATTGAACATCATTGATTAAAACATTATCATTTGAATGTTCAAACAATCGATAATCGTTATACAAATAATAAAAATAAAAAAATGAAATTAAAATAGTTTATCTTATAGATCCGAAAGGTAAGAATATTAGAGTACTTATATATGTATGTATGTATAAAAATATTTTTTGATGTCTCTAATACATGTATCATATATGGTCGCCCACCCAATACCCTACGGCCCGGGGTCGCGTAATATTTCATAAGTTGATTGCACTATCTATCCAATCACAAAAAGAATTGTGTACGAACGGAATTATCGTTAAAAAGTAAACATATTCCATCAACAAAAATATTACATCTTTTGTTGGATTTATATTGAAAAACACTTCAAGTCGTATATAACATAATAATCTGAGAACATTTTCCACTTTCAAAATCAAAGGTTTTGGCAGAATCTTATGGTTTCAAACTAGGGTCGGGAACTTTTACTTATCTGGGGGTGCCAATTAATGTGAATATGAAACGGAAAGAGAATTGGGCACCAGTCATACAAAAATTCAAATCGAGATTATCTGCTTGGAAAGCTAAGAGGTTGTCTTTTGGAGGGCGTCTAACTCTAATCAAAGCAGTACTGTCAAGTTTTCCTGTATACTTCATGTCTGTGTTCCGTGTTCCAACCAGTATCCTTTTGTCACTAGATAAGTTTAGAAGAGACTTCTTTTGGGGCGGGGGGGAGGGTAGCAATAGAAAAATAAATTGGGTCAAATGGTCGGATATAATTTTAAACAGGGAAAGGGGGGGCCTTGAGTTGGGAAATTTAAATTTTTTCAACCTAAGCTTACTTGGAAAATGGTGGTGGCGTTTTTGGAACGATAATGGGGCTTTTTGGGTGGAAGTAATTAGAAGCATATACGGGGGTACGGGTGGGTGGGTTAGTAGCAATTGTGTAAGGTCGGGGGTGGCCACTTGGAAAGGGATTATCAATGCCGGTACATTATTAAACTTAAAAGGAATAAATCTTCAGTCTTTGCAAAACATTTTAATTGGAAATGGTAGAAATACCAGTTTCTGGTTTGACAGATGGTTAGGCAACTTACCACTAGCTCAAGAATTCCCAAGACTATTTCACAAGATGAGAGGCCAAGAAAAGAAAGTAGCAGACATGGGCAGTTGGCAACAAGCTGATTGGGTTTGGGATTTGGGGGCGGAATCGTCATTTAGAGGAAGAGTTGCAACACAGTTAGAAGACTTGAAGCGTCGCTTAAGGCTTGTGGTACTCAACCCTCAACAACGAGATAGGAGAATTTGGTTATTGAGCGACGACAACACTTACTCGGTGAAGAGGATCACGCAAACCTTAGAAGATTTACAATATGAAGGTTCAACATCGGAGCAAAATACTTTATGGTCAAATCTCATACCCAAAAAAATTTGTATTTTTGGGTGGAGAGTAGATAGATCAAGACTTCCGGTTCGGGTTAACCTAGAGAGAAGGGGTATTGACTTGCATTCAACCCTTTGTCCTAGATGTGAAGAACAATTAGAAACGGTACATCATGCAATATTTTCATGTAACAAGTTAATGACTTTTTGGAAAGATCTTCACAGCTGGTGGGGTCTGGAGGGTATAGAAGGTGGGGGCTTCAGCGACCGAGCATCAGAAGCCAACCCATGTCTTAACGCGGGTTCTTTACTACTCTGGAATTTGTCTATAAGGGTAGCAGGGTATCTCATTTGGAAAGATAGAAACGCAATGGTATTTAAAGGAGAAAAATCGAGAGAAAGGGGGCTGTTGGTAGATACAAAAGTTTCACTTTTTCAATGGCTAAAGGTTCGAGCATCGAAAGGGCACACTTTATGTTGGAAAGATTGGCTAGTATTACCTTCGGGTATTCCGAATTTATGTAAATAGTTTTTTCAGGTAAAGTTTTTGGGTTAAAACGGACTTATATAGATATTCTAGTTTCACCCCTGGTGGAACGGTATATCTTTCTCGGTAAGTCCTGCTTTTAACTTGGGTTGTAAAGTTTCTGCCTTTGAGCTATATATATATATATAGACAAAAGTTCATGCGAGAACCGTTGTTAGCGCGAGAACCGCGAGAACCAATCTAAGCTGTCCAATTCCCCCTCCTTCAATGTCATTACCCACCCATGAATTCCTCACATGCACCCTGCCACACCCTATCCCTCCACGCTCTCCATCCATGATACTTCCCATGTCCAAGGAACGGCTGAGATTGGTTCTCGCGGTTCTCGCACTAACAACGGTTCTCGCATGAACCCTCCCCTATATATATATATATATATATATATATATATATATATATATATATATATATATATATATATATATATATATATATCGCATACTGCTTTTCAAAAAAAAAATAGTATATATATACTTTTCTTGGTCTTTGGTTTTTTGCAAAAAAAGGTTTAGATATATTGTAGTTATGTCTATACTCTATACCTACGATACTTATGGTGTCTTCAATTTATGCTGCATATATTTGATTAATTTCTACTTACATTCCTTGCACATGGGTTGTTCTTATCATTTCTTTGATTGATCATGGAACAATGGACAACACAAATCATGGTAGTTATTTATGATTAAGCCTCACCAATCATGGCATTCGCTGACAAACACATGGTTTCTTTTAATCAACAAAAATACGAACTTTTAAGGTTATATATATGTGTATATGTGTGTGTGTGTATATATATATATATATATATATATATATATATATATATACACACACACACATTTCACAAGATATGATAATTTTGATAGTACTTATAAGGAAGATTCTAATGTTTACAAGTGTTCAAAGAGTGGTGATGAAGATCAATGTGATGATGATAGTAAACATGGAGGCGGTGACAAAACTATGATAACTAAGTAGGATTTATAATAATGCAAACTTGACAAGAAGCTAACTTGATTATGATAAATAATTATATATGAGGATTGTGGATAAGTGTATCTAAATCTTTAAACCAAGTTTGATGTTGATGAACAATGTGCTTTTGCCCAATGAACCAAGTTAATTTGATGTTGATATACAATGTGCTTTTGTCGATCTTATGAAAGTCCTTAAGCTTGAATTTGACAATATAACAGATCGAAGAGACTAATCAACCAATAGGTTAATGAAATTGCACAATTACCTGTCTATATATGTTTGATACATACATTTTATGAAAAAGAATAGAGTTAGTATGATAAGAAAGGATTCACATGCTTGAGATTGAAGATAGTGACAATGATGAAGCCATGCTCATTAATGTACTCAAAATGGCAATCATATTTACAAAAGGATAACCTTTATGAAAAACCTATATCCTTCTTTTCTTTTCTTTTTCACCATCCTTAAATTTGAGACATGAAGAATTAATCAAGTTCTAGTGTTCAATAATCATATATTAAGATAACATAGTAAGAAAGTGTTGAAACTAGTACATTAATTTTTTTGATATTTTTTTGGTTAAAAAGCAATGGATAGTTTTACACAAATTAATATGTTAAATCCTGACACTTCAACAAATTATATATATATATATATATATATATATATATATATATATATATATATATATATAGGGTAATGATATTGTAAAAAGAATTTTAAAATATAAAAAGTAAGGAGCAATAGTAACACTTGGATCAATCAAAAGTCAAGATTAAAAAGTCAAAAAAAATTCGGAATTAAATAAAATAAAAAATGGTATATTAGTAAAAGTAGCAAAAAGCAACGTGGCATTTACATAACCAGTTTCGTAAACCACCACCCCCCCCCCCCCCACCGCCTCTTCTTCTCCGATCATCTTCTCAGATCAAAACCAAAAAAAAAAAACGTACACCTGATGCAGAATTAACCAAAATAAAACCCTAAAATATTGATATACAAGCAAAAAAACCCTGATGCACGAAACCGAGATCCTTGATGCACTATTAAAACCAACCAAAAAAGATATATCTATTGATTCACATATTACAGTTAATGCACAAATTACACCCATTTGATGCAAAGAATAAAAAAATACAAACTTTAAGGTAAATCTGATGTACAAGACACAAATTGACAAATGAACGGCGGTGGCAGTAGTGTGCATCGGCGGTGGTGGTCGGCGATGCACAAATCATTTATTAAACGGTGGTAGTTCAGTCTTGATTCTACCTTGATGCAACGGCGGCGCTGGTGCATGGGAAGTGACGGAACAGCGGTGGTGGTTTTGTGATGGTTGGAGGCTGCGACGCAACCAGCGACGGGTCTGCGCAACCCAGCGGCTGCGCAAAACAAAATCAGCAACGGCGATAAGTAAATCAGCGATGGCGATAACCAAAAGCAGTGACGGCGATAAGCAAAGCAGCAACGGCGAAGGGTTTCGAGTCGGTTCATTCACGACGGTGGTGTCTCCACCGGAGGGATATGGTGGATATTCAAGGCGGCGACTGTGGAGCTTCATGCGACGGAATAAACATGAGGGCGGCTGTAAATCGTAGAGCATGGTATAGATTTAATCGAGGAGAGCAGTAATCGAGGAGTCAAGAACGTGGGGTGTCGAAAAATTAGGGGAGAGAGAGAAAACCCATTAATGTTCCAATTATACCCTTATTTCTTCAAGGACACATGTCATCTCTCTTTTCTCCTCCATCTTTTTACCCTAAAACTATTTGTATTTGATCCTGATTTTATATATATATATATATATATATATATATATATATATATATATATATATATATATATATATATATATATATATATATATATATATGAGTTAATTACAAAAATGGTCCCTGTGGTTGTCATGAAGTCTCAGCTTTAGTCCTTTAACTTTAAAAATTACAAACATAGTGTAACACCCTCTTACCCGGCCTAGATTAATTAAGGTAATTAAATTAATTAATCTTGGGAGTTATATTTAATTATGAGTTTTACTTGCTATTATATGTTATTTATTAGTTGTTTGTTCTATTGATTTATTTTATTATTTTAATTTGAATTGATAATTAATTTAATAAAATAAAATGATAGATGATATGGGAGGTATGGGGGGTATTTGAGTTTGTCAAACAACCCCATACCTCATTTCTTGTTAAGTTATACATAGTGTGTGTGTGTGATTTGTTGCTCTCGGCCGAGAAGGAGAAGGAAGAAAGAAAAGAAAATCAAGTTTCTATGTTGCTTGCCTTTTTGTGATTATTTGATATCACCATCAAGGTTAGATTACTGAAATGTAATTGTTATTTATTGTTTGTATTTGGTTTTGCATATATATATATATGAATTCCGATTGAAGCTTGAGATATGAGTTGGATGTATTAGGATGAATGCATGATAGAATTTATGATCTATACATGTTATTTATATGTTAGAATGATTACTGGAAACATATATAACTTGCATGCTTAAAATCAGTAGTGATTTAAGTTAGAAATCAATAATGAGGATGAAGTTATGAATCTGTCGGATTTGAGGTATGAATGAGTCGGAATCCGATAGAAGTTTACTCGGATTTGGATTGTGTCGGAATCCGACTAAATTATCAGTGATGCCTTAACAATTCTCTTGGAATTGCCATTTTACTCGGAATCCGATAGAAGTTTACTCGGATTTGGATTGTGTCGGAATCCGACTAAATTATCAGTGATGCCTTAACAATTCTCTCGGAATTGTCATTTTAATTGGAATCCGATTAACTCTGTGGAATGTCTTTATATTCTCTCGGAATTGGACTTTTACTCGGATTGTGCCTTTTCTCGGATTGTGCATGTTCTCGGATTGTGCATGTTCTTGGATTGTGTATTTCCTCGGATTGTGCCTATGCTAGGAATTGGGTTATGATTCTATCGGAATCGGCATTATCGGATTTGGTACTATCGGATTTGGGCTTTATCGGATTTGAAGATTTAATGATAAACATGAAATTGTATATATATTAGGTTTATGTATGATGAATATATATATGCATATGTGCACATACATGATTAACATGGTTAGATATGATATCTATTTTGGATCAATATTATGAATTGAATACTGACTTGGGTTACTTCAATCTCAGAAACTGAGAAGACTCGGTAAATTTAGTCATCTGAGTGTGCCAAGGTTTTGAAGACTTTGGTGAGTGGATTTATATCTGTTGATATACAAGATATGATATCCTATTTGGAATGCTCTTGTTTGGATTGTATATACATGTTAATTTGGAGATCAGTATGATGTTGGGCCTATTGCTTGGGGGATTTACAGTATCTGATCTTGCAGTACCGTTGTGGTACTCAAGGGGGCTGGTACTGTTATCCATGTTAGCAAGGCTAACGGTAAACCTTGGTTTTGGCCGACCTTGGTTGTAGGTGCTTGCAACACCGCCGGTTCTCCTGGGATTCATGAGCTATTTGGTTTGGGCATATTTGCCTTGTGTATGTTTAGATATTTGTTCCCTCACTTAGCTTTGTGCTAATTCCCCACTAGATTGTTTTGCAGATCATCTGAGGTGATCTTGATGCTTTGGGCTAGGAATATGGACAGACCAAACTCTGATGTCAAGTTTTTGGAAAGAGTCTGTTTTTGTATTAACACTGTATAGGTCTTTGTACATCAAACCAGTGAAATCTTTTTGTATCTATTATGTAATTAAGATATTTATATGTAATTAGCTTTCACGTGCAGTAAATTATATGTTTAAAAAGTACAGTGTTACAAATTGGTATCAGAGCCCTGGTTTGAGGATTTGCATAAATGATTTGTGCAATACTCGAACCGAGGCTCTGGTCAGTCCAGTATTCCCAGGGTGGGTAATTAGTAGTGTAGCTTTGAGGGTGGTTAGTGTTTATACTAACGGATTATATCTAACAATTGGTGAGATGCTGTGTATAGCATAAAAAATGGCTGATAACGTGAACCAGACAACTACCCCTGCGTCCCTCGGAAGAAATCACCAGTCCTCCACTGCATAGGTCTTTGTACATCAAACCAGTGAAATCTTTTTGTATCTATTATGTAATTAAGATATTTATATGTAATTAGCTTCCGCGTGCAGTAAATTATATGTTTAAAAAGTACAGTGTTACACATAGTCACTATGGTTGTCATTTTGTTTTACTTTCGGTCCTTTAGACTAACTGCTGTTATGTTTGACTGTTAGTCAAAGGGTACTTTGGTCTTTTTCCAACTTATCCTTATAACCAAACAACTCTTAAGTGTTATGCTTGTTTCCAAACATAACTTTTAAAGTTTCTCTCCTAACCTTTTTAAACAAACACAACCTTTCACTCTATCCCCACTCTCTCTCTCCCTCTCTCTACAGAAACAAACTACGTCCCTCTCCCTGTCTACGTTTTCTCTCTCCATCTCTCAAACTCTAACCTCCGATGGATACAACATCACCACCTCCCCTATGTTCGCCGGAAATCTGACGTAACCACCACCATCGTCAACTCATCAAAACCCTAAGAAGTAATTGTGGTTGCTGATGACCAAAGGCGAGGTGGCTGAGCGCAGAGGTGGTCACTGATGCCACCAGGATAAGGTATATATCGAGATCTGAAAGCGCCGGCCTCACTTCGCCGGCATCCTCTAGTCTAAGAGCCTCAATCTAAAGCAACCATCCGAGTTTCGATGCCCCTATCTGAGATCTGAAGCACCATTGCTTAGATCGACATTCGAGTCACAAAACCACATTCCACCGGCGATGTTGGAGTCACAAAACCACAGTCCGTCGTCGACCTTTCAAGCCACCACTGCCACCGTCGCAGATCTGAGATTTATTTGTATCCTCTTGTAAGATTTATTTGTAGTAGACTTGAGATTGTTTTGAAATCATGAGGATGAAGATGGGTTTGTGATGAGGTTCTTGATGATGAAGTTCCAAGGTAAGATTTGAAGAAAACATATCTCTTTATAAAGCCACACCATTTCTTCTTAACAGATCTGTAATTTGTGTAGTTCACATCTGAAATTGAGTTCTTGTTAATCCATAGTTTTTAATTTGTTCTTGTCTGAGATATGAATTGGTTTGAAGATGTATTTTTAGATTGTTCTTGTTAGCTTTTATATTTGAACGTTTATTTGGTATTAGGAAATCTAGGTGTTTTTAGAAGGTGTTTAAGATTTGTTATTCATATGCTTCGTCTTTGAGAATTCGTGGGTTTATAAAAAGTTGAAATCGATGAAGGTGATAAGGGCAATAATACGAACCCAAGAGACAAACAACAGCGTGAAGATGATTATTAAGAACATTAAAAAATAACATCAGGTTCATAATTAAAATAAAAAATATGTTTTTAGGAAAAGAAAACAAGTAATTAATGAGAACAAAATAATTACTTAACATCATTGATTAATAATTTTCTATTAGCTAATTATAATAAAAGGTTAATTAATTGTTAATTTTAGAAAAAAAAGGGTAAAAAAGGTTATAGCTTGTTTGGTTACAAGGATAAATTGGAAAAAGACTAAATACCCTTTGACTAAAGTCAAACATAACAGAAGTTTGTCTAAAGGACCGAAAGTGAAACAAAAAGACAACCACAGTGACTGTTTTTGTAATTTTTAAAGTTAAATGATTAAAGTTGAAATTTCATAACAACTACACGGACTATTTTTGTAATTAACTATATATATATATGTGTGTGTGTGTGTGTGTTATGTATATAGTAAGAGATTCAAATAGAATGAATATTTAAGTAAGAACGACATACTTAATCATGGTCTTTCATTTGATTTGATCAGATAGTTAACATTTGACTCTTCATTTTATTCATTACTTAACCATCAACGGCCGCGAATTGCAAAGGGTAAATTATGACCGTTAGATCTAATATATTAACGTCTAATTGATGCCTAAGATTTCTTCTCTCATTCTCACCTACATATATAATCTCACAATAACCCTTATTATATATGGGAGAGTTCATTTGAGAACTATAATTATTGCAAGAACCAATCTCAGGCATTCGAACAATTGGTAAGTATAATTCATGGATAGAGAGCATGGAGATAGAGTATGGTAGTGTGCATGTAATGAATTCATGGGTGGACAACTAAATTAAGAATTGAACAACTAGGCTTTGTTCTCGCAATAAATATGGTTCCTAAATGAACTTCTCAATATATATATATATATATATATATATATATATATATATATATATATATATATATATATATGAAGAAGCTCCATTGAGACCCATTTTTAATGTGAGAACCGCGGGAATTAAACTGAGCCGTCCAATTCCTCCTCTTTCAATGTCATTGTCCACCCATTGAAGGAGGAGAAATTGGACGGCTCAGATTGGTTCTCGCGGTTCTCACACTAACAATGGTTCTCAAATGAACTTCTTCTCACATTTAAAAATATAGAATTTTTTTCTTTCTCCAAATATCTTTATATTTAAGCTATATATTTCAGAATTATAGATGTAATAAATTTTAAAATTCTTACGCACTTTTTATAAAACCTAAAGAAATAACATTTGTTATAGCGAGTATACCAAAAAAATACTGTCCAAGTCTTTTAAGTCGCAGCAAAATGTATATCCTCTTGTCCACCGAAAAGATTATAGCATAACTCCTTAAGTTAATTACTGTCTCATCACCTTGTTCTTGTTTTAGCCTTGTATAGAACGGGCATCATGCTCCTTGGATTTGGCTTCTGTCAAATTACATCAATTTCTAAAGAGAGATAATTTGTATATTACAAAAGTGATAATAAATAATAATTTTCTGTATCATTAATTTATACTATATGCATTAACTGTTTGTACCTTGTTATAAAGCTAAAAACTATTATATACGGATCAACTCTCATTCCTTTAACTTACAAACCCCCCACTCACACACCACCATCACACCAACCAAAACAAAATAAACACAAAAAACAAAAAGAATGGAGGTGATGATGTAAAGAAACTTATGTGTTTGGCCGGATAATATAAAGATTGGAAGTTAATAAAGAAAATAAAAGTTTGCAAAACGTATGTAAACACAAAATAGACGTTTAACAGAAATGTGTTTGTGTTTAAAAAGTTAATAATATTTAAGATTATCTTGTATTTATTTAACATATATAATAAGTAAAAAAAGACAAAAAAGTAATCAAAGATGCGGTTAATTGCTAGGCCGCTTGAATTGAAAGCGTTTCTGTTTTTTGAAACTTTCGGAAAGTGATTTACATTTGGAATTGAATATTATGCTTTACTTCACCAACCTATACATATATAGTTTTACTTTCACATTTGGATTAGATTAGATAAGATTAGGTCACCATAGGCAACAACATATATACTTCATTTACATTTTATTCTCTCTCCACATATGATAACCTTGCATGCCTCTAGTTTTTTCTAAGTTGTTCGGTACTAATATATATGGTTCACTTTATGACCATAAACTACATAACTAATTAACTATATATAAAAACTACACAACAATATAAAAGGATGAACTCATTCAACTCATTTATATATCATCAACCCAAAAGAACAAGTTAGTTTAGAAATATAACATATACCAAAATCCTTTTATATTGTAATTGTACTTTAAACAAGTTTTTAATTACTAAAAAGTTGCCAAAGCATTTTATAACTCATGGATTGCCATACTGTTAAGTCGATGTCTTGTCTTTATCCTTTCTAGAGAGGGACCCAATGAAACTGAAAATGTGGGATAGCATAACAAGTAAAAGCGATCAAACAATATTTATACATTATATGATTCATGTAACACATTCACATAAAATGCCATGACCATGAATACCGCACATTGTTGCCACCGAAACAATTCATACCAAAAGTTATAGTGCCAAGCTTCATGTCAATGTCACTACCACCTTAAAGAGACTATTTCATGGCATATTGTCACACAGATAGTTCATGTCAAATACATAAACATATATGCACAACTTAACATAATATACAAGTTAGTGTAACTCATATGACTGCAAGTAATTAATAATGGAAAACTGAAACCAACAACTAAATAATGACCGAAAATAAACTAAAATTTAGATCAGTATGCAAACAAGGTTAACATTGGATTAGCCACCAAAAGTCAAGCAAACTAGTAATTACCACCATGTCTCAGAAAAACATATATTTCAGGGAGAACAGAAAACATATATAGGCAGGATCAAATGAGAATGATTGTTTTGGAGAGAACGGTAAGAATATATCCGACCCTTTAAAAATATAATCTAACTGCTAAAAATATAGCTTATCTTACTAGATGCATCCAAATCTGACTATATGCATTGTGCATCTAACATTTGCTTTTATAACTTCAAGTATTTGAGGATAAGAACCACATTACCTTTTATATAGAATTACATATGTTGTAACTAATATGACATAATTTTCGATAGACCGATTAATTTAGAACCATGTTACCTTTTATATAGTATTTAACAAATATCTCACGTGAATTAGATTCATATAAAAGTCGTGGTTGAAATTAATTATATTGATGGATGGGTGTTTAGGCCATTGGCTTTGGTCAAACATCTCTAAGATCTATTGGTTTGTATTTCTCGCAAAGAGCAAAAGCAAGGGGTGTAGGGGATAGGTTACGAAAACATTAAGTCATGTGAACCGTTCTTTTCTAAATCTGCTTGAGAAAACTAAGTGGAGTTTTTGAAAAAACTAGTAAACTATAAGGAACTAGTATTGGTGACCATATCTACCATAACCCTTTGAGAACAACTTTCCCTTTCTTATAACCTATTATGCAAAAACCTTAGTTGTGCACACATACAACTGTTTGAAAATTATGCTAAAGTGTGGAGTTCTTCTTTGTGCAAACTAACATGTACCTGTAATTTGTCTCCGCAAAAACTAAGAATGGCATGTTAGTTATGTTTGAGAATCAAACTTGCGAAAACCATTAGGTGAGTAAGATTTGACCGTTATGAAAACCTCAAGTGGGGTGGTGATGTTATTTGCGAAAACCCTAATTAGTCCTCAGATACATGATATGCAAAACTCTAATTAGTCCTTAGAAACATGATCTGCAAAAACCCTTTGGTATGTAGTGTCCTTAGCTTCTACGAAATCAACATCACTTGGTAAGAGTCATGTGTGGACTGTACTTTGGGGAAAACTTGTTGCATATAGGGGCATTGCTCTCTATGAAAACCTTGTGTTAGATGTAGAATTGACTCTTATAAGAACCTTGAACAATGCAGTGCTATGTCTATGAAATCCTTATCATGATTTCGTAGGAATTGATATCCTTGTAAGAACTCTTATTTGAGGTATGTTAACGTTGAGAAAACCCCTAATTTGTTGAGGATGCGTGGAGTTTTTACATGAGACCCTAACTTAGATTATAATATAAGTTTTTCAAAGGAAGCCTCACGGTCGAGCTTTGAATATATCTAGTTAAAAATAAACCTTAATAAGAATTTATTAGTTGCTTCTAGTAAGACAAAGGGTGGTTAGCATGGGGTCATAATTTCGAAAACCTAATACAGGCTCGAATTTACTTATGTAATTGAAACTCGAATGTAGGTTTTGAGGTGAACATATCGTGGTTTCAGAGTTCATATAATGTAGGGTTTTGCAAATCAAGTGAGTTCGATAACCTTTTTAAAAGCCGAGTACAAGATAGAACCGGGGTTTCCATGACTTAACCTATGGTTAACGGTTGAATGGTTTTCTAACTCTTAATCTAGTTATTTAATGATCTGTGTTTAATTGTTTATAAACTATGATTGCATGATTTAATTATTGCATGATTTATAAATGCGGTTTGACTTATTATATATGATAGACTTGTGGGCAATGTTCACCTATCTTTGTAGCGAATGGGATTGTTTTCTAGTAGGTCAATGATCGATACCTCTAAGATGAGTTAGCCATTGTTGGTGCTCCCAACATTCTAGATGACTGGTGGGACAAATGGTATTTGGGTACCTAGTGTGCCCAAGTATTGGAGTGATGTCCGGTTCGATCATTTGGGGCTTTACGCATGGTATCAGTTAGTTTCGGGTGGCACCGGTCATTTGGATACCGTTACTACCTTCACTTGAACAACTCATAAGATACCTGTTCTCTAGTGTGGTTGAAGTAGCGATAGCTGATGGAGTTAGAATCCATGTGTTCGTGGGAGTTACATCTCACGTCCACATGCGGTTGCTAAGCATACGAGTTGTGAACAAGATTTTAGCGTTGGTTGTGATAATTGAGTGATTGTTCCAGGTTAAGGTTGTTATTGATTTATCGGTGTTTTTATTGATGGTTATCGGTTGGGAGAGAATATATTATGATTGTTTTATTCACTCTTAATTGTTGAAAAAATATATTATGATTGTCATATTCATTGTTATTTATATTTTATGTAAAAATTCTTTTATAATAATGTATTTTTAATAAATGAAAATTACATAAAAAGTTACTCAACTTTTTTCTCTAATCTAACGTATGAGGGTTTTTTTCTTTTACTCAATACTTGACTAATCGACATTTTTATATAGTTATTTGTTCTTTTTTAATTTAAATTTATATTACCTTTTGACATCTAAAAATAAACAATCCAAAACCATTGTCTACAATCTAAATATACATACTGCTCCGACCAACAAACAAAAAGGCTGAATACCTCCATCAAATACCCGAATGTTTCATGTATGTTATGTGGTGGCGAATCAGAGACCGAAGTCCATTTGTTCTATACATGCCCGGTAACAAAAGAAATCTGGGGATGGCTTCTTAGGTGGTGTGAACTAAATATATCTCAAAAGCCCTCATTTGAATCATTCTTTTACAAATGGATGGATACTGGATAGTGGACAAACAAAGAAGAAAAGAAGATTTCTAGAAGCAATAGCGGGAGGTGCTTTTTGGTGCATATGAAAAGCTCGAAACAACATGGTGTTTAGTGGTAAGCAATTTTCAACAGTAGTAGTATTTGGTGAAATACAAGCAGTAATTTTCACTTGATTAAAATTTAGAGCAAAATATAATTCGTTGATACGGCTGATGTGGACGTGTAATCCATTATTAACTATGTAGTTCTCGTTTGTACTCATTTTTCTAGCACCTTGCTAGAGTATTATTGAGTGATTAAATAAGTATAGAGATGAGAACAGATTATAATGAAAAACCATCTCTAATGACATTAATTAGTCTATTTATAACCAATCACTTTTTAACTAACTACTAACGATTTCAAACGGGTTAAAAAAATAAAGTTAGCAGCATATATTGTCACATGCTTTACATTGTAAACTTTGTTCAATTAAAGAAAATTGGAAATGGTTGTTCTTTTTTTAAGAATATATGAAATGCGTTTAACAAAAGTCGTTTAAAAGTCAAAGTCGACGGATTTGGTCCTCCAAAAGCATTTCGCTTTTAGCTTGAAAAAGAGGATAAAGCTCCCCTCTAGAATGTTTGTATATTAAAAAGAAAATAAGTTTTTTGTTCACTATTAAATAAAGACTATGATTTAGATAGATTGCTGGATAAGACTTTTTTATTTTTTATTTTTACAATTTATGCATTTTTGTGTAGTGTAAATAACTTTAAATATTGATAATAACCGTAAAAACTATACCATCAATTTATGTGTACGGTGTACCTATAAAGTTATTAAAATTGTGATTTTACAACTTTAGTAGAATGTTTATTTCATGAGTTTTATAATATTTGGGTTGAAAGTTATTTAAAGAAGAGATATAAAAATTAATACATTAGATGCATTATGTTCGGATGTTATTTATTTATATGCAATTTCTCTTAATATTTTCAACAAAAATTTACACGATCCTACTCTAACCAAATTAAATGCACAATAATTGACAGAGGATTTGTAAATGTACAAAATTAAGTTAGTTAGTACTTTCGAATCTTACCATATTTAAGTATTAAGACAGTCTTATATTTAAGTATTCAGACAATCTTATTTATTTATTTATTTATATATATAAGATAAGACAATCTTATATTATATATACTAAATTAAATACCCGTATGATTTATAAGTTGGTTTATAAATGATAAATATTAAACATTATTAAAAATTTTAAATATATAATTATAAAAAGTGAAAGAAATGAGAGTTCAAAATATAGTGACAGACGACGTTAACACGCAGAATAATGTTGGAAGTGTCGACGTGAGGGGAGGACAAACTTGATGTCATAAACGTATGTGGTGTTATGATACAAGAGATCGTGATTATATTTTTTGTACAAACAATAGATAATTATTATTACGTACAATTAAGAACAATAATATGTTATAAAGAGTAAATATGATATTTATAAATTGAAGTAAGCATAATACAAAATTTTAAGATTTAAAAAGCGTAAATCTATACTACATTATAAAACACTTAATTTTCTCTCTCTTAAAAATTTTAAAACTACTTAATTTTAAGTAATACAAATTTTTTGCTTAAAATACAAACACTTAAAAGAAATAGCCTAACCAATCATTCCCTTGATTATCTTAACTAATTTAATGCAATTATTACTTTAATAAATCATTATACATCATAAAAATTATTTAATTTATCTCCTTATGGTTAAATTACTCATATCAATATAATTTTAAGGCTATAATATCTTTTTCTCTAATTATTCAATAATAATATTTTTAATTGTTTTTCAAAAAACTATTTAAACAACTAATAAATTGTTGATTCTAAAAAAAAGTAAAGAAATCATAAAAGGTAGAAAATACATGGATAGGATGACTAACATCGCATTTCACATAACATACCCTACTTTCTAAATCAAACATGTTATAGAGCACAAACTATTGTCATCTAAATCAAACATGTTATAGAACACAAACTATTATCATCGCAACTGCATTGCTCGGATGCAATGCTAATATGAAATTATGATGAACCAACACATTAGAACAGTGAGAACAATTCGTATACTGTATTCACCTAATCGAGGGCTCTTATGTATTTATGGATTAGTATAATAGTTATAAATCAAGATCCAAAATACTAATAAAAAGGCTCACTTGCATGAGAAAAATAAAGCTGCTTACATTCACGGATTAGTGGTTCTGGCTGGAGCACTATCACCACCGGCGTCGGCTTTGGCTTCTTTTGGCAAATTTCCAATTTTGTCATTGTTTGACTAGTTATATAAATTAATAGAAAACGTTCTTACCGTTCGCTAATTAAGAGATATTTTTTAGTAATGCCTTCCATATTTATATGTACATAGTTCATTATAATTTATAAAAAATAATTAACAGAAGGAAACCTTGACAACCAAGAGGAACGTATTTTTTTTTTTAAACCAAAAACTTACTAGGCATTAAGCTTTGACATTGTCATCACCCAAGACCTAGCTAGCAATATATTATATATTAGACCCAATCTAATCGTATATTATGTTTGTTTTAACTAGGATGTGCCTTTATAGTTAAAAAAATTTAAAAGTTGATGAAAAGAAAGAAAAATAATTGTTTATGTATGAATGTGTCGAACAATTCATATATAACAAATAATGAGATTTTACTACTCACGCTTTGCAACGGAATGAAATTATTATTTAGACTGTTTTAATTTATATTTTTTGATTCAAATTTTTACTAAAAGAGTTATAAGGATTAAAAGTGAAATTTAATGACAAATATATGGACTATTTATATAATTAACTCTAATGATAATTCTAATAGTTATAAAAGTCTATTATCATAAAATATTATAAGTTTATGTAAAAAAGAGGGTAGTTTAAGATTCAAACTTGGGTACACTTGATTGAAATATTATAATAAACGTCGTCTTAGTTACTATCATATACAACCAATTTTAAATTCTTAAAAACGATACAATCAACTTTCATAATCCTCTCATCGTATGCAAACAATTTTTTTGTCTGATATATAATTACCATTACATAAAATGAACGTTATCATAATTTTCACAGTATACAACAATTTGCATACAATGCGGATATTATCAAAGTTGATTGTTTTATTTTTTTAAAAATAAAATTATTTGTATACAATAATAACTAACATAAAATTTAATATGTTTTTATGTAATTTACCCTAAAAACTATGATAGAAAAGCAATTAAGAAATAAAAGTAATCTATTAATATAATAATATATCTACAAATGAAGTTCTCTTATTTCTCTTTGTCGCAAGTGCTCTACAAACAAAATTAAATACATGCCTTCCGAAGAAAAAGAGTTTAAAATTGATGGAGGCTAGAAACGAACAAAGGACCCCAAGTAGCAGATAATCATAACAACAAACCACTCTGCCAAAATTTCTTTTATGAATACTTTTTATATTAGAATCTTCTAATATATATAAAAGATTAATTTGAAAAAAATTATTAGATGATCTAGACTCTTCATTTAGTAAAAGATTTTATCTTAGCCGTTAATTTCTTTAATTCTAAAATTTTGATTTTAATTTTCTAAAGTCAAACTAATATAAATTAGATAAAGATAACCCTCGAGTAAATCAATAATAAATATCAATAAATTATAAACAATTAAATAATTAAATAATCGTTATTACGTGTATTAATTGAATAAACATCATAACTAATTGATTATTGCTCTTAATTAATTAAATCTTATTTATGTAATATAAATATTTCAAAATATTATATTAATCATATTATTAGTTTTAGCATTTAAAATACATTATAATAAGTTCAAAGTATTTGTAAATTATCACCAATAAATGTTTGACCATATGACTTCTACCTGTAACAATAATAATCGATGAATTGTATAAAAAATACAATTACGTTTCGTATCATAATATCATGTTTTCCATCTATTACTTCGATGCTTCAACCGATGGTTTGGGTTTGTCACCATTTTGTAAAAGTTTTATTTCTTTCGCTAATGATTTTTTTATCAAATTATAAACCAACCCGTTATATATTAAAAGTCATTCATGAAAATCCCCTCTTTCAAAATGATTTTAAATTATTTTAGAATGCTTTTAGAAAGACATTATGTGATCGTTAAATTATTTTTAGAATACTTTTTACCAATCAAAATCCCCAAATTCAAAATGATTTTAAATTATTCTTGGAATTTTTATCCACTAATCAACTCTGTTAATTTCCTAAAAGCTAAACAATTAGCGGTGCAAATCTGTAAGTCAGTTTTCTTTCTTGATCATCTTCTGATTCTCATGAATGTTTTTTGATTTGTTATCGATATATAGATTTATTATACATTTAGGATTTCACATCATAAATGTTTATAATTCACATCATCAATCTCCGTGTTTATATTCAACTCTATAGTTACTGTTCATTTTCCTAATATTTGTTATATAGTATAATGATTGATCATTGACTATTTTATATTTACACTACAAGAAAAAATAACGTAAAAAGTATTAAAGAATACATATATCTAATTATTTTGTATAAATCATCGCTTGTCTATGAATACAATTTTAATTTTAATTTTAATCAAAATTATTAAAGATAATTTCATATATACCATTTTAAACTTCAAAATCTCATATTTGTAAACTATAATATTCAAATTTCATATTTACCATTTACAACATATTTTAAATATTATATTCAATCCAAATTCTTGGTTTTATCATTTTAAAATATTTTATAATTATTTTAAAATTTTAAATTATAACTAATAAAGAGTTGACTTTATTACCCCAGTTATAACTATAATGATTGATAGCTTACGTATATTTGTATCATAAAACCACAGTTCTTCTATCATGTCTATTCTCAGTTCTTGCATGTTTTATCATTATTTAAACGTTTTTTTATTAATATTTAATATTTATATATTTTTTAATGTATATCACATTATCATCTAATATGATATTAGTATAGTGGTTAACGTAGTCGGTTCATGTCTATTTCTTATAGTCTTATTCTATTGAGCCATTGCAAATAGTATAACTAAAATTTTTTTTATGTGAATAAAAATTTAATACCTCTGAAAATGAAAAAAAATAGGTAGAATAATTTAAAAGGGAGTTGATTTTTCCACTTATAAATTTGATTCATCCACTAAAGATACAACACTTTTAAAGTTATATTACAAGTTAATAAAACATAAGTTTGTAGTGAATGAATTAACTTTATAAGTAAAAATATCTATCTTATTTAAAAATGGAAGTTAACATAATATTATGAAAATTGACTGGGTAGCAGACAGCGGATACGGTTGTCAAAAAAAGGGAATTTGACGGGTGAAAAAGTGGGCCCAATCCTACACATGCACACGTGGTAAAGAATAAGATTTTATTTAGAAGGTATCCATCAGCGCCTGTTGTTGCGCCGCTTAGATCTCATCGCCATCGTCCATTCAAGATTATGGTTTGTGGTCCCCCACAGACAGGCCTGACACACGTCAGTTATACGTGGTTTTAAACCTGTCCAACCAACGGCCGAGGAATTTTTATGTTTGGTCCCACAACATCAACGGCCGACTGCCTCCAAATATCCTCCCTCCCGCTACATTTTCCCGCCTCATTTTTCCCAATTCTTTTTTTTTTCTTTTCTTTTTTTTTGCACGACCACTATATGTTGGTTGATCCTTGAACTATCAATAATATCTTTATAATTATTATTTTTTTAAATTTTTTTTAATTTTTTTAAAAAAGCAAAGAAATAAAATTAAAGTCTCAAAAACATAATATTATTAATAAATATTTAAATTTACTTTAACAATTCCTCCAACTTATACACAAGCATAGGCTAGTTTTCTAATATTAAAGAAAGCTTTCTAGATGTCACAAGCTTTTCAAAAGCTTATTTGAGTTATTATAAAAAGATTAAAAACCAAAAAGTAAAAAAAATTTGGTTACATATTATTCTTACAAACATATAACATATTTCTCGATTATGTTTTCATATTATAAAAATCTAATATCATGTTTATTATAAAACGCATTAATTAATTGTACAATTTATAGAAAACCAAGCCCCTAGGGGAATTTAATATAACATGTTTCTAGAATATTTTTTCATAATATAGAAATCTAATACCATGTTTAAATTAAATTAAATACTCGAACAATTAAAGAATTAGATTATAATAATAATAATAATAATAATAATAATAATAAAGCCCAGGGACTTTTCAATTTTCATGGATGTGAAAGGATCCACGGACACTTCAAGTTTGACAAGTTACATACGTATCTATAATTTATAGTCGCAAACATTAATTTTACGTTCCACGTTTCGTGCATGGAATTCTTTTCTTCTTTTTTTCTTGCCAACGAAAGAGACATTGACTTTTTTTATAAAGGGCGAGGAAAGTCACTGACTCTTCGAAGGGTTTTAGTAACTTAATTGGTATTATAAAATGATAAATGAAAATATTAAATAAAATAGAGAGATTTAGTATCCTCCTACTAAAACTAACCGTAACCGTCTTGAGAGACAAGAGCTGGCAAGGGTTGCATGACCAGTAATACCATCGCACCACCCAACTTGTACGTTTGACCCCTTTTTGTCAGGGTGTCTCGTGGATTTTTTTAGGGGAGGGCTCATTTTACACACACACACACACACACACACACATATATATATATATATATATATATATAGAGAGAGAGAGAGAGGATGATTCATTCGAGAACCGTTGTTAGCGCGAGAACCAATTTCAGCCGTTCCTTGGATATGAGAAGTTCATGGATGGAGAGCGTGGAGAGATAGAGTGTGGCATGATACATGTGAGGAATTCATAGGTGGGCAATGACATTGAAGAATAGGGAATTTGACGGCTCAGATTGGTTCTCGCACTAAGAATGGTTCTCAAATGAATTTCTTCCTATTTATTGATATTACGATATTTGTTATACATATAACTAAAACAAACAAATGGTAGTAAAATAGTGTTTCTTACATGATTAAATGAAGGAGGATGATAACCATAGCCTTTAGGGCGGTGAATAAGAGCAAAATAGGTAATATCACTTTTAAAAAATGAAAATCACAACTCATATGTTCATAATTAGCTTTGCATATATTTCATGACTTTCTTTTAATTTATTTTTAACTTTCCATATGTAAAACAAGATTACTATTTTTAAAAACTAAAATTAATTTATTTTTATTTTTATCCACAGTCTTTAGGACTGTGGTTATTTGTTGGTCCCGAATGGATACTACAACAACAAATGTTTGTAGAAGGGGGTTGAATACAAACTTTAGCAATTTAAAATTTAAGAGACACGCGGTTTACTTTTATATAATTCTTATTGATGTGAATCAAGAATTACATGAACTAGATGCGGAAAATCTAAGTTCAATAAAAGGTGGCAACTAAATTTGTCTAACACATAGACTAAGCTAATCTTAAACAACTTATGTCTAAGATATTCAACATGAACAAGTTTGTAATACTGAAAGTAAAATGCTAACTCTTCTAATTCTCAACAAATGAGATTTCAGTATTCAACTATCTATTCGTATCTTTAGCATGTTTCTATGCATGAGTATATATAAGCAAGGGTGTCCGGGTTGATGAAGAGGAGAAGGAGGCAAAGGTACTTGGTTTAATAATATTATAATAGATAAAGTTAGTGGGTGAAAATTAAGTTAACTTTATACACAAAGTGTGTAAAGTGAACATACTTTTCAGTAATGAGTGTACCCACTATATATTATTATATTGTTAAAGTACTACCTTTATATCTTGGAAAAGTAAACTTCTCCTTTCACGCTTGTACTTTAATCAACACCATGCTTTCTGAAGATTTGACTTAACCAAGTATAGAGTTGCCAGCCATACTTAGTTGTCAAAGCACATCTTCGAGATCTTCTCTTCTAAAGTATCTTTCTCCTTTTCCAGAGGATAAAGATCTATCCTTTTTGTTTCTTTGCAGATCCAAAAAGTGTTATGTACTTTTACAACGAGAGATCTAAGGCATAATAGAACAACACATGTGCCTTTGACTAAAGAAAATATTACACTGAAAAACTATTAGCTGATTAAAGACTCAGCTAACAGACACTGAACAGCTAACATAATTTTGCTCAGCTAAGGACAATTGTAAAAGACTCAGCTAATTAGATCTGCTCAGCTGATCAGACTAATCAACTAATCAATATAATTAGGTTACACCTAATAAACTAATCAAAACAAACTCTCAGCTGATCCCAAGGGCTCAGCTAATCATTTGAGTATGATCAGCTTACTAAGACAAGAATGAATAAGTGTATAATACCTTATCTGACATGTGGGAGGCATCAGCTGACAAAAGAAATACTGTCAGCTGATCCTTGACTGCTCAGCTGATCCTTGAGGAACCCTCAGCTGATGGTTTGTACTATCAGCTGATGCTTTGTAAATGCATAGCTGATGCTTCTTGACTTGTCTTTTCTTCTTAGCTGATCTTCTTGAAGCTGGTCCTTTGGCTAATACTCAGTGTTTAGCTGACACTTTGATTCGTCAGCTGACATTTCTTACTTAGAAATTCTTTAAGTCTAATATGAAAAACAACACATGTTTTTCATCAATCTAAGTCCAAAACTGAATATATGGTTTTGTTAACATCAAATCCTATTTTACTTAATAGACAGGTTTGATTTAGGTTTGATATTGCTATCTCCCCAACATTATTAAAATTCTTAAATGAATTACAAAGTTGTTTTAATATTATTGAAATCAAAATTATGAGCATACATGTTTAGAGGGTTGGAAGAGGAATGATGAGAGGGTTATGAGGGATGGGTACAAATAGCTTAAATTCTCTTATTCACATTACTAAGAGAATATCAAAATTAAGAAAAAATATTAGAAAAAAATTAGTATATCACATGTCACAACTTGATACATAGAAGAATGGCCTACAAGGATATACTATAAAATAAATAATCATAAAAAATGTGATTCTTCTTAAAAATTTGTAACAAGTTATATATTGTTTTCTACGTTCTTTTATATTTTAGAATGAATAAATAGAGGCTAAGAAGAAATGTCGTAACTATGTACGTGACCAATATAAGCTTTTTTAAAGTCTAAAATTAACCTTCAGAAATTAACTATTCTTGTGCACTACCAACATAACCCTACAAAATAAAAAACATGTAATCGAAATAAATAGAAATGCCATAGTTGGGCTAAGGATTAAATGTATCATAGCATTTTCCTCAATCACGTAATATTATACTTTACCATATCAATACTTTAAATATTTTTTTTCACTTTAATTTGTTTTACTATATATTGTTAGTGAGAGTGTACTTTTAGTTCAATATAGTTGGGTTACCGATTTGATTTTTCTTGCATTTCAATAAATAGATCCGATATCATTGTACTAAATATTTTTATTTTTTATCTATACTCTTACTAATTTGATAAAAATAAATGTAGTCAATCAAGAAAATAACAAAATGAAAACTAGCTAGTTAATTTCAAATATTATTATTTAGTAAGTATAAAAATAATATAAAATCATACAAAAACATAAAAAAAAAATTATAGTCAACGTCAACAAGGGTAGTTAAAATTTAAGTAGTTTAAAGTGAAAAGGTAAAGTCGTGTTTTAAAAACCATTTACATCACGAGATGAGTCTTATTTTAGATATATATTAATTAAATATTATTTGTTTGTACGACCTCCTTTTATTAATTTAACTTATCATACGGGATAACCGGGCACTATTGTATAATTATAAGTGTTTTTTCAAGTAGTGCTGTACTAATGTTAATATTTAAATTTTAATAAAAGAAAGAATAAAGAAATAGGCATCACGTTATTATTCCAAAATTTCATCAATATTCAAATGTTTGGAGCAATAGTTAAGCTTTTTCAAAAATTTAATATCTTCGAAATGAAAATCCAGGTGGTATTTTGAATTACATTGATGACTTTTATTAGTGATAAGAAAATTTTAATAGTAAACTAAAAGTAACATAGTTCATCTATGTATTGTTGGTAATTTGTATTAGGGTTTAGGGATGAACTTTTATAGTTCATCTATGACTTTTATTGGTAATTTATATTACTAATAATATTTAAGTGTAATGAGATAAATTTGTTAACTAATGTAATTTTGATAGATATTAAATAAATAAGGATGGTATGAAGTGCATGGTTGTGTAAATTAATTTTGATAAATATTAAACAAGTTTGTTGTTATTTAGGGGCAAAGCCCCTAAACGACGGGGGTCCAATGTCAGCACCTCTGGTGTCGGGGTCCAAGGGGTGCTAACCTTGGTAGGCTTGGGTCGAGCTGTTTTATGGCAATTTTTGGTGGTTTTTCGTAACCGTTTTGGCAGTTTTGTGAGATGATTGGTCATTGTTTTTCTTGGTATAGAATTACTATAACAAGCATTTGATTCTCAGTTAATCCGTTTGCAATCACTGAGTTTTATCCTATTGGAATTTCAATTGTACCATCGAAATACTTCAATCTGAAAGTGTATCACGACTATCGGTGAATCTAAGCAATCTAAAGTCGAAGCACCTGAATTTCTGCTAATGTTGGAATTGGATCAGTTTATACCAAAACCACAATATACAATTATATCAATACTTTTTGTAGTGAGATGGATAAAAAGTCGGACACTCACAGTAAGCGAAACTACGATGCAAAAGAGATACAATAACACAAGAAAAAAAATCGGATGGTCTATATTTGATAATGTAAGAAACTAATGGTTCGATGTTTGGAGTAGAATTTAATTAAATGTGAGCTCAGTGTGGAGTATGAGTACACGATGTGAAGACAACGTGTAACACCCTCTTAATCGGCCTAAAATAATAAGGTAATTAATTTACTAATCTTAATTATTATTAATTGGTTAGTGAAATTAGTTGTTACTATTTAATATTTCTTATGTGTTATTTAATTGTGAAATTTTAAATAATTAAGAAATTGATTAAATAAAATAAAATAAGAATTAGTGGAAATTGAGGTGTCAAGTAGTGGACACTTAATCACCTAACATGCTACCACCACCATCTCATTACATGCAAATTAGAAAGGTGTTAGTGTGTGTTTTGTGATCTAAGGCCGAAAAAAAAGAACAAAAGGGGAATCATCTTCATTTCTTCAATCTTTGAAATTGTGGTTTGGAATTCTGATATAAAATGATCCAGAATGTTAGAATACTGATTTATAGTTGTTAATTGTTAATTGTATTCGGTTTTGAATATTTAGAGTGAATTCCGCATGATTCAAGAATTAATTTATGATCTTAGAATGTATGCATGTTAGATTATGATGTTGAATTATGTTCTATACGTGTTTATGATGATTTCTGGAAACATAGATTACATTTCATGTTTAATTACAGTATAGAATTGAAAAGAAATCGAAAATATGCAAGAATACTTGAATTATTCGGAATTGGGTATGAAGCATGCAGAATTGAGAGAAATCCGAATAAAATATTCGGGATTTGAGTAAATTCGAATGAATTGTTAGACTTTATGAAGATTTCCGAATAAACTGTTGAACTTATATATTGAATCCCGAACAATTTTATCCGGAATTGGATGAAAACAGAACAGGATGATCGGAATTGATAGAATCTGAACAAAATGATTGGATTTTGTAGAATCCGAATAAAATCAAGACTGATATTCCCTAACACTTTATACGGAATTGGATTGTTCGAAATTAAAGAACACTCGGAATTGATAATGTTTGGATTTGACTTATGTTCGAAATTTCGTTTATTCGGAATTACATTACTCAGAATTGGACCTTTACTCGGAATTTGCCTTTGCTCAGTGAGTTAGTCAACTGAGTGTACTGCAGCTGTGCTGACTGTGGTGAGTGGATTTATATCTTCAGATATACAGGATATGATATCCTAATTGTAACTGTGCTATTGTTTAATATGTATACATGTTTATTTGGAGATCAGCATGAACTGTGCGGCTGAGCCTGTTGCTTGGGGATTTACAGTATCTGATCTTGATGTGCATTTGTTGTACTCAAGGGTGTTGGTATTGTTGTCCATGTTAGCAGGGCTATCGGTAAACCTATGCTTTGACCGGCATTTGGTTGTAGGTGGTTGCAACACCGCCGGTTCTCCTTGGATTTTGAGCTTTGTGTTTGGGCATGTTTGCCTTGTATATGTTTAGATATCTGTTCCCTCACTTAGCTTTGTGCTAATTCCCCACTAGATTGTTTTGCAGATTCTCCGTGGTGAGTTTCTTAAAGATGATGACTGGGGATACGGACAGACCACTACTCTGATGTCAAAAGTTTTGATTAGAGCCGTTTTGTAATTAACACTGTAGTGGTATTTTGTAAATGACAACCAGACAAAATTTGTATTTATCTTTTGGTTTTAATGTAATTATATGTAATTAGCTTCCGCACGCAGTTTTATATTAATTTAAAAGTACAGTGTTACACAACGGTAGCCGAATTCGGATTTGAAAAATTCGTATGTTGCACGATTGCCAAAAACTTGATTTGTGTTTTAACACCGAATGGTTATTGCATACAATTACAAACACATTATAGTTAATTACTTTATAATCTAACCCTAAGATTTGGTCCATTCACCACAAGAAAGCAGTCGATTACCCACGAAAGTTACCCATGTACATGTATTTGTGGGTATTTGTACACGTATTGTAACACCCCCTAATATGACCTAGTATAATTAAGGTAATTAACTTAATTGAATTGGATTTTAAGTTTGATCAATTGAATTGTTATTATTAATTGTTATTATTAGGTGATTTAATTGTTTCAATTATATGTGTTATTTAGAATTAAAACAAATTGAGATAGTGGAATTTTGAGTTGGCTAGTTGTACACACAAAACCATAAGCCACCAACACACACACTTAGCTCACATTACATGCAATTAGTGAGAGAGTCAAATTGGTGTTTGTGTGTGTTTGTGCCTTCGGCCGAGAGCAAAGGGAGAAGAAGAAGAATAAATCGTGGATTGTTGATCTTGATTGTGAAACTTGCTAAATTAAAGTAAATTTGCATCAAGAGGTTAGACTAACTGATTTCTAGAATGATTAATTGTTATTTAATTTCAAATTTATATAAATATGAGTGAATTCCGATTGAAAGTCCTACATGATGATTTGATCATCTTAGGTTGTTGCATGCTAGAGTTTGATGTTTAGATATGCTCATATTATGTTTATAAACATTTCTGGAAAGTAAGAGTATATGCATGCTTGATATCAGTTGAATTAAAGTAGAAATTGAAAGTTTGATTTAATCGGATTCTGGGTAATGAATCAATCGGAATTGGGGAACTTGAAGGACTCGAATTTTGAGATTGAATCAATCGGAATAGGTGAAATCCGACTGAAAGGGGTCGGATTTGGTGAAATCCGAGAGAGTTGGTCGGAATTGGAGGAAATCCGATTAAAAGAATTGTGAAATTTCCTTAACACTTTGCTCGGATTTGAGGTGATCGGAATCCGACTAAATATTATGAACTGACCTTTACTCGGATTGTATGTTACTCGGAATTGATGTGATCGGAATCCGACTAAATATTATGAACTGGCCTTTACTCGGTTTGTATGTTACTCGAAATTGATGTGATCGAAATCCGACTAAATATTATGAATTGCGTTATTACTCGGAATTGATATTGGAACCCTTTACTCGGATTATAGCTTTGCTCGGAATCCTGTGTTGCTCGGATTTGATATATATATATATGCCTATTCTCGGATTATGCATTTTCTCGGAATTGGGATTCGATCGGATTTAGTCTTTTACTCGGACTGTGTCCTTAATCGGAATTGGACATTATCGGATTTGAACTTGATTGGGATTACATTCATGCCTATGCTTGGAATTTGGGAATTTAATGATGAATCTGAATGAAGATTTAATCGATAACTCCTTGATGATATTGATGAACTAAAATGAACATTGTATCAAGTGTGTGGATAGAAGATAATGAATTGCCTAAGCTAAGGAGTTGAAGTAATTCACAAGATTTACAAGATGTACAGAGTAATTGTGAATTCGGGTATACTTGTGCTTGATGATTATGTACTTAAAGATTCTTAGTACATGTGATATGTAGATATGTGTACTTGCTGATTTTATGTACATGTATGATAACTATAGTATTGTGCTTATTGTCTATTTATTAAGCAAATACTGATTGATAGTTGTTTGCTTAGTTGGTGACAAGATTCAGTAGAATAGATTGCTGAGTGGCCTGAGTCTGAAGATTTTGGTGAGTGGATCTATATCTTCGGATATGCAGGATATGACATCCTGATAGTTGTTGCGCTCTTGATAAACTGTATACATGTTTGGGAGGGAGATCAGCTTTAGCTGGGCGGCTGGGCTTATGCTTAGGGATTTATAGTATTTGATCTTGAGGGGCATTTGTTGCACTCAAGGGAGCCTGTACTGTTATCCAAGTAGCAGGGCTATCGGTAAACCTTGGTTTTGGCCGACTTTGGTTGTAGGTGTTGCAACCCCGCCGGTTCTCTTTGGTTATATGAGCTGTGTTTGGGCTGTATGCCTTGTATGTGCTTAGATGTTGGTTCCCTCACTTAGCTTTGTGCTAATCCCCCACTAGTTTGTTTTGCAGATACTCCTGAGTGAGTTTGTGAATGCAAAAGGCTGTGAATATGGACGGACCACTACTCTGATGTCCAAGATTTTATTAGAGCCTGTTTTGTAATTAACACCGTAGTGGCATTTTGTAAATATTTAATCGGATAAAGTTTGTATTTAACTTTGGGTTTTAAATGTAATTATATGTAATTAGCTTCCGCACGCGTAATTATGTTAATATAAAAAGTACGGTGTTACACGTATTACCCACAAAATACACACAATTTAGGAATTAGGAAATTAAATGAACTTAATCTCGCAATTAATCTCGCAAAAATTACCCACAAATACACACAATTACCAATGAAAATGTAATACGTGTGTAATCTATGGGTAAATTAATCTCGCAAAAATACATCTCATGAATTACCCATGGACTTTGTAATCGAGTGTAAATATTGTGAGAAATTTTGTGGTTATTTTTATTTTACCCACGAATGACAAACTAATTTTGTTGCGTGGGTAATCATTCGTGAGAGGTTTGTGGTTGAAGAAATATATTTGATTTTAGCCACGTATTATGCCTCGTGGGTATTTGGTCATGGGTAATCTGTTGTCTATTACCCACAAAAATTAACCATGTACATGCATTTGTGGGTAGTTACACACGTATTACCCACAAAACACACACACTTTAGGAATTCGAAAATCAAATGAACTTACCCTCGTAATTCCCATGAAATTTCCCACAAAATTACCCATGAAAATCTAGTACGCGTGTAATCTATGGGTAAATTAATCTCGTAAAAATACATCTCATAAATTATCACCGGAGTTTATTAGATGTTTTGATATACAACAATTTGTATGAGCGTGTGTGTGTGTGTGTGTGTATATATATATATATATATATATATATATATATATATATATATATATATATATATATAGTTGAGGATGAAAATGAACTTGTTTGTGTTTGTTTGTTTTTTTGAACGGTTTTTCATATATACTCTTTTAGCTATCTCATAATACATCACATCTCACACAAAAAATGCTTATGTTTTTTGAACGTAAATGACACACTATAAACATCATATATATTCCAGAAAATGCTTAAGTTTTTATCTACTCTTCAATACCCGAATGTTGATCGCCTTTGAGGCTCTATTTAGGAACCTTTACGTCATCATTTTTGTCTCATTCTATTAGCTGATCTCTCACGTATGTTTTGGATACTCATCATTTTTTTCTGAATTTTCTTAAAAGCATACACCTATGTCTATCAAACACCTTATCTTGATTTAATTACGTAATTTTCTTATGCTGATGCCATATTATTCACACATGTTGCATACTTTTATTTTATTGCCATTTTCAAACATATTTCTAGATCTCTGTTTTTATACTTGATTAGGACTCTGAAATAGAAATTAGAAACCATTCGTTACTTCCATTTGTTTCTTACCATTTGAATAACTCTAGATATGGCTAGAGGAAGGGGTGAGTATTCAGGGGCGAGAGGCAGGCCCCATGCTAATGAAGGATCAGTACATAAGAATCGTAATGATTTAAACATGAGTGGTGATGGCCATGAAACTTCTGGTGCAAATGTGAATGAAAATTCATGCTCTCAAGTGAATATTGGTAGCTTGCAGGATCAATCTCCTGGAGAAGAAAGAACAAAGCTATTTGTTGTTAATGGATTGTAAGTATTAGGCAATTTTAAACTAAAGTGTTGACAACATTTATGTTAACTCATTTGTTTGTTGATGTTAATAACAGTTTCGACAATTCAAGTGAATGTTCACGAACAATTACAAAAACATTCAAGGAAAGAATGGATGTTGGAGCATATACGTGGACTAAGGTATCGGACTCTACAACGAAGGTTTACTTTGAAGAATTCAAGGTATTGTTATTTAGATTTATAATTAATGGTTGATAAACACATAATGCATTTATAGAATATAAATAAATTGTACTTTTAATAGTAAGAATTCTTTTGGGATCTTGAGAATGAGAGAGCTGTGAAGAAGGCATGGGATTCAAAAGCTTCCTTTCGCTATACTGATCTAATGAGAGTCTTAAGAAAGAAAGGTGATGTGTGTAGTAGTTTTACAACTTATTGGAATGAACCTAAGTATAAGGAGAAACAAGAGATAAATAAACAAAATGTTCTAAAGGGTCAAGGTGCATCAACTCACACAGGAGGGTCTATATCATATCGCGAGCATGCAAAAAAACTAGTAAGCTTATTACCTTGTTTGTATATTTAATACTAATATGTTATAGTTGTATATTTAGTTATATATAAAGATTTCTTATTAATATTTCATATTGTGTATGATTGTGTAGGAATCTATACTTGAGCGTCCACCTATGCCATTTGAGCTATTTTTGCATACTCGTACCAAAAACCATGACAAGCAAACATTTGTTAATGTGAGATCACAAGCAATAAATGTAAGTTTCTTTCTTTTTCTTTTTCAAAGTCATACAACATTGTCGGTGATATCATAGTTACTTATGTTTTCATGTATACAATTTAGGATAACATGTTACGTCTGAGGGAAGCACATGAGGCAAATCCACTACCTGAAGGAGAAGAGTCTCAACCAATAAATGAATCAACACTTTATTACCAAGCAGCTGGCGGCAACACAAAAAAAAGAGTCTATGGTGGTGGCTCCAAAGCATGTGATTTTTATGTGAATTCATGTGCTAATTCTAATGCAACAACTTCTAAGCAAGATGAAGGATGGAAGGATAAGTATTTGGCAATGAAAAGGAAGTGCATGAAGTTAGATAGAAAATTGACTTCAATAAAACAAACACTTAAGATCGTATGCACTCGTGTTGGTGTTCCTACTCTTGATTTGGATAGTGAGAATGAAGATAGCGACGAAGATGAAAATGAAGGAGAGACTCAACAAAACCCAAATGCTAATCATTGTGAGGAAGGTGCAAGTAACGGGGATGATCATTTTAGTGCTATTTAGATGGTATCGCACATGAGCTTTGAGTAATGAATTACTTTTGTCTTTGTTTTTATTTAGTTTAAGATGCCGTTGGATTTTAAAATATTTTTGCTTTATAGATCTTTAATATATAATTGAATGGTTTTGTTACAATAGTTTTTTCATTTATTTATGTATCTTGCAATAGTATATTTATGTCATTTAATAATATATAAAAAATAGGAAAAACTTGCCACAAAGTCGTGGTAACTTGGTTACGAACTTACCCACGGATTATTATGGGTTAAAAAACTACCCTCGTACTTTAGACATGGCTATACTCGTGGGTAATAGTCGGCATTTACACACGAAACATTTTTGTGGGTAATTTTTAACCACGAATTAAAAGAAAATTGAGAAAATATTACCCACAAAGTTTACACACGACTATATATGTGGGTGAAATTACCCACTAAATTTGCCCACGGATTATTATATGTAAAGCCGAAGGTAATTTACGTGGGACTGTTACTCACGAATATATGTGTGGACATTTTTACCCACAAAATACCCATAAGAACATACGTGGGCATTTCGTGGTGACATACAAAATTTGGTCAAAGATTTACCCACGACCTTAAGATAATTATCTACAAAATTGTCGTGTGTAAAATTACCCATGAACTAAAAAAATTGTTGTTAAAAAATTACCCACGGAGGTTATACCCATGAATTGAGATTGGTGTGTAATTCGTGGGTATTAGCCAATTACCCACGAAATTTAGCATTTTACCCATGAATTTAGTCCGTGGGAAAACCATGAAATTCTTGTAGTGATCTCTAGTAATAATTCTTAATGGTCATAGCAAATCATGATACAAGCAACCTTAGATAGAATAATCATCTAACCTATGAAAACTCAACAATATTTATTAAAGATAAAAACTTTAACACGAATGGTTCTTTGAAAAAACTAAACCTAAAAAATATATAACTTCATATAATCAAAATCATTAAAATCTAACAAAAACTTAAAACTTATTCTTGTTTAAACAGAGATGACAAGGTTTTTAGCCCATAATGTGAAGAAAATAGCAACTGAAATTAAATAAAGTAAGCTAATTAAACATGATTGAAATAGCAAATCGGATGTAGAACAATGATGTAGTCTTAAAATCTTCACTTCCTATGCTTGTTCTTCAAGTCCAAAGCCAAGAATCAATCTTGTTCTTCTAATTTGTGTCTCTGAAAACTCTAAGGCCGGCTAAAGTGTTTTGTGTAGTCGTTTCTTGAGTCGGAATAAGTGTTTAAAACTTTATATAGAGTTGTAATTTATCCGCTGACGCGTCGCGTTCCTTTTTGTTTGCCCATTTTGTTCGACTGTGATTCCTTTGACGCATCGCGTTGCACATGGCTGACACGTCTCATTATATGAATTTCAAAATATTTGACTTTTCTTCGAAACTTGAGTTTTATTTTCCTTTTTTCGCTTAAACACTCACCATTGACTATTTCAACACGATTATTAGCAAACATATATACTAAGAACCATTTTGTCCATTTTTGTGCAATATCATATCGCGCATAATATATATCTAAATAAAGCGATATCACACAACGTGTGCCTTTTGTGCATGGCGCGGAGAATTAAAATTCTTGAGGATGCACATGGAGGGTTTTAGTCCACGTCATGGAGCACCAAGAAATTAAAGTCTAAAGTTTTTGTTACAAGTTGTTCACGTTTTCGGCTACTGACTTTGGTTATTTTAATTGAGGTTTCTAATTTGTGTCTATAAATATTGTGGCTAAGTTTTATTCAACCTATGTATTTATTAGTCATAATAAAGAGTCTCTGGTACTTGCGTGTGGACGTAGGTCAGATCTTGACCGAATCACGTAATATCTTGGTGTCGTGTTTATCTTGTTTTTGTTAGCCGTATCTTCTAACGGATTCTTGTTACAATTTGAAGTTTGATCCTTATATAGTGGTGTTTTGATCCTTACAAAGTCTCTCATATATATAAACATACACATATATGGGGAAGGGTTCTAATGAGAATAGATATTCAGGTGACAATGGGAGACTTATTAATCTTGATCTTTCATTTGATTTGATCGGATCGTGTACATTTGGTCTTTCGTGATATACATAACCCAACCATGAGTTGCAATGTCTATGATTTGCGACGTGTGAATTACAACCGTGATATATATATATATATGTGTGTGTGTGTGTGTGTGTGTGTGTGTGTGTGTGTGTGTGTGGAAAAGTTCATATGAGAACCACCTTTTAGTGCGAGAACCGATCTTAGCCGTCCAATTCTCCCTCGTTTCATTTAATCGTTTACCCATGAAATGATTACATGCATTTTGTCACACTCTATCACTCTCTTTATCCATGAACTTTACTTACTAAATGAATGGTTAAGATTGGTTCACATGATTCTCTCAATAATAATGGTTCTCATTTAAATCCTCATCACCTATAAACACACACACATACATATACACATATATATAATTATATATATATCCTCGCAATTTCTTTCTAAATCATCCTCTCACCCACCACAACATGACATGTGCAATATATTAATTCTATTTCCTCATATCCTTTATTGATTTTAACACTTGTATTAATCTTATGAGCATAATCAAAATAGGATGATAGGTACAAAGTAATAATAAGAGGATATATTACCTCTCATATATATATATATATATATATATATATATATATATATATATATATATATATATATATATATATATATATATATATATATATAGAGAGAGAGAGAGAGAGAGAGACAAGAGTTCATGCGAGAACCGTTGTTAGCGCGAGAACCGCGAGAACCAATCTAAGCCGTCAAATTCCCCCTCCTTCAATGTCATTGCCCACCCATGAATTCCTCACATGCACCCTGCCACACCCTATCCCTCCACGCTCTCCATCCATGATACTTCCCATATCCAAGGAACGGCTAAGATTGGTTCTCGCGGTTCTCGCACTAACAACGGTTCTCGCATGAACCCTCCCCTATATATATAGAAAAAAGTTCATGCGAGAACCGTTGTTAGCGCGAGAACTGCGAGAACCAATCTAAGCCGTCCAATTCCCCCTCCTTCAATGTCATTGCCCACCCATGAATTTCGCACATACACCCTGCCACACTATATCCCTCCACGCTCTCCATCCATGATATAGAGAAAAAAGTTAATGCGAGAACCGTTGTTAGCGCGAGAACTGCGAGAACCAATCTAAGCCGTCCAATTCTCCCTCCTTCAATGTCATTGCCCACCCATGAATTTCTCACATACACCCTGCCACACTCTATCCCTCCACGCTCTCCATCCATGATACTTCCCATATCCAAGGAACGGCTGAGATTGGTTCTCGCACTAACAACGGTTCTCACATGAACCTCCCATATATATATATATATATATATATATATATATATATATATATATATATAAACTTATTTTTGGGTAACCTCGCTTTTAAAAGAAAACTTGTTTGTTAGAAGAAAAGATTTTCATGTGGGTGGTGGGGTAAGGTTGCATGAAACCTGTGAAAAGGGCACATGGAAGCTGTGGAGGAGGATATGTATTGTCGGATACTAACCGAAGAATAAACGATCAGTCACATGTGATGGCCTCTAATTTAACCATTTCATTTCATTTCAATTAAATTAAATTAATATATTATTTTATAAATCCTAATATACTAATACACTATTATATTTTATTCTAATTCTAACTAGCTAAACGACCCGTGTATTAACACGGGATGATATAAGTCAATTTAAAATTTATATAGTTTTAAAGAGTATTAAGACGTATAGTAAAAATAAATACAAAACATAGATATGAATATAAAATCTCGTAAGAAATGAATAATCATTACAGAATTTTGAAATTCATACATAAGATTATCATTAGATTTTCTTTAAAACCTCTATATAAACAACATTCATAGTTTTATTAGTAGGGTTTTCTTAGTTATCACAAATTAAAACTTTTAACCTCTCTTTACTCTTCACTCAAGAAACTGTCACATATAACTGTCCATGAGTGAAAACGTGTCTTTTTAGTACTTCTTATAAATACTATTTTTAAGAAATATAAAGTTACATTACAAGTCTAAAAATTTTAGTATAATATTAATGTGTTTCTCGTGATGGAGCTTTATCCCGATATTGTAAAACCATAACTATAATATTATTGTTGATGTTGTTTATAAGCGACCCGTGTATTAACACGTGGATGATATAAGACAATTTTAAATTTATATAGTTTTAAAAATATTAACACGTTAAAAAATTATAAAACATATATATGAATATAAAATCTCGTAAGAAATGATAAACATTACAGAAGTTTGATATACATAAGACTATCATAATACTTTCTATAGATACTATTTATAAACAACATTCATGGTTTTATTAGTAATTTAACGCACACACAAACTAAGCTATTTAATTTGAAATGGGCTAATGACATATCTAACTTGGGTATTTTTCATACTTTTATAATTGTTGCCCCAATTCACGATTTTTTTTAATCTACTGAATGTTGTTTTTTCCTTTTTTGATATCATAAGATATCTTTTACAGTTGATTTGTGAACTCACTACCTCGCGTTTACTAAATGAATTGCACACAAAATCAACGAATTTTACTAAGGCAGAGTAGAAAATTAGAGATAAAAAGGAACAAATTATGAATCTTCAAACTCATATATAATTTTTGTTTCTTAATCTAGCTTTTAGGTAATTCAATCACAGAATTTTCATGAATCAGACAAATGAGATGTGTTAGAATAGTTGAATTAATATGGAGCTTACGAAAAGATCTACTAATTTTTCTTTCTTTCCTGTTTAGTAACATAATTGAGCATTGAAAATTTTATTTTAAAACTTATGGCATATTATTAAAGATCACCTATTTATATCATCATCTATTTTTTTTAAAATTTAAAAAAAATATTTTCCCACCATTACAACATACAATTTTTAAATAATTTCTTTATCCTTTAAACTTAACAAATTTACTTAATAATAGGAACAATTAAAAGGGATGGATTTTGTTATAGTTCAAATGGTTGAATTTTCAATTAAATTCATATTCAAATGGTTGTTATATTATCCATGTATATCTCATCGTCTACTTCCTTTTCCTTTTTGTTTATATTTTCAAACTTAATCTATCAATTATTACTCCATTTAAGTCACATTTTAAATTTTTTTAAATCTAATTCTAAAAGTAACTTCCTTACCTAACAAAGTGGAATAATTTTAAACCAATTAAATACAGGTCAATTAGAAATATGTATTCAATTCAAATTCAAATATATATATTATTATGTTATCCACGATTAATTCAAATATATATTGTTATCTGATCCAAGATTAACAAACACATGAAATTTGTTATAAAAAATTTCCGTTAAGAGATTTGATGGAATGTGACGTAATAACTAATACATTTTTGATTTTCTTTAAATTTTTTTAATCAAGGGTTATGATTGGTGGAGATTTTTTAGGAAAAAGAGTTGATGATGTAAGTAACCCTTTTTTTTAATAATTTTATTTTTAATAGTTGATTATATATATGATTCTTTAATTTTTTTATATTGATTGATGCACCTTTGTCTGTTTTAAATGTTATCTATTTTTATATAAATTTATCATAAATAAAACAAAACTTAAAAAAAAATTATTACTTTTATCGAAAGACCGAGGAATCAGTTATTATATCGACTATTATACGTAGATAGAATAAATATAAAAAAGATATAAATTGTTTTATTAATAACCTACCCACTACTATTAATGGATAACAAACAATTAAAAATATACTACTTTACAAAAAAGTGTCATATTACAATAAAATTTATACCAAAACGTAGATAAAAATGAGACGGTCGCAAATATATAATTATTATTTCTCTAAACAAATTATATAATAACTTATTAAACATATTTTATAAACAACCTATAATTAATTATATTAATATACAATTTTTATAAAACCCCCTCACATTTTCATAAAAGCCCTTAAGTCCTTAACATATTTTATAAAACCCCCTTAAAATTTTCACAATGCCCCCCTTCCAAGACTTAAGGATTTTTGGCATTTTTGACATCATCATCTCGATTTTTTTAATTTTTTTTTTTAAATTAAGAGTTGTGATTGGTGGAGATTTTTTTTGAAGAGAGAGAAACCCTTTTCTTTTAATATATATTAAAGATTACGTTCAGTCAATAAATAAAAATATAGAAAAAATGAAAGTTAATTACTTAATAATAATTTACACGTATATAAATTAAGTTGTTGCTTCAAAACGATCATAAAGAAAAATAAAAGATAACCTTATCCAAAATAATCAAAACATCAAAATTCCATGGTCAAAATCAATTCAATTGTCCTTCGAACAGACTTTTTTTCAGTCGTTATTTAGGTGTCTACTGACTTTTCATAACAAATTTGTTTTTTAATTCTGGTGTAGATTCGATCTCGAAAATATTCGTAAATGTGGTTATAATACATTCTATTTAAATACACTCGTGATCGGAAAATATTAGTCACTTTTACTTTTAAAGTCTCTCTATTTCGATTTTATAGATTTCTGTTATCTGATGAAATATCTTTAAAAAAATCAGATGAAAATTATACTATTGACTATTTAAAACACATCCATTTATATATTTTTCATCAAGTATATATAACACAAACAAAAATATTGTAAATCAAAGTTGATAAAGAAATAATTAATTTTTTTTAAAAATAGACAATATTTTTGTGACCTATGTAATAGATAATGACGCTTATCATACACAACATAGCCATAAACATTCATAAAAGGCAAAATGGGATCATATGTGGTTCGTATTTCATCATATACCGTAGTTGTATCCGACTTGGATAAAACCCTATTTAGGTTAATGTAGTTGTATCGTGAGAGTGTCACCGAAAAGGGTAAAGGAAGAGTGGTATCGATAGAAAATACACAAAATAACACAATAAAACTACAAGCTTTTCTTTTAGGGAAATAATCTATGATGTTAACATTACTTAACTAAGAGATGCTGCTCCCATTAACACAAACAAAAATATTATAAATCAAAGTTGAATTTTTTTTAAACAATTCAAAAGTGGCCGATATTTTGATAACAAATAAAATAGATGATGACGTTTATCATAAACAACATAGCCATAAACATTCATAAAAGGCAAAATGGGATCATCGTGGTTCATATTTCATCGTATATTGTAGTTGATCCGACTTGGATGGAACCCTATTTAGTTATACCGTGAGAGTGTTACCAAAAAGGGTAATGGAGGAGTTGTATTGGCATATAATATGCACACACAACAAAACTACGATGCTTTTCTTTAAGGAAATAATTTATGATATTAACATTAATTAACTTAAGGACGTTGCTCGTATTAACAAATTTTTTTTTGTGAAAGTCTAACTCTTCATAGTATTTGCAAGAAGCAAATTAGAGAGGAAAGGAAAACATTCAAATAAAAGCTACTTTAGTCCTTTCAATATTTTTTATTTAAATAGCTTATAAGAAAACTTAATTACTGTTAATATAGTTAAAATAGCAATCTACAAAAAACATCTGTTGCTGTTTTGCACACGGTTTTCCTCGCTGCAGGATTTTAAATCTTTGTTTGGTGTCGGGAATGTTCGAAAAACATATGTTGCTGTTTTGCAAGCGATTTGCATGGTCCTACTGTGGTTAATCTGGAAGAAAAGAAACCGTACACTGTTTGCGGATGTGATGGACGTAAAGAAGTTCAAAGAAGAAGATGTCTTCCCAGCTCTTCAAAGGCTTTCTCTTACCTGGTTATCAAATAGAAAGCCGGCTTTGATGCTTTCTTGGGATAAATGGGCTTATGCTCCGAAAGGGTCTTAATTTACTGATAGTGTTATTATTCAGTGGATGTAATTGTTTGATTTGTTTTTGGTTGTTGGTTGAACTTTGTTCTTTCTAGCATCTCGCTAGTTTTGGTTTTAAATATATTGCTTGCTAGGTATTGGGTGATGGCAATGCCGAAACTCTATGCCTTGTAAGTTCTTTGCTTTTCAAAAAAATAAATAAATAAATAAACACCACCCTGGACTTGAACAAGAGACCTCGTAAGTGAAGTAAAGCATCGCATCTACAGTTCATGGATTATTTCTTCTTTATTTTTTATTAAAAAATTGAGTTTCTACTTAAAAAGAAATTTTTTATCTTTTTTTAAATCATCACATATTTTTCCAAGGTTTTTAATTATATCTGTCTATTTTTATACTTTGATTGAATTGGACTGATGGATCAAAAACTCAAAACGATAATCACTTCTACTAACAATATTGTTTTGGCTATGTCGGTAGGTGTGTTATTTTAGTTTGGCTTTCTCTTTCAAACACTCGTCGGTTATTTTTGTTTCTATTCTCATAACTATAAGTCTATAACGCCTGGTTATAATATTCCTCATCTTATAACTTTTGACTTTATAGACCTCACTTTGACCATTTGATCGAAAATCTCACAAACGTCAAAATTCACGACCACAAGATTTGGGTAACATGTTTCCTAGCAATACATGATATTTTAGTTTCTATTTAAGATATGATTTTCAAATTTTCTTTTTTTTTCCACCGCGTTTCTTACATTTTTTAATTACTAAATCTTGATTCTATCGTGTGATCGACGTATGGATTATGGGTATCAAGATTCCCATTTACATAGTTTCGAGTTCTCTAATAAGATATCTATGATCGTAAGTGAGAAAATATCAATGTACATCAAGTGAGAGACGGCAAATAAAAATATTAAATTTTAAAAGGCGTTAATGTGTTCCAATATAAGATATGATGCTACTATTTATATCTTCTTCCTCTTACATACCAGATATATCATATCAATGAATTATAGTATCCAGCATACGTCATACAATCATATATGTAACGTTATAAGGTTTAATTTAGATTATTAAAAATATTCAAATAAAATCTCATAGAACATTGCTTTCACCTAAAATCTTTTTAGGTAAGGGAGCAATGATATTAACTAAGAAAATATCTTTAGAGTCAAAGCAGAAAGCTCCAATGACCAAATCTCACCCTTGAAGATTTAAAGCAACTTCTCATAAGAACATTTGAGAGATATTTGAACTCATTATAATGTCATGCCCCTAAAGAAGATCTCCACTTTCAACAACCATCATTAGCCCCATTTCACTATCCTACAACAGTATTTATTGTTATTAATTAATACGTATAAAAGAGATACATTTTTTTAAAGTAAACCTTCTTTTAAATCATTATTATATAGTCTTACCGTGGTGTATAACTAGAAAAGTTCCCTGCCGAAGAGTTCTTCAAATCGGGAATGTCGTTACATACATGATTTACCTAAAACACATATAAAGAAGGAAGGGTATGCAATTATCATTCATATGCCCTTCATTATATATTTTGATTTTACTTTATTTATCTTTTTACTTATTATATAAAGACAAGGTACAAAATCAAACCAAAAATACAAACAAAATCAATTTATTTATATATCGTTACCTCCCTCCCAAGGTTACACAAACCACTTTCTCTCTTTCTTTTCTCTTTATTCTATTCACAAGATAAACACAATTGTTAAAATCAATTAGTAAGGTGAGAAAATTGAATTAGTGGATTCCATATCTTGGGGTGAGAATGATGATAAATAGATAGTAGGAGAATATGTTCTTTTTCTCAAAAAGAAAAACATAAAGGGTTGAGAACAATGAGTGTGACGCCAGAAAGAAAGATAAAAGAAAAAAGAAAAATGATATATCTTTTAACTATTTCTTTCTATTTCATCTTTCTACTTATCAGTCATCACAAATTATATGTGCAATTCAGTAATTCTCTTTTATCACAATCTCTATTGATTTTAACACTTATATAACCTTATAAATATCAGAATAAGTAGGAGGAAATAGTGTAAGATATATCAAAAATGATATACCCTCCTACTTTTTCCTCCTACTTCATCCTCATACTCACCACAACATGACATGTGTACTTCACTAATTCTCTTTCTTCACCTCCATTATATTACTTGTATTGATCGTAGAATGATAAGTAGGAGGATGAATTAGGAGGATATATTACCTCTCAAAGATATGATGTTAAGAACAAGAGAGAGGAGGGAGAGAGAAGTGATAATAGGTTTAGTAGGAGGTAGGAATATAGCGTATAAAATACGTGTAGGCACCGAATATACATACATACAAAAGCTTAGATACGAAGAAAGAAGGGTGGGGCATGAGAGAGTAGAGTAGAGAGATGGTGTGGTCCGTGAAAATTTGTCGCGTAACATGACAACAAAATCTTGAATAATTTAAAAGGAAGGTGGAGTTTGACACGTTAGAGACGCGGCCCATGTAGCAGTCGTTGGCCGGTAGGAGCCCTGGGACCCATGCGACAGTTATGTAAGTTATTACGCGTGACTACCCCCTCCTGACCCCACCCTATCGTAACTGCTCCTTCTGGACCTACACTTCTTTTTCTATTTATTATCACTCACTAGTCACTATTTTATTTTATTTTATTTTTGGTACACTATATTATTTAGGTTATGATTATTTCATGTTGGATCAAACATGATTGATTATATTCTCTCATAATAATATGAGTGGAACCTAAAAATGAGACTCATTTTTTATTAATTCAAGAGACTCATTCTTATGTTTGTGAAAGAACATGACCAGTCATGTTTGACTCAAACATGAAAGAATCTTAACTCATATTATTTTCTCCTTAATATTTGACAAATCAACATTATTTTCTTTTCTTATTTTTTTTAATCATTTTTGCTGTTTAAGTATTTTTAATTCAGTTTATTATTTATTTGAGTTATATTAATGTTTTTTCTTTTATTGAATGACAATGGATATATTAGTTTTGTCTTTTATTTTTAACTTGTAAAAAAATTCACTTAGACGTATAATTCTTTAGAATAAACAGTTGAATTTGTAAAATTATTTAAAAAATTATCACAATTAAAGTTTCCAGCACATTAACTATCATTTAAAGCTAATATTCTACTTTCACTCCTTTACTTTAATTTATCTAATTATGTAATATTACAGTGCTATCACTTTTCGATTCACCATTAACACCTAGTTTTCGATTCCCATGCTGTATACTAAGGTTATGATTTCAACCACAAAGGGGTTCACGATTACGCTGCTTGATTCTCACTTTTCGATTGTGCTCAATAACACATTGCAATTCACTTTATTTGTAATGTTCTCGATTCATTATCTTACTTAAGTTCTCAATTTACAATCTTACTTAGCTTGGTTTAAGATCCCATCCCAAGGCCCAATTTTCAATTTGCTTATAAATGAAGGTTTTCGATTCCAATTAGTCATATCCCAAGGTTTACGATTTAATGGAAGTTTTAGTAACTTTTCGATTCAAAATCAACAATTGGTTTTCTATGCCATTGAACCCAAATCTTGGTTTTCGATTTGCTATTGCCTCGCGCTTGTGATTTACGATTCCGTAATCCATGTAGTTTTCGATTAGGGACTTAGGGGAATACTTAAAGAACTCGACCCAATCTACGACTGTACATGAAATCTAATTTACGATTGTGCCTTTTGCTCCAACTGAGCAAAACTTTTGACCTATTTTTACTTTTAGTTACAAACCATTGACCCATTTCTTTCTTACGTGTTAATTGCACATTAAATGTTTAATTGTAACTTAATAACCTGTATAATGGGTTAAGATCTTGGTCTAATAGTCTATACGCATTGAGGTCATTGAGTTTAGTTCAAGGTATTAATAATGCTTAGAAACTTTAACAATACCAACATCATATCTTTTCTCTACTATAGGATTTTTTTTAACAACAAAGAAAGTCACTCTAAATGAGAGTTTTAACTTGGTCATCATCCCCTCTTGAGCAACGATTTATTAATAATACTAGAAAGAGTTACAAGCAAGAAATTGTAACATAGACATGGAATTAAAAAATCTAGGCCCCAAGCCCATCATCAAAAAATGCATATAGCACCAAACAAAAACAAAACAGACAAATGAAATAAAAACACAAATGTTGGGCTATTACACCAATTAGTCCATCTTTTACCAAACGCGGACTCTTCGATCTGTGCTTGATCCAAAAGAACGAGAAGGCTTGGATTTGATTATTCACCAGATGTTCCTTCTTTAAGGATGTTCCAAGAAACACCTTATCATTTCCAAGCTTCCATATGAACCATAAATATGTATAAACCATTCCCGTGAAAGCTTTCAACCAATCTCCTTTGAAGTTCAGAATACGACCCCAAGCAAACAGTTGATGAATAATTTGAATACAATAACCCCTCTTTTGGTTGTCGCAAAAGGGGCAGAAGGTAGAAAGAACCATAACCCCTCTTTTTTGAAGGCTAACTTTGGTAGACATTCTATTGTGTGCAATCTTCCAAGCGTTAATGCAGAATTTCAGGGTTTCCATTTACACCAAACAAAATCGCCAGTATCCACCTTCATTAGATACAAGTCATCAAAGGTTAGTCTCAATGAAGCCACCGAGAATTGACCTGACTGTTCTAGCGTCCAACACACGGAGTCAGTATGTGAATCCTGCGAATGATGTACTTGAAACCATTTTCCAAAGCAATGTTCACCATATCGAAAGCCTTGTTAACTTTTAAGATATTTCACACTCTCGAAGATTTCCTACACGAATTAATCCCTTGTATGTAACACCGGTTTTCACGCGCTTAAAATTAGGGGAAAATTTAAGCTTTTTAAACTTATATAATAAAAGCAAGCAGCGGAAGTAAATGTTATTAACAAAACATGATAAGTGTTAACTGACTCGGCAGTTAAATACAACAAAAAATACGCCAAGTTCAACAGTTTGGTGTTACCAACTAACTAACCACCACCGACCATCGGATCACATATATTTACAACGAGCAGTGTTCCGCAAAAAGGTATGTACAACATCTACCAACAGTCCCGCCTCACAAAGGCCAACTACTTCGCATCTGCAAAAAGGTAAATTTAGGCACCGTTAGCTACAACTAGCTAGTGAGTACAGATTAACACATAAGCATCAATAAGCAGGTTATCCCAACTACGGGACAGCACAAAAGGCTATCCTAACACATAGTGTCGCACCAACGAGTCAGTAGGAATCATATCTAGCAGGGAAGGGAACCCCGCTCAACGATTCAAACTGGGGACCATCAACAACAACTATCCGCAATGGTGGGGGAGCGAAGAGCAGTCCACCAAACGCGTTACGAAGCTCGACATCTCAGATCTCAACGAAAGTTAAGATCCCAACTCACGTTAAGGAGCGGCGGTTTGCAAGACCACCCCGGCGTGCTGCTCACCGAGTACCGTTGATCCCCATAATTCCATCAAAGGGATCCAGCCTTCGGGAAGAAAGTTGACCTTAACCATGCCAACAACAGTCCGGACCAAACAATAAACAACAACGACCCTTAGCGGGTCCAACAATACGCATGCGATTCATAACCAACTTGTAAGCAACTTAACATGGCAACAACATATAACAACATGGCATAACATACCTCATACGCACGTGTGCGACATCAACAACATATTTCAACAAACAACAGACAACGCTACTTACCGAGACTCATGGGAAAACCGGTACTCACCTCGAGATTATAAGAGGCAGATATGAATTCGGGAATCCCAGGAGCACACGGAGTCGTCCGAATCACCTAACACATAAGGTTCAGGCTTAGACACTAAACAACGACAACCAACGAGGCTTAAACCACAATACAACAAAGCTGGCAACAAAACAATAACACTTGCGGTCGCAAGACACATACAGGCGGCCGCAAGGGTCCTCTTAAACACCCCATTTGCGACCGCAAGAGTTTACCTTGCGACCGCAAGTGTCCTACCCAAACCACATCCGCTTGCGATAGCAAGGACATAGTCATACGATCGCAAGGGTAGTATCTTGGGGGCTTACGATCGCAAGTTATGTACCTACGATCGCAAGTTACATTTCCATCGTCCTTAGACGGTAAACCATGACAACGACACCCTTACGATCGCAAGACACATGCATGCGACCGCAAGGACTACACAAACCATGCTTGCGACCGCAAGTAATAACACTTGCGAACGCAAGGACACCTGTTACAGTGTGTTCTTGCTCTGTTAGAACACAGCCGCTGTTTTTCAAACTTTTGATTCAATAATCATCTTGAATCCCCATTCAAGTGTTTTTACATGTTATCTAACACACCTATAAGCTTTGCAACATGTAATTGTCACAAAACCAACATACAACACATCTAATTCTTCTCTTTGACACCACACCCACATGAACATGAAGAACAAGGTTTTGGAACAACAAAACTTACAAAGATGATGATCTAAAACAGATTGCTAGTTCTGATCCTCTTTGAAATCAGCTTCTAATCCTTTCCCTTCTTGATTTTCTTCTCAAAAGATCAAGGGTTTGTATGTGTGTGTGGTTTGCACGTATGTTAGTATGTGTATATGTGTTTGTGTGTTTAAACAAAGCAGGGGATAAGCATCCCTTCCAAAACCGACCTTGGTTGGTTTAATACCCCTACGCGGGTATTTTGTTCCCCTATTCAACTTACAACGCAACTTAGGTTTATCCGTTTTAACTAACGGAGATATTTTCGGAATCATTATTTGAAACCGTTCAACTATTAACCAACTCTATCTAATTCCAACATTTTACCAACTTTAGCTACATAACCACGTGTACCAACAATTAACAACAATTAGTCAACAAAATAACTTAAACAACTTGATTAACGTCAATGTACAACTAACCAAACATAAGGTACAACTGTTTACAACTAGGCCCTAAATTAGGGTGTTACAAATCTACCCCCTTAAGAAGATTCCGTCCTCGGAATGTGATCGTCCACAAAAAAGTGAGGGTATCTAGCTCGCATGTCGTCTTCGGTCTCCCAGGTCAGGTTCGAACCTAGGTTGTGCTTCTACTTGACCAAAACCAGCTTTATGTCTTTCTGCGCAACTTCTTGATCTTTGAACCAAGTATTTCAACAGGTTCTTCAACTAGACGTTTTGAAGCGTCTACTTTTAACTCTTGCATAGGCAGAATCTGGTTCTCCTCCACTTTGCATTTACGCAGATAACACACGTTGAACGTGTTATGGATTCCAGAAAGTTAGGGGGGCAACTCAAGTGACACCGTCTGGTCGTTAACCTTACGAAGGATTTTAAACGGACCAATATATCTCGGACTCAATTTGCCTTTCCGGCCAAATCGAATAACACCTTTCCAAGGAGAGACTTTTAAGAACACTCGTTCGCCCTCCTTGAATTCAACAGGTCTACGTTTTGGATCTGCGTATACCTTTTGCCTATCACGAGCCGCTTTCAACTTTTCGCGAGCGATTTTAACTTTATCAGCTGTAATCTGAACGATCTCGGGTCCGGAAAACTGCTTCTCACCGGGCTCGAGCCAACATGTTGGTGTGCGACAACGCCTCCCGTATAACATCTCATATGGAGGCATCCCAATACTAGAGTGATACGAGTTATTGTAAGCAAACTCGATCAAAGGTAAGTGAGAATCCCACGCACCACCATACTCGAGGACACATGCGCGAAACATGTCCTCCAACGTCTGCATCGTTCTCTCTGACTGGCCATCTGTTTGCGGATGATACGCCGTGCTCAGATGAACACGAGTACCAAGTTCATTCTGCAAACTCTGCCAAAAATGGGAAGCAAATCGCGCATCCCGATCAGATACAATCAAACATGGCAAACCATGTCGTGATACCACCTCATTCACATACAACTTTGCTAGCTTTTCCAACGGAGTAGACTCGCTGATAGCTAAAAAGTGAGCACTCTTGGTTAATCGGTCGACAATGACCCAAATGGCATCGTAACCTCTAAGAGTTTTCGGCAACTTTGTCACGAAATCCATCGTAATGTGATCCCACTTCCATTCTGGAATCTCAAGTTGTTGCAGATTGCCATAAGGCTTCTGATGTTCTGTCTTGACTTGCGCGCAGATTTGACATTTCTCTACGAAAGAGGCAATGTCTCTTTTCAATGTAGGCCACCAATACAACGCTTTCAAGTCGTGATACATCTTTGTGCTGCCCGGATGAACCGACAACCTAGATTTGTGAGCTTCCTGCAGTATCAGATCGCGATTACCACCACAAAGTGGTACCCACACGCGAGACTGAAAATTCTTTAATCCGCGGTTATCGTCAACGAGTTGGTCTTTCAGCTTTCTCATCAACTCAGCTTTCAGATTGTCATCTTGCAATGCCACTTGCTGCGCTTCCTTCAATCGAGCAAGGATATCAGGAACCACAGTAAGTTTCATAAACTTTGCGTCTGCAGTAGAGCTTTTCCTACTCAAGGCATCCGCCACCACGTTGGCTTTACCAGGATGGTAGCGAATTTCACAATCGTAATCTTTTATTAACTCTAGCCATCTTCGTTGTCTCATATTGAGCTCTTTCTGCGTGAAGACATATTGTAGGCTTTTGTGGTCAGTGCAAACCACATATTTGGTGCCGTACAGATAGTGTCTCCACAATTTCAGCGCGAGCACCACAGCTGCCAACTCAAGATCATGAGTTGGATAATTGCCTTCATGGGGTTTCAATTGCCTTGTAGCATAGGAAATTACTTTATCACGTTGCATCAACACACACCCCAATCCGGAGTACGAGGCATCGCAATACACAATGAAGTCTTCAGATCCGTCTGGTAAGGAAAGTATTGGAGCTTCGCACAATAGCCGTTTCAAAGACTGAAACGCTCGTTCTTGAGCTTCTGTCCAAACAAATGCAACATCTTTGCGAGTTAGTTTAGTCAGAGGACCCGCAAGTTTAGAAAAGTCGCGGATAAACCGCCTATAATAACAAGCTAAGCCAAGAAAACTTCTAACTTCAGAAGGAGTTCGGGGAACTCCCCAATTCATAACCACCTCGACCTTCGCTGGATCAACTTTCACGCCATCACTGCAAATCACGTGACCAAGAAAATGAACTTCTCGTAGCCAGAACTCGCACTTCGAGAACTTAGCATAAAGCTTCTCTCTTTTAAGGGTTTCGAGAACCTCTCGCAAATGCGACTCGTGCTCAGCTTCAGTTTTAGAATAAACGAGAATATCGTCAATAAACACAATCACCGACTTATCAAGAAAAGGACGACAAACCCGAATCATCAGGTCCATGAAAACAGCAGGAGCATTGGTTAAGCCAAAAGGCATCACCAAAAACTCGTAGTGACCATAACGAGTACGGAAAGCCGTCTTTGGAACATCTTCGTCAGCAACTAACACTTGATGGTATCCCGACCGCAGATCGATCTTTGAGAAGCAAGTTGCTCCCTGTAGTTGATCAAACAAATCATCTATCCGCGGCAAAGGATACTTGTTCTTTACCGTTCGCTTATTCAGCTCCCGGTAATCAATGCACATCCTCATCGTCCCATCTTTCTTCTTTACGAAAAGTACAGGAGCACCCCAAGGAGAAGAACTCGGGCGAATAAAGTCTTTGTCTAGCAACTCCTGAATCTGAGTCATCATCTTGCGAACCTCTGAAGGAGAAAGACGATACGGAGCTTTGGCCACAGGGGTAGCCCCCGGAACAAGATCAATTCGATATTCAACATCTCTAACTGGTGGTAACCCAGGCAACTCATCAGGAAACACTTCTGGATAATCGGTCACCACCGGAATATCACGAACAACACGTTTCTCCAATTTAGCGTCAATCACATGGGCTAGATAACACTCGCAGCCTTTTGAAACTGATTTTCTCGCTTTCATCAGAGAAATGATAGGAATATCCGATTTTCGTCTTTCACCGCGAGCCACAGCATATGACCCGTTAAGTAGAGGAACTTTAATCAACTTCTTGCAACAGAAAATCTCAGCGTTTAGCTTGCTAAGCCAATCCATCCCAATTACAACATCGAATCCCGCAATAGGCATAAGAAGAAGGGAAACAGGAAAACTACTCCCGTCGATATCAATAACCGCTTGAGGGACATTATCAACAACTGGAACTACTCTACCACTAGCAGTCTCTACTCTTATTGGCTCAGATAGCACAGATACAGACATTTGCAGTTTATCACAGAAAGACACAGATACAAAGGAATACGTGGCTCCAGAATCAAACAATACACATGCTGGGACAAAATTAATAAGAAATGTACCCGTTATCACGTCCCCAGCACCCTTAGCCTCCTCAGCTGTCATCTAAAATGCTCGCCCTTTAGCCCAGGGAGCACCATCTTTCTTCTACCCAGAGGCAGATCCACCAGCACCGGTACTCTGCTTTGACCGGCAATCAGATATTCTGTGCCCTGGCTTGTGGCACTTGTAACAAACATCCTCTTTAAACTCACACTCGGCAACCACGTGCCCCTTCTGCCCACACCGTAAGCATCGAGCAGTGGCTTTAGAACAGTCACCACTGTGATACGTACGGCAAGTTGCACACCACGGACGATCCACCCACGGCTTCTTCTGGGAATCAAACTTCCCACCAGCAACAGATTTTCCTTTAGAAGGAATTGGCTTCGAGGATTGTTGAAACTTCCTCTTATGACCTTCACCAGCTCGGTCATCCTTACCCTGCGCACGATCATCTTCAATCTGTCGAGCTATTTCAAACGCTCGATCTAAACTCCCAGCCATTCTAACGAGAGCGCGGTAATCAGCAGGCAACTTTCCCACAAACTTTCTCATCTTTGCAGCTTCATCAGTCGCCAAGCTAGGAATGAACCTCACTTTATCGATAAAGGATTGGATCAGAACATCCACCGACTTGTCTCCCTTACTGAGAGCGTTGAACTCTCTTTCCATATTCTCCATATCATAATCCGTACAATAACGCTTTGTGACTTTCTCAACAAATTGTTCCCACGTCATAGCAGTGAGAACCTCTTTACTCAAGGTAGCTTTCACAGAATCCCACCAAAACAACGCGCTACCTTTCAACATCCGTGCTGCGTACTTGACACGAAGTTCGGATTCACAATCACAAGAATCGAACACCTCCTCAGTTTCTCGAAGCCACCTCACGGTACCTGAAGGACCATCACCGCCCTCGAATTCTTTCGGACCACAAGAACGGAATTTCTTAAACGAACACTTCTCTGGTTTACGCCCTTGAACAGCCGCTAACAACAGCTCCCTGGTAAGTCGGAGCTCTTCCTCCATACGTGTAATACGCACTGCTTGTTCTGGATCTTGCCTTAGCGGCTCGTCCTCATGTGGGGCCGATCCCTCCTCACCTTCAGGATGAACGCTTGAAGCTTCATACTCCATGCGTTTAAGAGCCTCTTCAGTATTAACTCGTTGCTCAGCCATTCTATATCAACTTACTACACACGGGAACAACGTTTAGTACTCTACTTACCCAACAACTGCTAACGCTACAAGTTAGTTTACACATGCAACTACCACATAACGCTCATACTCAACCCCAAATACCCAACTAGGAACACTTAACGATGGTCGGGCCCGAACTTGAGATTGAATACCCCTACGAGTACCCAATTCCTCAAACTTAGGCTCTGATACCTATTTGTAATACCGGTTTTCACGCGCTTAAAATTAGGGAAAAATTTAAGCTTTTTAAACTTATATAATAAAAGCCAGCAGCGGAAGTAAACGTTATTAACAAAACATGATAAGTGTTAACTGACTCGGCAGTTAAATACAACAAAAAATACGCCAAGTTCAACAGTTTGGTGTTACCAACTAACTAACCACCACCGACCATCGGATCACATATATTTACAACGAGCAGTGTTCCACAAAAAGGTATGTACAACATCTACCAATAGTCCCGCCTCACAAAGGCCAACTACTTCGCATATGCAAAAAGGTAAATTTAGGCACCGTTAGCTACAACTAGCTAGTGAGTACAGATTAACACATAAGCATCAATAAGCAGGTTATCCCAACTACGGGACAGCACAAAAGGCTATCCTAACACATAGTGTCACGCCAACGAGTCAGTAGGAATCATATCTCGCAGGGAAGGGAACCCCGCTCAACGATTCAAACTTGGGACCATCAACAACAACTATCCGCAATGGTGGGGGAGCGAAGAGCAGTCCACCAAACGCGTTACGAAGCTCGACATCTCAGATCTCAACGAAAGTTAAGATCCTAACTCACGTTAAGGAGCGGCGGTTTGCAAGACCACCCCGGCGTACTGCACACCGAGTACCGTTGATCCCCATAATTCCATCAAAGGGATCCAGCATTCGGGTAGAAAGCTGACCTTAACCATGCCAACAACAGTCCGGACCAAACAATAAACAACAACGACCCTTAGCGGGTCCAACAATACGCATGCGATTCATAACCAACTTGTAAGCAACTTAACATGGCAACAACATATAACAACATGGCATAACATACCTCATACGCACGTGTGCGACATCGACAACATATTTCAACAAACAACAGACAACGCTACTTACCGAGACTCATGGGAAAACGGGTACTCACCTCGAGATTATAAGAGGCAGATATGAATTCGGGAATCCCAGGAGCACACGGAGTCGTCCGAATCACCTAACACATAAGGTTCAGGCTTAGACACCAAACAACGACAACCAACGAGGCTTAAACCACAATACAACAAAGCTGCCAACAAAACAATAACACTTGCGGTCGCAAGACACATACATGCGGCCGTAAGGGTCCTCTTAATCACCCCACTTGCGACCGCAAGTGTCCTACCCAAACCACATCCGCTTGCGATCGCAAGGACATAGTCATACGATCGCAAGGGTAGTATCTTGGGGGCTTACGATCGCAAGTTATGTACCTACGATCGCAAGTTACATTTCCATCGTCCTTAGACGGTAAACCATGACAACGACACCCTTACGATCGCAAGACACATGCATGCGACCGCAAGGACTACACAAACCATGCTTGCGACCGCAAGTAATAACACTTGTGACCGCAAGGACACCTGTTACAGTGTGTTCTTGCTCTGTTCGAACACAACCGCTGTTTTTCAAACTTTTGATTCAATAATCATCTTAAATCCCCATTCAAGTGTTTTTACATGTTATCTAACACACCTATAAGCTTTGCAACATGTAATTGACACAAAACCAACATACAACACATCTAATTCTTCCCTTTGACACCACACCCACATGAACATGAAGAACAAGGTTTTGGAACAACAAAACTTACAAAGATGATGATCTAAAACAGATTGCTAGCTCGGATCCTCTTTGAAACCAGCTTCTAATCCTTTCCCTTCTTGATTTTCTTCTCAAAAGATCAAGGGTTTGTATGTGTGTGTGGTTTGCACGTATGTTAGTATGTGTATATGTGTTTGTGTGTTTAAACAAAGCAGGGGATAAGCATCCCTTCCAAAACCGACCTTGGTTGGTTTAATACCCCTACGCGGGTATTTTGTTCCCCTATTCAACTTACAACGCAACATAGGTTTATCCGTTTTAACTAACGGAGATATTTTCGGAATCATTATTTGAAACCGTTCAACTATTAACCAACTCTATCTAATTCCAACATTTTACCAACTTTAGCTACATAACCACGTGTACCAACAATTAACAACAATTAGTCAACAAAATAACTTAAACAACTTGGTTAACGTCAATGTACAACTAAACAAACATAAGGTACAATTGTTTACAACTAGGCCCTAAATTAGGGTGTTACATTGTATGCCTTCATTATTGCCTTGCAAAGACTGAATGACCAGCTTCGATAATGAAGCCTGCTCAGTCTTAAATCTCCATAACCATTTCGTAGAAGTGCGAGGTTAAAAGCTTTTAAGCTGCCTACGCATAGACCGCCGTTGTTCTTGTCATTTAGAATTACCGACCAAGAAATCCAGGAGATCTTTTTTTCACCCTCTTTTGATCCTCAAAAAATATCGATTGAAAACTTTCAAGCTTCTTTATAACTTTTTCAGGAACTTAGAACAAAGAAAAATAATGAATTCCAAGGCTCCCCAATACTGATTTAGATAAAGTTAGTCTCCCACCTATTGATAAGTTCTTAGCTTTCCATTTTGATAGTTGGCATGAACTAATTAATAGTAGGAGACCAAGATTCACCCTTATTCATCGAGACACCGATCACTAAACCCACATAAGAGAAAGGAGTTAAGCCAGCATTACAAAAATTTGTTTGCACAAACTTCAACTTCAATTATAGGAACTCCAATACCCATCAAACCGCTCTTTTTCATATATGCAAGACCCTAAAGGCTTTAACACGATATACAATAATTTGTAAAGTGACATTTCATTTTTCTACCGTGTGGCATAGGACAGATTTGCTCTTATCTACCCGGATATAGGTTAACGTACTATACCGATCACTACATATAAAGTACAATAGATACATGAGAGAACTCAGCAGTCTCTGATCCGTATATATAATAGAGTTGGACCAAACTACATCTTATTTTATCTCTAATAATTTGGTTTTAGATATCGATCGTTAATAAGTTGTAAAATCTTTCGGTTCACATCAAAGAGTATTCTAATATCCTTCTTGTAATTTTAGAGTGCCAGTCGACATGACAAAGTTTTTCTTCCAATCTTGTATAATATAGTAGAAAATAATTAATAATATTGACAAAAAGTATCTATCAATAAAAAAGTTGTCTTAGCTATAGTTACTTCTTTTAAGTGTATAAACTAGCTACGTGACAATTTATAATACTGTTACTGATGAAACGGTGGATAGTCACATGATACAAGTTCTCTCAACAATTTTTTTGTCATTAGCATCTAAAATATCTTTATTTTTTTGGAAGACTAATCACTTTTGCTTTATTTAATGCATAATTTGTTCATATTTATAATTATTATTTTATTTTGCTATTATTAGATTTTCCGTATATTTTAACTAACACTAGTAATATACCCGCGCAATGCTGCGACGGTAAATAGTTTCTGTTTTGCAACATGTCTTTTTCAAGGATGTAACGCGTAATTTAATGTCACGAAAATTTTCAGCAACATGTCCGTTTTTTCTTCAAATTTTCTTATATTTGTATCAACTATTTTATTAATTAATTTTAAAAATAAAATTTAAAAAACATTAAAAAAATTAAAAAAAGATTTATATTTATGAAATAAGAAGAAATAAGTTAATAAGATTGGATGGATAATTGTGTTTGTGTAAGAGTGTGTTAATGGAAGAATATATTTTAAATAAACAAAAAGTTAAAATTTATTAGGAGAAAGTAATGGTTAAAAATTGAATTGATAAGATTATTTTAGATAAAAAGAAGGGTGAAGATTAGAGATTGATATAATTTTTAGTAATTCTTAAAAGTTGGGAGGAGAAAGAGTGTTAATTAGTTTATATAGTGGTATAGATAAATGTCATTCTCTATATATGAAACAAATATGATTAAAACTAACTGTTTGAAGATAGAAATATACCCTCAACATTTTAAATAACATGAATCGTGACATGTCGACATAGTTAAGCTTTAAATTTTGGAAGCTATAGCTAGAGTCTAGACTATAATGTTTGATAAGGCGTGAAGTATAATGAGATTTTTGTGTATGAGTTAGACTTAATCGCTACACGGTAACTATTTCTATATTGCAAATTTGGATCTTTAACTAATAAAGATGCAAAGTTGGTCCTTCATTAGATTAGTTATTTCAAACTATTTCAATTAGTAAGGTGTGCTAAATGATAATTTTATCCTTTTTTATTTTTTATTTTGACTCTAAATTATTTTAAAACTATGGAAGGCGGCATATCTTCGGTATGCTTACCTGGAATTGTGGTAGTGAGGGGCACACCACCCCTCCCTTCAGTACAGAGAAATGAACTTGTGTCCGGCGTTTGAATGCTGAAGAGAAAGGAGAAAGAGAGATGAGAGAGAGAGAGAAAAGAGGAGAGAGGAAAGAGTAGAGAGGAGAGGTATTTTCTAAATAGTTTTTTAGTTGTGGGAAACATGGTTAGTACTGGAGTTTAAGTATGACCGAAGCATTGAGTGAGTCATGCTAATGTGGCGCGAAGCATGAGATGCCCCAACATGGGTACACCCAAGCTCTAACGGTCGCAATTAACTCGTTGCAATTCATGAGTGTTACAATTTATTGTTGGGTAATAAATAAAAGAAAGGCCATATATAGATCATCCGATCATATCCTTACACCTCTTATCTCTTTGCCTCACCAGCATGAGTCCATCAACGGACCGCCCCCAATCGGAAACACCACCATCACCACCGATAAATCCGTCGCCTAAAAAGACCACCATTACCATATATCCATCTCAAGTCATTTTCTCTCTCTCTCTCCTCCTAAATGTCACATCGCCACCACCATCACAGTTATTAATTGAACACCACCCCCGTCACAAGTATCATATTAACAATCACCATCCTTACTGGTTTTGATATGGGTGTTGGGTTTTCATTTTGGCTTGTGGGTTCTAATTTTTGATAATTCTAACAATTTTAGGTGGTGGTAGTTTATGTTGGGTTTCGATTTGGCTGGTGAACGGTGTTGGTGGTGGTTTCTAGTGGTAGTGGTGTATAATGGTGGGTTAAATAATTAGTTTAAAAATGTAGAATCTTTAAAATAAAATATAAGTAAAAGACAAAATGTTCAGACAAATATATTTATCATGTGTTACAAACAAAAAGACTTATCCTTTAAACTTATAATATAAGAAAAGAACAAAAGATTAAAAAGAATATATATTTTTGGTCAAGCCTCTCGTTTGGAAATTAAGATGTGTTATACAAAATAGATAACAGGAAACAGACTAGATGCACATGGTGGCCCTCGTATCATGTGGGCCCAAATCCTGTGTAGGCAGCTGAGCCGTACTTCATGCATGCATTTTATTATTAACATGGTATTATTATTAAGTAGAGGTGCATACAAAATCCGAATATCCGATTTTATGCAAAAACTATCTGAACTGATTTTTTATAAAACCGGATTTTTTTCAAACCAGAGCGGATTTAACCGGTTTTATCCGATCCGATCCGGTTTTAATCCGATCCGAAACCAGTTAAACCGGTTACACTTTTGTCTGAGAAAATCCAGTTTTAATCCGTACGAAACCGGTTACACCTCAGTCCGAGAAAAACCGGTTACAATCCGAAAATACGGTTTTAATCCGTACGAAACCGGTTACACCTCAGTCCGAGAAAATCCGGTTACAATCCGAAAATCCGGTAAAAAAAAGCCAAAAAAATCCGGTCCGGATCGGATTAAAATCCGAAGATGTGCACCTCTACTATTAAGTAAAGAAAAATGTTATTTTTTCTTACAAAGACATATTGCATTATTACCTATAGGTGTAAATAAGGAACATGTGTCTATAGGTGTAAATAAGATTTGGGACTATTGGGGACCCCCTAAAGTTCGCTTGTTTGTTTGGCAAGCGGCCTGGAATAGTATCCCTTCAAGGATGAAGTTGGCTAGGAGAGGTGTGTTACTGTCTAGTGGGTTAGAGTGTCCTTTATGTAGTAGGGATAATGAGACTATTGTTCATTTATTACTACATTGTAGTAGATCTTGGGAGGTTTGGGCGAGCGTGTTGAACATGGTAGGAGTGTCGTGGGCTATTCCTAGGGATATAGGAGAGTTAATTGAGATATGGCCAAAATTAGGAAACAAAAGATGGATTAAGAAAGTGTGGATGTTGGTTTTGTATAGTGTATTATGGTCTATTTGGATGGAAAGGAATAATATTGTGTTCAACAATAAGAGGGTAAGTGTTGAAAGATTGGTGGATTTGATCTGGATGAGAACAGGACAGTGGTGTTTCGCGAAGTGGCCTACGGTGGCGGGATCATCTTTTGATATATGTATAAGGCCTTTGGAGGTGTTAAGTGAAGATAACTTACTGTCGAGAGCTGATAGTGAGAGTAACGGGGTGGGTCATGATGGTATAGTTTTGTTCATTGACGGGTCGGTTAATAGCATTATGGGGTCTGCAGGTATAGGGGGTATCTTTAGGAGAGGGTCGAGGGGGGCTATTATTGGTGCCTTCTCAAAACCAATTTCGATGTGTATACCTTTAGTTGCTGAGTTGGAGGCAGTGTACTATGGTCTCCTAGTTTTTAGAAGTAATAAGAAATGGGGCGAGGAAGGTTTAAGGATTTTCACTGATTCGGAGGTTGTAGATAAAATAGTTAATGGGATAGTAGATCCACCATGTGTGGTAGGGGATTTTTTAAGTCGGATCAGGGGTCTTATTTCTGCGACTGGTGGGGTTGATTTCAGAGTCATTCCTAGTGATTTGAACGTCGATGCAGATGCTTTGGCTCGGAAAGGGTAGGCAGGTCGGGGCTTTGGTTGTTCTGGGTTTAGGTGTGGATGGTAGGAAGTCCGAGTGGGTAGATGATTGGTGTGAACACCAGTGGTGCATGTATTTTGAAAGTTAATATGGGGGAGGGGTAGAGGTTTTGGTCTTCAGGTGAGATGTGGGTGGGAGGGTTGGATCCTTAACCTGTATTTCAGCTTGTGCGTGTTAAGTCTGTACTTTGTAATATGAACACATGTGTCTATGCTTTCTTGAGTTTTCGTTTCGATTAGTATGATGCAGTACAGGTGTTGTTGTAGCCGGCTATTGCAGGTGTCTGGTGGCTGCTCCTCAAGATGGCATGGTCGGTACCCTGAGTAGGAGAAATAGGGGTGATGGAGGCGAACGGGGTGCTAAGGGGTATTAGAATGGTTTATTGGTATATCTTAAGAATGTTTTGTGAATTTTTTCTGCAGGTGCTATGCGTATTTGGTTTTAGTTAACTTTTGTGTCAGAGATTTACAGGTGTGGCATAATGGATACCATTTTGGGGCGGGGGGGTCAGGGATGGAGCTATAAGGGTGGTGATGGGAGGTTTAGTGGCTGTGGCTAAGTTTCTCTTCTGGTGTTAGGTGGGGCATTTTAGCACACACGTCACATTGCTTATCCAACATTGTTTAGCCATGGTCATAGGCTAGTTTTTGGGGATATTATTAGTAGTGCAGGAGGTTGCACTTTTGTTCACCTTGGCGTTATAAGGGGGGCATACCAATCCGGTTGATTTGCTAGGCCATCTTCATTTAGCTGATGTAAATCGGTCTTTCAAGCTCCAGAGTTTTCGGGTGTTTCTTTGGGAGATTTCAGATATAGTTTTATCTATAATGTCTACTTTGGGTGGGGGTGGGATGGTGTACAGGGTGAATATTGGTAGAGGCGTGTTGTAGGGTGGGCCATTAGGATACGGTGTTCGGGGGGGGGGGGGGGGGGGGGGGGGGGTGCTTGGGTATGTTTTTGGCGATGGAGGTCAGGAGGTTAGGCGGGCGGTTGTTGGTGTTTCTCATACCTTCCTAAACCTTTCGAGCCCCAGAGTTCTCAATCGTTAGAATGTTTATGTGAGTGAGCTAAATTTGTGTGTGGAAAGGGGGAAGGTTATTTGTTTCCTGTGTGAGTATGATCTAGGGTGCCTTTTGAGCCTCAGAGTTTGTTCGGTCAGTTGGATGCATATATCCCTACTTTGAGAGAGAGAGAGAAGAATATGTATCTCTGACTTTTTCCGGTGATTACAGATCTATTACGATCGTCTGGGACGTGGTTGTGTGGGTGGACCAGTGGTTCCGTTTGTCATGAGGTTTTGATGGTGCTTAGACTACATTGTTACGAGATGTTGTATCTGTGATGTGGTTTTGGTTCGAGAAGGGATACGATGACATGAGGCAGTATTATATATCATATTTGTTTGGAACGGGCTTGAGTTAGGCTGGATGATTACAGCGTCATACAAATGGTTTTTGAGATAAGTAGGTTTTGTGAGGGAATTGTTGTGTCCTATTTTCTATTGATTGATTGTGTGGGTGGTGCGGTTTTGTTATGATGGGATCCCATCGTGTACTTTTTACATTGATATTGGAATGAGATAACTTTGGTTGTTAAAAAAAAATATTGCATTATTACCTATTACATAATAATGTTTATAATATAAATGGTGATATATTTTTTTAATTTTTAATTTTTTATTATAAGATTAATTCAAGTATCAAAATCAACTAAGAAAATTAGGAAAGAGAATTACTTAATTTCACATGTTATTTTGGGATTAGTTGGAGAATAAAGTAAAACAAAATACTACGAGGACATATCATTTTTCTTATAATATATTGATTATTTTTTTTATATTCTGTATTGATTTAAACAGCAGCGGTGTTAGTCTAGTAAGTAAATTATAAGAGGAATGGATAGTTGTAATTTATTTAATTACATAAAAAATTAAATATTCGAAACATATATTTTTTATTCTAATCAAACAATTTTCTTTTAAATCAGATATTTTACAAGATTTATACTAGAAAAGCAAATGCTTGAGTACATACAAATAGTTCAATAACTCAGTAAAGAGTTAAAAGTGCATGAAACAATCTACACAATTTATTGGGGTCAAAGATGTTTAGAAAAGGCAATGAAAACTGATCTCTTTGCATCTTTCGTGAAATCCATAGCTAAAACATATTGTGAAATCTTTTGAAAAAAACATCATCTGGTTTGATTTTGTCTTGATATTTGAGGAGAGCACGAACCAATGTTATTTAGTCACGACCAATCATATAGGCCATGAAGTAGCTAAACAAACTATAACACACACACACACACACACACACTTATGTGTACATATATATATATATATATATATATATATATATATATATATATATATATATATATATATATATATATATATATATAGGGGAGGGTTCAAACAAGAACTGTTTTTTGTACGAGAACTGTGAGAATCAATCTCAGTCGTTCCTTGAATATGAGAAGTTCATGGATGGAGAGCGTGGAGGGGAGCAAGTGTGGCAGGGTGCATGTGAGGATTTCATTGGTGGGCAATGACATTAAAGGAGGGGGAATTGGACGGCTCAGATTGATTCTCGCAGTTCTCGTACGAAAAACAGTTCTCGTTTGAACTTTTGCCTATATATATATATAGAGGAGGGTTCATGCGAGAACCGTTGTTAATGCAAGAACCGCGAGAACCAATCTCAGCCGTTCCTTGGATATGGGAACTATCATGGATGGAGAGCGTGGAGGGATAGAGTGTGCCAGGGTGCATGTGAGGAATTCATGGGTGGGCAATGACATTGAAAGATGGGAATTGGACGGCTTAGATTGGTTCTCGCGGTTCTCGCGCTAACAACGGTTCTCGCATGAACTTTTTTCTATATATATATATATATATATATAAACGAGAACTGTTTTTTGTACGAGAACTGCGAGAACCAATCTTAGTCCTTGATTAAACCTAATCAATGACTAAGATTTTTTGGCGGCTCATTAATGCTTCATTAATGACGTATTAATGAGGGTTATTTCGAAGAAATAGCCTCGCAAATTAATGAAGGCTCATCCGGACGCAATTCACGGAAGGGTAAGTATATAATTTACCAAAATACCCCTATTAATGTGTCATTAATAGCATTAAAAACCGTTCTCGTTTAAACTTTTGCCTATATATACATGTGTGTGTGTGTGTGTGAGAGAGAGAGAGAGAGAGAGAGAGAGAGAGAATGATATTTAGGTGAAAATGGAATACAAATCCTACCATAAATTATATGTTGATCTATTAGATTTAATAGTCGTAATTTATTTGTTGCAATTATTGATCGACGCAATTCATGTCTGGGTTATAATTAATGATTAAAATAAAGGAACAAATGTGGATCATCCAATTAAATCAAATAAATAACTATGACTAAATGTTTCATTATCACTTAAATATATATTCTCATATTAAATTTACCATTGATGGTGATTGAAAATAAACAAATTAATAAAAATTTTTCAATAAGATTATCATCGGCAATCAATTATTTGAAAGAAAATTGCTTTTTTGAACAAAGACAAATTAAACTGCTGTCAGGTTATAATTGGGTTTTGCAATTGTCTTCACTTATTCTCTCTTAATGGGCCACATCAATTCGTTCTTTTCCTGGGTTAAATTGTGAATTTTTAAACCTCACGTATACTTGAAATTACTTGTATTTATAATAAAAAGATAATGTTTTTTTGTTTCAACCGTTGATTGAAACCTTAAAATATAACGTATATGCATACTATTATAAAATTAGTTATATCTATTTTCTTGAATTATTTTTTAATTAATATCAAATCTTAATAATTTTTTCTCTTCGATCTGATCCTTTGTAACGTCCCAACTTTTTATAATAATAATAGTACTAATAATAATAATAAGCTCGGTAATTCATTAAAACACTCGGGACTTACCGTTGAATAACTACTCATTATTTTAAATAAAAATATCAGAGTTATAAGGTTTACGGAAAAACAACTGTCACGATGAAGACTTGCCATTGTCTGCACGAGACGCGGAGACGGTCATGAAAACATTAAATACATATGGGTAAACATAAAGTTTAGTGAGCTAACACAATTTTGCACATTATACCAGATTCACATATTCAGGGTACTAGTACACATTCATCACAGATAACACCTCACAAGCGGTTAAGTGCTTTTCTGCACATAAATTACCAAAACTGCAATAACAGGCGTCCAACTGCGCATAAATATCACATTGTTGCATCACATTAAAATCACACATAAACAGTCATCACAATATAATAAGTAAGTTTATGAAAACTCACCTAATCAGCAGCGTAATTAACCCATATAGACAACATATACTTTAAGAGTTAAACACGTCTATCCGTATGAACCTACAAACACGGTTCTAATAAATCAAACGTTGGATTTTAAGTTCATTACCGAAGTTAATTTCTATTTTGGAACTTTCGATCCAAAACTCTTACACTAATTTGTGATCCCACATAATTTGCAAATTCTGAATCACAATACACCATCGCTTCACTCGATTTGTGATTCAGAAATCGCAAATTATGTGGGATCGCAAATTAGTGCACTCGTTTTGCGATTCATCCATCAAAACTGTTTTGCGATTGGTCTACATCACTAATATGGAATTGTGACACACTCATACAAGTTTTCGATCCACTTCTTATTTTGATTTACAGTTATATTCATGTGTATACATATTTTCAATTTTCGATTCAGGCCCACAAGCTGTTTTCAATTAAGACCCAATGAGCTGATTTGCCATTGAAGCCCTTCAAAGCTGGTTTGTGATTCTAGTAGTGCTTATTAATTTGTGATTCACTAAGTTAACTAATTTGCAATTCACCTATAAGGATTGATTTGTGATTATGGCTGACAGCCAATTTGTGATTCAATGTATACATCTAATTTGCTATTGGGGAATCCATTAAAGACTCAACCCACTAGTTTTCGATTTGTGATCCATCTCATACGTTAATTTGCAATTTCGATTAAACTCAAGAACATATGTGATTGTTATTATACAATCGATACTTTCAAAACTGAAGCTCAACAATTACTCAACCATTTTTAATCATTCTTGATTCCATGGATTTCTACTACTAATCTAATCAATCCCTCATAATTAATTGAATTTTTATCAACTATTAATGGTTCCTAAGTCAATTAAACCTTCGGCCGTGAGCCCTTGAACCGAACCCAAAACTAGTCAAAAAACACAAATGTTAGGTAATAGTTGTAAGATCAATGAGAAATTAATCATAGATGTTTAGGGATGGATATCCGAAGAGTTCTTGATGTTTTGCAGCAAAAATCGATGGTGTCTAGTCCCCTTTCTTCTCGACAGCTCGCGAATAGCTCAAACTTGTATACTAAAGGAGGTCGACAACGGTTAGTGTGGTATTTCCTAGGGCATTTTGCCCAAAACTTGCATGTATACTTTCTTGCAAAATGCTTCAGCCCAATTTTTTTTTTAACAACAAAATTTCAATTTTATTCATCCAAAATGCCCAATTACACAGTAGATCGCACATCAATAGTCCCACAGCTAACATCAGCGTCATGATACATTCCATCAACTACACATACCCTACCCACTTTACACTAGTACGATACCTCAACAATTATGAACCACTATGCAACAGAACATCTAAAATACAATGTACATACTGAATGTGAAAGTCCCATTCAGTATTACGCCGCAAGAAGATCCCTACATCTCAGACGACCGCCACATAAGGCAACTCTCAGTAACATTAACACGTTCAGTTGCAACGCAACATGCCTAATCACCTTGAGAACCCACCACTCAGCATCACTCCAAATGTCTCTCAATCCGGGATATATCACTATCAGTCAATCATAAGAACCAGAACCACCATGACGGCCTAAATAAGAGCCATCATAATAACCATGGAAATAAGAACACAGCCATAGTTGCTTATTGGGACACACACAGTGTAACACCCTCATACCCGGCCTAGATTAATTAAGGTAATTAATCAAGTTTAGATTTGGGATTTAAATTAATTATTTGGATTAATTGATTTAAATGTGATTAGTTGATTAATTGGTTTAATTAAATTAATTGTTAAATTAATATTGTGTTGGTGGGGGGTAAGGTGGCCGGTTTGGTGAGTTAGTCACCACCCCACCCCATTGCATGCAATTAACAATAATTTACCAAAGTGTGTGTGTGTGTGTAAACATTTTCTCTCGGCCGAGATTAAGAAAAGAAGAAGGGAAATCCACCAATTGATCTATACACTTGCTTTGCAATTTGGTTTCTGAAGTCATAACACAATCAAGGTTAGAATACTGAATTCAATTTGTTAATTGATAGATTATTTCGGATTTGGATATTTGATATGAATTCCGATTGATGCTAATTGGTGATTTGATGAACTTAGGTTGTATGCATGTTAGATTTTATGCTTGTTATATGTTCTTTAAGTGATTAGAAGGATTACTGGAAATAGAGAACGTTTACATGCTTAAAATCAGTGATTAGTTGTGTTAAAAACTGAAATTGGGGAAGAACAATTGATTTAGTCGGAATTGGTCTTGAATGAGTCGGATTTGAGGAAATCCGAGAGAATTAGTCGGAATTGGATGAAATCCGACTAAATACTTATAGAATTTCTTTAACTTGTTTACTCGGAATTTATATGATCGGAATCCGACTAAAATATCAGTTGAATGCCTTAACACTTTACTCGGACTTTGGATTGAGTCGGAATCCGACTGATTATATATGAATTGCCTTAGCATTATCTCGGAATCTTATTTACTCGGAATTAACATATGCCTTAACATGTATCGGATTTCTGTTTAGTCGGAATTGACATTGCCTTTGCTTGGAATTATATTTCCTCGGAATTCATTTGATCGGATTGTATCTTTCTCGGATTTGGATCATTTACTCGGATTATATCCTTTACTCGGAATCCTATTATTTTGGAATTGGACTTTTACTCGGATTGTACTTATGCTCGGATTGTACCTATGCTCGGATTGTACCTATGCTCGGATTGTACATGTACACAGAAAGAAGTACTAATCGGGATTGGTCATTTATTCGGAATCCGACTTCAATCGGATTTGGAAACAATCGGATTTAATGATATGAAGATAAACCTGATTTGTATATCTTTGGGGTTTATGTATGATGAATATATGTATATATGCAATTGTGTACATACATGATTTACATGGTTAGATATGATATCTATTATGGATCAGTATTATGGATTAAATACTGACTTGGGTTACTTCAATCTCAGGATCTGAGAAGACTCAGTGAATTTAGTCAACTGAGTGAGACTCTACAGTGCAGACTGTGGTGAGTGGATTTATATCTTTTGATATACAGGATATAATATCCTATTTGGAATGCTCTTGTTTGGATTGTATATACATGTTATTTGGAGATCAGCATGATGCTGGGTCTATTGCTTGGGGGATTTACAGTATCTGATCTTGTATTACCGTTATAGTACTCAAGGGGCTGATACTGTTGTCTATGTTAGCAAGGCTATCGGTAAACCTTGGTTTTGGCCGACCTTGGTTGTAGGTGCTTGCAACACCGCCGGTTCTCCTGGGATTCATGAGCTATTTGGTTTAGGCATGTTTGCCTTGTGTGTGATTAGATATTAATTCCCTCACTTAGCTTTGTGCTAATTCCCCACTAGACTGTTTGTAGATTCTCGGAGGTGATCTTGATGCTTTGGACCTGTCCAAACTCTGATGTCAAAGTTTTTGTTTAGAGCCTGTTTTGGATTAACACTGTAAAAGTTTTGTTGTGTAAAACAAGTTAAATCTTTTTGTATCTATTATGTAATTAAGATAATTATATGTAATTAGCTTCCGTGTGCAGTAAAGTATATGTTTAAAAAGTACAGTGTTACACACAGCAAGGGGAAATAAGCAACATCTGGCCAAAAGACTCAGGGGCTTAACAGGGTGCCTAATACAAATGAGGTATTGATATAAATCTCCCCCCACTCATACGTAATCCAAAAAACATGTCCACTCCAAAACGCATTAAGCTAAGAAAGAACTCAGAGGCTCAATGGGTATATATTAGGGATAGGTATTACCCAGACCATACAACCACCTCCAAACCTCCTACACACCAAGCGCATACCAACCACACCCCTTATAGCACCAAACCCTAGATTGGCCTCCCCTCAAACACCAGGCCACTACCAAAACCACCACATGCTTCGACCCAGCCCGTCCACCCGAATAGACCTGCTCAGATACATAGGTTCATACCAAAGTTGGTATCTCCCTACTATATCCAGGTAAAGAAACAATATATTAAGGCCAACCAACACATATTATACCAAATACAACCGCTCCCGAAACTCTGAGGCTTGAAAAGAAGGATTTGCATCAGCAATAACAAAAATGGCTTAGCAAATCAAAGGGTTTGGGATGCCCCCCTTATACTCCAATGAAACAAAGTGCAACCTCCAGCACTTAAAACAAGGCTCCCCATGCTAACCTATGACCATGGCCACGAAACGTAGTAAGACAAAGTGATCCGTGTGTGCAATTACTCATGCCACCCGAAAACACCATCAAAGGATATATGGCCACAGCCACTAAACTACCTGTGCTCCACCCTTATACCAACCACCCAACCCTCCCTTGTAGTTCCCTTAACTGACTAAAACGTAGACTCAAACACTCGCAACACCCGACCATGTATCCACACCAGTAGAATCTAGAAACACAAACCGGAAGACACAAAGCCATCTATAGTCCTCTTTAAACAGAGACCACACACACCGAAACACAAAAGACCACGTCATAGGTCCTGCCCACATCACTTCTCACACCACATAAAGTACAATGCACCCTACCCAAACCCTGGGTAGCTAACCATGCCACTCAACCTCTTTTCGAACTAGGTCTCAAGAGCACAAAAACACTTTAAACAGTGACCACACACATCAAGACCAACCCAGGCCTAGATATCCATACCTACACAACACATCATTTAGGTAGTGCCCCCCACAAAATACCTTTCAAACATTATCACCATCCATCCTGCCTGAAGAATCCACCCGTCAATGCTATAGGGAACCTGCAAAACTTACAATACACTACCTGCACAACTAGCAACAGGCTAAGAATCCTTTAATACCGTGACACACAGAAGAAAACTATAGAATACACAATATAAACAATAAAGCACATAAAAGAAAGTATAGCATACTCTACCCCAAAAACCACACACAACGTATTACCTATCGAATCTCAAACCCTACACCCACACAAGCCATGGAACAACCCTATCAGCTCCTTTTTTTGCCAGTGCATCTGCCTCACCGTTCAACTCCCTCGGAATATTATTTACATCAAACTCCTCAAACACCTTCAACACGCATTTGACTCTATTAAGTGTATCCACAACCAATAACGGAGGATCCACTACACCCTTTATAATCCTAGCTACCCACATAGAGTCAGTGAAAATCTTAATCGAACCGACGTCAATTGCTCTATTACTCCTTAAAACTAATAAACCAAAAAACATTGCTTCCATCTCAGCTACCAACGGATTATCCGTAACAATAGATTTCGAGAAAGCACCAATCAGCGCCCCATTACTCATATCTTTCAACACTCCTCCAATACCCGCTCTGTTCTTAACACTGCTTACTGACCCATCTATATACAATGCAAAACACCCCGACCCCTCCCCAACGGGGCAACCCTTTACCCCCAAAAGCAAGTTATCTCCCCTCAGCACCTCAATCGGTCTTATACACACATCTAACGATGTTCCTGCCACCATTGGCCATTTCGCGAAACACCATTGTCCCACTCTAATCCATACCAAATCCACCAATTTCAACCTACTCTTTTGTTATGAAAAACTATATTGTTCCTTTCTAACCATAATAACCACAATACCCCATACAACACTAGCATCCATACTTTCCTAATCCACTTCCCGCTACCCAACTTAGGCCATACCAGCACTAGGTCAACTAAGCTCCTAGGTACTACCCAAGATATACCCACACAACGCATCACGGATACCCACACCTCCCACGCTTTCCTGCAATGTAGTAACAAAAGTGAGCCACTGTCTCCCCTACTTGATCACAAAACGGACACCTATTATCACCCTAACTTAAGACACCTCTCCTTACTAACTCCTCCCTCGTGGGAACACCATTCCACACCGCTTGCCACACGAAGAGACGCACTTTGGGAGGACCCCAATGCTCCCAGACAGTAGCTACTCCATGTGTACTTCCCTCCTCACTAACCTTATTTAATAGACTACCCACTGAAAATTCACCATTGCTATCATACTTCCATACTACCCTATCCTTCTTATACTTTCTTAGACACTGAGAATTCAAGATATCCATGAATTCCTTATAAATATCTGTTTCCCAATTAAAAACCTTTCTTCTCCACTTAATAGTCCAGACCCAACTCGAACCCCTCCACTCCCCAAAACTACTCACCTTTCCTTCTTTCTTACATGCTAAAGCATACATTCTAGGGAACTTACATTTCAAAACGAAATCTCCACACCATCTATCATTCCAAAAATAAAAAAGATCCCCCTTTCCCAACATAGCCACAAATCCTTCGTTAATTGCATTCCTTAACGACTCCTCAGAGCTCGATACCGACAGGATATTCCTCCATAAACATGATAACTTATTACGAGGAAACCCAAGACCCTTATCCCCAAATGACATATCCCCATACTTGCATTTAACTACTGATTTCCAAACCGCAGTCTCCCCATCTCAAAACCTCCACAACCATTTTGACAATAGTGCATAGTTCTTCATCATCAAATCTCCAATCCCTAGACCCCCATACTTCTTAGTAGGGGTGTTCAAAAAAACCGGAAAACCGTGAAACCGAACCGAACCGACTGATCCGAAACCGAAAAAACCGTAAACCGAGAAATCCGATACCCGAAAAAACCCGAAAATTAGGGTACCCGCTGTTCACGGGTCGGTTCGGGTTTTATTTTTCGGATACCCGCGGGTACCCACCAACCCGCATTTTTTCCCTTTTAATTTTTGGTCCAACCCACAAGCCCACAACCAATAGTCCAATAGTCCAATACCATGTTAATTGTTAACCCTAACTCCTTCTATACCACAATCACATTACCTCGTTCCAGACTTCCAGTCTTCCGTTCGTTCCACTCCTTCTAGGGCTTCCATTCCACGGTTCCGTACTTCCGTTCCCCTATACCACCGCAGCAACGGCGACGGCGATTGGGCAGTCGGCAACTCCGGACCACCAGGCTTCATCGGCGATTGGGTGTTCGAAACCGTAGAGTAACTCCACCGGACCACCAGCTTCATCGGCGATTGGGCAGTGGCCAACTCCACCAATCTTCACGGCGGCCAGAACTCATTAAAGGTAGCTTCTCAACTTTCTGTTTTTTAAAAATTAAAGGTTGTGGGCTTCTGGTTGTCGGCTATGAACACATTAGCCGATTAGGGTGTTAATTTTTTGGTTTTTTAGTGAACTTCGATCTGTTAAGTGATAAAGCTTCCATCTAATATGTTTTTTTTTTTATTAATTTTGACATAAGAACATATCTCAGTTGGATGTTTTTTTTACTATTATTAATTTGATGTGTGATTGAACTATTAAAGGATTTGTGGGCTTCGGATCTGTTCAACTAAATTAATTTGATCTGTTTTTTTTTTTAGTAATTTTCTGTTAAGTGTTAAAGCTTCGATCTGTTTTTTGCTTTTTATTGAACTTTGATGTGTGATTGAACTATTAAAGCTTGTGTTGTGTTGATATAGTAAGCATTTTACTATAGTAGGCATATTACTAGATTACTAGATTATTTAGTTTGTGACTTTATGTTGATATAGTAGGCAGATTATTTAGTTCTTCTACTTATTTAGTTTCATAGTTCAATTTGCATCATAAATGTTTTTAAGCCATTTAATTTAGATTAAAGCCATTCGATTTGTTTTGTTTAGTATGTTTACTTGTTTAGTACTTTAGTAGTACTGAATTGTTTGATGTTCATATCTCTAACTTATTTATAATAGATTAATGGAGAATATAGATGTGGATAATCTTAACTTTGAGACTTCTAGCAATCCTATACCCGGGGCTGATTGAAGTTGGATGACATGAACGAGTGCCGTTATTTGAGTAAGTTGTATAATGTTGTATAATTAAGTTTTATAGTTTTAGTTAATCTTAATCTTCTAAATATCTTGTTCACTCAAGAGAATGATAAAAGGATTGGCATAATTGTTTCATATGAATTAAGTTTTATGAATTTGTGTGTTATATATTAAATTCTTGGTTGCAAACAGTCAATTAATTTCTATGTAGCTTCTTAATAAAACCATTACTTATTTATATATGTTTCAAATATATGCAGGTGTCAAATCTAAAGAATATCTTGTGGGTTGAGGAACTTCAAGCTTTCACAAACATTGTGGCACGCTCTTTGTTTTTTCTAATAATGGACTATTATCTTTGGTTTGCAAACTTCTTGTGTTATTGTATTTGGATAATGTACCGTTAAACATTGGTTTGATGTTCGTGTCATGAACTATGTAACTTGGGTGGTGTGTGTTTTAAATTTGAATTTGTATGTTTGAATGTTAAATTTTATGAATCTGAACTCGTTAGAAAACAGGAAAATTTAAGAACAGGTCAATTTTCGGGTATCCGTGACCCGGACCGTGGGTACCCGTCTCTCTGCGGGTACCCGCAGAGCGGGTACCCGCCCCCTGCGGTTCGGTTTCGGTTCTCAAAACTGGGTACCCGCCCCGTGCCTGCGGTTCACAAAAATGTCACTACCCGCCCCGCCCCGCCCCGTGAACACCCCTACTTCTTAGGTTTCTGAATCTTATTCCAAGCAATCATACATAAACCTTTCTTATCTCCTCCAGAAGACCAAAAGAATTGTCTCCTCAACTTTTCCAACTCCTTATATGTCACACCCCGCCAAGGCGGAAACGCGAAGTGAGACGGAAAGGATCGTCATAACACATTGATACAATGATAGAGAAATTACTAATATGCAATTTAAACCAACGTGTCACGACGTTCCCCGGCACAAGAAGGGACTTGTGCCGCGTTAAGTCGGTATTCACAACACCAAAGTCAAAAGAAATAAACACACAAAAGTAAAACCCACAACCCGGGTCAAGTTTACGGGACAACAAACCCAAACATAAAGTGCAAAGTAGTACCAAGAATTTAAATTCATAAAAGTAATTAAATGTTCATGCAATTGTCAAGTCCAGCTAAGTCCAACTACGATTCGCCTAAACTCATTAAGCATTGCTATTGGTAGTACCTGAAAATGGACACTCGAAAACGTCAACATAATGTTGGTGAGCTCGCAGGTTTATAGAAAATACATAGTTGCCGTGTAAAGTGTTTAAGTAGGACAAATGTGCACGTATAGCATGTTATGCGTGTAGACATTGTACCAACATCTAGACCACAAGGTTCAATAGGAATCAATAGGAATCAAATCATTGTCTTCCAAGCAGTTATTATCGCATACCCAGCCGGAGCATAAACCGTTGACTCATAGGAATATAGGAATCAATAGGAATCAATAGGCATCAATAGGAATCAATAGGCATCAACTAACAACAAGTATTCATTGCATATACGTCACATAAGTTGTCCAAAATAAATAAGGAATAATCATCACGGCATAAAAGTTTAAAAGAGAGTTGAGTGACATTTTCCCCCGAGAAAACATAGTAAAAAGGGGCCACGAGTACTCACCTTAGTCTCAAACGAAATTAACCTCGCAAGGAATGGGTACGGGATCTACAACAAATATATATTGCACATAAGTATTGTATCTAAATATTTGAACTCCCTAATGTAGCCTAAAGGCTTGTGAAGTGCTTTTATGTAACCCTAACGCCACAAAACAGGATTCTGATTTTGTTATACCTACTTTAGTAATTTTAAAACAATTCAAACGTCCAAAATAAAATCCCAAATTAATCATGCTGAAATTTTAATGCTTTGAATAGTTTCTGGAATTTTCCCAAAATTTAATAACTTGATTACCTATTTTTAAAATTTTCTAGAACTCCACACTGCCAGAAATCTAACTGTACCAGCACAACAAAAAGTTTGAATTTTATAAAAATATTAAAAGATAACCAAAAATTATGAAAATTTCCCAGAAAACCCTAAATTCATCTAACTAGCTACTGTAAAAATTTCAATCGAAAATTCGAAGGCTTGATCCGATTTAAAAATCGAAACTTTTGACCCTAAATCCACCGAATATACTGTCAGTTTGCCCACCTAAACGGTAAAATCCATTTGACCGATCAACGACCTTAAAAATTTACAAACCTTAGTTTTTATAAAACTCGATTCGAAGCTGTACATTATAGACCCAAAAACCGACGAATAATACCAAAAATTGATTCGGTTATAGCTTTCCAAACAAGTCCTAATTCTGTTCCAGAAACTGTTTTAAAAAAAAAACTCAACCTTTGCAATAAAAATCAAAACTTTTTCATGTATAAGCCTCAATCCTTCTCATATGCACGTTTTTGAGGCATCCTAGAATGATCATATGCATGTTCCTTCCAGAATTCAAGATCAAAAGTGGTCTAGAAACAAGATGAAAAGAATAGTTGCTTACCTTGGTTGTCAAAACTCAACCCTAGAAGATCAAGACTTGGATTTTCTTGTGTTTCTTGTGCCTTGGAATGAAGATCGACAATGGTGTAGGGGGTGAGGCTGAAGTCGACGGCAATGAGGGAGAGAAGGGAGAGAGGGCCGATTTTTTTTAAATGAGGATTAGGGTTGGGTTAGGTTTATATATAGATGAGATAAGGATTAGGATTTTAGTTTAAATTTCAAATACTAATTAATCTAATCTAAGGTTTTAAAAAAAACTTATCTATAGATATATATATATATATATATATATATATATATATATATATATATATATATATATATACAATTCCGAAAATTTTAAAATAAATATAGATATATATATATATATATATTATTATTATTATTATTATTATTATTATCAAAACAATATAAGTTGGTAAAAATGTGACTTTCTAGTGAAGTTATCTAAAAGGATGTCTAACTAAACCCTAAAACAACTTAGGCTAAACCTAATTTTCTATGATTTATAATACTACTAATATACTATAAATGCTATATATAACCTAAAATATAACCGAGCAAAATTTAAGAATTAAAAACGTGCGGTTTAAAGGACTAACAGAAATTTCGGTGACGGATGTCACATTATATATACCGATCGGTATTCGGAACAAAGACATGTAGTACATCGGTAAGTTGTTTAAGACTGATTTGATCAAGGTTATCTTCCCAGCCTTGGACAGGAACTTCGTCTTCCACATCTCTAATCTGTTCCTAACCTTTTGAACAACAGGCACCCAGAAAGAGGATTTCTTAGGGTTCCCACCTAGAGGAAGACCTAAATAAGAACAAGGCAAACTACCTGACTTACATCCTAGCATCTCCCCAACCCTAGACAAACGCTCTTTATCCACATTGATCCCGTACACCACACACTTCCTTATATTCAATCTCATACCCGACATAAGATAGAATACTTTCAGTACATAGCACAAGTTCCTAAGCTGATCAATATCCATCCTATTAATTAACATTGTATCATCAACAAACTGAATATGGGAAATTGTCATGGTACCATGACCGGTAAGTCTAAACCCCTCAAAAAGATCTAACTCCAACCCTTTCCGAATTAGTACATTGATGCCCTCTGCAGCAATGTTGAATAACAAAGGAGATAATGGGTCTCCTTGTTTAAGCCCCCTACTCATGGGGAACCTTCGGGAAGGTGAACCATTAACTAGCACTGATAAAGATGATATCCTAAGACACCCAAACACCCACGAAATCCATTTATTCCCAAAGTTCATTTCATTCATCACCCCCAACAAGTAATCCCACTCAATGGAATCATATGCCATCTCAAAGTCCAACTTCATGAGAACCCCTTCTTCTTTCTTAGATTTCATTTCATGAATGACCTCTTCAACTACCATAACACAATCCAAGATCTGTCTGCCCTTTGTGAATGCAAACTGGAAATCCCCTAGCACCTCTAAAATAACCACACTCAATCTCCTACCTAGTAGTTTCGTGACGATCTTATACACACTACCCACCAGCGAAATCGGTCTAAAATCCTTTATTGTCTTAGGAGAGCAGACTTTTGGAATAAGTGTTATGAAAGCCTTACCAAGTTCCTTTGGGAGGGAACCCTCCACATAAAAACATTCTAGCAACCTAACCAAATCATCACCGACAATATCCCAATGCTCTTTAAAGAAATGCAAATTAAAACCATCTGGTCCATGAGCTTTATCATCATTACAGCTCCAGACCGCTAGCTTAACCTCTTCCTTCTCAAAAACTCTCTCTAGCCATCTCGCACACTCTTCTAAAATCCTCTTAACCCCCAAGCCGTCCGTCTTAATGCAACACCCTCTTTTCTCGAAATGTTTCTCAAAAAAATCTGCAATCCCTTCTTTCACCTTCGCAGGATCCTTCAACGTCCTACCCTCCACCTCAATAGTACTAACCTGATTTCTCCTCACCCTTGATTTAGACGCTAAGTGAAAAAACTTAGAATTGCAATCTCCTTTTTGAAGCCATAATAATCTTGACTTTTGTCTAGATTGGTCAAACTCTTTATGTCTCAAATGCCACAACTTATCTCTCGCTAGCCTCCATTCATTCCATAATTCCTCATTTTTTGGATCGACTTCCCTTTTGGCTTCAATTTCAACCAAGTCCCTCTCGCACCTTTTGATTCTATCTGACAGTGAATCTTTGTTAAACCTAAAATTCCTTCTAATTGCTATTTTAACATTTTTAAGCCTAACCGCCAGATTGCGCACTCCTCTATCGCTCCATGCTCCTTGAACACATTCTCTAAAACCCTTCTCCTTAGCCCACCAATTGAAAGCTCTAAACGGGATCAGACCCCAATCATCCTCCTTCTCTCCTAACATCACTGGAAAATGGTCTGACACTCTATCCTCCGTAACCCATTGAAATATCGACGAGATTAATTCCAACATTTTCACATCAATTAAAAAACGATCTAGCCGACTAGACACCGACTGCAATTGGTTATTACACCATGTATACTTCCCATTACTCATAGGAAGATTCACAAGATGTTCTGCCTCTATAAACTCCCTAAACTCTCTCATACCTCCATCCATCCTGGAACAAGATGATCTTTCCTCTATTTCTACAATTTCATTCCAATCACCACCCAAGACCCAACACGATCTATATTGGTCCCTAAGTTTTTTAATCTCTTCAAACATGGCTCTCCTCCTACCCCTATCATTTGATGCGTAAACATTGCAAACCATTAACTCGATATTAAACGGCTTCCACATACCTCTTAAACATAAGGTATTTATACCTTTGATAACCTCTAACAACTCAAAAAAGTTCTGATCCCATAACGTCAAAATTCCCCCACCTCTACCCGAATCATCAATCCATTCCGAGCCTAAGGCCTTTAGAAGTCTATAAAATGCTTAATAATCCAAAGATAAAAGAATTCACATTATTAATTAAATACAATAATAATCACAATGTTTACAAAGTGGAAAGCTTTAACTTCAAAGTTAATTTAATTATCATTTTTTTCTACAATTGATTTTTAATTCATAACCTCTAAAACCAATCTCCAACACTAATGACTATTTTTTATGACGTTTTGTGGTGACAGGATATCAAAGTTAATTTAATTATCATTTTTTTCTACAATTGTGCTTATTGTGTGTTGATTAAGCAAATACTGACTGTTAGCTGTTTGTTCAGGTGGGGCAAGACTCAGTAGTAAGAAAAGAACTGAGTTGCTCTGCTTTTGAAGATATTGGTGAGTGGATATATATCTTGGATGTATGAGATATATCACCTGATTGTTGCTCTTTGAGATGTATTCTCTTGTTGTTCTGTATATACATGATGTTGTTTGGGAGATCAGCTTGGCGGTTGTTTTTCAGCTGGGCCTTGGTTTAAGGATATACAGTGCTAGCATTCGTCTTGATAGCATTTGTTGTAATCAAGAGGTGCTAGTATTGTTGTCTGTTGTAACTAAGCTATCGGTAAACCTATGCTTTGGCCGGCATTTGGTTGAAGGTCCCGCAAGACCGCCGGTTCTCTTGTTTGTTTGAGCATTGTTGGTTTGGGCTTTATGCCTTGTATGTTTGTGATATCTATTCTCTCACTTAGCTTTGTGCTAATCCCCCACTGTTGAACTATTTTACAGGATATTCCTGGTTTGTTGAATATAGAGGTGAAACTGGAATTATGGACTGATCTAACTCTGATATCTGTTTTGATATTGTAAAGAGCCTGTTTTTGTAGTAACACTGTTGTAGTTTTGTAAAGTTAACCAGCAAAGTTGTATTTACAATATTATATATATATATGTAATTATGTTATTAGCTTCTGCGCGTATTGCAAAGTTGTGTTTTAGAAAATACGGTGTTACATCTTTGAAGATGATGAAAAGAATTGTTATTCTCCGTAATTGATAACTATTAAAATGAAGAAGAATTATAGCAACATGTGTGATGTCGAAATGCAATAATGTTTATAGATTTAAGATATAAATGCTTACAATAGTTACGATTCTCCCGTTAATAAACATCTATATTTGAAAAGTAGTTAAAAATTAAATAATGAGCTGCTAATATTTCAATTTATATTGTGTGAATTTAAACATTTTTAATTATTTTCAAAATAAACATGTTTTTAACTAATAGATAATGTCATTAAAAAGTTTCTAACTTAATGTTACTATGTATACATATCTTGTAGGATAATTAACATATATTGTTTTTATATATTATATGTTTACCAAAACTAATCACCTAGAAATATGGAAAGTTTGAAAATTCTAAAAACTTTATTATCTAAAATTATTTTCGAATTTTAACTAATCACCCTTGATATAATAAAAGTAAATATATTGAAAATAGGATGTTGTTATCGGTAATTATAGGTGGTTATTAAGAAAATTTATGAAATAGAAGGTTGTAATTGATAATTGCTATAATGAAGGGATTATTAAGAGGGGGTTATTAAGAATATTTATAAAATATAAGGTTATAATTGATAAAAGTTTGCTATAATTAAGGATGATAATGTCATCATCTTTTCATTTTAATAAGGATGATGATGTCATCATCCTTTTCTTTTAATAATATTATAAGATAAGATGTATGTGTGTGTGTGTGTGAGAGAGAGAGAGAGAATGATATTTAGGTGAGAATCGAATAACAAATCCTACCATAAATTATATGTTGCTCTATTATATTTAACGGTCGTAATTTATTTATTGCAATTATTGGTCGACGCAATTCATGCTTAAGTTATAATTAATTATTAAGATAAAGAAACAAATGTGGATCATCCAATCAAATCAAATAAATAACTAGGATTAAGTGTTTCATTCTCACTTAAATATATATTTTCATTTTAAATTTACCATTGATGGTGATTGGAAATAAACAAATTAATAAATTATATCAATAACATTATCATCGGCAATCAATTATTTGAAAGAACATTGCTTTTTTTGAACAAAGACAAATTAAACTGCTGTTAGACTATGCGCATCCAAGGGGGGAAGCCAATGGGTTGTGCTGAGGTGGAGGGGTGAACCCAATGGGAACACCATAACACCTTATTGGGTAGAGGTGGGATTCCAACCCACTAGTCCACCAACCCAATATTGTACCCGGTGGTTTCCTTTTTTTTCTTTTTCCCCTCTCTCTTCTCTCTCTTCTCTCTCTACTAATATATATATATATATATATATATATATATATATATATATATATATATATATATATATATAATACTTTTTTATTATTAATGTATTTCCTTTTATTTATTTAATGTACTTTGAAATTATATAATGAAATTTATAAAATATTATTAATTATTTTATATTTTATTGAATTTTAAATAATTGAATAATTTAAATAATTCTATTAATTATTTTAGATTAGTTGAAAAAAATAAAAAAGAAAAAAAGAAAAAATAGAGAGTTGAATTGGGTTGGATGTGGGGGTTGTAGGGTTAAGTTAGGTTGGAAGTGAAGGATGATATGGATGTTGATGTGACACTCAGTGACAATACTTTTAATTAGATAAGTTGGGTTAGATGATGATGATCTTATTCTTAGGTTATAATTGGGTTTTGCAATTGTCTTAAGTTATTCTCTCTTATCGGGCCACATCAATTCGTTCTTTTCCTGGGTTAAATTGTGAATTTTTAAACTTCACGTATACTTGAAATTACTTGTATTTATAATAAAAAGATAAAGTTTTTTTGTTTCAACCGTTGATTGAAACCTTAAAATATAACGTATATGTATACTATTATAAAATTAGTTATATCTATTTTCTTGAACTATTTTTTAATTAATATTAAATCTTAATAATTTTTTCTCTTCAATCTGATCCTATGTAACGTCCCAATTTTTTATAATAATAATAGTACTAATAATAATAATAAGCTTGGTAATTCATTAAAACTTAATATGATAAATATTCAAAATCACTTCTCAAATATTCACCGGCCCAACACTCGGGACTTACGGTTGAATAACTACTCATTATTTTAACTAAAAATATCAGAGTTATAAGGTTTGCGAAAAAACAACTGTCACGATGAAGACTTGCCCTTGTCTGCACTAGACGATCATGAAAACATTAAATACATATGGGTAAACATAAAGTTTAGTGAGCTAACACAGTTTTGCACATTATACCATATTCACATATTCAGGGTACTAGTACACATTCATCACAGATAACACCTCACAAGCAGTTAAGTGCTCTTGCACATAAATTACCAAAACTGCAATAACAGGCGCCCAACTACGCATAAATATCACATTGATGCATCACAGTATAAATCACACATAAACAGTCATCACAATATAATAAGTAAGTTTGTGAAAACTCACCTGATCAGCAGCGTAATTAACCCATATAGACAACATATACTTTAAGAGTTAAACACGTCTATCCGTGTGAACCTACAAAAACGGTTCTAATAAATCAAACGTTGGATTTTAAGTTCATTACCGAAGTTAATTTCTAGTTTGGAACTTTCGATCCAAAACTCTTACACTAATTTGTGATCCCACATAATTTGCGATTTCTGAATCACTATACACCATCACATCACTCGATTTGTGATTCAGATATCGCAAATTATGTGGGATCGCAACTTAGTGCACTTGTTTTGTGATTCATCCATCAAAATTGTTTTGCGATTGGTCTACGTCACTAATATGGAATTGTAATTCACCAAGTTAACTAATTTGCAATTCACCTATAAGGATTGATTTGTGATTATGGTGACAGCCAATTTGTGATTCAATGTGTACATCTAATTTGCTATTGGGGAATCCATTAAGGACTCAACCCACTAGTTTTCGATTTGTGATCCATCTCATACGTTAATTTGAAATTTCGATTAAACTCAAGAACATATGTGATTGTTATTATACAATAGATAATTTCAAAACTGAAACTCAACAATTACTCAACCATTTTTAATCATTCTTGATTCCATGGATTCCTACTACTAATCTAATCAATCCCTCATATTTAATTGAGTATTTATCAACTATTAATGGTTCTTAAGTCTATTAAACCTTCGGCCGTTAACCCTTGAACCGAACATAGAACTAGTCAAAACACATGCAAATCTTAGGTAAAAGCTGTAAGATCAATGAGAAATTAATCATAGATGTTTAGGGATGGACACCTGAATGTTTTTGCAGCCAAAGCGATGGTGTCTAGTCCCCTTTCTTCTCAACAGCTCACGAACAGCTCAAACTTGTATACTAAAGGAGGTCGACAACGGTTAGAGTGATATTTCCTAGGGCATTTTGCCCAAAACTTGCATGTATACTTTCTTGCAAAATGCTTTTGCCCAACTATTCTCTTAAGGCCCTTAGAAGTCTATAAAATGCTTAATAATCCATAGATAAAAGCATTCACATTATTTATTAAATTCAGTAATAATCACACAATGTTTACAAAGTGGAAAGCTTTAACTTCAAAGTTAATTTAATTATCACTTTTTCTACAATCGATTTTTTACTCATAACCTCTAAAACCAATCTCCAACACTAATGACTATTTTTTATGACGTTTTGTGGTGACAAGATATCATTTTTCTGCCTATCTTCACGAACCACAAATGAATCAAACATAAACAATCAATCATTTCTTTGTGCCAGTTTCAATTGTTAGGTGTTTTATTCAGTCAGATGTACATACAAGAGCTCATTCCATAAATTATTGAAGGTTTTCAACCCCTCACACACAAATAGCCATGAGGTTTCATCGTCAAAAGTCACACAGGGGTTGTGGGTTTCATGTTTGGCAAAGAAGGATGGATGTCTAGTGGCTAAAGCACCTGGTTATAATAAATATATGGTTAAAACATTTACGGGATTAATTAAACTATTTTTGAAATGTAAAAATTAGGAGAGTAGAACATAATTTACCTTTTTAGTTATGTCATTAACCTGGTATAAGAAGTCAATGACTAAAATACTCGGTTATGAAAATTAGGAGGTCTTTTTCGAATTTAGAAGTTAAACTTTTTTAAATGTAAAATTCAGATTAAACTATAACTTACCTTATAACACATGAAAAGAGTTAATCATGGAGAATATTTTGGTCGGTAACGGTTGTTATAACCTTACCTAAATGATCGGCTACCAATTATTAAACACAAAAAACCAACCATTTGGTGCTTATAGTGACAATTTTATTTTATTTATCTTCCAATTAAACACAAATATGTGATGTTTTCTACTTTTATATTCATTTGCTATACTTCGATATCGTCTTAAGCCATTTTTTGTCATTTTAATTTAATATTTTAAATCGTATCATGTCACTATATTACAAGTTATTATTATAAAATAATACATAATTTAGAATTTTTCCATATTTTATCAAATCTTATGTGTAATAGTGCTTGTTGTGCTGGTCGTAAGGCCATTAGTCAACCCAACGTTCATAGTGGAAATTTTTGTTATTTCATTATTATAATGTGCTGTCAGAGTATTGGGGACTAAAAATCTCAATTCCGACATTAAAATTGAGCCTCTGATTGCTTGTCACGTCACCAAGTCATGTACTATGCTACGAGTTTATTGTCCCGTACACGTACGAGTATTTTAAAAGTGTATTTGAGATATTAAAATTTTCAAATAAAAATAATACAATAAATAAAATATATAACACCGTAAACTTACATATGTCATAATGCTTAACAGTTAACAAAGAAATAACTAAATTTTTTGAAGCACTTTTTTGTAGACTACATTTGTTATTTTGTTTGTAACAATACTACTGTTATCACAAATTAAAACTTTTAATCTTTTTTCACTTTTAACACGTGAAACATACAAATGACCATGTATAAACATAAGTTTCCTGACTAAACACTTTGAATAACATATTTAAGTTGTCCACTCAACTCATCACTATAATCCCAACAAATCCACTCAACTCACTACTATTAATGGATAACAAAAATTTAAGAATATACTAATTTAAAAAAGTGTAATATTACAATAAAAATTATACCAAAACGTACATAAAAATGAGACGGTCGTAAATATATAATTATTTTTTCTCTAAACAAAATATATGAAAAGTTACTAACAATAATTTATAAGAAGCTTATAATTAATTACATTAATATACAATTTTTATATAACCCCCTCATATTTTCTTAAAACCCCTCACATGTTTTTATAAAAGTCACTCATAATTTTCATCCAGCCCCCTCCTAATTGATTTTAAAATTGAATTCGGATTGACATTAACCTTTCTAAAATTGTTTTGAGAATTGATTAATTTTGAAATTGAAAGTTGTGATTGGTTGATTGAGACTCAATTTATGGTTATTTTTTGAAAATTTGCATGCCTTATATATATATATATATATATATATATATATATATATATATATATATATATATGGTAAAATAAAATAAAAGATAATTGGAATAGAGGTGAATTAGTTCAAAACCTGAATCGGAGCGAAACCCGAAATTCATAAAAAATTAGGACTAAAGACCGGACTACGTATTCAGTAGATACGAGATAGATTGTTAGTTGTGACAGAAGAGTTATGCAGATAAACGAAGATCACTACCTGAGTTCCAGGTGGGGACTATGTATTATTAAAGTGTCACAGTGGAAGGACGTGATTAGATAAGGAAAGAGTGGGAAACTTTGTTTGAGATTTATTGGGCCATTTAGAATCAATGCATGTGTGGAAAAAGTTATTTATAGACTAGGACCATGAGAAGAGTTGTCTCAGTTTCATAACACCTTTAATGTGTCATATCTCATAAAGTGTTTAGCATATGAGTCTGCATTCATACCGTGGGAAGATGCTAGCATTGATGATAAACTAAATTATGTGGAGCAGTCGATAGCGATATGTAATAAACAGATAGGACTGGTTAAGGTCCAATGGAAACACATAAAGGGGTCAGATAATATCATCGAAACCTGAATAGGAAATGATGTGTGATTATCTAGAACTCTTCAGCAGTTTATTTCAGGGATGAACTCATTTCAAGTGGGAAAGAGTTGTAACACTTAAATTTTGACCAGTCTTAATTAAATGTGTAGATTGTTAATGAGTGATTAATAAAGCATTAATGAGCCGTCAAAAAACTCAGCCATTTATTAATATTAATCAAGAGCTAAGACTGGTTTTCGTAATTATTGTACGAAAAAATTCTCGTTTGAATTTTTGCCTGCATATATTATTGTAAGTTAAAAAGTTAAATTCTAGTAAAGAAGAGAACTGCGATTTGATGTTTCTTTTTTCAAATACACATTAACGTCTATGTCTACTATTTTCATACTCTGAAACTAAACATTCTTACAAAATCAAGACAATTTTATTTATAGAAACCCATATAATTTTCAGACATGATAGCCAAACAGCATGATATTAATAATTCGTATCGATAAATAGCGTGAATGAACTTAAGAGAGGGTACAAAAGAAAATTGTTTTTTCATACAAGAACTGCGAGAAACAATGTTGGTCTTTGATTAAAACAAATTACTGGCTAAGAAATCTAATGACTCGTTAATTACTCATTGATTAGTGGTATTGTTGGAAATTAAGTTAATCTAATAATGACTCATCAACTAAAACACAATTAATCGTTGGATAAATATACAAATGATCATAATACAGTTCTCATATGAAAAACAACTAAACTTCACGTCTAGAATTCAGGGGTGGACCCAAGTGTCAATTGGTGGTGGCACGGGCCACCAATTAAATTTGCAGACACAATGAAAAATTTCAATATTTTCGAGCCGGTGTCACTAGTCAAATTTTGATGCCACCAAAATCAAAGGAAAAATAAAATTTTAAAAAAATGATAAGATATAGTTCAATCTTCGATTTATACATTTAAAATACTTTATTTTACCTTAAAAATATCAATTAATTAACATGATTTCATATAAATTATGTATTGTTTTAATTTTGGCCCTAAAATAGCTTAACAAAAGCTAAAACCTCGTTAATCTGACCCGATTAATAGAAAACCTAAGAAAAAACCCGAACAACACCCTTAATTTTAATTATTTTTATTTTCATCCTTGTATAATGGTATCAGTTAACAAAAATCCTGTGTACGCCCGGTCTAGAAAGTTAAAATAGCTAAAACTTCACTACTCATGTAGTCATGTCACAACTAGAGGTGCACAAAAAATCCGAATATCCGATTTATACGAAAAAATATCCGAAACCGGATATTGGCAAAACCGGTTTTTTTATAACCGGTCCGGATATTTCAAAACCGGATAGGATAAACCGGTTTGGAAGATTTTAAGGTGACCGGTTTTTTTACCGGATAAAAAACCGGTTTTAAAACCGATCAGGCCACTGCACAAAAACTAGCCGTTTTTTATAGCCGTTGCAAGGTTTTTTTGACCGTTATTTTTTTGTTACACTTTTGCCACTCAAATATCTTATATATAGTGTGTGTATGTATTAGGACCAAACCACAACATATATCTTTCATATTCTCTCCAAATTTTCGATATTTATTCACCAAAAATCACTATCTTTAGATTTATTTCATGGCGGGTAGTAGTAGCATCTTTTTTTATAGTATATTTATAGTGTATGTATTAAAAAAAACTCAAAAAATTAATTTAAAAAAAAAAACAGTGGGCTTTATTTGTGCAGACCGGTTTTTTTTATAGAATAAAAAACCGGTTTAAAAAAAACGGTTATAGTAATATCCGATCCGGTTAATATAGTATTACTATCCTATGTCCAAAACCGGATAATACTAAACCGGTTTTTTTTAAACCGATTTTTTTTGCCCCAAAAAATCCGATCCGGATAATACTATAACCGAGTATTATCCGGTGTTTGTGCATGTCTAGTCACAACTCACATGTGATATATTTGACCCATAGTGAATTGAATAATCTTTAACCGTTAAGCGGCCCATTATGATGTAGGCTTGGAAATTGGAATCAAGGTTTGTGGCCCATTACGGAATCAATGGACAACATCTTTCATAAGATGTTTTAGTCATCTAGCTTTATTTTATAGGACCTAATCCATTTAATATAACAAAATCTAAATCGTGAGCATATAATTATTGCTATCTGGGCTGTTGGCTGCATTGAAGTTATCAATTCCACACCAAGGGACAAGGGCATTATGGCCCGTTTATTAGTCCTATAGTCGCCCTTTTGTAGCATAACCCAAAAATTAATCAAATGCATAAAACAACTCAATTAGGAATAGAAGGGGCTGGACCAAAATTGAGCGCAGGAGGAAGATAATTAATTGAAATCAAGCAAATTATATATAGTAGCTTTTTAAAAGATTAAGTTGATTGGTATGTTGATCTCTCATTTTTCTGTATTGAATTTAGGGATTACACTGGTGTTTTAAAGAATAATTAAGACAACTAGATGTTTTTAGTATGGTAAATGATCCTTAGGAGTTGTATTAAATGTAGGAAAAGATCTCTAAGTGAAAAGAAAGTATTTTGATTTGAAAAATTGAAATTGATCCGGAACAATAGTTGTGCAGATAACAAATTTGTTGGGAGTGATGTGTACACAATTTGTGTAGATTCAAATTAGCTGCATAACAGGTAGTGTAGGTCAACACGGCCCCTGTTGCTTTACACAGCCCGTGTAGGGCTCTAGTGTAACACAGGCCATGTAACACAAGAGCACGTGTAGGGTTAGTGAGTACACGGCCCGTGTAAGCCCTGTTTCAGAATAGAATACTTAAATTTAATACTATATCTATTATACGCGAATAGGAAGGTGATTAACCACATGTTTATCTGAAAAGAAGTTATGTTTTGATCACGACTACATAATTGTATTATATATGCACTATGTGTATGTTCCTATGAGGTTATGTGGATTATGTTACATATATGTATATTAGCATATAATATATATATATATATATATATATATATATATATATATATATATATATATATATATATATATATATATATATATAGATATAGGGTAATGTTACATATAGAACCTTGCTTAAATATAGAACCTAAAGAACCACTTTAGGTGATGACTCGTGGCATTTTGTTTGAGGGCAAAACTGAAAATTTAAAAAAAAAAAAAAACTTACGCCTCCCCCTCCCTTCCAACAAACTTTAAAAAAAATCCCCCTCAATCTTTAAATTATCATAACTCATTCGTTTTTAAGAATTTTAACAAAAAAAGTATACCGTTAGATTCAGTTTTTCGTCATCTTTCAAACAAGACCAGACTTGATATATTTCTGAAACTTTATTTTTTTTTTAAATGCAAATTTTTCAAAATTTGCATTTTCACCTGGGTTTCATCTGAAATTGCAAAAATGCAAAAAACGAAAATGCAAAAATCGAATATGTAAGTCATGCATATGCTTCCAAAAATGCAAATTTTCAAACCAATACTGAAAATGCAAACAAGAACTAACTGAAAATGCAGCCCAAAATGCAAAACAAAATTTGCATTTTCATAAATTTTTTTGAAAAATATGGGAAGAGTGGTCTTGATTGAAAGAGGATTAAAAAACTAAAAGATTGGTATAATTTTTTTCTTTAAATTCACAAAACTTAAAAAGTTATGATAATTTAAAATTTTGGGGGATATTTTTTTTAAATGTGGGTTTGTTAGGGGGGGATTTCCATGTTTGCCCTTTTACATATTAATTAAACATGATAATTACAATTATGCCATCTTCAATCTCATCCATTGATTTTGATGATCCAATGGTCTAGATTGGTTCTATGGTTCTATGTTTAAATAATGATTCTATATTGATCCATTATATATATATATATATATATATATATATATATATATATATAGGGTGCGGTTCAAACGAGAACTGTTTTTCGTACGAGAACTGCGAGAACCATTTCTGGCCAATCATTTAATTTCATGTCTTTTATATTTAATTTAAATAGGAAATGGTAGTATAGACATTATGACATTACCCTCATTTTTTTAAAACTAATATAGCTATCAAACAAGAAGGTGTTAAGTTATGAAAAATATACCAAATTAACGAGAAAATTATGCTCTTTAATTTAAGACCGATCTTGATATTTTTTTTTTGAAAGAAAAAAAATCATGTTTTGTTGGGTTTTTTTTAGTACAACGACATGTGCACTAGTGCAAAATTTGCACAAGTGCAAAATTTTGCACATGTGCATATTTACATCTGTCCTGAAAAAACTAGGGGAACTTGTGCATATGCACATGTGCAAAATTTTGCACTAGTGCACATGTCGCTGTACTGAAAAAAAAAACTCAGATAACACACAAAAAAAATTTTTGAAAAAAATATATCAAGACTGGTCTCAAATTAAAGAGCAAAATTTTCTCATTAATTTGGTATAATTTTTGTAACTTAACACTTTTCCGTTTGATGTATATAGTAGTTTAAAAAATATGGGGGTAATGTAAAAATGTCCAAACTACTCTTAGTTAATTAAGGATAAGTTTGATTAGTTTAAAGTTATCCATTAACAACTCTTTAATCTAGGGGTGTAACCGAGTCGAGACAACTCGCGATCGACTCGAAAAATATTCGAGATCGACTCGTTGTAACCGAGTCGAGCTCGAGCTCGAGCTACTCGAGTAGTAAGCCGAGTCGAGTTCGAGCTTCATCATACTCAGCTCGCTAGGCTCGCGAGCCTAATCGAGTATTTATGAAAAGACCTTTTTACCCTTAATAATTATAAGTATCACATATATACCTATAGTATATATAATCAAAACAACCCTAAAAGAATTAAACCCTAGTAGATTAGTTGGTCCGCCTCCTCCATTCCTCCAGCCTCCTTCCTCGGTTCCTCCTTTCACGAGCGACGAGTCGACGATCAGTCCATAGTATCACATAATCGACGGTGGTTCCAGGTTTCTTCCACGGCTCTTCCAAGGCGGTGTTGTTCTTCGAAGTCCACTTTCCACCGCCATTCGCACGCACCTTCACCAGATATTTTAGGTATACGGTTTCCTTGATTCCATTTCCATTTATTCGACATTTCGACCACAGTTGTTTTGATTCACCATTTGATTTTCGAATATGAGGTAACAGGTAACTACATTTTCCTTCTACTGTTTTAGTTGGCTTCTTTTTCCACCATTCCACCTTCCATTGTCAATTTGCCACTCGGGAAACGTCAACTGCTTTCTTATATTCGATTTTGAGGTAATTTACTTTGACTCTAATATAATCTCTGTTTATACTTGACAATAGACATTTAACTATTTTATCTTGGTTGAAATCTCTGTAATCTGTATAATAAACTGCATTTAGATTTAAGTTGTGAGTGACTGTAAAATCTATGTTTATAACAGCTGCATTTATTCAATGAACTATTTTATCGACAGTTTTGTGACTGACTGTTGTGTTGATTTTAAGTTTTTAACTGCAATTGAGGTAACTACATTTAGATCTTAGTTGTTTAATTGTTTGTAAATTATAATACTTGAAGAGTATGTTGCAGCATTGAACAATAAACATCAAATAGTTATCGTTTTAGGTTACTTTATTTACTGAAATGTGCATCTTTTGCTTTATTCAGTATAACCACAAAAAACAGAATTTATTTGCATTACCTATTAATTTGAGTTTGAAACAGCAAGTAGAATTTCAGTTATCATACTAGGTGAATACTACTTTTGGAAATCTCTGTAATCTGAAATGTGACAACTTATTAACACTATCCATGTTCTCCACTAGTCTCAGGTTCCACATGCCTATATTGCTTCTTTTTTCACCTTAAAGTGTATTATAAATTATAATGGCTCATGGTTTCATTTTAAACGAAACTGCCAAACAAACAGCTTCTGCCATTTGTGGCTTAACACTTAAGAGTATTTGACTGTATGTATGGTTTGATCACATCTGGGCTTTAGTTAATTTCATCTTAATATTTTAATTTCAAAGTATGTTCATATTTGGTAGCATTTGGTAGTTACATTTGGCTGCAGGTGATTGTTGAGGAAGGTTTGCATTTGAATTTGATATTTGAGTTGTTATTCATATTTATTTTATTTCATGCTTTATAGGTGATTGTTAGGCTGTTCGGTGTTTGTGTTGCTGTCTTTGTTTCCTGTTTGATTTCTTTATGAAGCACTCCAAGATGAGAAGATTAAAACAAATTATATGTTTAATGGAATATGTATTTTAGATTGTTATTCATGACTTGTTTTTATTTTTTCCGCTTAGACTGTATTTTGTAGTTTTGGTGTCTGTTTCTATTGATATATTTTACCAGAAAATTTGGAATATTATGTGCAAATTGAAACATATCAATTATTTTAAAAAAATTAAAAAAAGTTCGAGTCGAGCTCGAGTTTGTCGAGTACTTCATCGAGCTCGAGCTCGAGCCTAAAATGTAAAACTCGGTCGAGCTCGAGTCTAGTTTCGAGCTCGAGTTTTTGATTGCGAGTCGAGTTCGAGCCTGCCAGTACTCGGCTCGGCTCGGCTCGATTACACCCCTACTTTAATCTCAACCCTCCATCTCTATGATCAATGGCTGTAATTGGTTCTCGCAGTTCTCGTACGAAAAACGGTTCTCGTTTGAACCGTCCCCTATATATATATATATATATATATATATATATATATATATATATATATATATATATATATATATATATATATATGGTGAGGTTATATATAGAACCTCTCTTACACATAGAACCTAAATAACCATCCTGATAATGACACGTGACACTTTGATTAAGGGCAAAATTGAAAAATAACAAAAAAAATCAACTTTATCAATAAAAAAAAACCCACTCAACTTTAAATGATCATAACTTATTCGTTTTTAAGAATTTTTGCAAAAAAAGTATATCGTTAGATTCAGTTTTTCGTCATCTTTCAAACAAGATCATACTTGATATATTTTTGAAACTTTTTTTTTGAAATGCAAAGTTTGCATTTTGAACTGGGTTCATTCTAAATGCAAAATTCAAAAAATGAAAAACGTAAAATATAAACATGCAGGTCATCTAGATGCTTCCAAAATACAAAATTTATGAAAATGCAAAATGCAAATCCAACATGATTCAATGAAAATGCAGTCTAAAATGCAAAATTACACAATCAAACCCAAAATGCAAAATCCGTACAAAACACTACATACTGCCCAAAATGCAAACAAAAATTTCATGTTCAAAAAAATTTAGAAAGATATGGGAAGAGTGATCTTGTTTGAAAGAGGATTAAAAAATTAAAAGATTGGTATAATTTTTTTATTTAAATTCACAAAACTTAAAAAGTTATGACAATTTAAAGTTTTTGTGGGTTTTTTTTAAATCGTGGGTTGTTGTAGGGGAGATTTTCCATGTTTGCCCTTTTCTTTCTATATTAATACATTATAATTACATTTTTGCCATCGTTAAATCTCATCTATTAGTTTTGATGATCCAATGATCCAGATTGGTTCTTTAGGTTCTTTGTTTAACACATGGATTTATTGATCAAATTTCAATATATACACCACTTTATGTTTTACTCCTATTCAATGTGGTATTGTGGCTTAGACTTGTAGCCCTGAAACTAATACAGGAAGACAACACATACTTCAGAATTCAATTATACTGAGATTTGATCAGAATTTCTAATCCCACTACATATTAGGACTACATATCTAGCTATTATAAGGAGAGATTATATATGAGAAAGCCTCACTCTTAATCATGTGGTTTTTATACATCCTCATAAATCTTCTTTATTTTCATGATTATCGTTAATATTCATCTCCTTATTTTCGTGACATTGACACATTCAATATCCATCGTGCATATATCTTCATCATCATTATCTTTCATATTTATATTTATACATCCTCGTCTTCGAGATCCATCATCAATATTCATAAACATGAGTGAATTATCTTTCAAATAAAATAAATAAACAAACATCACTCGTCAAAACATAGAAATCAATATAAATGAATCAAATGTCAACATTCAGGGCAGGTAAACTCATCTACCATATCAGTAAAACTAGTGTCACGTCATCATGTAACATACTATAACATGTTTGATACAGACAATAACAATTTAGGATATAGTTAATTTATTACATATAGTAAAAATATGAAGTAAAGTTACCTAAATTTTAATGAAAATTTTTTCTTTTTATTTTTTACACTTTAATCTGAAATCTAGAAAATGACCAACAAAAAGTTTAAAAATTATATTTTGAATACTATATACAAATCTTGAAAACAATAGAAGATAATTAAAAACAAAGAATATTACAATATATATGTATAAAAATACAATTAAAGATGTAAAACATTATACCAATATATAAATATCAACTACAAAGGTGTGGCTATTAAAGATCGATAAAACGAATCTTGCATTAATTAACAAAATTTTAATAATAAAAAGAATAACAAGTTTATTAAAATAATTGCTGCCTTCTTCAATTCAATTCACACATGAATAATTGATCCCTCATCACTGGCCGGCGGCCGGATCAGCAAGCTTGTGCTGGCTCCGCCGGTGCTGGCACCACCTCCACCGCAGCCTTTGCCTCACTGACGGCGGCCACCTCTTCTTTCTTCTCTTCCTCCGCCACCACGTCCTCCTTATCTTTCGTGCTTTCCTTGATCTCTTCTTCCACCACTATGAACGTTGACACCTTCTCAAATACAAATAAAACCGGTCCCTCAACCAGCGTTGGCCCGAACTTCGAACACGCTTCATGGGCCGGCTTTGACCCGGGAAACTCTATTTATATATTTACGAAGTAAATCATGTTTAGTTATATTAAAATATATATATTAGATTTAATTATATATTTATATATATATATATATATATATATATCGTTTGTTTAGAGTGAAATGCATGGACATGTATATATATATTTATATATATACAAACACGTACGTACCGATTTTGGAAAGTTCTTCAAGAAAGCTGGTAACTACGGTGGAGTTCTTTTTCAAGGAAGCATTATTAGACTTTTTCACTAACTCCTGTCAATTAAATATTTACGTCAAAATATATGTTATTAATTAAAGTTGAATAAAAATTAAAAGAATTAAATAAAAGTACATGCTGACCTTGATTTCAGTAGTGGAAGCTTCATAGATTTCAAGTACTTTAGTTTGGAGTTCAGTTTTCTTCTCTTCAAATTCTTTAGTGTATTCTTCCTGCATGCACATGAATATGATATTATACAATAAGTTGATTGAAATCAAGAATCGGGTTAATCTAACCATTTATAATAACCACAACAACAACAACATGATGTTAATTAAGATCGAGACTGACTTTAGCATCATCGAAAGATTTGCAAGCTTCGGCTGCAGCGGTCTTCTTGGTGTTGTTCTTCTCGAAGATTTTCTTGAACTTTGGTACGACTGTCGATTTCCAGTAACCCATCTATTGGTTAATTTGTTTGATCTGATTAAAACCCGACTAACCAAATTAACATACAAATTCCAGATTCCAAATCAAAACATGCAAGTGCCTTGTAGTAATATGTTTAGACAGAAAAAGAGAGACAAGAATTGAAGTTAATTACCTTGATTAGGAACAGACTCTTGAGGTGTAGTTTTGTGTGTGATGTAATTGTTAATGAGCAAGAGGTGAAGAGACTAAGTGTGTTGTTATAAGGACCTAGTTAGCTTCTCTTGGACCTCAACCATATGCACTTATTTTATTATTATTCCCATTTTTGGCCCAAAACTAGCTGTTTTATTACAACTATAACAAAGAAAAGTTCTATAATATAATAGTTGGAGTCGTTAATCATGGGTTTGAAACGTACTAGTGTCTAATTAACGAGATATCGTTATTTGATAGTTTAAAAAAAGAAAAAATATTATATATATATCTGCATACCTATAAGGCCAATATTCTTGTCATTTCACATGACAAAATTTCGATTTATTTCATGAAAGTTGCATTAAAGTTACGGTTTTTTTTTTTTTTTAATTTGAAGTGATTGATTAAGAAGGTAGATTAGAGTTATAGGTTGGCTGGTTGGCATTGAATGATTGAAGATTGAATGGGGTTTAAGAGGTAGAGCTGGCAATGATCACCGGAGGGACCCAATGGTGACCTGTGAAACCAATATTATGTGAAGGAGAAAGCTTGTCTCCCCAACGTGGGTTAGCTGGGGTGGGCCGGCCGGGTTCGCCCGCCGTCAATCATATGACCGTAAACTCTACATTTTGATTCTATCATCAATATCATCATCATCGAAAACTAACCAACGTTAAGCAACATTGCTGTTTCCATTCCTTAATTTCAGCAAATGTAATTAATTGGAGAACCGTTGTTAGCGTAAGAAGTAAGAACCAATCTCAGCCGTTTCTTGGATATGGAAAGTTTCATAGACGGAGATCGAGGAGAGATAGAGTGTGGTAGGGTGCATGTGAGTCATGGGTGGGGGAGAATTAAACGACTCAGATTGGTTCTCGCGATTTTCGCGCTAACAATAGTTCTCGCATAAACTTTTCTTATTAATTGAATATATACATGTGCAGATGGATGAACTGTCTAGCAAGCTGCTACTCAATTTCTTTTCACGTCTTAAAAAAGGACTCGTTGAACCAGAAAGATGAAATTCGCTTCTCAACAATTAGGAATGTTGAGCCAATTTCTTATACTCGGTTTCATTAATTAACGTCGGTGACGTCGGTCAATAGAGAGATAATTGCAAAGGTAACTCCAAAGAGTCATTATATATATCAGCTTAACACCCCGTGTATAAATACGGAGATGATTAAAATTACTTTTAAATGTTTTTAGGTTATTTAAAGTACTAACATATCTATATCTATACTAAAACAAGATCCTTCCAAGATGAGTTGACATATGTCATTTTCTTTCAAAAATTCAATTAAGCTCAATTATGCATTCTTGATTTCTTATGTGACACTCAATAAACATTTGGGCTTTTAAACAAATCCCACATTGCTAGCTAAGACAAAACAAGGAAATCGTCATATATATATATATATATATATATATATATATATATATATTATGATCTCACATTGCTTCTAAGAACAAACCGAATGATCTCCTTGCCTATATTTAGGTCTCCCATCATCTTCTGATTTTAGTTAAAAAGCTTTAGTAAAGGCCGGTTCGATGCGGGTTGCTCCGGTTCAGCGGTTCTATTTCACTTTTAGTGAAACCGCCTGGTTCACATTTGTCCGGTTTAGTCGCTACTTTTGAACCGGATTTAATTACGGTTGCACCGGTTCAACTGTAACACCGTATTTTCTTAATCAACTTTGAAATACGCGCGGAAGCTTAATTACATTAATTACATAACTAATAATAATATATAAGTGTAAAATACAGCTTTGAACTTGTTTGTTTTACAAAAGACATCTACAGTGTTACACAAAAACAAGCTCTTTACAAAACAAAATCGATATCAGAGTAAGATCAGTCCAAAAATCCAGCTCCACATCTATTATCCACATACCAGGAGTATCCTGTAAAAGATTACAATAGTGGGGGATTAACACAAAGCTAGTGAGAGAATAAATATCAAAGTACATACAAGGCATAAAGCCCAAACACAACAATGCTCATTCGTCAAAGAGAATCGGCGGCGTTGCAACACCTTCAACCAAGGTCGGCCAAAACCAAGGTTTACCAATAGCACTGCTAACATGGATAACAGTACAAACACCCTTGAGAACAACAAATGCTACTCAAGATCATATACTATATATCCCTAAGCAACAAGCCCAGCCAAACAAACTGATCTCTGAATACGTCATGTATATATACAGATAATTAAGATATAACATCTTAAAGAGCAATTTAACCAGGAATTACATCCCATATATCCAAAGATATATATCCACTCACCGATATCTTCAAAAGCTCAAACTACTCAGCAATTTTATCTACTGAGTCTTGTCACCACCTGAGCAAACAACTACTAGTCAGTATTTGCTTAACTAATCACAATAAGCACAATACATCGTATGTACATAAAATCAACAAGTACATATCATCTATATGTATATTCAAGTTATTATACCATCATTCACAATTACCCTTTACATTCTGTAATTCTGTGAATTCATTCAACTCCTTAGCTTAGGCAATACATATACTCCATTCATATGTCAAGGCTACACTTGATATAAAACTCATGGTTACCTTCAAATCATCAAGGAGTTTATCTTTAATCGGATTCCTCATAAAACCCAAATTCCGAGCATAGGTAGTGTTAGAATTCCGATTATATTCAATTCCGGTCAATGGTCAATTCCGATAAAACCAATTCTGAGCTAAGGACTCAATTCTGATAATATCCAATTCCGAGCAAAGGCACATTCCGAGCCAATTGAATTCCGATATTATAGTTCATTCCGAGAAGAGTCACAATCCGATAAAACATCAATTCCGAGAAAAGTGTTGGGGCATTTACCATTCTGATTTCATACTTAAAATCATGAATTCCGAGTAAATACAATTCCGATAGAATGGAAATCCCGAGCAAAGGTCATTCATCAATTCCGATAAAATACACAATCCGAAAATTATCAATTCCGATAAAAGTTAAGGCAACAGCTTATTTACTCGGATTTCAACCAATTCCGATTACACTTATCGGAATTCACCAATTCCGGCAGATTCAACTTAGCAATTCCGATCTATTCATAAATTGAATTCCGATTCATTCATATTCATGCATAACTTTAATTTCTAATCTGATTTTAAGCATGCATTGTAATCCATATGTCAAGAATTCATTCTAAGCACACAAGGAACATAACTAACATAGATTACTAACATGCAAGCATCCTAAATCAAGAATCATCATATCTAAGCAATAATCGGAATTCACACACACACACACACACACACACACATATATATATATATATATATATATATATATATATATATATATATAAATCCGAAATTAAACAACAATTAATTATTCTAACAATTAATCGGGCTAACCTCTTGATGCAATTCACTTCAGTTAGCAGATTACTCAATTAAAATCACCAAATATCGATTTCAATTTCTCTTCTTCTTCTCTCGGCCGAATGCTCACGAACATACACAAACACCTTAACCAATTTCTTCTAATGCATGCAATGTGTGTGTGTTGGTGGCATATGGTGGGTTAAGTGTTAGAAAGTGACACCTCAAAGCCCACTCACAATTAATTAAAATATAATTGACAAATAATACATATTAATCAATTAAAACTATTAAATCACATAAATCAATTAATTAAACATAACCCTAAGGTTATCAAATTAATTACCTTATTAGTCTAAGCCGGTGAGGAGGGTGTTACAAATCCTCCCCCTTAAGAAGATTCCGTCCTCGGAATCTCATCGCGCTCAAACAAGGTAGGGTATCGGCTTCTCATATCTGCTTCGGTCTCCCAAGTCAAGTCTGAACCTAGGATGTGCTTCCATTTCACTAAGACCATAGGAATCTGTTTCTTCCTCAGTTTAGTTATCTTACGATCAAGTAACTCGACAGGTTCCTCAATAAGCCGCTTATTGGAATCTACACGAAGATCTTGTATTGGTAACACTTGTGTTTGATCTTCTACGTTACACTTTCTCAGATAACACACATTTAAAACCAGACCGGTCATTGAACCGGACGTCATAATGGTTCACCGGTCCAACCGGTTGAACTGTATTTAAAACCCGGATGACATACTTATTATTTTGAATACTATAAAAGTTCCTAAATACAAAAAATATGTAATTAAATATTTTAACTTACATAAAACAACAATCTTTAACATTTATAATTTATAATTTTATATATACATTACCAAACATTAAACTTTACTACTTTTGAATTCTACTATACTCTTCAATAATTTTATGCTTTACTATTAATCATCTAATCTAAATATCTTAATATACGCATCTGAGAGAATTTTGCAAGCTGTAAATATCGTGATTTGCATGTTCTTTCTGAATTCTGATCTACAATAAGAATAAAGTTTGACTTTTTTTTGTTATATAGGTGAAGGATCTTTTGAAGGTTAAGAGCAACTTCAAGTCGGATGATAGTTGGGTGACCGTACAAATGGCGTATGCAATCTTAGAGGCAAATGATGCAAATGACTCATAGGCATCACGTGGAGATGATACATATGTGAAAGAAATGTTTCTCATGGGAATAAAATATTACCTTTATGTTAATAGGTGTTTCTTTCATCAGTTTGAAGACTTTACTCCTATTCTTTGGAAACGAATGAATTAAGTTTTGTCATTTTGGTAAATTTCTTAACTCAACTCATGCTTATGTAATGGTAGCTCAATACACCTCCTAATAGTCCAACATTTGACTTATAAATTGACTTTGATAGTTTTTAGTGGATTACTGCAGCAGATAGATTCGGAGCTGTAAGTACAAATCTTTGTTTGCCTTTATATGTAAGCCTGTGATTTGAAATCATATTATTACATTGGTTACAGGTAATTCACTACAGTTTACCTCAAAGCTTGGAAGAATATGTTCAGGTAATCCACCAAGCAGTTTTCTTTATAATCATTAAATCATTCATCTAATAATCAATCATATAGGTCATGCTGTATAGACTTTTGTTGGGCTTTGTTGTTTATAAAGAAAACTGTTTTTTGATTAAATTCTCATGCTATATTGAAATTTTGTTGATGTTAGTATTGTTTCCTAAACATATTTTAGGCAGCTGATCATCATTATTTTGTAAATATTTTTTCCATTATTAACGAAGTTAGATAATACAACCGAATTAGAATGCACAAAATTTAGACTTTATCAACAAAAGGAGATACAATGAGCTTATAGCTCAGATTTTGAATAACTTAGGTACTAACCTATGCATCACATAATAGACCAGAATTTCTAAAACTAGACCCTCTGGGCTATCGCTAAAAGGGGCAATAATTTGAATGTTCGTATGAGGTTTTGTTTTCAATTACTATATTTTGTTGATTAAATCTTTGCAGATCTTTTAGGTGTAATTGCTCTGAAATATTCACCAAATAAAACCTAAAATAAAAGCCCGCATTTATGCGGGATTATAACCTAGTATAGAAATTAAATCTGTCAAACATACATATAATATAGAATGTATTTAACCAACGAAATTGAATCTTTATCAGGATTTGGAAAATCATCCGTAGCTTTAACAATGGTGTTTTGAAAAAAGTTAATTTTCACCACATGATCAACCAATTTAGGTTTAGAAGTGTATAATTCAACCCTGAAATTTGAAACTATATAAAAACCATCTTCTTCTAATTGACACTCGAACGTTGTTAGTAACGTTTGTAATGGTGACAATTATCTTGTAAACCCGGTTGAAAATAAATATTTAAATGAAAAAAAAATAATCGAAATTATGTAATATGGGCAAATAATATATATATATATATATATATATATATATATATATATATATATATATAAATTGGATCAACAAAGACCTCCCCCCTTAAACAAAGTCCCCAAAGTCTCATTCCTGGCAATGGTCAAGATCTATAATGACATTATTATAATTAAGTAAAAAATTATAAGATTTAATTGTAGAAGGAATGATATTATGGTCAAAGCCCCCCTTTTTTCTTAATTTTTTTTACCCTTAGATCTTTAAATGACCATAACTATTTTAATTTTTTGAATTTGAGCAAAAAAAATTATACCAATTTTCTTATTTTTTAAACCTCTTTCAAACGAGACAACTCTTCTGGAAAAAATATTCGACGAAAATGAAGAAAATGACAAAATTCATCATTTTCGTCACCAACTGTTATATCACCTAACAGCAGGTCCCGAAAATGATAAATTTCGTCATTTTCGTCACCTACTGTTTCATGATATATAAGGGGACACGAAAATGATTAAAATGACGAAATTTTTATCATTTTCGGGACCTGCTGTTTAAGTGATACAAGGGGACACGAAAATGATTAAAATGACGAAATTTATCATTTTCGTCACCTGCTTTTGCGTTATATAGGAGGGGCAGCCGAAAATGATAAATTTCGTCATTTTCATCATTTTCGGGACCTGCTGTTTAAGTGATATATAGGGGGGGACACGAAAATGATGAAAATGACAAAATTTATCATTTTCGTCATCTGCTGTTGCATGATATACAAGGGGCACGAAAATGATAAATTTCGTTATTTTCATAATTTTCGGGACCTACTGTTTAAGTGATATATAATGGGGGACACGAAAATGATAAAAATTACGAAATTTATCATTTTCGTCACCTGCTGTTACATGATATATAAGGGGCACGAAAATGATAAATTTCGTCATTTTTCATTATTTTCGGGGACCTGCTGTTTAAGTGATATATAAAGGGACATGAAAATGATGAAAATTCATCATTTTCGTCACCTGCTGTTACGTGATATATAAGGGGCAGCCGAAAATGATAAATTTCGTCATTTTCATCATTTTCGTGCCCTTGTATATCACGTAACAGCACAGCAGGTGACGAAAATGATAATTTTCGTCATTTTCGGGACCTGTTGTTTAAGTGATATAGAAGGGGACACGAAAATGATGAAAATTATAATTTTTATCATTTTCTTTTTTCCAGAAATATAGGAAGAGTGGTCTCGTTTGAAAGAACATTAAAAAATGAGTTGATTGGTATAATTTTTTTGCTCAAATTCAAAAAATTAAAATAGTTATGGTCATTTAAAGATTTGAGGGGTAATTTTTTTTAAAAAAAATGGGTTTAGAATGGCTGGAAGCTGATGCGTGATATTAAGCCTTGAATTTCATTTTTCCATTTTGCCCTTTTAAATGAGTGGCTGAGATTGAGACTTTGAAGTTTTGTTTAAAGGGGAGGTTTCTATTGATCCTAACCCTATATATATATATATATATATATATATATATATAGTGCGAGATTCAAATGAGAATTTTAATTAAATTGAGAATGGGAGACTCAGTCCTAGACGTCCAATTCCCCCTCCTTCAATGTTATTGCGCACCCATGAATTCCTCACATTCACCCTACTACACTAGATCCCCTCACGCTCTTCATCCATGAATTCCACTTACAAAATGAACGGCCGAGATTTAGTCTCTCGTTCTCATTTATTTTCTCATTCTCATTTGAACATTCCCCTATATATATATATATATATATATATATATATATATATATATAGACAAAAGTTAATGCGAGAACCGTTGTTAGCGCGAGAACCGCGAGAACCAATCTAAGTCGTCTAATTCCCCCTCCTTCAATGTCATTGCCCACCCATGAATTCCTCACATGCACCCTGCCACACCCTATCTCTCCACGCTCTCCATCCATGATACTTCTCATATCCAAGGAACGGCTGAGATTGGTTTTCGCAGTTCTCGCACTAACAAGGGTTCTCGCATGAACCCTCCCCTATATATATATATATAATTTATATCGAATATTATAGATTACCTATTCATCAATGAATATCATCTCAAGTCTAGATGAATTTATTTGATTGTTATTAAAATAGTTTTTTCACATAAGAATTACTTTTACTTTGATGATACAGTGATCGTATTCCTCTTTTATGACATTAACATTATTATTAACTATTTGTATTTTATTTATATATTCTATTCTATCGTGTGAAGTTGTTCTTACTACACAAAATATGAAACAATTTACGATAAATATTAATGACTTAATATAGAGATTATGCGAATGATATACCATTAAGTATAAATTCTTATTTTTTACATCTCACCGCAACGCGTGGATTAATTTTATCTTGTTAATAACAATAAAAGTGGAAAGGGATGTTGAGATGATCTCAGTGACAACATTCATATTATTTGCCTAATGTCGATTCGTTTGCGTTGTATTCACTTATTGTTTTCTATGGGCCGTTTAACAATTACTAAATTACATAATACATATTATAAAGTTTAGACTTTGGAATAAGAGGCTGGGCTTGGGCCGCCGTCCCATTGGCCTGAAGTGTACACCCTTTCAATTTCAAACAACGGCATAGCCGCATAGTAGACATGGGCCCCGAGGACCGACCGGACCGGTCCAACGAAGACCGCACGAGTCGAGCAGGTCCAAGACCGAAGAGAGAAACGGTCCGAACCGGTCCAGAACCCGAACCGGTCCAAAACGGTCCAAGACCGAACCGGTCCAACGAAGGTCCAAACCGGTCCAAGAGTTCAACGGTTTTTTTTTTTTTTAAAACCGGTCCTAACGGCTAGTTTTTCAAAAAAAAAATTCCCGAAAATTCCCCTATAGTTTATAACTTGCAATTTTTTTTTAAATTAACAAGTCACTTTTTTTTCAAACAAAAAAACGAACCGAAAACCGGAAAATTTTAAACCGAAACTAAAAAAAACCCGGAAATGTCTAAACCGAACCGGAAAATACCCGAACGAAAAACGGACCGGTCCAGGACCGAAGTCGGACTGGTCCGGACTTGGACCGGTCCGGAAGTGGTTTAGGACCGCCCGAAGACCGAATTTATCGAAATGGTCTTACGCGAATACCGGTCCGCCGAGGACCGGACCGGCCCGGGACCGACTAGGTCCGGACCGGACCGGACCGGCTGTGGTCCAGGACCGATTTTGCCCATCTCTACCGCATAGGCACACTTCAATAGTTTAAATTTAAAATGTATTGAGAAATCACATTTTACCCCTATTTATTAATTTAAGCCAAAAGCACACATGCATGCATTAATCGATGAAATGATTAGGTACAAGACCCAAATCGATGAACAGATTAAGAAAAGATCACAAAAAAAAATAAGTGTACCCGTAGCACATACTCCGAACGCTCTCAGAGTCTCAGGTTCCCTCCGGGTTGCTTGGGTTCCTTCGGAAACACCCCTACGCCTCCTCCATCGGGTTCCCCTCTCGGTTTCACCCACCCGAGCCAACCCAAATAAAATTTTCTATTATTTAAATTGTCTTCAACGGCTATTTTGTATTAAAAAACAACTTCCTCAACGGTTATATAGTATATATTAGCAAAACACTCTATGTATAAACTCTGAGATGATTAAAGTCATTTTAATTTGTTTTTTTAGTTTTTTTTAGAATACTATCATATATATATATATATATATATATATATATATATATATATATATATATATATATATATAATAAAATTGTAAAACATAGATAGCATATATAATGTATTAAAAATGAGTATGCATAATAACAAATTAATCTTAAAATTATGGTTATAACTATAAGAAAAATGACTTTCGTAATGTGCAGATTTACCGGCGCCCCCAACATCATTGATGTGTTTAGATTTCCAGATTAATTTGGATATTATGCATACTCATTTTTTGGGTTACTTTTGTCCATCTTCATTTTTGTTTATGTTCATCATCAACATTAGGTGTTTTTAAATTAAGTAGGTGATCTTCATCGTTGAGTGTTCACCAATTTGTTCATTTTTGAATGGTTTAATCCATAGTCACATTGTTTGCTGAAACCCTGCGATTTACGATCGGTACGCTTCGTACGAAATTGCGGTACGATTCGAACCAAATGCTCCATGGAACGCGAACTGTATCGTTGGTCAAATCAAACCAAATCGATGGTCAATTCGATTATGTTGGCTTACAATCGTGATTGGAAACGAAATTAATAACAAACCGAATATAGAAAACACGAATAACTGGTGAATTGGAACGTTATTTGGATCGTTGGTCAAATTGAAACATATTGATGGTCAATTTCGAGTCTGTTGGCTTTCAATCGCAGATGGGAACGGGTTTAATTACGATCTGAGCAATGGAAAACAAGAGTTGATACACGAAATCAAGATTTGGAACGTTAATTTCAGTGACGGGAAAGAATTTGCCTTTTCATCGTATGGACCCATCGATTACTGATATTCTGATTTTCACACTTCTCGATCAATCTTTTGATTCTTCAATTACTAATCTAATTCCTATTTTAAGTGTTTAGGATGTTGAATTTCTATCATATTCTATATGTCTACTATATTTACCGATTTCACTCGTCCCTTTGAGAGTAAATTAACAAAGGCAGAGAGTAGATTGATAGAATTTATTTGGTTTATAAGTGTTTCTGTTATCTTTTTTTCATCTTCTCTTTCTGTTTTCTTTTTTGTCTTTAACTTTTTTGGTAATCTAATTTGATTTTATGGAAAGTATGAAATTTATATATTTGAGAATTAATATTAATACAATTATATATTTTAGTAGGCGGTACATCATACCTAGGAAATTGGTACTTCGTACCGGAGGGGAACAGAAATAAACTTACCCCCATCATATTGGAAACTTAGAGACCTAGCAAAGTACGAACCTGTACCAGAGCGAACCTAGTTCCATGTGACTATGGTTTAATCATCGATGTCGATCTGTGTTGGATGAGTCTCATATTTTTGTTACAAGAATCTATGTTCATAGACACACTATCATTTCTATCCCACAACCACCTTTTATATGTCAACTAGGAAGCCAACAATAGTTTATAATAAACAACTGTTAGATGTGACTTGAAATTAGCGGTACGATATTGAAATTAGAATATAATCAATAGAAAGCTCGACGAGAACCTAAATTGCCGGTTTTAATTATTGCTTAATTAAAGTGGCAATGAAATCAAATTTGCATTAGTGGATAAGTTAAATTTGAATTATGTTTAATTCATATATGGATATGGTTGCATGATTTATTTAAATTTGAGATATGAAATTTTAATATATGAGATGTATGGTCGAATTGTTGAGTGTTTAACTGTTTATCCATTTATCCATTAATGGAGAGATTAGTTAGTTACGAGTAACTAATTAGGATTTCTAGGTCTGTTTTAACTATAAATATCATAGCTAGGTTTCATTCAGTTTATGCATAATATTATGTAAACATTTTCGGTTAATAAAGAAGTCTCTAGTTCCTGTTCGTGGACGTAGGTTGTGGCTCTGACAACCAAACCGCATTATATTCTCGTGTTTGTTTATCTTATTTCAAGTTTGATCCTTATAAGAGGTTGTTTTGGTCCTTACCACCACACTATTTAGTTCTAAATTTCCATTAGGTAGAAATATAAAGGCTGTACCACTTTGTACGTGCAAACATGTAGCGTAGCTGTTTGACTTCTTTTTCATAATATTGTTGAAAAGTCAAATTAAGACGTGGGCTTCACTACTATTGACTAATGAGCTCGTCGAAAGCCATCGTCCAATCAACTACATATATAACCCTTACATACATATATATATACACACATCCATTCATCACCTGTAACTCACCAATATTCTTGCAGGAGTAACTTAGATAGAGTTCATCAAAATGTGTATCAATGAGCGTTCACACGCAGAGAAACATGTCTCTATAGATCCATTATCCATTAAACAACCATTGCCTTTGTTACCCACAAACTACAAGTTCCTTAGCAACTCCCTCCCAAACTCACCACGCATCGGTGGTTCATCCGCAGCTCGATCTCGGGTTTCAGACCCTCACATTCACCGAAGCAAATCTGGTGGTGATCACCGAGCATCGGTTCCATATGGCGGTCTTGATCTCTGGGCAGCTCTTAATAATACCGGTCATGAACATAAATCTTCAAAAAGGAATGCTAATTGTATTAATGGTCAAAATGGAAGAAAAGTTGCAAATGAGATTAAAAAGACTAATGAAATGGACTTCAAATGTGGAGCTCTTTGCTTGTTCTTGCCTGGATTTGGTAAGGGGAAACCGGTTAGACCGGGTAGAAGAGCAGAACAAGAAGGACCAAGATCAAGATCATATGTGATTTCACAAAGGATTTCGCTTGAGAAATTCGAGTGTGGATCTTGGAGGTCGTCGGCTATTAATCATAGTGATATTGATGATTATTCGTCTACGCTCTACTTTGATCTTCCATTAGAGCTTATTCGAACGAGTGTAAGTGATGCTTCTTTGCCAATGAACTCGGCTTTCGTGTTTAACAAAGGGAGTGTGAAAGGAGTTCTTAAGACAAAAGGAGGATCCGTGGAACGAAAATCACATGAGAGTCGTCATGTTCGATTTTCGACTAATTCTTCGACTACCACCCAACCAACGTCGCCATCTGGCATCTCGCCTCGTTTACACAAGGCGCGAGAAGATTTTAATGCATTTTTAGAAGCTCAAAGTGCATGAACTTGTGTTTGTAGTGAGATGCATCTATTTTTCAAAGATTTTGTACTGTTGAGTGTGTAATAATGTTCGAATAATTTGGTACTTAGCAATGGTAATGTAGATTTATTATATATTATAATAATAAATTTAATTTTCTGTCATAGCTGTGTGTATAATACCTATGTTAGCTAGTTATTGCTACGATCGACAATTTTATGTACGATCGATTAGCTAACTATATAATTTATGATATTAAATGAAAAATGGACCATAGTTTCTTATTTAAGAAACGTTCTTGATTTGGGCTCAGCTTTCCAATCGGTCTGTGAAGCGTCCCCAAAGGTCTGAAGCCGTTCCAACCGGCCTGACGGCCTGTATTAACCTTTACTAAGCTGATGTTTGTTTTATAAAAGATAAAAAAAAAATTATGTATGATTTTATGTCTATGAGAGAAAACGTGACACATTTAAAATATTTGTGAACGACAAGTAGTAGTATTTAATCACTTTTGAAAAATAAGATATAAATTATTTTTCAAAAGAGTTATCACCTTTAAACAAACAGCTTTATTTTAAACGTTTGGAACATACGTTTTTAAAAAATAATTCTTTATAATATTTTGAGTGTTGTGAGAAGGAAGGGAGAAAAAAAAGAAGAAACGTTTGTTATGGCTCTAATATCATATTTAAAGATAATATCTCCATGATTCGGATTGATTTTATTCATCAAATAAAAAAATTTACACTAGGCAATACATGGGCCGTAAACTATATGTATACATATTACATACGCATACATTAATACGCGGTGGAGTGTAAAGTCGAACATACGCCCATGAACATCCAAAGTGGAGTCTCATCCACGTTTGGCCAATATTTTGAGATTCGGGTCGAACAGCCCGGTCCAGGCTCCTAGAGCGGGTCAATGTATGACGGTTTTTTGATAATTTCTGGCACGGAGTGACCTAACCGGGTTAGCGGTTGAACCGGTCGGACTGGTGTAAATCAATCCGGTTTGACCCGGTTTGACCCAGTTTGCTATTAAAAAAACTTTTTAGTGATCGTGAGCTTGATGCGTATAATACTCCAATGTCTTAAAATTTTTAATTTGGTTGATTGTGAGCCTATAACAATTGTTGTTTGATGTTTGAATTTTTATTTTTGATATTGTAGGTCGAACTTAATTATAGTGTTTGTATTGATAATATTGTAGGTTTATGGTTTTTTTGTTATTGTAGCCAATATTTTTTCAATTTTTTGCAGTTTATATATATGTATACACACATATATAAAATAAAAAAAACAGAAACTGGGTTGACCCGCCGGTTGACCCGTGATCCGGATAGGAGACCGTTTTAACTAAAAAGCCAGTTTTTAAAACATTGCGTTTAGCTTCACAATTCTACGAAGATTTCTAGGTGTGGCTATACCATGGTGTTAAGGGTACTCCACACCGAGTTTAAACCCAACGTATCAAAACATCATAGTTCAGTCCATCTACAGATCCATATGTATACTATGAAAACGCGTTAGAACTAAAGGCCATTGATGAACCTGATCTTGGACCGAAGTTTGCGAACCCATGGCTATTTGAAGTCATATATAGTTCTATCATCGCGGACCGCACTAAACATGGTCCGGACCCTCTTTCTCGTGCCTATGTGATGATCGTGAGTACTACGTGGAAGACAACTTATTTATTTTGTAACAACTTAATTTTCATATAATTAAAAACTATCGATTTGAATTATGCATGTTAATATTATTAAAAGACGTATATAGAGCGGACCTAGGATTTTTAGTAACCGATGTCACCATATAATAGTAAAAAAAATTTTTAAGATTGAGTGTGTTGTTCGGTTTTTTTTTCGGTTTTTTAGTTAATCGAGTAGGGTTTTTTTTTTGAAAGGGTTAATAAGGTTTCCCTTGTTCCAGTAAAACACAATTTATATGAAGTTATGTTGCTTAAATTGTTATTTTTAAGGTAAACTAAAGTTTTTTCAAACAATATATATTGAATATTGAATTATATCTTATCAAATTTAAAAAAAAATCATTTTTCTTTAGATTTTGGTGGCATCAAAAAATTAGTGGTGCCACCCAAAAGTTTGACTTGTAGCACTGACTCGAAAAGACTGAAATTTTGCACTTCGTCTGTAAAACTGACTGGTAGCCCATGCCACTACCGGCCAATATATAGGTCTGCCACTCACATACAAGGATGTAGTTGATTAAGAGATATGATTTGTACATAATAACATTTTGTCATACAAAAAAATTATGATTATGATACCCTTAAAATCATATTATTAATTATTTATATTTACATATTCAATGATATAATTGTCTAATCAAATAATCATTGTCTATCTCTTTACTAGATTCGATCATTTAGGTTGTGTAAAAGGGGCTTTATTTTCTTTCCTCTCTCTTACTCAAAACCTTTTACTTGAAACCTAAGTATAATGTAAAACAAATAAGTCGATATTTTTTTCCTCCTCTTACTTTCTCTTACATACTAAAAAACTTGCGGGTGAGCTCAGGTTTGGGGAGCTGAGAGCTAACCAGAAAAGGAGGGTGTAGCGGTATTCCCGAGTCGTCTGAATGTAACCCAAACACTCCCGAATATTCGGGCTTAGTGCTACGCTTGGCCTTACCTACGATGAGTTAGGGCAACAAAAGGAAAATATGAATCAAGTTCATCAGGTCAGCAAGGAAAACATGCGGCATTAATAGAAAGTACAAATGCGTAATGTACAATTACTAACTTGAACGTACAATTATTACCATTTGGGCTTTTGTTATTTGATCTTGATTTTTTATTCTTCATTTAAAGTATTATAAACACAAAATATGAAGTAGAAAAATGGATGAGGCGAAGAAAAGAAGCTAAATTGCATATGGCCTATTAATTTTTAGATAATTTAGCTTTTTCTATGGCATATTTAATTGTTTGGAGATCGGAATAAACAACCGTATCCCAATTGTACTAAGTATCAATCGTAATTAAAGCAGATCACATAAAGAAAATGAACTTCGTGTAATTGTATGAGAGAATACACCAAGAACATAAAGTTTATAGTAAATTGAAATGCTTAAAAGAATTAGGACAAAATACTTTGTTTATATACCTACGTACTAGTTTATAGACCATACACACATGAGTATTATAGAAGTAACTTAAGTTACTTCAAAACCAAGTAGAAAAATATAAAAAATATACGTATACAAAAAAAAACTGAATATGTACCCAGAAACAAAATTATAAAGTATTTCTTCATATATTGTCATTGTTGTTACAAATCAAAACTTTCAATCTTTTCATAGTTTTAACACGTGACACTGTAATGTACAATCATACATGTGTAAAAACAAGTCTTTTGAGAAAGAGTCAATATTAGACAGAGACCGACCTTCAATTTTGTTAATCTTCACGACTAAACAAAGCTTGGATTACACCCTCACATGCTACTTGGCTTTTGTTAACAATTTAAAATCAAAAGCTAAAGAGATTATTCAATCAGGAATAACTCGAAATCTATGTCTTAGATAGGGATGTTCGTGTTAAAATATATAATGAAGTCAAGTAACATGAAACAATTACTTCAGATCCTAGAATATCTTTTTACCAAATTAAACATAGCCATTATTAAGTGTTTGTTCTTGAGTTTATGAATGAAGGAAAAAAGAAATGAGAGGGAAGAGAATCATTTTCTTTTATAAACCTCTCATTGTTGGAAGGATAGAATTAAAGTAAAATAAACCTAAGATTTCCCTCAAAATCCATCCTTTTCATGTCCTTTCCTTGGTTAAATAAAATTTGAGAACATAACAATTTTAGACTTCCTTTCAAACATTTCTTTTCTTTAGCTAAAAAAACTCGAGAAAAGGGTGTCATTATGAAGTTAGAAAATTTTACATTTTTGCATTTAATAGTGAGTGGGTTCTAAATTACCAAAAATCCGGAAAGAAAAAAACATGCCCAATATAGAATTATTGTTTTGGTTAACTATAGCAACAACAAATGCTTAATCTCAAGTATGTAAATTTAACTTAGTAAAATTTATCCAAACTGGATTTCGTGTAATCCAGACATAGGGTTGAAATATCATATTCGGATAGTGTTTACACGATCCTTCAAGCAATCCGGGTTTACATACGATTTCAGATTACTTTCTTCATCCCAAAATCTAACATTTATTTTTTGGTAAAATGGGTCGACGCGAAACACAACCTGAACCGAACATGAATTAAAGCGACACCTGGCATGAAGTTAGCTTGGGTCGACACGAAAATAACACGAAAATGTTTATCACGAAAGTCACGACCCATTTTACCCAAAAATAACCCTAATTGCCAGCCTTAGTACTAAGTATTAGCGAGGAGGTTATTGCCGATGGAAATCTTCTGTCTCAAATCGCCGTTCAGCGACGGTATTTTTGTTTTCATTTCAAGCTTATCGGTCTTTAATAGTTTACTCAATAAACCCGTACTCGGACTTACCTGAATTTATATAAATGGTCTTAATTTGTAGCCTACTAGTACGATTAAGGGATAACCACTCTACTGTTTTGAATTCGGTCCTCTTGTCCATTTGAATACACACAGGCACGAAATCACTCACTGACTTGTATAAGAACAATATAAAGAAGTTGTATGGTATGAACAGATATATACAAGAAGACAACCAAATTACATACATGTCTGCACATTACAATCGTTTATATAGAGTTATGTTTTGCGCCAAAACTGCCAAAGGCAGTTGGCGGCAACCCAAATGGGTCATGGGTCAGAACCTATTTGCCCCACATACTAAACACGTGTGTTATACACACTTATTAATTACACAGTACTAATTATATATACATACTACTATAAGTTTTTAAACAATTCTTGATTAAAACAATTATATATCCAACATCTACAATAACAAAGACACATGCATCAGTTACTAATACTTCTGCAAACGAGCCAAGTCGAGCTAAAATTTAATTAATATATACCTCATTTAGAAGGATAAAAAATTTATAAAGATATATAGCTGCTCTTAAGATGAGTAATGAGTAATGATAAATATTCTTCTTTTAAGTATGGGAACTTTACACAAACAAATATCATAAAATCTGGAGCATCCATAGCATACCCATGTGAACTGAAAGATGGTGATCATATGTATGTGCTGTCACACACAAAGCAAACAGAAAAGGCTGCCAAAAATACAAAAAGAGAAGAAGATAGAGCACAAAAACAGCAGAAGTAGAAAAAGATACTTAACTTATGTAGTCAGCATTTACAAATCATAAAAGTGTTATACAATGCCCACATGCATTCCCCCCATCATCACTTTTAAGATGCATCATGGGTGGGCTCATAATTAATCATCATACTCTAGCCCCTTCAATTCCCAAAAACTAAGGTAAGAAAGAAGATGTATACAAACTTAATTCTACCACTCAAAAGAATTAATGGCAGAGAAAATTAAAGTGGTCACCAAGGCCATATCCACATGCCTCAGATTCCATTCCCTGCCCACACCTCCACATGCTCATCATCTTTACTCTTTACAGCTAACCAAACCAAACCAAAACATATCATACAAACCTCACTCAAACTTTAAAGTATATATCTTTAGTTAGATATATTAGATTATGAAGTTAAATCTCTTAAGGGACATATGTAACTAGGATATATTAATATTAATCACTTAATTAGTTGACGATTAGATAACGTTGGATGTTGCTCTAGCTTGGAAGGCGCGAGACACTGATTGTGGTGCGAGCAAGTGGTGAGGTGATCATTTGTGAGACCGGCGGCTTGCATGAAGGAATGAATGACAGTCGGGCCCACCTGCCGAAATCCTCTCCTCACCATGTCTCTGCTAATGGCTTCCGATTTGGAGGTTTTCACGGGCAACTTTTGATTTGGTTTGTAGTTCGTCTGAATGGGCCTGTGATTCAAAAATCCCCATATGTACTTGTCGAATGACCCGAATGCTTTCTTGATCTATTCAACAATATAACTTAATTAGCATTATTCACATATTTATGCAACTGATTTCAATAAGTTATCACTTGCTTATGAAATCATAAATGGAAAAGTAAATAAGTTCATTAATTCCATTGTATTTGAACATGGATGGAAGCAGTTACAATTCAAACCTAGCATTTATTAAGATAAGTCATAAAGATATATACACTAAACCCAAGAGATGCAACATGTTGAAGAATGTAATATTTTATATAGTTTTAGCTTTTTGGCCACTAGTTAACTTCAATTTTGACTTATATACTCCGTATCTTTGATTTGTTTTTAATAAAAATTATTATATAATTAAAAAAAGAATAAATAAAGAAACAGAATTAGTAAATTAATGTGATATATATACCTCAAGAATACAATTAGAGTTGTCGACAACACCTCTGATAAAGCCAGCATCAATCCCGTAAGAACTACTCATCATTGTTATCTTTATATCTGTAAACTTTGCCACAATATCTGCCTCAAATCCTGAGAATGCTTCCCTGTAATTACAACTAAATTATTAATTATCATGACAATAATAATATTAATATTACTATAGTAGTGATAATAATAATATCAGAATGTGAAAAATAATATCATTAAAAGAACCCACCTAAATTTTTGCCTTTTCTTTAAGACTGACGTCCAATCTGATCCAACTTGAGCACCTGTCAACACCAACAATTCAAACAGCAACCTGCATGCCAAATTTCCAAATTCATTAATAAATTCACCATCTTTACATATACATATGATACATACAGATATAGAAAGAAAAGAAACATGATCTTACTTATCATCATGAACAGGTACTCCCCATTCTTCATCGTGGTATGCAACGTATACAGGGTCTGAAAAATTCCAATAATTAAAAGATTAATAGCGCTACAAGAAATATATAAAAAAATAATAAGTTTTTAGGTACAAACTAATAGTTTTTTTTAGTTATACCTGAATTAGGAGTGATGAAACTGCATCTTTTCTCTTCAATAACATTATTAATATTGGTGGTGGAGTTAACTAGAAGGCTGGGATCCAAAAAAGATGTGAGCTTGCTGCAGCTATCATACTTAGCAGATTTTGATCTTCCATAATGAGCAATCTTCATTTTCCTTTGAACCTGCATCACTGCCACCTGTTCCCTCCTCGCAGCCGCTATACTCCCCGGAGCATCCACAATCGCCGCCGATGAGTATTTCACCACTAGTGAATTAGGCGGTTTGTTGATAGTTTTTGCATTTGGGGTGTTTAACTTCTTTACTGGAATAACAGTTTTTGTAGTGGAAGATTTGGTGAGTGGTGATACAGGGGATTTGTTGGTAGTTTTGGCATTTGGGGTGGTAGCAGTGTGAAGTGGCGGTGGTGGTGGTGGTGGTGGAAGGCTCTTTTTAAGTGAACATCTTGTGAGTACTCTATTGGAGGTGGCTGGTTGAAGAACAGGGCGGCCATTGATGTCGGAAACCGTGGTGGCTGCCGGCGGAGTACCATCAACATCTACTTGAGTTGGTTGTATCAATTTGGATTTTGAAGAGCACATGATTGATCAAATTGTAACTTGGATGGAGAGATGAAGGTATAGTAGTGTTATAAATAAACAAGAAGTTAGAAAAGGCATGTGAAATGGAGGGTCTTTTTTTTATATTACTAGTAGCTTGTGCTCATGGAGGGGTGGGACATATACTATATAATATGGAATATATGTGCCTACTACATCTTTTTCTTTCTTATCTTTGAGCATGAAGGAACCCCATATGGGATATGGCATGGTAAGGGTTTACTTTATTTCAATATGTATGCCTCTAAAATCTTATTTATTTATACATTGTTAAGTTATGAATTCGAATTGTATGACGACATGAGTTGTGATTATATCGTGTATATCACTGTGATCAAGAGTTGTAAAGTACGTGTATAAATGGTCATAGTTAGGATTCTCTATACGTTGCCGATTCAGACCATCATGAAATGAATTAAACATAAGTAACTAATCTTGCTCGTAGATCAAGCCAATCACACCATCAACCCAACCACATTAAATTCTTGTATTTGTGCTTTTGTTTTCTTGTTCCGTTTTATTATGTCTTGCCTAATTTAGATGTGTACTACATATGTGAATTGTAAAGAAAACACAAGTCATGATCACATTATATATAATAAGAATTATAAGGAAATTATGGACAGTAACATTCATAGTATTTGTGATATATTTAGAAGTTCCAAATATTAACAAACTACCATTTGACGGGTGGGTAAAGGCTCTAACCAATTAACTTTATGTTAAGGGTTCGATTCGTCTAATATGCAAGTTCTTTTTTCTTGCTTTAATTTTTTTTCTCAGATGACGCTTATCTGTCCCAAATCCATTGTTGTTATCATAATATTTTTTCCTTACGTTGCTTTTAAATGAGCCTCATTATTATAATATTAAATTAATTATTTGCATATGTTTATTTAATTTATATTTATCATTTACTTATTTTTAGATGAACCTATTTTTTTTCCTTGCTTGCCTCTTACTCTTTACCATTTTCCCCCTAGCTTTAATTTTGCCATGCAGACATTTTAATTTTCAATTTTATTAGATTAGTTTTATCAGAGTCATTTTCATAATTTGTTGCAAAATGCTCGAGCGTAAGTTTAAATATAAATCAAATAGCATAACAATCTTATATATTTAAGTTTTTTTCTACTTTTATTTATGTTAGAACCATATTATTTCATTTTTTTCCTACTTTTATTTATCCTAGAACCCGTCGCTACACACGGGTTCAATGCAACGCGTTAAAATTGTAATTCAGGGGTTATTTTGAGTATGCTTAATTAATAAGGACGGGTAATAGCATTAGTGGTAAAATAGGAGGGTGATTATGAGAAATTATTATAAGAAAAGGTATAAAAATGGGTAATTTGTATCACTTATCAGATATTTTTAATTTGCTTTCAATCGCCATGGCTGTAAAAAGTTGCTCACTGGCGATTGGTGAAGACTGGAATAAGTTTAAGAAAATGTCAAGTATCACGGATTGGGAGCTATGAAGTTAAACAGCAGTGAGTGTGAGGTAAGAACCCTAATATTGTTATTCATATGAAGAAACTTACAAATATTGTTATCTAATCGATGCATACTCATATCTGGAATTGCTTTACAAAGTGATTGTCGTAGATTCTTTCAAAGATTTTTAGTGAAAAAGTTGATGTGCTGCAAGGGTTGGGGAAATTTTGACCATTCTTCAAATTGGGAAGATTTGATGTGTAAAGGAGGTTTTAGTTGTTGGCAATTTTAGTTTTTTTGGGCATTATAATCTGTTTGTGATCTGATGCAGTTGAGACTTGAGATTGACACAATTTATAGATGCCAAACAGTTTTTCTTTGTGTTTGCTTTCATTTTCTGCCAAAACCAATGGTGTTCCATTTACATAATCTATCTGTTCGTTTGTATAGTATACAAAAAGAAAGTTGATTCCGAATGAAACCAACTTGAAAATGAACCAAGAAAAAAAATGCAATTCTTCTCCACTTGTATAGAGGGGACTGAGTCTGTTGGAAATACAAACTAATCCTAATGAGCAACTGCCTTCACAACATCCACAATTGGAGCTTCACAAACCGGGCATACCCCACTAGCACGTTGCAACTCCAACGCGCATTTGAAGCAAGCACACATATGTCCACATCTAAAATTCGTGCGAAGTAGTATTAGGACCGTTTAAAAGAAGTGCTAAACTTTATAAACTTTTGTTACAAAAAAAGAAAACTCAAAGACAAAACAAGTACCTGTACAGAAGTGAATCGACTTGCATGTCGCTGCAAATAGAGCAGTCACGTTTCACAATACCTGTTGGCTTTCTTTCCTTTTTTTGAACTGTAATCATATTAATAACAATATAAGCCAATCCAAAACATATGTTAGAATGTGATACCATTTAATGACCACTAACCTGAAGGAGGTGTGCTATTAGAAACGACGTTTTGTTTTAAGGAATGTTGCATCTTGACTTGCATGTTAACACAACTTTTTATCGATTTTCTTAGCTCCATAATCTCTTGATGTAGTTGCTCCATGTGTCCTCTCAAGTCATATATGAGTTCCATCTCCTGTTATATGACAAACATAAACTTATGGTTTTCTAATTTAAAAGCAGAGATTTATAAACTCGGTGTGGGAATGAGTTCTCACAATGGTTGGATGAGTGGTGGCGGGAGAGGATTGTGGAGTACTGTTGTTATGTGAACGATTTGAAGAAAGCGAGCGTTCTAAGGATGGAGATGTAGTAGTAGTTGCTGTCTCAGAGTTATAAACACCATCGTTAGGTCTCCATGATCGTTCTGAATTTGGTGTTTGATCTACATATTCACTGTATTCACTGCATTTTGTCTCGGTTCTGCTTCTACAATCCCCATCTTCATCTACTGTTGAACAATCTTCGTGTTCAACTTCTTCCTTAATTGACACATGGTTCTCTCTCACTACTACATCTTGCTTTTCTACATGAAAGTTTGATTGCTGGGTTCGACTCACCATTAGTTGGTCTATTACATCACGTAGACTACTCCCAAGAAAACTCGAGACACTTTTTCTACACAAAAAAAATAAAAAAATAGTGAGGATTTATGATTCCTGTTTATTATGATTTCATCCGTGTTTTAATTAATATGAAATGGAAGCGTGGATAACTTGCCTTTCAAGAAGCCGTTGAATGTCTTCGTTGCCTATTGACATCTCTTGGTATCTGGCTTGCCTCATATATTCCCAATCACTTTTTGGTCTAGAAACATCGCTGATCCAATCATAATTTGCATCGTAAAGCTGCATGTCATAAGATTCTTCTTCATCTAATTCACTGCGTGTTTGAGAATAATCACTTGTCATCCAATCATCAAAGTTTTCAAATGCTTCTTTCTTATTACTGTAGTTGGTCTCTTCTGAATCACTAATCCCTCTATCTTCGATCTGACTGTAAGATGTTTTAGCCGACATGAATTGGCCTTCATCTTCATGGAAATCCTTGTAACGCCTGTCTTCCTTAGGCGTTATGACATTGGAAGAACTATCTACAAATTTGGCTTTATGCACCACTTCTTTACTAGGTGTTGTTGGGTATTGGATTGTTTGATTTGAAGTCATAGGTTTGGGTGTTGGTTGTGGTTCTTGTTTCTTGCTGCTGACTGTGGTCTTGGTCTTGGTCTGAACATCCGCCTCTCTGGTGGTGATGGATGGGGTGGCTGGAGTTTCCTCATTGGGGGCGTTCTTGATATCGTTTCTTTTGTGTTTCCTTGACTCAGTTGCTCCTTTTTCAACTCCGGAGTTAAACCTTTCCCTAAATTTCAAAGTCATATTACTGTCAAGCTTCTATACAATGTTTTATGTTACTATTGAAATTTAATAAGTATTTACCTTAGATCCATGATATCTAACCGAGTATTCGATTCCAATGTTTTTGAAACGCAGCGCCTATGGCTTTTGGCTTCGAGTTTTGGTTCAGCGCCAAGACGTAGGATTTTAAACCGAAGCAAAGCCTGTAAAGAGATCAGCACAAAAGGTTAACTCTTGAAAATCAGAAGTGTCAACTGAAGGAATCTAATGAAATGTATGTTCCATGTTAGTACTTGGATACGGCCACGATGCGAAAATTTAGAAACTGCTTTACGTTCCACCAGCCGTTTGAGCTCGTGATGCTTATCGTGCTCCATCTGCATAAGGAAGTTGTTGAAAGCTTGTCGGCCTCGGATCAGATGTCGTGAAACTTTAACGCCCTTGATACCTTTGTTTTCTCCTTCAATTTGTTTATGGTGTGAACTGGTACGAATTGGTGGCAATGATCCATTCCCATGTCCAGCAGCATGAGAAGCAGCTAATTCTTCTTCTCTTGATAGCTTCTTGATGATATCCACCACCCTAATCTTCTCCTTTTCTGTACCACCAAGGTTTGAATCCTTGCTATCCCGACTGGGAAGTGGACACGAAAGCCGCCTGGAACGACTTGGGTCAGATTCCCAATTAGCATCAGAGTCTTTTGGGCTATGCGAAGGATTGTCGCTTTTATTTTCCTTGCATGTTAATCCTGAATTGTTACGGTTGCTAGAAGGTGAACTATTTCCATTTTTGCTTGAGTTCTTGGTCTCAGCCAAATCTTTCCATCTTTGAAGAAGGGAAGAAACCCCACCTGATGTTGGAGATTCAACAACATATCTTGCTTTCGAAGGAGAATCCTGTTGTTGAAACCTTGAAGAATCTGATGGTTTTTTCAGATTCTCCTGGCTTTGTATTTGGTGGTCACTCGAAAAAACAACCTCACGGGCCAATGCCCAATGGTCATTCCTTGATCTCTTTTGCGGACTGAGATTGTTATTACAGTTACTATTATTATGATTGCTGTTGCTTTTATAATGGTGGTTGTTCTTATTCTTGTTTGTGTTTGTGTTTGTGTTTGTGTTTGTGTTCTTATTCTTGGTCTTCTTGGTGATGATATCATTTTTCTGTTTGTTTTTGTTGTTATCAATGAAGGAGGAAGGCAACCATGAATAATCGAAATCATTCTCTGATTCATTCGTGTTTGTCCCGCTTTTCCCACTGGTGTCGTTGATGGTAGGAAGCCAAGAATCATCAACATCGTTTTTACCTTTTCGATGATTTATCCCCTCAGGTTCAGATGTTACCATGGAGTTGGCAGGCAGCCAAGAATCATCAGTTTTTGAATTCTGGGAGGGAAGCCATGACGAATCTTCATCTTGATCACCATCGGTTTTGTTTGTGCGAATGAGTTGAGGATGAATATATCCTTTGACATTTGTGGACCGATTATGATCCCTGAGAGAGTAACTGAATGGAGAAGAAGATGCAGCCACTTCAATCTGCATAGAAGCCATTAGAATACAGACAAATCAATCCAAGACTCGTTGATGTCTGAAGCCCGTTGCTTGTAATCTTGAAGGTAATTCGTTCATTCAACATAATCTCAAATCCATAAATATATATACATTTGGTTCATGATTTGTGTGATACAAAGCAGCTGAAGCAATGAGAGATGAATTGAGGATCAAATGGAGAGTTTGAATAATTTAAGTGAATTCATGTAATGTAATCTTACAGGACGAAATCAAAGGAGAGAGACCGTTATGAAGGTAAGGACATGGTTTCATTGTTCTTTCTATCCATTGGTTTCTATGTATATTCATTCATTCTACAACCATTTATGGTAACTATAAGTTCTGGAAATTTCAAAGGCCAAGGGCTGAATGAAACAAGTTTTTTAGTGTAAGGACCTGCAGTGTAAATTTGCATCAAATTTTTATTCATGTGAAGGTAACTCTTGAAAATGTTATTAAGAGACTGCTTCTGTTTCAACGAAATTCTTTGGGCATTAAAGTAGAAGCCCTGTCATAATCTAAAGGACGAGTCAAAGTCCGGTTATTAGTTAGTTGAGGTAATTCTGACAATTAGTCTCGGACGTATCACGTGAGTCTTTATGAGATTTTTAGATCTTTAAAACTAACATACATGTGTTATATGCTAAACCAGTGGAAATGTCTGTGTAAACACGGGCTCTGTCAAAACATTCTTATTTTATTTTATTGACAAGAATGACTATGTAAGTGTAAGAATACAAGTCATATAAGATGGATTGGAAGTAGGTAAACAACTATAAAATTGGAAATAAGTGGCAATTCAACATTTTTTGCAGCATTAGCAGTGTTTTATATGTTGTATATATATAAGGCATGCAAATTTTCTAAAAATAACCATAAATTAAGTATTAATTAACCAATCATAACCTTCAATTTCAAAATTATTCAATTTCAAAAACAATTTTAGAAAGATTAATGTAATCGAATTCCAAATCTAAATCAATTGGGAGGGGCATGAATGAAAATTATGAGAGAATTTTATAAAACATGTGAGGGGTTTTTAAGAAAATGTGAGAGGGTTTTATAAAAAATTGTATATTAATATAATTAATTATACGGTGTTTATACATTATGTTTAGTAACTTGTGATACATTTTGTTTAGAAAAAAAATAATTATATATTTATGATCGTCTCATTTTTATCCACGTTTTGGTATAAATTTTATTGTAATATAACACTTTTTAAAAATTAGTATATTCTTAATTTTTTGTTATCCATTAATAGTAGTACAAAAAAAATTAGTTATTGTTTTTTGTTAAAATTCTAACATATGTAAATGTTTGGTGATATTTTGTTATTTTTATCTTAAAATTTTAATATCTCAAAACATTTCTGAAACACTTTTACACTTATTTTACTATACCTTTTATAATTTCATACCATTAAATTTTATACTTTTTTTAAACATCCCCGTGTTTTTACACGGGGTAATAAACTAGTAAAGTTGTAATAGGAACGAAAATAATAACTATTCTATAAACAAATTTTAGATGATGGTAAATGATGAAGAGTAGCTTGTTGATGCTCATGAGCCTAACAAGTTGAGTATTTTAAAACTCGAACTCGACTTTAGTTTCTTACTTGACCAGCTTGAGCTTAAGCTCAACTTGGTTACCATCAAGTAGATTTCAAATATTTCCCGAGTCAATTTTGAGTAGTTTGCGAGTTGTCTCGACTTGATGGTAACCAAGTTAAGCTCGAGCTCAAGCTAGTCGAGTAGGAAAATGGGTTGAGTTCCAAAATACTTAACTCTTCAGGCTCGTGAACCTAATTGAGCTTTAGAAAATTATATATTTACCCTCTGAACGTTCATACATTACATATATATTTATACAAGGAAAACCCTAGCGGATTCTTCAATCATTGTGTTGCACATTTTGCGCATAGCATCTTTCTCTAATCAGCCTTCTTGAGTTAACCAACCTTTCATCTTCTCTAATTGAACCTCATATTCACCTATTTACAGGGATGCAGAAAGTAGAACCCCCCAACCACTAAAGTGATGTTTCCTAAGAAGCTAGTTCCCCTACCGTCTTTTAGCTGTTCTTAATGATGTTATACCAGGAAACAGTAATGGCTAAAACAGTGGCAACTGAAAGTTAACCATTGTGCGAAACATGCCATGCAAGTAGATCCATCAGGCTAATTTGAAACCATTTCTTGGCCTATAAGGATCGATTTTGGCTAATTAGGTACCCGCTCGTTTGAGAAGCATTACCTGTTGTTCACATCACTAACAAGGTTGTATTATTCGTAAAGAAAAAATATAGCAACTTTCTCGTTTACTGGCCTGGAGATTGCCAAATAGATCGGGGCAGACTTATAAAACGAGTGTTTTCATGCGGAAACCAAAATGTTTCTCTACACAAGAAAATCACCAAAAGAGAAAATGATAACGCGATAAAAAAGATGTGTAAAGGTACCACCTAAATAACGGTGATGAAAACTTGATGAGATGTTCACAATGACGAGGCCAAGGACGATGACGACTATTAAGTGATAAGAATAAGTATAAATGGGGAAAACATGTAGTCCTTATACATTTGACTATAAACAATATCAAATTGAAGTTGTACAGTTTCAAGTTTAAAATACATATAGTCCTCGCAAAAATCCATAAATCTTAGACTCATGTTTCCATTAGTATCCCTCTCCCTCTCCCTCCCTCACTTCCCAATTCCCACATAGTTTTATGCAAAATGTTTTAACTAATTTTCATTGAATGCTTGGAGTGATCTAATCATCTGAGAAAAAGCATCAGAAAGAAATAAAAAAGAAAGTTATGACTTAAATTTCTGAAGCAGAAGCTACTTCTCTTTCAAAATGTTGAGTAGCTTCTTCAATAGACAGTAGCTGTTGCATTAAAGTTGCGAGTTTTGAGACGTTTTCTTCTTTAATGTGTGCTGGAACCTTCTCTTCATATCCCTTGGCACTCATCACCTTGTTTAAACTATCCCTTTGCCTGATCAAACATATGAACAATTAATTATTAAAAATGCAATTATTCTGACCCATTTATGTTAATTTGGGTAATTTTTTTCGCAGCACAATTCCTGGATGATTTGCAGTTATTTGAATATCGAGTAATCTTGATTTCAACTCAATTGGGTTAGTGATATGAGATCTATATTTCTATACATAATTAAATGTTTACTGATAACTTAAAAGATTTTGCAATTTTCATTGCTATGATGATGTCATGCATGCATTAGCATCAGAATAATTTTATTTTGTAAACAATCAGGTAGCAAGTCACGCATGAGTAGTCGATTTGGATTGAATTAATCTCGGATAGATTGAATAAAAAAGTTAGATATAAGGGGAACGGGTTACAAGTCACCCAATGTCTACCTTGAATGCGTACAACACCTCCTGAAAATTGTTCTTTTTTTCCAAATATTTTGATTGTTATTGTAATGTTGTCTTTGTGATCTAAATTTTTATACTTTTTATTGAGATGGTAATTACAGGTCAAGCTAATCCGACCTGGCCTGTTTTTGTTTCAACCCAAACCCGTTTTGAATTGAAATGCTTACCTCTGTAGCTCAGTCAACTTAACATTAAGCTTTTCACGTTCCTTTTTAACATCAATAGCTCCTTCAAGCTTTAGATAAACAGAAAGTGCTTCATTTACAACAGAAACTGCACATCCAGCTGGAGTGGGATCATTTTCAGTGAGAACCTGAAAATTATTAATCCCCAATATTAAATCAACATCTCTAATTATAGCGCTTAAGTAACATTTTTCTAAGAAGATTAGCATTGAAGTCGATTAATATGTGTAATAAATGTGTACCGTTAATGTTGACAAGTTGGCTAGGGTTGAAATCTCCATTTCATGGCGTCTGAGAATATCTGCAGTTTGATCAGTTCGGGACAATGCAAATCCACCTCGCCTGAAAAGAAAGAAAAAAATATATACACATATATTATTTAATATTAACTACAAAATACTGTATGATCATTGAAACAATTCCAACAACAAATCAACAAGTACCCAATGATTAAAAATAACAAGAAGCATTGAGTTTTTTGAAACAAGAACTTAGTGATGTAATTTATTGAAGTCAAAAGAAGTGACAATTTGGAACTGTTTACTAAAAAATGGGTCTTTTCGGTTGTGTTTTATCATTAAGATTCCAATGAGTAAAATCAAAGCATTTAAGTGGAAAATAAAAAGGCCAAACCGATCAAAAGTAGCCCAAAATATATTTTTATTGCAATCAACCTGCTTAACCACTTAAAAATTTTACAATATTTAATGTAACTATATATTTTATTAATTAATTTATATATAAAGAGCTTAAATGTGGACACAATATTGTTTGTGGGGCAACTCCTATTCCGACCATGATAAAAATTACAAATATCGACCTGTTCAAGACCATATTAATACGCCATGTACCTTTCATTTCTTTCCCCCGCAGGCAGATTTGCCCTGATTGATCTGAGTGATCTCACAGCTGATTCAACCACTTCCATCTCATACTCCATCTTATCATTTGTCCATGACTGTAATAAGTAAAACGTGAACAACAAAGAAAGTCAAAATTAGTCAAAATGTTAAAAACTGAAAAAACATAGCAAAATCTGTAAAAAATCAAACCTCCATAACAGATGGGTATTCACATATCATAATCGACTTCTTTCGTGTATAATCCTTTGGTGAGGGGAGTCGTTGCCATAATTCTTCAGTAACAAACGGCATAAACGGATGAAGTAATCTTAACCCAGTATCCAAACACACCCACAGCGTATCTTGTGCAAAAGCCTTTGCAGATGCCATTGATTCATCATCACCAAAAAAGTACGGTTTTATTACTTCTATAAATATATCACATAGTTGAAACTGCCACCAAGAATATACAGCACTTGATGCATCTGAAAACTCATAAGAATCCAAAGATGATACGGTTTTTGATATCGCTTTATTTAGTACAGAAAGTATCCATTGGCAACTAAATGGCATGTTTTCTGGAGTGATTCTTGTTGGAGGGGTATAATCGTCCCCTAGTTTGCTCATTGCAAATCGTATGGCATTCCATAATTTATTACACCACAAGCGATATCCATGAACACGTAGTATGTCGAGATTTATTTTATCGGACTAAAACAATGCAAAGGGAAAATGTTAGTATATATAAAAGAAAAATAAAAGAAAGGCATTTTGGGGGTGTTTGGATGTGTGTTACAGAGCCAATAATCAAACTATTGTGGCTTAAAGTCATCATGATCAGTTTCTAATGTTTGGATAAACTCATACAGGTTACCATCATACCTACAGTAACAAAACTGATTATTTGAGACATTAAGATTACTTACTTACCCCTTATTTATATAAAAAGATAGGTATGGAATTATATATGATAAAGAACTTTTACAAGAACTTCTAAATTAAAAAAAAAAAATATATATATATATATATAGTTAAAAGCGATGTGTCATAATTTAGATTTATATACTTTAACATATAAGAATGTTCATTTCAGTTATTTTACCTCTTAGTTTCTTCAAGTATAACAATTTTTAAATACTTGCAGAAATGATTATGTCATAATTACAACTTAAATCAGCAAAAATCACTTCCAAACACCCCCATAAATTAATATTTATATAAATGGTACCTGAGCTGTATAAGATACAAGAGCAAATCGAAGGGCATCAGCACCACATTCAGGAATACCAGCAGGAAAATCTTTTTTCTGTCCCTCTTTAGCAACCTTTAATTCAGTTGGATCCAGATTACCTTCTTCCAGTCTCTTGTGAAGATTTTCTAAACTTATTCCAGAAATGACTTCAATAGGATCAATCACATTGCCTAAAGATTTTGACATCTTGCGCCCATGTGCATCACGAATCATTGGATGTAAATAAACCTATATAATTAATTTTAAATTAAAATTTTAATTTGTTATGGTCCTTATAAAAGAGCAGTGAAATATTTAAACTCCTAATTATGATGATGATAAGAAGTCATGTTCTTAATTTACGAGCGACATTATGCAAGTACTGTTACTACAGATTAAAGGTGGCAATTTCAAGTTTTCAACAAATCTACTAATGAATGGGAAGATTCAGGTTGCGTTCTATATGTAAGGGTCAAATGGGTAAAACAAATGAAAGTTAGAGGAAAAGAGTTGTCAAATGGGTAAAAAGCTACCTAAAGTGTATTCAAATCCAAAAAAACTTTCTAAATCATTGTAATATTAAAAACATAGACTATAATTGAAAAAATATATACTTTATAATTGTATTTGACACATGAATTTTATTATAATTTAATAATTTAATCAAAAGTGTTTCAAGGCCAACCTGGCCCGAGCATCCCATTTTACTTCTTCTACTTGAGATGATAGAGAGAAAATGAATCGAAACCCACGTTGACATAGAATATGTATGTAAAGATTAATAATGTATCATACCTAAATATATATATATTTTCATAAACTAATTTAAAATTAAGGGACCTTTCAAAGATTAATGATGTATCATGGCTAGATATATTTATTTTCACAATATATTATATACTTAACGAACCTTTTGGAAAGGCACATCACCTCCCAATTTCATGCCAAGCATCACCATACGAGCAACCCAAAAAAACAGAATGTCATGCCCCGTTTCAAGAACAGAAGTCGGGTAAAAAGTCTTCAAATCTTGGGTTTCATCTGGCCAACCCAATACAGTTAATGGGAAAAGCCCCGCTGAAAACCACGTGTCTAAAACGTCGGGATCTTGAGCCAACTGAAACTTCCTACCCGAAAAAATTCGGTTAGCTTCCACCTCGGCCTCTTTCTCATTTCGGGCAACCACCCAATGATTTGCATAAGCCCCAAGTTCCTTTAGTTCATCATCATCTAATGTAACATACCATGCAGGAACACGATGACCCCACCAAAGCTGTCTTGATACACACCAATCACGAATGTTCTCAAGCCATCTGTGAAATGAAAATTGAATCATTTAATGTCTAAATGTTAAGAAAAGTAATATAGACATAAGTATAATATATCATATGTTCAAGCATGAATAGATTTAAGGTCGACACCAATTGGGTGTAAGAAAAAACAAAAAGCTTAAATTGGGTCAATCAAGTAAAATCATTTCTTGTAATGGATCAGACGAGTTGAATTCCGCCAGCAGTGTAACTTTGGTGCATAAAACGTCTCAGAATACTTAAAACTAAATTATTCATATTAAAAGAGTAAAATACTGATTTAGTCCTTAAATTTTACCCCAGATTGCTGGTTTAATCCTTTAGTTTTTGAAATTACACTGGTAGTCCTTTATTTTGAGATTTTACGGCGCTGTTACACTGAAATGAAATAAGTTCATCGGTGGTGTTGGTGCTGGTAGTTGTGGGTGACATGGCCAGCAGTGGATTTGGGTTTGAACATGGAGATTCAGTGGTTCAAACAATCGAAATGAGCACGAACATTGTAGAAACTTCATGTTTCCCACCATGATCTTGGTGGTTCTCTTTTTTCAAGTGGCTGAAGAATGTAAGCTTATAAAGCAGAGGATATAAGTGGCAAGTGAAGAAGGGGTTAGTAGGGATGGACAACATTTACCAAAGGTTTAGGGTCAGATTTGATTTCAGGATGAGTGGCAAGTGACGAACCTTATTTATTAAACATGAGGGAAAAGACAATTCTACCCTCGTGTGCAAGGCATGCAATGGAACGTAACAGTTAGAATTAACAGTCCGTTAAATAAAGGAGCCTGGGTGGTAAACTTTTCAAAATAATGGACTACCAGCGCAATTTCAAAAAGTAAAGGACCAAAAGGGTAAAAGTAAAAGAAACTAATCAGTACTTTACTGTTATAAGGATATAAAAATTGGCTTGACCTTTTCCATTCAGCAGCGTACTGTTTTGGAATTATCTCGATCTTTTTATTTGTGTCATTCATGACAGCATCAAGAGCTTCTTTGGCCATATTACTGCAGCTGACATACCACTGAGGCTTAATCATAGGTTCAACAACATCATTGGTTCTAGAACAAAGCCCTAAACGCATCTCATTTTTGTCTTCCCCTTTATAGAGTCCCTGTATGCAAAGAAAAGATATTATTTTTTATAAAAAAAAGGAAAATTAATTGCCCAACTATATATTTATAAAACTGATGGATAATGTAAGAATACCTTAGACTTTAAAGCCTCAGTTACTGCAACACGAGCTTCAAAACGTGGCATCCCCACAAAATCTAAACCTCCATTACTGTTTATCTTCCCGTCATCAGTAAAAATGTTGATGAACTCCAGTTTATGACGCTTTCCAACCTCAAAATCATTTGGATCATGAGCTGGAGTTATCTGCAATAAGTAGACCCTTCAAATTATCATCAGTAAAAGAAACTAACAATGTTTTTACAAAGAATTTGCAAGGTCTTTGATGAGGCGGAGGGATAAACGGGTCGAGCTGATTTGATAACAGATCAAATGGTTGTTTTTGGGTACTGTGCGGGTCATGTTGACCGTGAACACTTTTTGCTTAAATTTGTATCAGTGATGAGTGTGTCAAGTATGATTACAAATGTTGAAGTATTTCAACAATAAACTTAATTATTGAAATAGATTTTGTAGGTTTAATGCATTAAGAACACACTTTGTACGACTTCCAACCAGTTCTCACCGAATTCCTTCTATTCTTTTTTGCCTTACCCCTCTTAGTAATGTGCCAAGCTACTTGAACTCAAATCATTAAAAGGGTGGTCTCGAGCCAAGCATAAACGAGTCTGAGCTGCCCAAGCTTCATACAATGAGCTTCAATTAGGCTCATGAGCCTAAATGAGCCAATTACTTATTAATTATGATAATAAAAGTAACTATTTATAATATAATATATTACCACGTAATAAACATTAGTGTGTGTTATTATAAAATTAATTCTGATAAAAGTAATTACGTACATTTATAAAATTATTATATAAATTATTATATTCACACACATAAAATAATTATGTATAATAACTATATAAATTAGTATACAATAAACAAGCTGGACCCAAGTCTACATAATTATTCATGAACCTAATTCAACTCAGGCTAGGCTCATTTAACCCCTATCCCTCTAACTCAATCCTACATAAATCATCTTACCTTCACTTGCAAATCATCTGTTAAAAAATCATCTTACCTTCACTGCACCAGTTCCAAATTTTGGGTCAACAAGTATAGCATCACAAATTATAGGAAGCCTTCTTCCATTAAATGGATGATTCGCAAACTTTCCATGAAGATGTTTGTATCTCGGGTCTTCAGGATGAACAGCAATAGCAGTATCTCCAAGCATTGTTTCAACTCTAGTAGTTGCCACAATAATTTCTCCAAGACCTTCCTCTAGAGGGTATGCAAATGATGTCAAAACACCAAATTCCACCAAGTTCTTATAACCAGGAACCTTAAGAGGTGTCTTTTCTTTAATATCAACATAATCTACCTACAAATACAGCAGTAGAGATGTAAACTAAATCTAACTGATGTACCTGAAAGTCAAGAAAGAAAGTTTATGGTTTACCTCAATATCAGATATTGCTGTTCGCAAGACACAATCCCAGTTCACTAACCGTAAATCTCTGAAATGAAGGCAAAAGGTATCCATATTTTAGTTAAATAAGAGGAAAAAATAAGACTTGGTTAAAGAAAATAAAGTGCCAGGCAAATTTGTTCACAACATTTAAGTAAAAGTAGAGGTGGAAAATGAATGGGTCAGGTTTGGTTAAGTTGAACTGGAAGTGAAATTTGTAATTCATTTTCATAAATAACAAGTGTGTTAAATTTGATCAAAGGAACTATTTTATATAAATTAACTTTTTTTTTTTGGATCAAGCAGTTTAGAAGGATACTATACATATTCGGCTACATTTGACCCATTTGAATCTTTTCCTTTTTAACTATATTTTTTGTTCCAATTTGAGAAAAGAGAAAAACACCAAGAATGATTTAGAACAACCGAACCTCATTGATATCAATATTACCTATAGATAAAACCCTCCTTATAAAGCCTAACAAAAGCTTCTGTTACAGCATTTGACCTTTTTTCATCCATAGTAAAGCACTGCCATGATGAAAACAATAAGTTCAAAAGTCCTAATGTACCAACAAAATATTAGAACACAAACACACACACATACATTGATAATAACACTTTACTGGATTTACCTCACGTGACCAGTCCAAAGATGCACCCAAACGCCTAAGTTGTTGTAGTATTGTGCCTCCATATGCATCTTTCCACTTCCATACCTTATATCAATACCAAAATGATGGGAACTCTTTAAAGCAGATCTAACCACTATAATATCACAACTGATGAGCATCAGTATTGAAGCAAGATGAAGTATATGAAATTCAAACTCACTTCGGATACAAATTGTTCTCGGCCCACATCATGACGGGTCAGGTTTCTTTCTCTCATTAGTTTTTTCTCCACCACAACCTATCAGAGAGGCAGTATCAGATAAAAATATATGAAAAATAGCAACATACATCACCTGTTTTGACTCGTTAACCAACCGCCCACCCAGTATATAGCAACGTCTAGTATTTATTACATCTTAGAAGTCAATTTAACCTGAGTTGCTATCCCTGCATGATCCATCCCTGGCACCCATAGTGTATTGTATCCTGACATTCTCCTCCAACGAATAATCGTGTCCTGAAATAATGACGATCAACAGCAACTTAAATAACTGAATTTATATGTAAAACTGTGATTCATAAGAAATATGAATGCATGTAGTTTAAACCTGGATTGCAGCCGTTAAGGCATGACCAATATGTAAAGCTCCAGTGACATTAGGAGGTGGAAGAACCTACATTTACATATGAACATAACCAAATTACAATATCAATCACTACTTATGAATTTTTATCGATACTTACAAGATCGCACTTAAAAAAGGTTTATTGAGATTTTAAAATCTACATATGAAATTAGACCAGCGACAATCAGAAGTAAAATGGCAGTGTCTCACGATCGTGAATGGAGGTTTAGAGCTGCTAGAATCTGCCTCGAAGAAACCTGACTGCTCCCACCATGCATACCATCTACCAATAGATAACTTCAATAAGCAATAAAATAATAGATTAAAAGAAACAACTTAAAGCCAGTTGGAAGCTATTAAATAATAGCAATTCATTGCAAAACATACGATTTCTCCACTGCCTCAGGAGTAAACTGCTTCGCCATTTGATGAGATAGTTTTTTCTTCTCACCAGAAGGGGTTTCTGGGTCGATAAACTCTTCAGAATTTTCTTCTCCTGCATCTGCTCGTACCTTTTTCTTACTGGTTTTTGAGGAAGTAGACCCTTGTTGAGCCTTGAGTGTAAATCAGTTAAGTCGAATGGTCATCAAATCAAGATAATTTAAATTCAATACATATAAATATACACTAAAATATGATTATTAGATTATTGATACCTTGAGTTTAGCTGCTTCAGCTTTTTGTGCAGCTTTGAGTTTTTTCAATTCTTTCTCTTTTGCCTGCCCACCAAAGAAAATAAAATTACACCCTACGTGAACAATAATACACAGATTGTCAATTGAGTCAAAAACAATAAGTAAAAAGGGTTTACCTTCTCTTCTTTCTTTTTCTTCCTCTCAAGTTCTTCCTCTGAAAGTTGAACATTCAGATTTGTGACTGACATGGTTGTCGCTCCTACCTTTGATGAAAATCTGATTTGAACCTTTTCTGCCCTGATATTTTAAATTTTATTAGTCTAAACCTAATTGAGATACTTTCTAAATCAACAACGATTTGAATATTCTAAGCGCATAAAAACCACATTAACAAGTACCGATTTCAACAATAGAGTATCCAATCTACAACAACTCACACATAGATTATGCAGAAAATGAAGCCAATTAGAAACAATAAGGATTGTTGTACAAACTGGCATGAATCACATAAGAGAAGCATTGACATATAGATAAAAAGAGGCATATCCCGACAAGATTATCTTATAGACTAATGCCTAATGGATACACTTTCCCACACCAAAACCAAAGAAACAAAGACCAACGTCGTATAACTCGCTAGGTGGTAGTTGAGTGGTTGACCGGGGTGTAGTCTATAATCGGCCTAGGCGGGGAGTACTTGGATTGAAACTTTAGTCAAAACTTAAAATCATTAGATTTTATTAATGATTAATATAGGTTATGGTAACTTTGTACTTAAATTAAGTTTTAAGAAGATTAAACTATAACAAAAAAGAGTTAAATATGTCAAATTAACCTTAAAAAACTTTACCCTAATTAAAATCTTCCAATCCCCAACCCTTCTTCAACAAATGGCACCCCTGCTCCCGTTTTTTATCATTCTTCTTCAACTATTAACTGCAGCATCAATCGCTCTTCATTGGGTGGCAAACGTGTTCTTTTTGGTTCCACTGGTCGTGGTTTGGCTGGTAAGAAACACCACGACCGTTTAATTATGTTTGTTCGCGTGTTCAGGGGTCATTTGCAAGCGCAGGTCAAATTCTCAATCTTTTGAAGATGGATATAGTCTCAAATAATTTGAAACAAAGAATCCATTATAGCAACTTGGTCTTGCCTATACCCACCTATGACTAGTAATTAGTCACACAAGGAATCAAAACATGAGCACGCACCAGCTCGGCTCTTATCTACATTTTAGAGATCAATTCTTAAATACTATAAAGAAACAAACTTGTTACAAAAATCATATCAAATAAACACATGCAAGTTCTGAGAGACTAAAACTCTTTAAACTACATGGAAAATATAACAAGAGACAAGTAATTGATGCAATGCTTAACTAAATCCTAGTAAATGGTATTACATGCGTGAAGGGTACATCTGTGAATCAAAACAAACAATTGAAACAGTGAAGCAACACAGTATTTGGCAGGGAAGGGTACATATCTGAAGCGAAACAATCGAGACAGAAGCAGAAACAGAAACACAGAAGTTGAAAAAACTTGCTTCTAAAAAACCATTTAAACAGAAATAGAAACAGAAATAATGAAGCGTGAAAATCAGTGAAGCAAAACAGTACCCTGCTTCTATCGATGTATCGATGCTTGATTAGTGTTAGGAAGAATCGATGTTTGTAAGAAATACCCTGTTGCTGTCAAAGTATCGATGCTTGATTAGAGTTCACTTGGAGGCGTATAAGGGAATACCGAATACGACGTAAGGGATGATGAGGGGTAGCAGCGTAAAAATTAGGGCAACAGAAGCTTTGTTTTAGCAAGGTTTTTTTCTTATTTTTTCACCTTATTTTTCACGAGTGCTTATTTTATTTCTTATAACTCATATAATAATATTAAATGTTAGAAAATCTAGCTTGTAAAAAAAATAAGTTTGAAAAATAAGCTTTAAATAAACTAAAACAAACACCCTCCCAAATGTATGTTTAGTTATAGGTTGTTTGACGTGTTTTTAGCTTATTAGCTTATTTTTTGAAGTTTTTACAAAATTTGATGATTGGTTTAACTTATTAACTTAAGCTTAAGAGGTTATCTTTAGTAAGAATAAACCAATTTTAATAAGTCAAGTAAAAACTTTTTTTTTCTTCACATAATCTTATCTTCGTATATTTATATATATACTCTTATCGTTCTTCCTTTTCCCAACACATTTTCTTTCTCAAAATGATAAAATACTCAAAATCGTTTTCTTCAAAGTGAGAATGTGATGGAGATGATGTGGTAGTGAAACAACAAATGTGATGGACTATAGAGCACGAAGGATGAAGCTAGAGGGTGTTTATGAATGTCTAACGGTTTATAACTTTTTTAAAATTGAATATAAACTTAAAGCGAAAAACTTAACTAATAGAAATTAGATACATATGTTCAATTAACCAAATAAATGTATACAAACTGCATTTTTAAATTAAGAATTTTCAACTCAATATCCATAATACAACTTTAACAAGGGTTGGAAAGACAGTTTATAAAACATCACGATTCCTTTGAATTATTTATCAACTACTTATGGTAAGAAAAAAAACATTATGATTAAAGACGTAACCAAATTGTCTAAAACTTAGTTAGGGGGTGTTTGTGTTAGCTTATTTGTATGGCTTATTGACTTATTAGCTTATATTTAGGGCTTATTATGTTTTTGGTGTTCGGCTTAGCTTATGAGCTTAAGTTTATGGGCTTATCTTTAAGCAAAATAAGCCAGATAAGCCACTTTTGATAAACCAACATGAATCAACTTTTTTTCTCCCTTAAAAGCTTATTTTTGTACATTTACTGTTATACCATTACTTATAAAATTGAATCAACTTTTCCTTATCTTAAGTATATCCTTTTTAGTCATTTCATAACTTTTTATTATTTTCTTCCTTGTAAACTAGTCCAAACACTTTTTTTCATTTATAAGCTTATAAGCTAATAAATTAAAAAGCTAAAAAGCTTAAGTCTAAAAATATAAGCTTTCCTAAAAACCCCCTTAATATGACTGTATATAAGAATAAAAAAGAAAATTATAGTTTTTAACATGGTTTTCATATTTCATGTTCTTATTATCAACTTTCCATAAAATGTTTTACTTACCTTTCAATTGTTTTTAAATAAAGTTGTCATTTTTTAAAATTAATATCACATTTTTATTAATGTTTTTGGGCTATGATTATCATTGTTAAAGTAATAAAATTTACAAACGTAATTGATCCTTAAACATTAAAATAAGGTTTATATTAAAAAGTATATATAATATAATATAATATAATATATAATATATGCTCATATTATTATTATTATTTTGGTAATAAATTGTTTACCCAACGACTTTACCATCATCGAGCGAGAAGTGTCGAAACAGGGGATTGAGAAAGAGTGAGGGAAATATGCCGGCGACAGCGACGATGATCGGAGCTTTACTGGGTTTGGGCACCCAGATGTATTCCAATGCCCTCCGAAAACTCCCCTATATGCGCCGTAAGCTGTTAATTTCTCTTTCTCTTATGATTAAATCAATTGAATAATCACGTCCTCTTAATTTGAATTTCTTACAGATCCGTGGGAGCATGTTCTCGGGATGGGGTTGGGAGCGGTGTTCGCTAACCAGCTAGTCAAATGGGATGCCAAGCTCCAAGAAGACCTCGATAAAATGCTCGACAAAGCCAAAGCTGCTAATGAACGCCGCTACTTCGGTATTAACCCTAACCCTGACTCATAAACTTTCATTAATTTTTTGTATTACTTGTTTTGTAACTGCATCCGATTTTGAAATGTTAGTCCTGTATCTGATCACATACTACTCACCATTAAATTACTTGAAAAAGGATTATTCCAATTTGGGAGTGCTGAATGATAACGGTGTTAACTTATATGAAATGAGTTCTTCACTCATATCATTTGATGTGTTTGAAGATTCTGATGATAAAATTTCTGAAATTTTTAAGAATTATTTGACTGTTGTTAGTTTATTATTCTTCGTTCTTTATATTTTTAAGATAAAACTCATTTTTGTGACTTACCATGGCCCTTGCTACTTCACATTTATATATCTTTAGGCTTTTTTTACGAGATTATAGAAAAAGGACGCATGTTATTGTGCAAAGTAACATTAGTGATAGGTGGTGTTGCTCTTTTTTTTATATTAAACATGTGTCAGGTACATATGAATATATACTCAAGTATGAATATAAATGGTTTTGAACTGAAGAAACATATGTAGAATTTAGAGGATATCAGGAATTCTCAATGGTGCCAGCTTGCTCATGAGCATGTTTAAGAAGCACTTAGCCGATTGGTAAACTTTGCTAAAAGGTATTTATACGCTCAAAAATAGTGAAAAGCACAAATATTAATACTAATTGGTTGCTTGTCTCGTAGTAATTTCTTTTTGGTGCTTCTGAGAGACAGGCAACTACATGCTAAACTTTTCCTGAAGTACGTCCTCTCACCCCCTATCCTAGAAAAATGCAACATTTGACTTGGAAGTTAGTTAAATATGAGGTGTTGACTAATGATCAACGTGAAATGGGTTCATCAAATCCTTTGATGTGTTTGAGGTGATGCTGAGTAAATTTCTGGGATTTTAAGAATTCTGCTACTGTTGTTACTTTATTATTCTTCATTCTTTAGATTTTTAGGATGAAATTCATGTTTGTGGTTATCATGGCTCTTGTTACTTCACGATCCATATATCTTTAGCCTTTGAGATTATAGAAAACTTGGCGCTTGTTATGCAAAGTAACATTAGTCATAGGTGGAGTTGCTCTCTTTAATATTAAACACGTGCCAGGTTTGCATTTACGCACTGGATTAATATATTCTCAAGTATGAATATTAATGGTTTTGGACTGAAGAAACATATGTAGAACTTAGAGGACATCGGGAGTTTTCAAAAGGTTCAAACTTTCTCGGACACCCATATATTTGAATATAAACTTGCAGACAGCGCAGCATAACTCATTTGTAGTCTACCTTGTGATTGGAGTTTTACACCATAAAGCTCCCACGTTATGGGGTGACAACATGTGCAACCTATCTTATAGCAAATCTGGTCTTTCATACGTGCACTAAACTTGTGAAAATCAACTTTGACTTGTATAACCGACAAGATGTCCTCACCATGCACTTAGACTGACCTGTGTCTTACTATCCAAGGTTCATGTCGTCACACGTCCTTGGGTTGTGGGGGTGTATCAAAGTCTATTATGTAGTTTAGTTGGTTTATGCCCAGTAATGTCCTATTGACCCTATGATGTTGTGTTACTGTGTCTAATTGTATCATTTTTTATCAATCAAATTGAATCAGAGGTATTACAAACTTATTAGTTATAAACTTATTATAGTCTCTTTATTATTAAGAATTTCTTCTATTTTGTACTCTTCTTTATTAGGGTTTATTTTTTGTTTCAGACTCTTCTTTATCAGGATGTATCTTCCTTATTTCCTTTTATCTAAGGCCCTTTAGTTGATAGCTTGCACAGCTGGAATTGTTAGATTTATCTTGATTTACTTTTGTTTTCTAGTTAGTAGTTGGAGATCAAGACTTTTCTTCTCGTTTAGGAATAGTGAGTTAATTAGTTTTGAAAGTTTTGTTTTCTTGGTTTCAAGTTACTAATATCGAAGAGTCAGATAAGTTCTCTTAATTTTCATTATGTTATTATTTACAGTCTGATATACCCCGTTTCGTGGGATAACAGGAAAGCCGTTTCTCACAAATGTCCAACAATATGTTAATTGTCCTGAATCAGTAGCTTTTTCTACCCTCACCTTTGTTTTAGTGACTGAAGTTCCCTTGAATATTTTTTTGTTCCATGAGCTTCCGTCATGGTGTTAGAAGCACTTCTCAGTTTGATTTGTGATTAGCCCAGGCACAAACAGAATTCCCTAGTCTGGAAGATCTAGAACCATAAGTAAGAAACTCAACTTAATTTAGTTCTCAAGTTGGTTGTCCTATTGAACACTCCAAGTCACCTGATGACATCTTGATGTTTTATTGATTCTTTAGCAAAGAAAAAGAAGCTAGTATGCTGGATATGCACATTTAATCATCTTATTTGTGTGTATGGTGAAACTATGAATGATTGAAGTTATATATACCCTTTATCATCCAGTAGAAATGCCTTTGGTCATTGTATTATTTGGTTTCAAGCTTCCTACTTCTTGCCCTTATAGTTAATTAATTTTTTTTTATTATTATGGTTATAAACATCTGATTTATCCTAAACTTTGAAACGCAGACGAAGACGAGTAGCATGATGAAGAATATCTGGAATCCAACATTTAAAGAATGCAGTTTATGTTTGAATTTTTACGTGGTTCATGAGATTCTTCTGATCATCTTTAATTGTGTACTTTCGTTTGTAATGGTGTTTCAAGCCTTGTGACCTTGATGCTTATGTGATTGAATGTTGCAGTTTTGACACATGCAATCAATCCCATTTACATTATGAATTATGAATAAATCGTTGATCCGAAGATGGTGAATTCATGGTTTGACTAGTGAATCTTTAGCAAACTTTCTTATAATATTATTTTTGATATAGTGAAACCCATTAAAAGATAATCCATGAGTTACAAAATTATATGGTTGAAAAATGATTTACAGTAGTAGATGCTTACAACCAGTCAAACAAAATGGACTTACGACTTGGATACATCTATAATTGGTCAGAACACATGAAATATGATTGGGCTATGCATATGGATCTCGACTTTTCTTTTCAGCATTCGCTGCTATGTCTTTCACTACATGCAGGAGAAGATCACAAGCATGCCTCGAAGATGGTCTCTCAGCAGGAGCGGTTTTGGTGCATTGAAGTCCAATCTCAAGCACTTGAAAAGCTGCAGTTTCTTCATTAGGTAAAAGTGGTTTCATATTTGGATCTATTAGTTCCTCACGTTCTGGTCCCTGCATTTCAATACGAGATTCAACCCATCTAACCATGTCCACATTTTCACCAAAACTTCCCGATGTTGGCAGTCTACCGGTCACCAACTCCATCAGCACAATCCCCATACTGTAGATGTCACTCTTCTCGGTTGGCTTAAAAGAGTAAGCATATTCTGTTCAAAACATAAAATTTTGAACAAAGTTAATTCGTTTTAATGCCTGCTTATGATTCAAGAAATTTCAGAGTTGTTTGAGTATTGTACCTGGAGCAATGTAGCCATAAGACCCTGCAAACCACACGTGCGAATTGCTAGTCAAAGAGTCGAGATTCTCTGTGATGGCTTTTGCAAGCCCAAAATCACCCAAATGGGCATTCATGTTCCCGTCTAGAAGAACATTTGCTGACTTGATATCTCGGTGAATGATTTTAGGCACACAATCATGGTGAAGGTACTCCAAACCCTGAGCTAACCCAATCGCAATCTTCAATCTAGCCTCCCAGTCAAGATTCTTCTTTTTCTTGTTGTTTCCTGGTTCCTGGTGCAACCAATCGTATACACTCCCGTTCTCCATGTACTCGTATATTAACAGGTTTGATCCAGCTCCACGGTTGCTGCAGTACCCTAATAACTTCACTAACCGCCTGTGTTTTATCCGACCGATTGTATTCACTTCTCTTGCAAAACTCTTATCAAGAAACGTGTCGTCTTTCCATGGTATTCTCTTGATGGCTACTATTTCACCTGTAAGAAATTCAGCTCTGTAGATTGTTCCTGACCCGCCTGACCCAATTATGAACTCATCACTTAGATTGTTTGTGGCCTCCATAATGTCTTCCCATCTGAAATCACTTCTGACCGAACCCCGTTTGAAAAAGAGCGGCCTTCTTTGTGCTCGAGACGAAAACGAGGAAGAATAGTAAGTGCTGGACCCTTCTCGTTCTCCAGCTCTTATGAATCCCGACCTGTTTCTTCTGAAGAATAAGAGGGCTGTGAGAAACAGCAGCCCAATTGCAGCTATGGTAGATACAGCTGAGATTGCAATAATAGATGCTTGACTCAACCCGTTTTGTTGTCGGTGTTTGGAGGCGCGACAATGATCCAGAGGAGGCCCGCAAAGAAGTACATTCCCGACAAATGAGTCGATCGGTAAGTCGGAATAATCATCATCTAATTTTCCCTCAAGATTGTTGTAAGAGAGGTTAAGTCTGCCCAAACTACTCATCTGACTGAGCTCCCGTGGTACAGGTCCTGTTAATGCATTGTGAGAGAGGTCGAGCACCTCGAGTTTCGATAGTGTCCCGAGGGATACCGGGATGCTTCCGGTCAGGTTATTGTAACTGAGGTCTAAAACACTTTGTAGATTCTTTAACTGTCCAATTTGGACTGGGATTACGCCGCTAAAATTGTTGCTCGAGAGCTGGATCTCATACAGCTTGCTTAAGTGCCCAATAGCTTCCGGGATTTGTCCCGAAAGTTGATTCTTGTTCAACTTTAGCACGTTGATAGACGAAAGCTTGCTGATTTCTTTCGGGAGGTTCCCGTTGATCGAATTGGCATCAAGTGAAAGCACTAAAAGTTTCGAGCAGTTGAATAAGTTCAATGGAAGAGAGCCCGTAAACTTGTTGGATGAGAGCTTCAACTCACCCAACAGGGGCAAGTTTCCAAGCCATGATGGGATCGAACCCGAAAGAAGGTTGTTATCGAGATCGATGTGAGTTAGCTCTTTACACATCGAAAGCTCACGAGGTAAAGAACCCGAGAGCAGATTGCTCGACAAATCCAAGAGCGACAATTCTCGTATTTTACCGAATGCAGACGGGATTCTTCCTGTCAGTCGGTTTCTCCCGAGCCTAAGCCTTTGAAGAGACGGCGAATTCCCGAACTCGGACGGAATCTCACCGTCGAATTCGTTGTTGCTGACATCAAACGAGAGAAACAAACCCGAGCTACACAAAGGAGCAATGCTACCATTTAATTTGTTGTTGGACAGATTTATTCTCGTTAAATTGGCAATGTTGGTTAGCTCTATTGGGAGATTGCCTTGTAGAGAGTTATTATAAAGCATGAGCTGTTCTAACGATCTCAGGTACCCAAATGTTGCCGGAATTCCACCGGTGAGACGGTTGTCCGCCAGGTCTATGATTGTAAGCTGATGGCAGTTCCCGAAAGTCGCCGGAATCTCGCCGGAGAGATCGTTCTGTCTCAGGTGAATGAAATTCAACTGGCTGAGTCTCCCAACAGTAATGGGAATTTCACCATTGAAATGGTTTCCGTAGAAATCAATCATTTGTAAGCTGGAGCAGTTGCCGATCTCCAACGGAATTCTTCCCGACAGCTGATTCTCGTACAGAAATAGAATCTGAAGCTTCTGAAGCATTCCAATTTCTTTCGGTAATTCTCCGTGCAACTTGTTCTGAAACAATGTTAACGTTTCAAGATTACTGAGATTGGCTATGGCCGGAGGAATTGAACCGGTTAATGTATTGTTGTTGAGCGAGATATCCGTCAAATTGATTAAATCGAAAAGCTCAATCGGTATCGACCCGTTGAGTGTGTTATTCGACAAATCAAGCTGTTTCAACGACGAACAATCTCCCAATTCTCTAGGTATTTCGCCAGAAATCATATTCTGCGCAATCATCAGATGTTCCAAAGTTTTGTTACCGTTAGCACATATACTTTTAGGGATCGTACCAGAAAGACTGTTGTTTGACAGTACGAGGTAAACCAGCTGACTCATTTCCCCCAGTTCTCCAGGGACTTCACCGGTTAACTGATTTGCTGATAAATCAAGATTCCATACATTCCCAAGCTCCGCCATTGATTTGGGTATCTTCCCTTCGAGCGAATTTCCAAGTAAATTCAGGTATTCAAGACTGTTCAACTCGCCGATTCTGCTTGGTATCTCGCCGGAAAGACTGTTATTAGCAAGATTCAGCGTTCTGAGGTTCTTGAGATCACACAATTCATCCGGGATCGAACCGTTAAAGTTGTTAACCGCAGCCGTGAAAGACACCAAATTCGAACAGTTTCCGAGCTCCGGCGGGATTGGGCCGTTCAATTCGTTTTCTTGTATAACCAAATTCTCGAGTTTGCTTAGTTTTCCGAGCTCCGGAGGTATTGGTCCGGAGAGATAACAAGAGGCCAAACCAAGGACAACCAAGTTTGGGAGATTACCGACGGAAGGTGGGATAGGGCCGGTGAGTTGGTTGTCGCCAATACGGAGTACTTGAAGGCTGGAGAGAGAACCAAGCTCTGCCGGAATGCGGCCGGAAAGTTGGTTGGAAAAGAGGAGGAGTGAAGACAAGGAAGTGAGAGTAGAGATATTAGGTGGGATGGGACCAGATAGCTGATTAGATGAAAGATCAAGGTGGATTAGGTTCTGTAGAAGTGAAATCGACGGTGAGATTGAGCCACCGAGGGAACAACCGGAAAGATTAAGACCCACCACCTGAGATAACCTCCCGTCGCAAATAATACCAGTCCAGTTACAAAAACTCTGGTTTTTCTCCGACCAATCTCCGAGAACATTTTGCGGGTCTTCAGTAAACGATCTTTTCACCTCCAGAAGAACTTTTAAACTCGTAGCAGAATCCAAATTCTCAGACTCAACATGCCCAAAAAACAAGAAAGAACAACCAACCAAAAACAGAGCAAGAAATTGTAACACGTGTTTCGCCATGGATTCTCAACCAAGCAAAACAGAACGATTATCTTATGTAGTTTATGGATGATTATTTATGTTCATGGAGGAATTAGGAAGAAAAAGCTTGGTGGGGTGTGTTAATGGTGGAAAAATTAAAACTTGTGAGTTGTCAGAGAAGCAGTGCATGGAGAGACGGAGCTATGATTTACGTGCAAGTTTTTGGGGAATTGCAGAGGTATAAAGGCAAGAGATAATAAAAAGAAAGAGAGAGAAATGGGTGGTTTCAGAAATCAGAAACATCATTAATGGCCACCGTAGCTTCTGACCATTCACAGACAACAACAGATTGAAATTGGGAATCAGAAGTATCTGGTGAGGTTTTAATTAAGTTGGTTATCAGCATATTTAGAGGGTTGGGTTTGAATTTGCAGAAAAAAGGTCAACAATTGCAGCAGTTTAAGAAGAAGGAAGAAGAAGAAGAAGAAAGGGGAGTGAGTGAGTATGGTTCGCTTTTGTTTTGTTAGAAAGCGTTCGAAAGTGATTGGTTGAGTTTCCATAATCTGCATGCTACTTGAAATTGGAACAGTTTTACAAAGTCAAAATAGGGTCCACTCTCTGGATAACAAATGAACCGTGATTTTGACCAAATAACAATGAACTTGAATCCTATTGAAGACCAACTTTACATAACATCATCTAATTCGTCACTAGTTATATAAAAATGTTGGAACTGAGGACCATCTCTTTGGTACCGATTTAAAACCTGTCCGGTCTCAAATTATTCTATAGCTTTTGGTCGAGTTATTCGAGTTTCTTTGGTACCGATTTAAAACCTGTCCGGTCTCAAACTATTCTATAGCTTTTGGTCGAGTTATTCGAGTTTCTTTGGTACTGATTTAAAACCTGTCCGGTCTCAAACTATTCTATAGCTTTTGGTCGAGTTTTTGAGTTATATTCAAGATGAAATATTTTCAGTTTGTGGACATCTCACTTGATGGGGTTTCAACTTTCAATATAGTTTGTCGGTTTTATCGGTTTGGATCGAGTTTTGCTAACCTTATTTTTAATGTTTTTGTATCATATTCATTGGTTAGATGTCACACAGTTAATTGAAATGTGTGTGTATGTTTTTTTTTTTGCTTTTGGGGTCCTTTATGATACAATTATGATTAGTTGATTAGATAGAGATTAGTTTAAGGGGAAAAAGCAAGAAAATAAAGTATTATGCTCCTTTTGGTACAAATTTGAGTTATTGGGGTTGAGCCAACCAATCCTTTTGTCCCTTTTAAACTCCATTGACTATTTACCAAAAGTCCAAAAGTTAATGCTTTATTTAAGTTTGCTTCTTTTATCCATATTCACCAACCTTGTGCTTTTGAGTTGTTTTTAACCTTCGGTTGGTTTTTTATAACCCTAGCTATGTCTCTCCAGTCACATATTTCAATTACACCAACTTAGTTACCGATAAAACATGAAAACTTTGATCCAATTGCAATATAACTAAATTACTAGATACGATAATTGTAATAGTGATTTCTTTTATATCTTTGAAATAAGAGATTGTTGGAAGAAAATCAAGAGATTGTATTGGTTGTGTAGCAATAGAAAGTTGTTATTCTTTTATCTCTTTTTTTACACTTGTACTATAAATATTTGTGAATATACATCTCACCATCTATGGTGAATTTTACAAAATCCCGACATGGTATCAACCTAAATCGATGTCTTTTCATCTATTCTTCTATGTCTATCACCATGGTTGCTGGTGATGTTACCACTAATGGCTCCCCCCCCCCCCCCCTCTAGTCACCTTTCTCCGAATACTCACCATCAAACTCTTATATTCGAAGCACTTGCTATCGCATAACATGTCTTTCCTTTACTCTCTCTCTCTCTCTCTGAACCGGTTATGTTGATGACTGTATCACTCTTTCGTCTTTCTACCTTGATAACAACAGACACTTCATCTCTTAATCTCAGTTATTTAACTCGACAAGAGTTACATTAGCGTGCCCTTATTATCCTTTGGTTCTCTCTTATGAAGAAGTCATCGTTGAGGTTTTTGTTTAAAAACCTCTAGTGAAATACGGTGTGCTCTTGACATAGTTTAGAGTTACGAATATATTGAAAGTATGCGTAAGATGTGTGATTCTCTTTCTCAGTTACAAAAAGGTAACTTTTGTTAGTGATTATGGTCACAACATCAAGTTAATTGTGATCAACTATAGGTAGAGGTGGCAAAACGGGCAGGTTTGGTCCGATTGGGTAGCGAGTCGGAACGGTTCGGGTCAAAACGGAATTTTTTTGAAAAGGTATAAAACGGGTTCGGGTCAGAATGGGTCCGAATCCAGGTTAGAGCGGGTTCTGGTCTGAACGGGCCGGAAAAAACTTGAGATCCAGTAACTACTAAAGAAACTCTTAACTTCTTAACAAACAATTTGTTACATGGGATGTGTTGGACCTACACGGCCTCCCTTAACCTACACGGCCAGTGTTCACCCTACACTGCCTCCTACACGGCCTCCCTTAACCTACACGGCTCGTGTTCAGACCTACACGGCCTGTGTTACCCTACATGACATGTGTAACACCGTACTTTTTTAAAAACAAATTACCACGAGCGGAAGCTAATTATATTTGTAAACCAAAGGTAACTACAAACTTTCATAATGTTATAATTACAAAATACTATTACGGTGTTAATTTACAAACAGGCTCTAACAAAATCTTGGAAATCAGAGTTGTGGTCCGTCCATATTCCCAACCTTCCATAAAAACCAACTTACAAAAGTTAATCTGCAAAACAAACTAGTGGGGAATTAACACAAAGCTAAGTGAGGGAACCAACATCTAAGCACATACAAAACAATCAATCCAAACACATAAAGCTCATCAGTCAAAGAGAACCGGCGGTGATGCAACAACCCAAAACCAAGATCGGCCACCAAAATCAAGGTTCACAGTTGCAATCACCCTTAACCAAGGTCGGCCATCAAAACCAAGGTTTACCGATAGCTCTGCTACTTGGATAACAATACCAGCACCCTTGATTGCAACAAATGCAACTCAAGATTTGATACGGTAAATCCCTAAGCAAAAGCCCAGCCGCCCCGCTAAAGCTGATCTCTCATCCAAACACATATACAGTTATTCATAACACAATAACTATCAGACTATCATATCCTGCATATCCGAAGATATCAATCCACTCACCAAAGTCTTCCAACTCTGACCACTCAGTAATCTATTTACCGAGTCTTGTCACCTCCTGAGAAGACAATTACAAATCAGTATTTGCTTACTAATGCTCAATAAGCATAATACTACAATTATCATATATGTACATAAAATCAGCAAGTACACATATCTGCATATCACATGTATCAATAATCTACAAATACATATTCATCAAGTATTCGTATACCCGAATTCACCATCATTAATACTAACTGTAAATCTCGTGAATTACTCCAATTCCTTAGCTTAAGCAATTCATGAACTTTATCTCACACACTTGATCCAATGTTCAATTTAGTTTATCAATATCATCAAGATGTTCTAAGTTCAATCCGAGCAATGGCTAAATCCGATAGAATTCCAAATCCGAGACTAAGCACACTCTGAAATATTCAATTCCGAGAAAAGGTCAAACCCGATTAAACCACAATCCGATAAATAGTTCAAATCCGAGAAAAGGCAATTCCTAGTGTTTAGTCGGATTCCGATCAAACTCAATTCCGAGTAAAGTGTTAGGGAGAATTCTATAAACCTTTCTGTCGGATTTCACCAAATCCGATTAAACCTATCGGATTCCGACTCATTCAGTCGGATAACACCAAATCCGATTAAGTCTTCTCGGAATCCGATCACTTCAGTCGGATTTCACCAATCCGACTGATTCAATCCTCAAATCCGATTGATTCATCATCCAGAATCCGATTAAATCAAACTTTAGATTTCTAACTTTAATTCTAACTGAAATCAAACATGCATACCTTCATACTTTCCAGAAATGATTATAAGCATATTATAAACATATTTAAACATCAATCTCTAGCATGCAACAACCTAAGATCATCAATTCATCATATAAAGCATTTAATCGGAATTCATAAATAAAGTTCTATAAAACCGAGATTATCATCAATTAACATAATGTTACTGAAATCTAACCTTCTTATGATGTTAAGAACTCAGTTACTAATTGCAAACAAGATCAATTGCCAACTATAGAATTCCTTTTCTTCTTCTTCTTGTTCGGCCGAGAGACACAAAAACCCACACACACACACTCAATGTTTATTTTCAAAAGAAAAAGAGGGTATGGGCTAGAAATGGTGACATAGTGGCGTGGTGAAGTAAACAAAAGGACATCATCATCATCATATCCATCTTCATTTATTTAATTATCATATTCTAATTAAAATAATAACATTATAAACAATAATACAATCAATAATAAATATCACATAATAATAACAATTCAATTAATCAAACTTAAAATCCAATTCAATTAAGTTAATTACATTAATTATACTAGGCCATATTAGGGGGTGTTACAACATGTGTTTAGTCTACGTGGCCTCCAATTTGCAACATCAGTTCGCCGGAAACTCATTGTTTTCCGGCTAGAACCCATTTAATCCATAACTGCAACATTTTTAGTAAGATATTATCTGACATCTAGAAACTCTAATAAACATCAAAGTGACACTATTTGATCATTAAAACACTATCTAAAGTCAATTTGACCTAATTTTCACTTTAATCTTTCTAGAACAATAAAAGATGATGAAAAATACCTACTTGATGGAGGAGATGGTTTAATTAATCACTTGAATCACAAGAATATTAACTCTTATCTCAAATCCTTTATTTCTTGATCCTTCCTTCTCAAAGAAATTTCAAGTATGTATGTATGTGTGTTTGTAGAAACAAGAATGAAGAAGAGAAAGAAGAAAACAGAGAAAAAAGGGGAGGTTGCCAACCTTGGGTCGGTGGTCTAGTGGGTATCTGCTCCCTTTTCCGACTTACAACTCATCTGTTATTCAAAAATCTTAACGGGGATATATTTGGAATTATTATTTTAAACCATTTTATAATTTATGATTTCTATTCACTTTCCTCAACTTTTATTCATTAATTATTCTACATATGTTTCATTTGGGGTGTTACAATGCTTCTACATACATGTTTCATTTGTAGTCGGACCAATACATCTCAATTCATTTTCATATGTGACTTATGTGTTGTTTAACTCACAGTCTACGTCGATGACATCATTCTTATCACCAACTGTTCTCTTTTCATTCAAAATGTTATCTCTCAACTTCAGTTCACACTGAATTCATTGTCATACGTGCCTTATGTGTTGTTAAATCACTTGTAGTCACACCGACGCATCCCATTCATTTACACACGTGACTTATGTGTTGTTTAACTCACAGTCTACAAATCCTCAGCCAATCCAAGTATGCTTATGACATTCTCAATTGCATCAAGATACTTGAGTCTAAACCCTTTGCCACTCCTATTGCTACTCATATTCAAATTTTCCGCAAAAGGATCTTCTTTTTAGTCTCCCTCTATATCATTCTCTTGTTTATGCACTCCAGTACTTTACTATCGCTCGACTTGTTTATGCACTGCAGTACTTAACTACCACTCAACTTGCCATGTATTATGTTGTATATCAAGCGAGCCAGTTTCTTCACGCCTTAACTAAATATTAATTTCAAACAATATAGAGGATTCTTCGCGACATTAAGGTTACACACACGTACGATCTCTCATTTCATTATTTCCTAATACCATCTCTTATTCTAACTGACACTATACTTATGGTGATTCTATCCTTCTTGGTGTGAACCCTGTTTTTTGGAGTGCGGAGAAACACCTCGATCTAGTTGTGAATATGAGTATGAAACTTGCAAATAATATGGTCGATATTGTGTGTGTTAATCACCTCCTTCGTCAACGTTACGTTTTACCTCCTGATCGACCAACCATTCTTTGTATCAATCAAAATGTTTCATTTGTAAGTCAGAATATAATCTTTCATAAATGTGTGAAATAGATTGAAATTTGTTTTAACTCAGTATTAAGCTTGTTTTATGTGGTCAATTAAACACTCCGTTTTTTTCGACTACATTGTAGTTGCCCCACATTTTTACTAAGAGTTAACCAACCTTTGTGTTGGACCATCACCTATTACCTTGAGAGAAGAAAGATTGTATACATTTGTAACATTTTTATTTTTTATTGCATATATATTATGACAAATATCAAGAAGAATTAATAGTGTCTCTTTTGTCTTTCCAGCAAAGCTTCCGGCCATAATTGTTAATAGAGTATTATTTAGGCAGAGTGACATTTGATCGGTTTTGCCAAAGCCATGGTTGCAAGTTCGAATCCTAGATCCCCTCTTTTATTTTTTTATTTTGTATCCAACCTCCTTCTTTGTTTCCATACCTTTGTTTCCCTTTTCTTTTACAAAGTTTTCTTTCACATTTTGCTTTGTTTGTTTATGGGTATTAAGATTATTATCAATATTAATTTGATTGATACTAAATCTTTGACAAAAAATTAGAAAAGTTTGAAAGTTGTTTCTTTCTTTTTTTGTTTTAATAAATATATTTTTAAACTTTTTACTGTTAAAGTTTATTACAAATGACCTTTTGCACCTTATTTATATAATAACATATAACAATCTATATTTTTAGGTAAAAACGAATTAAAAAAATCAAATGTGGTTAATAGATGAATTTAATTTATTTCTAACATAACAAATCATATAGCAAATTATGAGTACTAAAAAAATGATAGATGAATTCCTTTTTGTTCTAATATGTGGAATCACTTTATTTATATAAGTCGAATTAGACTTTTACAACATGTCACATATATATTATAAATTCCCGCCCATAACGTACATGATACAATTACCTCGTTATTAATATTTTTGAAAATAAATCTCATAAAATACTAGTGAGTCCTTGGGTATAATATCGAAAAATATTATAAAGGGTGTTTTATCTACCGTTTCGATCAACGTGTGAATAAGATGTTTATCCATTAACGATTTAATTTTTACTATAAACGTATAAATTAGAGAGTTTGTGTTTATCGTTAAAGATTACAACTTGCCAAAGCTGGTTTTGTATCGTTAAAGATTAGTTTAATAATTTTTTTTATCTCAAAACGATTATTGAGAATAAAGGTATGCAATATTTAAAGGGTCTTGTCATGAGTTATATATTTAATCAATTTTACGTGACAATAAAAAGACAAATTTAAGAAACACTGGTGATGATGCACATATGTTTAAAGTGTTTATTACACACAAATACAATATAACAACAAATTTTGAATAATTTATTACTTTCTAAAATGAATTTTTATTTTTTATCAATAAATACAATTTACGTTTATAATATATGCAATTTGTTGTATACAATATTAATCTAAACAAAGTTCAGGGTGACTTAAAATGAAATACATGAAATTGTTGTTTTCGTAGTTGATTATATCTATTGAAAAAAAAAAGTTTAATTTTATTACATACATTAATAGCTTTATACAAAATACACTGCCTCCGACTTTAGTTATAGAAAGTACGCGCATACTGCAAAACCTTGAAACTAGATGTTCAATGCAATAATGCATTTCAATTTTAAAATTAAAATGCACTTATATGAATGATAAATACTTAATTAATAAATATAAGATACCTTTACAAACACTCCAAATGAATATGACAATAATCAATCATATTTTAATTAATTCTTCAATCCAAGTACATATATATCCAACCCAAATAATTAACAACAATTCACCCTTTCAAAACAATAATAATAAAAAATCAAAAATTTCTCAAATTCGATGTTTTGTTAAATATTTAATACATAAGATAGCTCCAATTCAATTCATGGGACAGAATGTCTACTGAAGCAACCAAATTGTCAAACTATTTCATTCAAATAATATTATATCTTGCTGTCCTTGTACAATAGTCTATATCATCCAGATATTTTGAAATTGTTACACTAACTAGCTTGGGCCTGCTGACCGACCCGACCCGTTCCGTTAGAATTAGGTGGCTTTTCGGTTATTTACTTTGTTGATTCGATATCTACAGAAGCATGTGACTGGTAACAGAATAAAAGAGGAGTTCATAAGTAGTAATAAGAATCTGAGTGGATAGAAAAGGGTTGATCTTGCTACTCTTACTGTAAATGCAAGTTACCCACCCTTGGTCATCTTAATTGGAGTTTTAGCTTACACATGCATGCATCACCATGGACCATGGTCCACAGGCGCTTCCTAACACACATATATAGATATCTATATGTATACTTGTTTTTGCAGATATCACCGTTACTGATATAAGACATGTATATAAAAATATAGGTCATTCCGAAACATCGGCCCTGTGTTTAGAGACAACCCAGATCGACCACTTGTTCACTTGCATATCAGCAATATATATGCCACAAATAATAGCCTCTTCAAACTAGTGTACTTCAACAAAAGATTCAACAGTTCATATGTGTACAGTGTACGTTATCAATTCATCAGAAATCATAAATTTTAATTATATAAAATTGGGTTCGCATTACTCATATATATCTATCTATCTATATCTATATTATCTATATATAAAAGACATGCAAATTTTCCAAAATTAACTATAAATTGAATCTTAATTAACCAATCACAACCTTCAATTTCAAAATTATTTCATTCTCAAAACAATTTTGGAAAGATTAAAAATCGTGGATAGGAGAAATTTGAATTCAATGAGGGGGTTTTTAGAAAATGTGAGGGGGTTTTATAAAAATTGTATACTAATGTATGTTTAGTAACTAGTGATATATTTTGTTTAGAGAAAAAATAATTATATATTTACGACCGTCTCATTTTTATTTACGTTTTGGTATAAATTTTATTGTAATATGACACTTTTTTGAAATTAGTATATTCTCATCACAAATGTGATATTTCATTTACTGCATATGAAAATTCTAATATCTCAAATACACTTTCGAAATATCCGTACGTATACGGGTCAATAAACTAGTTACATATAAATAAGTATGACAATTATCTATAAATAAGTATGACAATTGTTTTCTTCCTAAGACAGACCTGATTATGAAATTTGAACTTTAAACCTCTGATCACAACCTTATCGCTTGGAAGATTCACGTGACGATTCATGTCATGATCATAGTTGAAATTATTATAGTAACATAAAGTTTTTTAGAATTATTTTGAATGCAATACAATATATATATACAAGTGTTGATGAACGATAAGTTTCAACTGGGGGTCATATATAGGCTTCAAACCAAAAAATTATAGAATTTTTTATGCTTACAAAGTTGCAAATTTACTTGATAAGATTACCTCATGATTATGATTGTTTCAGTACTTCTTATTTTATCGTGACTCTTGTTTTTTATTTAAGTATATATTTATTATGGCTCTCTTTATTACATTTCACACATTCAGCCCCGTTTTTTTGTGATTTTCATCAAAACCGGGTTTAAAAAGAGGGGACTGAATGTGGTTTTTGTAGTAGTGTTACAGACTTATACACATTAATTTTGTGGTGTTAATGACATACATATTTCTCTCTCTAAAATACACTTTTAAAGGTTTCTAGCCATGTTTTAAGGTTATATATATATATATATATATATATATATATATATATATATATATATATATATATATATATATATACTAGTTTATTGCCCCGTGTAAAAACATGCGGATGTTTAAAAAAAGTATAAAATTTGATAGTATGAAATTATAAGAGGTATAGTAAAATAAGTGTAATAGTGTTTCAGAAATGTTTTGAGATATTAAAATTTTCAGATAAAAATAATAAAATATCACCAAAAATTTACATATGTCAGAATTTGTAACAAAAACAATAACTAAATTTTTTGAAGTACTACTATTAATGGTAACAAAAAAATAAAAATATACTAATTTTAAAAAAGTGTCATATTACAATAATATTTATACCAAAACGTAGATAAAAATGAGACGATCGTAAATATATAATTATTTTTTCTCTAAACAACATGTATCACAAGTTACTAAACATAATTTATAAACATCATATAGTTAATTACATTAATATACAATTTTTATAAAACTCCCTCATATTTTCTTAAAAACCCCTCACATGTTTTATAAAACCCCCTTATAATTTTCATTCAGGCCCCTCCCAATTAATTTAGATTTAGAATTTGATGCCTATTAATCTTTCTTAAATTGTTTTTGAAATTGAATAATTTTGAAATTGAAGGTTGTGATTGGTTGATTGAGTTTCAATTGAATATATACTAGTTTATAGACCCGTGCACGCACGGGTATTAAAAGAAATAAATCTAAAAAATAACATAATCAAATATAAAACACGTTTTAAGTTCATAAATATGTAATTTTGTAACCATTTGGGAGCTATATTTGTTACCTCGAAGATGAAATAAACATGACTAACAAAATCATCTTCACAAATATGAAGTCACTTGAAATTAAAGATTAATCTTTTTAGCGTTTTTAATGTACATGCACATATCACATAACACTATTATAAATCATATATTCACTAATATAACAAATTCAATGAGATCATACTGATATCCGATTTTGTATTTGGTTGTTTCAACCTTTGAGACTATTTGTTTTTAATAAATTTGCTTGCTTTAAAAAATTGAGATCATCTGTTATTGACTAAGTAAACATTTGTTGAGTAAAACAATCATATAAATGGATTTAAAATGTGATTGGCTATAAAGTAATTGTTGAGTAAAACAATCATATAAATGGATTAAATACAGGATTGGCTATAATAATTGAAAAACTATAGCCATTGAATTTGATTCGCATCTAACTAATTCAACTTTGTAAAACCCTAAAAAGAAATATAATTAAATTTCATTTCATAACTAACAAACTTCCACTGTAATGGAAATCAAACAAACAAATGTATCGAACTTTTGGAAACTTTGGTTCATATGATTTCACAAGGCCGGTCCAATATGACAAGTTCACACTATATATAAAAGCTCATGTCTATTCTATCAGCCTTATTTTAAATATCCACAATTTAAGAAAATACATGTAGATTTAGTCTTTTGATAAATAATACTATCTTCATGATAAAGGTTCATTTATGAAGTAAATTATGGTGTTAACATAAGTTTACTACGTACATTCAACTCATGTAAGTTAATAACACGTATGTTTATGATTATCTCTGAGACTTTAGTAGTTTCTCCATTTTGATATGATTTTGATCAAATATTGTAATCCATTTATACCCTTGATGAAATTCTCCGATGAATGCTAATGAAAATAAATCTTTCAGATAAGCCTTGTGACTGAATTTTGAAGACCGGTTTTAATGAAATGAAGTTCAATTGATTTCTTTGGTCCATTTCTCATGCATCTTTATGTTGATACCATAATTATGAAATAGATTAAAGTTTTAATCATTTTTTGCAAAATTTCTTAGTTAATCCGGTATTCTATAACAAAAGTTATTGGTCATTGAATCCACCCTAAATCAATAGTATACTTCCATTTTACAAAAGAAGAAATGGCAACATCCTACGGATCAAATGGATCTATCTAAAATATACCAAAACACTAAGCTCATCTACATAATCCCAAATATATACACTCTGCCAAGCAAAATTCTAATGTTTTCCACTCAACTAAGTAGCATAATCTAAAAGATTACTACTCAGATGAGCATGAACCAAAAGCAAACCATTCAACTAAGTAGGATTAAACATAATCTGACCATTCAGCTCAGCAAAATCCATAAGCAACTATTTGAATCTTTCTTTAAATTTTTCACTATTAATGGATCACTTTTAGGTAAAACGGTTCATACCAGCTGCGACAATGACTCATTATCAACGACGTAAAAGGATACTACATCTTTTTATTCAACTAAACTTGAAGATTCACACTTGAGAAATAGTTCATTTAACAAACGATCAACTAAACTTGAATATTCACATTTAACAAACAGTTAATTTAAATATTAAACCCTTAGCTTCCAGTAGTTTTTAAGTCCATAACATCTCTTAGAGTTGAGAAGAGCCCCTGAACGAATGAGCTGGCTAATCTCTGCCTTCGCTTCCTCGCCACTCTGCAACCATTGTATCAATATGTTCTATTAATTCAAATTCTTTCTTGTTCAAACCTTTCATCAAATAGCTGGTATTCCAAACAGAAACTATATTATGCATATTCGCATACTTTCTATATGGTATATACTTTACCCTAGCACTTTAGGTCAGCCCACCTCGTTAGAACCATGCCAAATTTAATTGTTTTGACCGATAACCAATATTTGATTACAAGTAATAGAATTTCTATGCACGCCGAAGCGAACATAAAAAATTTACCAAGATTTTATTTCAAAAAAGAGAGACATGCTGCCGTGTTCACCGACATAGACAATGTCTTTTATTTTAAATAATTGAATGCGACACAATAAAATATACATAACCCATATTTTAACACAAGTTATAGAATTTCCATGTACTCTAAAGCTAGAAACAAAAACTTATCAATTTATAAGTTGCATTTAGACTATCATAAATATCTAACCATTTTCAATTAAATATCAAACCATTTTTCAACAAAATATGTGCCTACGTCAAGTGGGCATTCATCTTACATAAATAGGAATAAAAATTAGTCTAAATATTACTATAACTATAAGTTGATAAATGAATTTAAATGCATATCGTTAGAGTATTATGTATAACCTCTTTTGTTCTATAGCATATGAACCGAGTTTTGTTGGTTATCTTCATCCTTGCCATTAAGAATATAAAAATTACACTTTTTGTTCTATAAGCATGACATTGAGCTTGACATCAACCGTATGGCGGCTGGAAATAAAGACGACCTCACCTTCTCGTAGATGGTGTCAGTGACACCTTTCTCTTCTACTAAACTTAACCGGAGATTATAATCAATGAAGAACAACATGATGATTTCATTTGCACACACACAAAAACTCAATACGGGTTAGTATAAAAAGAGACCAATGTGCATAAAGAACAAATATGCATTGTGTTCCTACTATACAGTAAACACAAAACACATTTCAACATCCAACCAAGAGCTCCCCCAAAAAAAATTTAGATAGGTAAAATTATAGATCTCAAGTAAAAGGAAAATGAGTCAAACTCAAATGGATTAACCATGTCAAAACCTGCCCAAAGTGTTCTAAAAACAACTGGTAGGTGGACCAATTAGTATAATAAAACAACTTATGATATAACTTGTGGATATTGTTTTTTCAATGACAATTCCCAGCAAGATCTCAAAAATTGAAGTGTGGGTTTGCCTCTAACAGAGTAGAAATAGAGAGTGAATAACTACACACTTAAAACCTTATTTTTCTAGTGACATCGGTTTCTGGAGGTGTTTGTACATACAAAATAAATACTAATTTTTGTCTTGGCTCGTGGTTTTCAATTTGAAAAAACCAACCAAAAACAAAATGAGAAACTCGGAAGTGAAGGCATCTTCTATAAGGAGATCTTAATAAGCAGGGGACCATAACAATGTAACACTCATACTGTGAACAATTCTCATGTCCTTTAGTCACAAAAATAAGCATATTTCATGATAAGCTCACTAATTTAAACTATAAGAAACAGATATAATTACCTTTTGACACTAATTCAAACTATAAGAAATTGAAAAAATTACCTTTTGATCTTTAGATATCAGTATTGACATGAATATATAATTACCTTTTGACACTAATTCAAACTATAAGAAATTGAAAAAAATTATCTTTTGATCTTTAGATATCAGTATTGACATGAATATATGATAGTGGTGATACATGAATATATTGAAAAAATCAAAGCACAAAGCAAATGAGGTTGAATAATATAACTCATGAAAGTGTCTGTACAATTAATCAGGTTGAATAATCACAAAACCCAAATACATGGCACCAAATCCAACTTCTTCTAACATATTAATAATAGTCATTGAAGAAAAAGACTTTGCAGGTGAATCGTAATCAGTTTACTTAAGAATATGCTCACACATTCTATTCACGAATACAAACATAAACTAAATTGAGGTAGATAGAAAACTAAATTAGATATTTCTTCATTAGGATGAATGAAATCATGAAAAGTAACAAAACCTTACCACCAATATCAGCAAGAGGTTAGGTAAATATTTTATCACTTGTTTGAATCACCATCATTTCAATAGTCCCCTCTTTATGTCAATTCAATACTTGAATAGATGAATTTACCATGTCTCATAATCTGGTACATGATCATGAATGAAATTCCCACATACATTAATTGATTTCATACATGATTTAGCATAAAATACTTCACAATCATATGTGAATCATGAATAGGAAGTACGAAAAACTTCAAACAAATAACTAAAGTATCTACTATGGATAGAATGATTGAGTAGAAAACCTTATGTTGGTAAACTGAAGTAACAGCGACATTGAAGATCAAGTTTCTTACTTTCTTACCCTTAAGAAACAAAAACCGAAAAGCAAAATTCAATTAGGCTTGACCAAAATCATGTAATGCGGCAAAAAAACATATTATTGAGCAACAGAAACATAGAAGCAAAAACACTATTTTTTATCATATAATATTTGTTAAGGTGATTATTGAACACAAATATAAAATAAAAGATGGTCTTCACTTTAGGTCAGCCCACCTCGTTATAAAATAAAAATCTGATATCAAATAAAAAGTGTTTCAAATCTAATGATCACATATAAACAAATATTTCTGAGACCGTAACGATTAAAAAATCACATTTCATAGTGCTGCATTGCATCAAATATGGGTTATAAGCTAATCAAATTAGCATTCAATCTGCGTGCTTCCACAATTAGTAATCACAAAAAAAGAAAAAAAAATTGCCCATCAAGAATCGATGTAGCTCAAATTTAACCATTTACCAAGAACCCAGAAATTGTAATTTCCTTATATTGGATCTATGAGGCAATTGAACAAACCACTCATGTGCGAGTTTATCATGCTTTGGGAAGCTTCATGTTTTAAACTCATTTGTAGCAGTACGACTGTTGTTCTTTATAATTTAAGCAGAAACTTCTAATATACAAAGATGCAAAATATAAATTTCTTACTTATATTCTTAGATCTTAGAATATAAACCTCTTGTTTAACCTTGATGTTCAAAGAAAAGGATACCAAGAACTACATGAAAAAAAGGGAAATAGGTTATATAATGCATAGATTCAAAATCTGAGAATGGAATAGACGCCTATTACCTGAATTAGAGAGCCGATGTTGAAGATTTTAGGGCTTCTTGGAATGGATTGTAAAACGAAAAAGGCTGAATGAAAGCAAATAAAGAGACGGGTTACAATCACGATTTGTGCAGTCGACTTTCAAAAAACCTTTTTCGTATTTACAGATAAGGTTAGAATATAAACCCTGAAACATAAAGCTTCGATGAAACTAACCTGAAGATGAAGAATCCAGCACTGAAGATGAAGAATCCAGCACTGAATCGCAATGCAAAGAAATCGCAATGCAAAGAGCGATGAAGTTAGGGTTTTCGTAGGTGGAGGAACGGCGATGAAGTTAGGGTTTTCGTAGGAGGAGCAGAGAAACGTATTATAGCAGCGTCTTAGGAAAGGAAGCTGGGTATCGGGTTTAGAAAGATCCGTATTCAAATCTGACCTGCGTGTAAACGATGGAACGGGGCTTTCTAAAATTGTTTTCCAAATTAAGAGAATTCTGAAATTGAAGCCTGTGATTGGTCAATTGAGTTTTATTAAATGGTTAATTTTAGAAAAAAGGTAAGCCTCTTATATATATATATATATATATATATATATATATATATATATATATATATATATAAATTGGATCAATAAAGAACAATATGTTAAACAAAAAACCTAAAAAACCAATCTGGACCTTTGGATCATCAAAATCAATGGATGAGATTGATCGGTGGCAAAACTGTAATTATTATGTATTAATTTAGGAAGGATATGGCAAAAATGTAATTATCCACACCCAAACCCACGATTTTTTTTTAAAAAAACCACCAAAAACTTTAAATTGCCATAACTTTTTAAGTTTTGAGAATTTAATCAAAAAAATTATACAATTCTTTTAGTTTTTTAATCCTCTTTCAAACAAGATCACTCTTCCTATACTTTTTTAAAAATTTTTTGAAAATAAATTTTTTTTTGCATTTTGGCAGCTGCGCAGGAAAAACATCTTTTTTTTTTGCATTTTGGCAGCTCGTCGCTAATGAGCTGAATGTCGTAGCTAATGAGCTGAATGTCGTCGCTAATGAGCTGAATGTCGTAGCAAAATGTTCGTCTCAGATCAGAAATTAGCGACGATCAATTTTTTTTTTGCGTTTTTCGTTTTTGCATTTTGTATGTTTATACGGATTTATGTTCTACATTCTGTATGTTTTTTGCATTCTGCATTCTGCATGTTTTTTGCATTTTGTATTCTTCATGTTTTTTGCATTTCTGCATTCTGCATGTTTTTTGCATTTTGCAATCTTCCATTCTGCATGTTTTTTGCATTCTGCATTCTTCATTCTGCATATTTTTTGCATTTTGCATTCTGCATGTTTTTGCATTCTGCATGATTTTTTGCATTTTGCATTCTTCATTCTTCATGTTTTTTGCATTTTGCATTCTGCATGTTTTTGCATTCTGCATTCTCCATTCTGCATGATTTTTTGCATTTTGCATTTAATATGAACACAACTTTAAATGCAAATTTTGCATTTTGAAAAAAAAAGTTTCTGAAGCCTGGTCTTGTTTGAAAGAGGACGAAAAACTGAATCTAACGGTATAATTTTTTTGTTAAAATTCTTAAAAACGAACGAGTTATGATCATTTAAAGTAATTTTGGTTTTTTTTAAAGTTTGTTGGGGGTTTTGGGTGCTGTAGGCGCCGATTTTTTTTTATTTTATTTCCTTTTTTGCCCTTAAAGATTGTGCCACGTGTAATCACAAGGGAGATTCTTTATATATATATATATATAAGCAGGGGCGGACCTTCTTGGTAGCCCAAGGTGGCCCATGCAACCCCTCAACTTTATCAAATTAATATTAGTATTTTCTAATTTTTTTCTAAAAATATAGAAATGCAACCCAAGTGCAACCCCTAGCGTTTTTTTCTGGGTCCGCCTCTGTATATAAGCCTACAATTTGGTGTTCTTGTTATCTTGTATGGTGGTTTCTAACTGTAAGATAATATGACTCCTCAACTAATCACATTATATAAATAGAGTACAAATGGTGAAACCCTAATGGACCTGGGCCCTAATCTAATGAACTCAATATACTTACTAATACTTCCCCGCAGTTTGAGCGGAGGTGAATACAAAGACTCAAACTGGAATACAAAATAAAAACAAGATAATGCAATATGTAAATACTAATAACTAATAATTAAAATTGAATGGCAGAATGGTAGGGGCGGCGCCGGAACAGAGTTTTCTTTTCTTTTCTTTCTTTTTTACTTTTTTCTTTTTTCTTTTTTTGAAGGGAAAAGATGTATGTAGAGAGGATAACTTAGAGCTTGATGACGTACCTATGTCCAGGCCCAAGAAGATACTGAAGGGCCTGCCAGTAACGTCTTCCCAACGTTATAAGGACAAGTCTAGCCCAGGCCTGGCTTAATCCAGGATCACCTGTTGCAGGTCAATCAAGTATCCATCATAAAGTAGTCACAGGCCTGGCGTGCTTAACAACATTATTACAAGTCCTTTCGCTCACGGCAGGTCCTGCCTCACAACACATCATACTACAGGTAAGCCCTGGAGTGAACCACTACAACCTGGCTACAACTCTTACACGTGTCTTAAGGTCACAGGCCCGAGCAAGTGTGCCATGTCTGTGCTAAGACATGCGTAGGCTCGCTGTGATTTGCTGACACATAGTGGGGAGCAAATCACCTTTACAGTATAAAGGTACTGTCAACAACCCCACGATTGGCTGACACATAGTGGGGAGTAAATCACCTTTACAATATAAAGGTACTGTCAACAACCCCACGATTGTCTGACACATAATGGGGAGTAAACCCCCTTTACTGTGGAAAGGTACACACTTTCTAATTTCTCACAGGAGATTGTGACACTTGTCACTCATCTCAACGGTCCGCTCAAGAGAGCCCTCGACTATAAGTAGGAGATAACCGTCTCCTACCAAGGTATGCACCTTTCACAACCTAAACACTCTACTCTAAGCTCTTTACCATTACTATGGCTAACTTGAGCGTCGGAGCGGCTTACAGGGCTTGGCCCCTGTAAGTTCTCTAACGTAGTATTTCCTTTGTTTTGTAGGTCTCATCCTTCAACAAAACTCCCTTTCAAAGTTAATCCGATACTTTGTATGTTAACCTTGTACTTGTTCACTTTACGAGTAAACAAAGCTGGAAAAGAACAAAGAGAGATAGAGAGATGAGGAGCTAGCCGGAGTAGAGAAGAAGTCCGGCGATGACGGCGCCGGAGAATTTTAGGGTTCCGGCGAAGTGTTTTTTTTTCTGAAAGCAGATGATAGAAGATATGAAACAATGAGATTTGAAGAAACAGATATGTATGTATGCATAGAATGAAAAGAGATCAGAGAATAAAATGAGCAAAACTGAAGAAGATAGACCGGGGGCGGCAAAGCGGCAGAAGAAGAATCGGCCGCAGGTTGGCGGCGGCACGTCGGCAGCGGAAGTTTTTTTTAATAAGATATATGTAGGGAGATGTATGAAGATTGAAGGGTGGCCGGAAAAGGTAAGGCCGGCCGGAAAATAGAGGGGATGCAAGAGATAGCTAATGAGAGAATGCAAATCCGGCGGAGGCGGCGCCGGAAAAATTAAGGTTCCGGCGGGAGGAAATAGTAGAGTCTGGCTCTGATACCATGTAAGATAATATGACTCCTCAACTAATCACATTACGTGAAATCATATAAATAGAGTACAAATGGTGAAACTCTAATGGGCCTGGGCCTAATCTAATGGACTCGATATACCTACTAATACTAACCACGAAGCTTTGAGTCTTGAACTATGGGGAAATCACCTAGAAGTTGTGAGTTTTTAATGAACATTTACATATGAAAATGAAGAACCCTAAAAAGCAAAAAAAATGAAAACTTGTTGCGTATAATAGTAAAATTTTAAAAGAGGTGAAATACCATGTTTAACATAATTAAGTTTAAAAAATATTATGTTAACTGTTTACTGTCATTCTTTTGTTTTGACTAATGATATACAAATTAGCGTAGTAATAATAAATTTATACAAAAATTGTGAGAGTTTATGACTAAAATAGGGAGATTAAAAAAATTATTTATTACATTATGGTTGTTTTGAAAATATTTACTAAAATGGTGTTAGTATATCCAAACACCCCCTTAAAACCATTTCTAGGCAAACCAAACACATTTTAAATCACTTTCAACTCTTTCTCTTCCTACTTCGCCGGAACCTTAGCCGCCGCCACCGGAACCCTAGCTGACGCCGCCACCATCGCCGGAACCCTAGCTGCCGCCATCCTCAAAACAACCTTCTCCCGCCTTTGTATTCATCGGCGATATCAACACCGTCGAAAACGATGGTGGCGGGAGGGAGGAAGAGGAGAGAGAGGGCTCAAACCCGTCGATAGTGGCCGGCGAGAAGTGGCAGGCGGCACTGTGAACCGGAAGGAAAAGAGAGAGTGAAGAAGAGAAGAGAGAGGGAAGAAGAGCGTTGGCGACGAGAAAACCTCCACCGCCTCAAACCCGTCCATGGTGGCCGGCGACAAGTGGCAGGTGGCACTGTGAGCCGGAAGGAAAAAAGAGTGGAGAAGAGAAGAGATGGAAGAAGAGGAGAGAGAGGGAAGAAGAGCGTTGGCGACGAGAAAACCTCACCGCCTCAAACCCGTCCATGGTGGCCGGAGACGAGCGTCCGGCGGCAGGTGTGGCCGGCGGCAGTGTGAGCGGCGGGTTCCGGCGAGAGTAGGAAGAGAAAGAGTTAGAAAGTGATTTTGAATGTATTTGGTTTGCCTAGAGATGATTTTAAGGGGGTGTTTGGATATACTAACATTATTTTGGTAAATACTTTCAAATCAACCCTAATTTAGCAAATAATTTTTTCAATCCCTCTATTTTAATAATAAAACTTCTATTTAGAAGGCTCAATATTTTTAACTAAATATTTCTACAAGATAATTTGTCCTACATATTTTAATGGACTTATCTTAGATATTTTATATGATTTTCTAGACAATTTCTTAGTCTCGGGCCTAGATAATTGTATTAATGGATAACCCACTATTAATTGAATCATAATCCAGAATTTATTAGTTTTATATATTAAAACCCCTTTAAGAATATCTATCTCAGCAATAAAAAGGTCATTAATTACATGGTGTTTCGGCAAAAGGATCTTATATGTAATTTTTCCAAAATAATATTTGTGTTTACTAGAAATTTTATGAACAGGTTTAATATTATGTCTTTTCTCTATATGTAATTAAAAGGTGAAAAGTTATCAAAGATGTTGCTTTTAGTTAGGTGGTTTCATGCCCTAACTTATATGTTATTTTCTTGAGTTTTTAAAGAAAGAAAGTGAAGAGAAGGAAAATGAACGGGAAAGAAAGAAAAAGGAAGGAAAAATTAATTTTGTGTTCGTAAGTTGAAAGAAAAGAAAAGAAAATGGAGGAGACCCTCTTTCCGGATCATCCTACGTTTGGAAAAAAAAACATCTTAAAGAAAATAACTCAAATTCTCCCTCCTCTTTCTTAAAAAAACTCAAAAACATATCAATTTAATTATTTTCTTTCCTTCCACTCTCTTCATAAAAAAAATAACTAGAGAACAGTTACTAAAAGGCCAAGTTCAAAACGAAGCAACCATAAGGTCCTTTTTGTATACAAATAATTACCTAAAGTGTACTAAACGAGTAGCTTTTTAAATTTCTTTTAATTTTTAGTTTTTAAATTTAATAATTAGGTATAATCAAATTCTTACTTATCAAAAAATAATAATTATTTATCAGAACCGTTTATAATATTATTAATAACCTATTAACAAAAATATTTTATTTATTTATATAATTACTAATATTAAACTGTGTAATAATTTTTTAAAATTAACTACTAATACAAAAATGGCTCTACTTAGAGGAAAGTAGAAACCGGTTTGTTTAGAATTTAAACCGAGCACTTTTGTCACTGTTTTAACTTTGGGAAAACCAACTAGAAATAGAGCCCAGTTTTTTTGTGTTAAAGCCAGGTTTAAAAATCAAATTTCTAGAAAAAAATCGAATATAATCCAATTTAAAACTGTTGGTTTGAATTTGGAATTTATTAGGAAGTTTGAAGGAGTTTCTAGTAAATATACAATTTCAAAGTTGTGGTTGTAACATCTTTTTTGTCTAAAAGATTCAAAGACCAATTTGAAAGTGTTTATGTAAAATTCGTTATAAATCATAAAAAAAATGTATGAGTGGGCTTCATCTTGCATGTATATTCACATAGAAATAAATAAATTAAAAAAAAAGAATTCGGATACTAATCATGCATATTAATTGTATCGTATATTTAAACATCCAAATTTAAAATATGATTATATTCCATTGACACGAATTAATCATCATTTGTTGTATGAAAATGGAACCAATAGAATCTTGATCAAATAGTCGTCTTGCACGTTATATGAAATGAAAGTGCGCCTCACGTACAATCATATATCCACATACCATCCATATGTATATATATACAATACCTACATAACATTCATACAAATTAAACCATCATAACTCAATTGCAACTTATACACCATGAAGATTTCTACCTTAATCATCAACATTCTAGTACTAATCTCGCTTTCGGTATCGGTTTTGGCTGACGATTACTCGTCGATGGCTCTTAACGTACCGAGCATGGAAGACATCACGTCTCTCGAAGACGATCTCTCCTACTCGTTCTACCACGAGAGATGTCACGATGTTGAAGGCATTATCTATAGAAAGGTCAAAGAATGGGTCGCCAAGGACCCAACCCTAGCTCCGAGTCTCCTAAGGCTTCAATATCATGATTGCGTGGTTCGGGTAAATATATTTCTAGATAAATGATATTACGGTTTCAATTATATATTCTGTAGTCTATAAATAGTGATTAATGTAACATGTTATAACTAAGTGCCCTGACTTGTATATATAATTGGATGAGTCATCTTATACTAAACCCTAGTATCTTTTTGTAACAGGGATGTGATGCGTCCATTCTTTTGGATCATGAGGGAAGCGAGAAAACTGCGAATACTAGCAAGTCTTTAAGAGGGTTTGAAGTGATTGATGACATAAAAGCCGAGATTGAGAAAAAATGCCCGAAAACTGTTTCATGTGCAGATATCTTAACCACTGTGGCGCGTGATGCCACCGTATTAGTGGGTGGACCGTATTGGATGGTCCCTTATGGTAGGAAAGACGGTCGAGTATCGGTTGCTAATGAAGCGACAATAGTCCCCAAGGGTTCCGAAAGTGTTACCAAACTTATCGAGTTTTTCCAATCAAAGGGACTCAATGTCATCGATTTGGTTGTACTTTCAGGTAATTAATCCCAACACTAATTTGACTATGATTTTGTATTTATGTTAGAGTGCGGCTTGAAATTTGATGGTGCGAATGAATTTGTGACCCGGTAAACACTACAACAAAAAAGAGTTTATAGGACGTTTAAATATGACACTTTTTCAATAAGCGTCTCAATAACATATATAATACGAACATTTAAAAACATTCAAATAAGAAAGAGAGAGAGTCTCTTATGTCTTGTTTCTTGCTTTTCTTTGATTAAATTATATAACAATTTTATTTTTTTGACGAAAATATAACAAATGATATGCTTGGTTATCAGGTGCACATACGATTGGAAAGGCCACATGTGAGTCCGTGCAACACAGATTATACGATTACAAGGGAACAAAGAAACCTGACCCATCTTTGGATCCAAAATATTTGAACTATTTGAGGAGAAAATGCAGATGGGCTTCTGAAAATGTGAATCTTGATGGTGAAACACCAAATACATTTGACACACAATATTATCACAATCTAAAGAAGAAGATGGGCCTTTTGTCGACTGATCAATCGCTTTACTCGGACTCGAGGACTAAACCCATTGCTAATGGTTTGTCATTTGAATCCTCGCTCTTCAAAAACCAATTTGGTGTGTCGATGGCTAAGCTTTCGAGTATTCTTGACTTTACTTCTCAAGATGATGGTGAAATTCGTGTTGATTGCAAATATGTTAACCACTAAGATGAATGTCATGAGATTCATACTAAGACGATTTGTTCAACTTTGTTTGTTCCTTAACCAACTTCATATGTACGTTTGACTTGTACTCTAATCTTCATTTAAAGAGCAAATATAACTTCATATTTTATAATTAACCATTTAAATCTATGGATGTCTAGTGTATTTAATTTGGAGGGTCATGTACGATCATATTAGGATCATTTAAAGATCAACTCATTGAAGGTGTTTGCGAATATGATGAATATGAAAGTACCTAAGATAGGTGTTGCTAAAAGCATATGTTTTATTTAAGTACTTTTAAAAGATACATATAGTCTTTTTTATTTTTAATAACATATCGAACTCATCGAGCCTAAACGGTTTATTTTGTTAACCTTTTTGACTTATTTGAAAATAAAACTAAAATTACAAAGAAAATGAAGTTATAGACCGTAAAGTGAAAATAACTAAAAGAACTCTTCTTTATGACCAATTTAGTTTTGATGATCTATTTCTAAAACCAGAAAAAAAAAGTCTTTATAATTATGTTAGTTTTTAAGAAACATAGAAGTATACAATATTTTGAAACACCTTCTCACATATTATATCTTATTTACAATATTGATAGCTCTAGAAACTAGAAGCCCCAATATATAAAGGCTCTATAATAAGAAATCTTTTATAGACTCAGAGTCAACCTTAGTTCTATCATCTAAACTAAATTACCCTCAAGAGGTGTGAAACTTACTATGTTTTTGTTGAATTTGTAGTTGTCATTTTTGGACATGACAACTTTATCCTGATATTTAAAGTTTCATATGACCATGATAGTGGATAATATTAAGTAAAAACAAGGTTGTTGCAAGAATATGACTATTGAGAGAATCACAAATAGTATGTTTAGAAGAAATAACTACTAGCTGTAGCTGGAAACTGTTAGCTAATAGTTAAAAGTTATTTATTTTATTTATATGTTTGACAAATTAGCTGGTAGTTGGATATAGTGACAAATTACAAAAATAAGATGAATTTATAATATATACAATGGGCAAGCCTTATAATGAGCCTAAAATACTGTTTATAAATGGGTTTTGCTAAGTTACACACTTTATTATATATTTTTTGTTTGCATTAGATTTACCAAGTTTGCTTCTAGCTGGGCTGGTAAATGTCTCTCACCTACATTAGGGGTGGCAATCGTGTCGTGTTTGGATTGACGGGTCGTGGGTTGGCGGGTCGTGACCCGAACACGACCCATATAATTATTCGTGTCAAGATGTGTGACACGAGCTATATAAGTTGAAACATGACACGATCTGCGTAACCCATTTAAATTTACGGGTTGGCGGGTTCGCGGGTCATTCACGGGTCGGCAGGTCATAAACGGGTTGGCGGGTCATTATTTGATAGGCGAGTCAGTGGGTGTATTTTTAATAATTTTGTCCCTTGTTTGTCAAAATACAGAAGTTAAATGCAAAGTATTAAATAAAGTTCAACCCTACCTAAATAGTTTAATCCAAATACAAAAACTTGATAATTTTAGGAGCGATTAAACTACAGGTGATGAGGTCAACTTTTAGTAGTTTCAAAACGGCGAATGAACAAAAGAAGACAATAGAATTAAAACGGCGAATGAACAAAAGGAGACAATATAATTGTTTCTTATTAGGTTTAGGATGACGAAAAAATAAGATAAAAGCCAATAACCAAATAGGAAACATGAAATATATAAGATAAATAAAAAATAAAAAATATCAAAAATATATATACGGGTTGACGGGTTCAACCCGCGAACCTGCAAGCCAACCCGAACGCAACCTGTTTATTTATACGGGTTGGCGGGTCAACTCGAAAACGACCCGAACCCGTTTATGCTCAACTCAAAACCGTTTATTTGCATGTCGGGTTCGTGCCGTGTCGATAATTGCCACCCCTAAACTACATCCCTATGCTGAGGGGTTCGAATCTCTCTATGGCAATTTATTTTTTTAGTTGCTTTTTCTTTCTTTTGTTTCTATATTTTTATTTATTATTCTATTCTATTGTGTTTTATTTTTTTGTTTTATTATTTTTTAGTTTTTAATCAACAACCACATATCTTTTTTTTACTTATTTTTTCTTTAACTTTTTCTCTTTCTAAATTCTATTTTACTTCTCATTTTTTCTTTAACTTTTTATTTTACTATTTTTTTATTTTTTATAGAACAAATATATACCTTATTTCATATAATAGACTTGTAGAATTGGATCATGTAAAAGAACCATTAAAAATTTTATTTCGTTTTACTGCAGATTTTTTATGTAATCTTATATGTTATATAATTAATTAAGAATTAGCATGATGATTGTTTATTTTAACGTTAGTGATGAAAGTTACATTTAAAATTTGAGATCTTTTAAATTATTATTTAATATAAAATTTGAAGTAAATTGCCCACCCATGAATTCCTCACCCATGAATTCCTCACATGCACCCTGCCACATGCACCCTGTCACACTTGATCCACTTCACGCTCTCCATCCATGAACTTCCCTAATCCAAGGAACGGCTGAGATTGGTTCTCGCAGTTCTCGTATGAAAAACAGTTCTCGTTTGAACCGTCCCCTATATATATTATACATATGTAGGGGAGGGTTCATGCGAGAAGTGTTTTTTTTTTGCGAGATGTGCGAGAAGCACTTTTAGCCATTGATTGATTTTTGATCTTGTGGTTCACATTAATCATAATTAATATTTTTTATTTTATTCAAAAGGGTAAATTAGTAAACAAAAATATTTTCTCCCTCCTCTCTTCAATTAAATTTTTTTCCTCTAATTAAACTTTTTCATAGCTTTAGAATTTACATTAATTTATTATTAATATGGTGTATACTACTGAACACAACCCACGTTTTACAAATTATGTATATAATATTCATTAGTGAACCACATTCACTCCCAACTTACTGAAAACCATTAATAAACGTACTGAAAACCATTAATAAACGTTTTAAATAACCATCCCGCGCGGTAGTCGTCGACTAGTACAAAGGACGAAAGTGTGGGTTGCTCGTGAACCAGCGACGGCAGAGGGCACATGGCAGATGGCGGCGAGAGGCGACAAGCAGAGAGGAGATGGCATATTACCGGGCAAATGATATATTGAATGTCTTGTGTGACCTTTTTTTGACCGGCGATGGGTAGAGGGAACATGGTGGCGGCGATTGGCATCTCTCATTCTGTTGTGAAGAAGATATACGCACGGTTGGAGGGATTTATTTGAAAGCTAAAAATGAGGTAGCTGGGGTTTTATTTAGGATATAGATTTAGTGAGTAAAATAACATCCACATCCTTTTGTTATATATTTTTATTTTATTAATTTTCAAGCTAATTACAAAATAGTTATTATTCATCATAACTATTAATTAATTAAATGATCTAACGGTTTTAATAACTTCTCACACTTCTCACAAAATAAGACTTCTTACATGAACCTCAATCTACAAATATAATTCAAAACCAATTATTAAGCACACTACTCAACAATATATATCTCCTCTACCAAAAGGTGATTGCCGTCAAGACCTTCCTAGATTGGTACGTGGTGGACCATCTAAAAAGTTTAATTCAATCGGTTGTTTTAAAAATTGACAATCCAGGCTTTATCGTATGTCTCATGTTCCCAGTTTCCCATAAACAACCCAGTAATTAAACTATACTATACTACACTATATATACATTAGTGACAATCTCTAAATAATGGTTCCTTTAAATCTATAATTTAGTTCTGGGATTAATTCTTTATACATACATTAATGACAATCATTAACTTTGAAAGGTCTTACCCTAATTAGTACAAGCATATATAAAGGAGTCAAACACAATTCATTGCATGCCGGTGTACATCTAGAACGAAGTGACACGAAAAGGTAAGGTTTTTGAATCAGTAGCTATAGTAAACAATTTATAAACAAGAAATTAAACATGCCAAAAAAAAAAAAAACCTGTATCTTTAGACCCTGAAGAGAAGAACTAAAACTAGTTAAGCTAGTTACATACGATCCCATGCAAGATGATCCAAAGATCCCACATTAGAGTACATTCCACAAGGCATTAATGCAGCTTCCATTAACTCTAAGTCAATGTTACACCCATCAAATGAACTCATATCCACATTGGTTTGAGCCTGGACCACACCATGATCAGCCCTTGGATCCGAACCGTTGTTCGCAAACTCCTGATGAGCCATGATCACCCCTTGATCACACATAATCTCTGGCTGCAACATATCTTGGTACCCTTCTGGTCTTCTTATATGTTCAAAAGCTGCTTCAAGATTGTTGTTCCCAGCCCAAGATTGCACCATAGTCCCGAAATCAAGTGGATTCAATGAAGAAGATAGTGGTAACAAGATAGGCATTTTTGCAGTTTCAACTAGAGGTTGGGTCGAAAACCGCATTGTAGATTGATGATTAACATCATTCTTTGAAACAAGATTATAGTCTTGATAGTTAAGATTGGAACTTGGATGGTTTAACGAGTTTTCGTACAAATTATGACTTGTTGTAGGATCATTAGCTCGAAAAGGTTGGATCTTTTTCGCATCTTTTGTTTGTGATGAGGGGTTGTTTATAATCGAAAAAACTGGCTTTGTGGGATCAATGATTTTAGCATTATTATTATTAGCATTAAGAATTGGGATCTGATGTGGAGAAAGTAGGTTATGAGTGTTTGGATCCAAACCCTGAGAAATAAGTTTCTTCTTGATGCAAGAATTCCAAAAGTTCTTGACCTCATTATCAGTTCTACCTGGTAGATGTTTTGCAATCTGAGCCCATCTGTTCCCTAATATCCGATGAACATCGATGATCGTTCGCTCTTCTTGCTCAGTGAACGAACCCCGCCTTAGATCGGGCCTCAAGTAGTTTATCCACCTCAATCTACAACTTTTTCCACATCTTTGCAGCCCTGAATATTTAATCAAAATGAAGAAATACTATAAAACTTGAAGCCCAGATAGTGTTATACACAAGTATATGTAGACTGCATGAATGTTAAAGTTGACATGGAATTAAGATGTGATGAGAAGTACTAGCCTGCAAGTTTAGGGACAGAACTCCAGCAGCCATGGCCATGGTTAGTGATGTGTTTGATGAGTTTTTCGTCTTCTTCAGGAGACCATAACCCTCTCTTAACTTTCTGTTTGCTGCAGCAGTGATGGCCCATCCCTCAAATATCAATCTTCTTCACCTAAGGTATCTTACTATATATTATATATATTGTCAAGATGGTTACTTCTCATATTTTATTAACTAAGAGAAATCCTTTTTTATGGTCTTCTGGATTAATATTTATATATATATTCATGGAAAAGTAGTATATAAAGTATGTTTACTTTTTTGGAAAAAGATGACCAAATGGTTCTCCAAATATTTGTTATACATAAGCTAGTGTTTAGTTTAGATGAAGTGTAAGTTATATATTTGAATCATCTTAATTATATATATATATATATATATATATATATATATATATATATATATATATATATATATATATATATATATATATATATATATATATATGGGACGGTTCAAACGAGAACTGTTTTTCGTACGAGAACTGCGAGAACCAATCTCAGCAGTTCCTTGGATATGGGAAGTTCACGGATGGAGAGCGTCGAGGGGATCAAGTGTGGCAGGGTGCATGTGAGGAATTAATGGGTGGGCAATGACATTAAAGGAGGGGGAATTGGACGACTCAGATTGGTTCTCGCAGTTCTCGTACGAAAAACAGTTCTCGTTTGAACTTTTGCATATATATATATATATATATATATATATATATATATATATATATATATATATATATATATAAGTTTATTTAAGAACTATTTATATTGTGAGTACCGTGAGTCACTACAAAAAAAAAGACCATTTGCGGCGACAAATGTCGCCGCTAAACCTCAAAATAGCGTCGCTAAAACCTATTTGCGGCGACATGGCGTCGCAAAAAGTACGCCGCAAATAGTTCGTCCCAAATACTTTTTTGCGACGTCAATTTTTAATTTTTGCGACGACATTCAACGGGACCACCTTCTGCCACGTGGACGATTTTTTGCGGCGACATTTGTTTTTTTTGCGGCGACACATATAATTTAAAAATAAATTAAAATAAAAACTTTTTGCGGCGACATTTGATTGTTTTGCGGCGACATGTAATTTTATATATTAAATAAATAATTTCTTTTTTGCGACATATTTGCGGCGACAATTGCACTTTTTGCGACGACAGATGTCGCCGCAAAAAGTCAAAACTAAATCTAGCAGCTTTTGCTGCATTTTGCGTTTTCCACCCGTTTTTAACCGGGCAATATTCAGAAAAACTGCTGTTCGGAACTCAACAAGTATAACAATACGATTTAACAAACAAGTATCTAATCGTAATAACAAACGAAGTAGAACACACGATAGTTTGAAAGTTAACAAAAACGTTTTTAAACAATCACAAGTACTCGCCTAACAAACATATAATCTAATCCTCATCACTAGACTCTTCAATATCAGCCAAGTCGGTGGTTGGTTGACGTCCGGATCTTGAGGAAATATTAGTATTTATACCTGCCGCCTGTAATATATCATAGAGATCGGATGTACGTTGAGATTGAGACTGTAGCTGCTGCAGTTGTTCGCTTTGAGACTGTAGCTGCTGCCGGACATCCCCTAACATGTTATCTACCTCGGCCTGTGAATATAATCTCTCCGTAGGCTGGGATTGAGCGGTAGATTGTGCAGCAGATACGGATGAAGAACTTAATGTTCTTCCAACCGCCATGGTTTTCGGGGAAAAAAATTGGTGGGAATAGCCTTTAGCGGCGACGTATGTCGCCGCAAAAAGTCTTTTGCGGCGACAACTGCTTTTCAGATGGTTGTGGGCCCAATTTTTGTCGTTTAGCGGGGTATTAGCGGCGACATATGTCGCCGCAAAAAGCTTATGTTGCAAAAACTGTTTTTTCTTGTAGTGAGTATTATTTGTAATCATAATTAATGCTCATTAATATGGATATGTTGGTTATTTATGTATCTATCGAGCTGTGAATTGTGTCCAGGTGGATGAATCGTTATTAGATTGACTTAATTTTTCTAAAATACCCTTCATTCTTAAGCCATTAATGAGTCATTAATTAACCAACCCATTAGTCATTAATAGGTCGACAAAAATATTAGCAATTGCTTTATTTAATCAAGTTTCAGGATTGTTTCTTACGGTACCCGCAATAAGAACGATTCTCAAAGAAACCCTCTCCTAAGAATGGTTCGCAGCTGGTTGAGGGAAACCCAAATTGATCTGTAATGAATTTCTTATAGCTTGCTTGAAGCCTCGAGTTAATGCAAACTAAAACATTATCTTTTATATATATCTTGTATTTTTTTTCTAAAAATCTCATGATAAAATATCCACTTACTTTACTAATTGATAGTAAAGGTAATTTAATAATTCCTTTACGTTATCGATTTAATTCATCAGCGACAAAGATAAACTCGATTCACTATTTAGTGTTAACACAAAATTACTATTCTAACATATACAAAAAAGGACAAATTGTATGAAAAATAATTAAATGACCTTTGTCTTTATGCAAACATCTTTTTTGTCTAATTTTTAATTATTATTATATACAATAAAATTTGTCACAATTCTCATTATTTATAACAATCGTAAACAATCGTAGAGGTTGATGCATTTTCACTAGATTATGAAACGCAAAAAATGAATTTCATACTTGTGAGGAATTGATTTATTAATAGTGACTTATATATAAAAATTCTTTGATAATTAGCACAAATACATAAATAAAAATGTATAAAAAGCATGCATATGGACCTGGTGGTCGTAATTTAACGATAAGACAATAAAATATATATATGTCATGAGATGATTGGTTTTATTTTTGGACGTTTATGACTTAATTAATAAGCAGCTTCATTGTCAATCTTTCTTCGATCGTTATTTAAAAAAAATCAAGTCTATTTTTACAATTTAACCATTAAAAAAACAAATCCATACGACTCTTCAACAAGAAACATCCTTAACTTACCCATTTCATTCATTATCAACTAACTCGACAACCCCACACCACTTAATTATTATATATAAGAACACTTAATTATTACATATAAGAAGAAGTTTATTTGAGAACTAGTTTTATGTGAGAATCAATCTTAACGTTTAATTATCCGTCAATCTAATCTATCGATTATCCACTAAAAAATTCATCTTATTCATCTTGCTACACTCTTTCTCCCTACACTCTTCATTCATGGATTTCAGTTACTAAATAAATGGCTATGATTGGTTCTCGCGAAACTCGCAATAATAATGGTTTTAGTGCGAGAATGCGAGAACCAATCTGAGCCGTCCAATTCTCCCTACTTCAATGTCATTGCCCACCCATGAATTCCTTACATGCACTCTGTCACACTGTATCCCTCCACGCTCTCCATCCATGAACTTCCCATATCCAAGGAACGGTTATATATATATATATATATATATATATAATATCATTATAATACACCCTGCTGTTCATCCATGATCAAAGGTGTACACTATACACTTTTTATCAATCATATATACACTTATTTGCATGATCTATATTAATACGTTAAGTTAACTTAGCTGTAAATTTGAGTGCCAATCTTCACACACACACACAAAGGAAGACAAACAAGCCAATGTTTAAGACTTTTATACAATTTAAGAATATTCATATTGAAAAACCATATGCATGTGCATATCTAAAATGAAGGTTTTTTATCAGCTTAATTATAAACCCAGAAATTTAAAATTCGTGCTTATTTTATATTCTTTATTTCTTATATATTATTTTATTGATTATTGATGATTTGAAGTTGGAGAATGAAAATATAATTAGAAATGACTCGAGCTAAATCGAGATTTTAATGTTGGTATTTATTTGTGTACGTACGTACGTAGTCGAAGATATATCATATCGAGTTAAAAACACTTTAAATTTCAAACGATGAATAAATTAATGATTTAAGCCATAAAAGGAAAGCCTATAAACGTGGGTGGAGTGGACACCAATGATCATATATATGGCCATCTTATGAGAAATATTGTATATATATTCAGTTTCACAAGATCTTATGTTCGATCTCTTGTACGTACAACATGACCAAATAATATATATTACGTGAAAAACTATGTGAAGTGGTATATAAGATTCACTAACACTATATATTTTTTTATAAAAGATTTATATTTTTAACAATTTTTTAAGGAAATAGAGTTATGTTTTAATATACGCGAGTCTACTTATTTTTTTTACTGTTTCCTATATATACTCCTTTATGTCAATTCAAGATGATAAATACAAACACAAGACAAACTTGTATTAAATGTACAATTAATTGACCAAGAGCAAGCGTAAAAACTTGAAAAGAAAGAGAAAATAAGAAAGAACATTCTATGAGAATTACATTGATATTTAAAAACGTGATATATTGGGAGATTAAAAAGGTGTAAAGTTGTGGAATATTTTCTTTCTTTCTTTAACAACATTAATAAAATTTACTTTTTAGGAGGTGGAACAACTTTTATAGTTGACATTTTATTCTTTTGTAATCATAACTTAGTTATTTCTTTTTTTTTCTTAATCAAATTACATAGCATCTTTAATAATAGTTGACATGATCATTGTTCTCTCTACTCAATTGTTAAATTATCTCATTTCAATCAAATTAACCCTTTGATATGAGATGAGCAAAAAGTACTCCTCTTGTCTCCCTAAAAAGATATATAGTACAATTGATTAGGGTAGTTTGGTTTTTGAATTTGAAATAATAAGGGATATAAAAAAACCTTAATTAAAAAATTAAATCATAAGATTTGACATCCTTTCATACATTTTGTTTGTTAAGAAAATGAAATAACTTGATAACATAAAGAATGTTTCAATCATATTTAATCTATCATAACATTATGTACATAACACAATAGCATTAATAATTCAAATTTAACACAAGGAAACACCAAGTACAAAAGTAAAATTATAAACAGTGAATTGAAATATTAAACTGTAATTAAAGATTAAATATAAACTATTACGTATGAAATATTAAATTCAAAAGATATGTATAAAGTTAAAGTTAAAATGTTAAATATTAAATTGATTTTTAATATGTTAGAGCTAAGCAATTAAATAGGAATATTAAACACATGTATTACAAACAAATAATAATATTAAGTATTGAACATAAAAAAATAAAATTTTAAACTGTTTATGAAATGAAAATACTAAATATTAATCTGGAATATCTTGAACTAACTATTAAATATAAAATATTAGTATTGTACTATATATTAAATAAAATTACCAGAAATTAAATATAAATACTAAATATGAAATATTAAATTCGTTCAAATTATTAAATAGTAAATAGTAATATTGATTTAGAATTGTATGTTTAAATAAGAGTTAATTACATTTTTGGTCCCTGTGGTTTACACAAAATCACAAATTTAGTCCTTGTGCTTCATTAATTACGGATTTAGTCCTTGTGCATTACCATTTGTTTCAATGTCGGTCCCTGGCCCACTTAAAAAGACTAAAATACCCCTCATCCCTTAATTTATTATTTTGTTTTTAAATTTTATTCATTTAAATATTACATAATTATTATTAAAAAATAAAAATACATATTTATTATTAAAAAATAAAAAATAATTATTAGAAATACCCTCCCCTTCCCCACGTCTCTCTAATCCTCTTTCCCCTCTCTTTCTCTCTCCAGTAATTCACACTTCCTCCCACCTCCTCCTTCACACCGCCACCACCTACCAGCATCCCACCTCCTCCTTCTCTCCGGCGAGTATCTTCCTTGCCGGTGACCCCCTCCGACGAACACCCTCTCTCCACCACCCTTCAACTCCCAATCGGTAAACCCTCTCTCTCTTTCTCTCTATCTCTCTGTCGTACCTAGCCCCACCAGCGCCACCTCCGACCACCGACCTACACTGACCAACCTCCGACCAGATCTGTGATCGCCGCATCACCACCATTCACGACTTTGTCAAATCTCTCAGAAACCCTAATCGTTTGTCCAATCTCTATCCTCCGACAACCGACCTATCGTCTCTCGATCCTATCTCTCTCTCTATTTCTCAGAAACCCTAATCGTTTGTCGAGATCAGAAACCTAATCACCACCATTACTACAATGAAATAAAAAACATAAATCAAAATCAGAAACCCTAATCGTTTGTCGAGATCAGATCAGTGAACGGTTGTGGTGGTGAAGGGTTTTCTCTTTTCGGTGGTATTTGTGAAGGGTTTTCGCTGCTGGGTGCCGGTGGTGGTGACCTACGGTAGCGGCCGGAGTTTCAGGCGGTGTAGATGTGGAAGGTGGCTGTGGGCGGCGGTGTAGATGTGGACGGTGGTGCAAGGGTGGTGGCTGTAGACGTTATTATAGTAGAGAGAGAGGAGGGGGACAGATAGAGAGACAATAGAGAGAGAGGGAGAGAGAGGAGGGGAAGTGTGTGGGTGGTGGCTGTAGGTGGCGGTGGCGGTGGCGTTGGATGGTGGTGATGGCGGTGGAGCAGCCGACGGTGGAGCAGAAAGGAGGGAGAGATAGAGAGAGTATGTGTTGTGAGTGTGTGTGTAAGAGAGTGTTTATATATTTCTTATTTTAACTTAATTATTATTTGAATTAATTACACTTTTTAATAATAATAATAATTTAAATAAATAAAACTTAAAAAGAAAATAATAAATTAAGGGGTGAGGGGTATATTAGTCTTTTTAAGTGGGTCAGTGACCAACATTGAAACAAATGGTAATGCACAAAGACTAAATCCGTAATTAATGAAGCACAAGGACTAAATCTGTGATTTTGTGTAAACCACATGGACCAAAAATGTAATTAACTCTTTAAATAACAAACATAAATATGTAACTACACGGTTAGAGTCATAAAAAACCATTTGAAATCAAGATTAGGGGATGTTTGGTTGGTTTCATTTAGGGGGAGTTTATGAGATTAGGATTTCAACACCCTTAAAATGTGGTGTTTGTTTTGTAAATATGAAGTGAGATTTCAAATCCTAAGATTTTATAAAATCTCATAGATGGAGCATTTCTCAATCCCTTCACCCCCATGGTATTTTGGAAACACACATGATGTATTTTCTCCAGTAACCCTCTGGTTAAAATTCCGGCGAACCACCGCCATTGCCATCATCCCTTCCGTCGAACTAAAACTGTCGCTGATTCGCTGTCGTTATCGCCGTTGCTGTCTCCGTTAAACCCTTCCATAGTCGACAGAAACCCTAGCGATCGCCGTCAACCCCTTGTCCATTCGTGTTGTCGTCAAACCTTAGTCGTCATTCATAGTTCGCGCCGTCGTTCGTCAGAAACCCTTCGTCGTTCGCCTTCGTTGTTCGCCGCCGTCATTCGTCAGAAACCCTGCATCGTCGTCGTCATTGTTGGTGGCGGCACTGGAAGTTGACGGTGGTTGGTGGCAGCGGATGTGGTGGTTGGTGGTCCTTCCTCTTTGATGGTGCCATTGTGGGAGCAGATCTGGTGGTTGAAGGTGGTGTTGATGTGGTTTTGTAGTGGTGGAAATCCCACATAAGGAATATGAACCAAACATAAGATGAGATTTTAAATCCCACCAAATGCATATTCCAATATAAATCTAAATCCTCTAAAAAATAATATTTGAACCAAACACACCTTTAGGGTATTTATCCAGCCGGGGTTTTGATTTTTTTCCCTAAGATCAAAACGAGTTAAAGTAAAATCACAAACGAAGTGAATTCCACCAATTTTCAAGCAAGCCAAACGAAACCTAATGTTGAGTAATGTCATATATCGAACGAAAAGTGATTTTTTAATTTGCTTAATAAGAGTCATGAGCTACTTCACTCATAGCCAATTAGTTTTGAGTTGGAATCCCACAAACTAACATGATATCAGAGCATGGTTCACCCGTGGTTGGTCAAAGACCATGCGGACTCCACATAACTCATAAGTATTCACATATTAGGCGCGAAAAAAAGAATAGCACACGTGAATAGGCGTGTTGAGTAATAACCTACATCGAACGAAAAGTGATTTTGTAATATGCCTAATAATGATCTCGGACTACTCTACTCATAGTCAATTAGTTTTAAGTTTTAAGTTCACAAACTGACATCTAAAAGCAAATTTGAATACGGATTTAAACTAAAAGTCTAATTATGGATTCTTAATTCCAAGGTTGAATTAACATTATATAAAACTTAGACCTTTATTATAATATTTGACAAGAAGACAAGTACCAAGATACCCTCAATTTTAAACTGGTTACATATCATACTTATATGTTATGTACAGGTTCCTTTAATCTTTCAACTTATCAAAGAATATTTTAATATATTAATTAGTTAAAAGGTTTTCTAATTAAATTTAAACATTTGTAAGTTAATTAAGAAAATTAGAATAATAACTTTTAAGCATTATAGTAACGCTGCCGACAATATTCATAATAATTTCTCATAATGTCTTGAAAACTTTGAGAATGGCTTTGGGGATGATATTTCTAAAAGCTTGTTTTTGCCTTTTCAAGCTCCCTTCATTTCGTTGACATTCATGCCCTTTTGCCTCTTTACTTTTAATTGCTTTAATTTGCGATTTTGAGGCTACATTTGCTAGGAAAAGATAATGGTCAACATCAGTCTAAGATATGACTATGATCGAGGTAGAAGTATTATTCTAAAGATTTTTTGTATCTATCTATCTCAATCTTCAAGACTCGTTTAATAGAATTCATTTCATCTTTAAAAAAGAGTATTATCTTAAAGGAACCAGCTTGGAAACATCATTGCGAAAGTTTCAAATCCAATAAGATGATGAGAGTAATCTATGTATTGTACTTAACGAAAAGAAACTTATTCATATTTGTGAAACTTTTTTGCTTCTTTTGTTTTCCAATTAAGGTTGATTCTTAATATTGTTTGTTTATGACATTCTACATTTCTAGAGTCTCATTCGTAGTCTTGTTTGATAATTGATGGGCTTGTTGATAATTTGGTTTTATTAATAAAATTTGGCTTAGTTAATTTGTTGATACTTGGTACTAAATGGTGAATTTCTTATGTTAAAAAGTCGTTTTAAATGTTTAAAAGTGTGCAGAAGTTAAATCTATTGGTGAAAGATTTGGGTACTTTTGACCTTGTTTTAAAAACGGGAAGAAACCGTGATTGTGATCGGGGGTTTCGTGGAGCAGGGTTAGATAGCGAAGCGAGCACGCCAGTTTTCATTTTGGTCATTTTCCAGCAATAATTTTCGCGGAGCAAGGGTGACACCTTGTTGTGCAAAGTTGCCCTGCATACTTTTTAGGTTAGTTTAATGTCACTAATTGACATGTTTTGGGATTGTGGGCCTTAGAAATTGTTGTTGAGCTATTTCAAGTGTTGTGGATGCTCAGATTGTGATTTTCATCCAACCCTAAGGGTGAGTGTAAAGCTAACTCTTTCTTGGGGTTATGGCTACAAGTATGAAGTAGAATTCACATATGAATTGGCGAGCATGGATTGACCTTTTAAGGAAGGCCTTTTTGACATGTTTGGAAATCTTTTGTGTATGATTATTGTTAATGATCATATGATACACATTTTATAACACCGTTGGAGACTTTAGAAGTCAACAATTTGGGATCTATGTTATGTTGACTTGGATAAACATGTTAAAAATTATGTTGAAAATGCTTCTACCAGTATGATTTAAAATATATAGGTAGTTTGGTGTATAATCTATTACTTGATTGTTTGGGTAGAAACTGTTCTACAAAAAGTTTAAATTTGGTTAGAAAACCAGTGTTAATAAAACTAACAAAAATATGTCAAAACTCAAAGTGCTAGAACAACTACATTGTGCCTTTGATTTTCCGTAGAAACTCTCTTCCTTGCATCTTTATTAGAGCCATTTTAATAGACCGTCATGTCTAGCTACAAGTTGGTGGTTTGACTGGTAGTAACCCTCTCTTTTAATAGACCGTCATGTCAGTTTTTTCTTACTACTTAGTCTCATAGTGATTACATCACACTAGAGCAAGTTCTCAGACTCGTCTAATTCCCATTATTCAATTAAAAAATAAAAGAAATGGTGAGACAGGTACTCTCACCCTTCCCACCTTCACCCACTTCGTCCACTCTTAGAGATTGTTTGTTGTTGTTTCTTAATTAAGTGCAACCAATTTCTAATAATTCAATGATGATTTTAATAAATATCTATATCTATATCTTTACTACTATATAATACATATATGTTTCTCTCTTCTTAAATTTTTAAGACTACTTAAATTTAAATAGTTCAAACAATTATGCACAATGTACAACCTTCAAATTATTAAGACGACTTTAATTCTCCACCCTTCTTTTTAATTAAATTAATCTCATTCACTCAATATTTAACTATTTCACTATCCTAATTTATTTTAACTATTTATTTATTTAAAATATACTCTTCTACTAATACACTCTCACACAAACACAATTATCTACCTACATCAACATAATTTTCAAAATTTTATTAACTTCTTTCTCCTTATTTCATAAATATAAATCTTTTTTCTTATTTTAATGTTTTTAGAATTTATTTTTAAAATAATAAAATAGTTGATAGATTTATAAGAAAATTTGCAAAAAAAAAATGGACATGTTTTCGTGACATTGAATTACGTGAATAACATATCATTACATTCTTAAAAACGACATGTTGCAAAACAGAAACTATTGTTGTCGCAGCATTGCGCGGGTACGCTGCTAGTTATTACATTATAAAGCATTTAACTTTCGTTCTCTTAAAAATTTTAAGACTACTTAATTTTAAGTATTACACATTTTTTTGCTTAAGATACAAACACTTAAAGCAATAGTCTAATCAATCACTCCCTTGATTATCTCAACTAACTTAAGGCAATTATTACTTTAATAAATCATTAAACATCACAAAAATTATTTAATTTATCTCATTATAGCTAAATTACTTACATCAATACAATTTTAAACCTATAGTATCTTTTTCTCTAATTATTTAATAATAATATTTTTAGTTGTTTTTCAAAAACTATTTTAACAACTAATAAAATGATTGACTGTAAAAAAAAGTAAAGAAATCAGAAAAGGTAGAAAATACATGAATACTAACATCGCATTTCACATATGTCATACCATACCCTACTTTTTAAATCAAACATGTTATCAAGCACAAATTATTGTCATGGCCGCCGCATTGCGCGATTACTATGCTAGTATGTATAAATTAACTGTAAGGAAAGAAAAAACATTTAATATTGGACTTATTTAGACAAACACAGAATAGAAAGTATAATTAGTTATAATACAAAGTGTACTATATTTTTAGTTTAAATTTCAGTTATTAAATGATATAGTTCCATAATATAACAATTTAAGTTGCTTTCAGATATATATTAGCCAACACACACATTATGGAGAGGTAATAACCATAACTTCTTCAAGCCATCAAAAGCTTATTGTGTTTTTTAATGCATTTAAAAGAAATCTTGTTCTATATATTATATATTAAATTAAATAAATCTTTCTTATGTAATGAGTAAATTAGGAATAATGATAGTGATATATAAGGACAAAGAACAGTAATTAACTTCGTGAAAGCCATAGGCGTCATGATCAGGCGTATTGTTTTATCTATCTCAAATAAGAAAGTATGCACATAAAACGTGCTATATAATTAAAAACTAGGAATGGCAGCGGGGGCGTGTTCGTGGCGGGGATTGGTCCCCCGTCCTCGTCCTCGTTTAAGAAAATCATCTCTGTCTCCGCTTAAAAACTTGCGTAGATTTAAACGGGGATCCCCGTCGGGTAACTTAGAAAAATGTGGAGACACGGGTATCCCCGTTTAATATAAAACATGTAATTAAATAAGTAATTTTCATCGCGGAGATACCCGTTAAAGTAAAATTGTAAATTTTCACTACGGAGATTGTCAATGTTAAGATTTTACCACGAGTTTTATAAAACTATTATACTAAATTATATAATATTATAGAATACAAACATATATGAACCGATTTAAAGTCTTAAAGAATCTAAATCTATCCAAAATATCAAAATCAAACAATTCAAATAAATACAATTATTATGAAAGTGTATAAAAAGTTATATATTTTCTATTTAAAATTAGTTTAATGCATATTAATATATATATATATATATATATATATATAATTAATATTAAATTATAATCGGGTGACCGGGGCAGGGATCATCAAACCTGTCCCCGTCCCCACATCCCTGTTTAAATAATCGGGTTTTCCCCGTCCTTGACCTCCTTTATCATCCCCGTTCACGTTCCATTTATGTCGGTTTTCGGTTTTCCCCGTTGGTTTCAGGGTTTTTTTGCCATCCCTATTAAAAACGCTAATTATTTGTCGAACATTTTTTAAGAAATTGTGTGTATATTTCGGGTGTGTGGGTGTGTTAGGATCAAGATGTTTATCACTATGACAAAAGAATTTCTTATATATTGAGTAGTTTAGCTGCGTAAGGATTATATTTAGAGGGTAATGTTTGAACTCTGCCCTCATTAAATAATTGCTTGACAAACAAAGGACAATGACCCCATCTACTGTATACATTCCAACTTAGCTCTTGGATCACCAAATGCCATCAATGGAGTGTAAGCATCTCAATAATATTATTATAAAAGAGGGGTGTAAACGAGTCGGATTTTTATCGAGTAAGCATCTCGGGTCGAACTTTATCAAGTTTGTGTTTAAGTCCAAAAAAAGCTTGAATTGAGTTATATAACAAGTCGAGCTCAAGCTTCAAAGAGCTCGGCTCGATTTCTTATTGAGCGTTGTATAGTATATGTATATTTATATGTTTAATGTGTATACATGAGGACCCAATATTAAAATACATTAAACATAAGTGCTTATTGAAAACAAATCTACATTCCATAATGCAATGTTTATAAAAAGTAATTACTAAAAATCATTAATTTTAAAATTTATCTATAATTTTATAAATTTGGTTTGACGAGTTTTATTTTATTTTTATATTATTTCGAGCTTCTAGAGCCGAACTCAAACTTATAATGTACCTTGCCGAGTCGAGCTCTAGTTTCAACTAAGAAAACTTATCAAACTACCGAGCCGAGCTCGAGACATGATTTGACTCATTTACACCGTATAAGAGACAACCTCATCCACAAACTAGACATTTCAACAACCCAATTCTCTAGAAGAAGTAGACTATGAGCATCTAAAAGATAAAAGTCCGCCCAATAACCAAACTAGTTACCTCAAATCTATGCATTGATCTGCTGACAAGAATGATCTCTGTCATCCTTGATTACTAATTAAAGTAGGCAAGTAGCAGCACATTAAAGGAATCAAAGTGAACATAATTCCAAAGTTGAACAAAAAGCGACACAAAGGTATTATTTAATCCCATCCAACTTTGCTTTTCCCCGAGGCCCACCCCTAACTTTCCCAAAAACCGAATGTAATAAGTAGAATATAACTCTGACGCTCGAAAAGTAATATGTGAAAGCAAACAAAACACAGATTAATGGTTAAACATCCTTACCAAATGGCTTGTAGTATAGCCATATCAATGCATGTATTGCAAGGTGTTTCTCATAACCTATGATTACGGATTCAAGTCCCGCTTAGACTTGGCTTTAGGCTAGAGATTAGAGAAGAAGAGAAAAGTATACATTTGCAATGATGGAAAGACATCTTCCTGTTTAGCAAAAAGAATCTGGTTTTGTTTTTCCAACCTAATACCATGCAAGTTGCTTGAAACTTGATACATCATAATCTTTGATCGTCTAAAAGCAAGTCAGATTTCAACATGTCTAGTGAACGAATCAAATTCCACCATGCCCAAATTGTCCTCCATCCCATGATCCCGTCCAATACCCGTTATGAAAAAAACCCAACAATCTTTAAAAACTACGTGTTTATTTGTCTCTAGTGCATGGGAATCTATCTAACACCTTTACCTAAAGTTGGCTCTGACAGCAACAACAACAACAACAAAACCGAGCTTGGGCTAGCTGCGAGGACTTTGGAAAATAAAGACGTATAATTAAAGGAAGTTTTGCCGGTTGACATCCAATTATTTAAGCCATACAACATACACATCTATCTCCCAAATGACCAAACAAATAAATATTGCATTTAGCAAGGTTTATTATTAAACCCGAAACCTAGTAATTTGATACATCCCTAAGCAACCATATCATTAAGAAGATGTAGTGTACTGAACAAGATCTTTTGATACTTATTGATTATTTATATCCTGAAAACACTAATTTCCAACAATTTCTCACCCACACATTCATATATACCAATGCTCCTAATTTGATGCCAATATTGCCCCTAATTTAACCAATTTATTTTAAAAATTTTATTTTTCTTCTAATTTTACATCTCTATATATACAACACTTTCTCTCATTTCTCTTCAAATTGTTCTTATTATTTCACATCTTCTCATTATTCAGTTCTCAATTCAAATTCTAATTAAATCAAACCGCTTCATAAATGAACACAATAAAAAATAATCAACCAAACATCGTAACTCGTAAGTAATTTTAAACGCCACCACCTTGTTGATCTAGGTCACTTCACAGAACAATCCAAATACAACCTCAAAACTTGTTGTTGTCAATACACTACCACCTCAATATTCTTCGAAAATTTCCTTCCTCGAGTTTTATTATACATCTCAATTTTCTTCATCTTCTCAATTTCCCTTCTCTCCTTTTTTTTCACAAACCCTCAATTTTCACACTCTTAATTTGGTCAACTACCTCAATATATTCCTAAAGAATCCTACTCTCCCTACTCTTAACTACATCCAAATCCCCCAAATCCGTACAAAACCACCTCAATTTTTATACTCTTAAGGTCTTACGCAACCATCCAGCTGGATGGAGCGTGAGACTCTTTAACACCATTTCCCCCACCCTCTTAAACCCCTCCCCCCTTAGCTAGCTTGTAGTCATGCTGGTCTTTTTTTTCCTTCTTTTTTTGACTGTGTGTAGTGTGTGTGTGTGGTTAAAGCGGATGCATGTAGGATTAGAGTGATAGGGGTGGAATGAAGAGAATTAAAAGAAAAAGAATAATATGACGCTGACATAGTAATGAAAATAAGAAAAATGGATGCACATGATCTAAATTTGGTTTTATGTCATTTCAAAGAATCCTGAGGACTAAACTAGCATAACTAATACTCAAAAGGACTGAACATGCTATTTTTCTCAAAATTACAACAATTACGGCCGTACCTATCTTTGCTTCGCCCACCATACCATCCTAACTCCGGCGACACGAGGCTACGAAGAAGAAAACATTGCCGCCGTTGCCACCCCCGACGCCACCAACTACACCACCGACATCGGTACTTAATTTTCTTCTACAGGAATTTATATATTTTAAGAACAACTATATTTTCCATGCCTAAATCTCTAATGAAAATTTAGGTCATTATTACACCTTCGTGTTAAATGTATTCTTGTGATTGCCATGTAGGGTTTGAATTGGAATGTGATATTTCCATTTTGAAGTTACTGTCACTGCTCCTTTGATGCCTCAATTTAAAAATATAAATAAATTGTCATTTATATATAATAATTTTCATTTTAATAAATATTTCCAAGAACATAAATGATTATTGTTGCATATTATTAGTTTGTATCATTATTGGGTTGGTGCTAAACTGTTTTTTGGATTCTCATTAGTCATTCCATATGCAGCCATTATGTGTGTGTGTATATATATATATATATATATATATATATATATATATATATACACACACACACATCACTATTGGAAATTAATCATATCCAAACCTAACTAGCAACCCAAACGCTAGTACAGCCTAACTCATGAACCAAAAATAGATTTAGGATCGATGATCGTATGCATTCTTGTTCCAACCTAATATCACATTCATGTTTACAACTGTTTGAACCAGAAAATGTTTTTTTTTGGCTTATGGTGTAGGGGTCCAAGTATACAACTACTTCATGATATTCACATGAATCATTTCTGCTTTTAAACATGTATAAAAGTGTCGTATGGCGATTTAATAACACATTTACATATCTCGCTATCTAACTTTATACACGTATACTTCCAGTCCTCCTTCCTCTGAAAATTGTCCCATGGATTCCGTATTTCATCTGCCACTAATTGTTTTACGGTTATCTGCTACACATGAAAACTCTGGTAAGAAGAAACCTAGGGAAAAAATCAAAAAAAAAAAAGGAAAAAAAAAACAAAAACAAAACTAACTTGTGGATTATACTGTAGATGCTTGATGCAGAGGTTCATTTTCATGATTAACCACTTGATTCTGGTGCTGGTTGTCGAGAGGCATGTACTGAGACATAATTGCCATGATCTCCGAGTCCATGTAAGCCTGTTTAATAAATCGTTAATGAAATAATCTGTAAAATAAGTCGTTTTAGATATCGATAAATGTCACATACTCTTAGCCTGTATCTGTAGAAAATGTAACCAGCTAAACCAGCACTCGCCACCACTCCTAGTACCAACAAGCTAACGAACCAACCATACTTTGAAGACTTCCGTTCTGCATAATCCAAAGAAAATAATTATAAAACATATCTAAACTCAGTAATCACTTTTGACTTTTGAATAATGTATCTAGAACATAAATTTTAAATCTAAAGTTAAATCTTTCTTACCAATACAAGTATCTTGATCAGCTATATATAGTTTGTTCCCCTTGCATTTGCATTCGTATCCACCATACGTGTTCTTACAAGTACATCCATCACATTGACAAGCTTTACCATCCGTGCACTCGTTGATATCTGTGTATTTCAGATTCTTATAAAACAAAAACTTCATATAGAAGCCAATTCAATGGTGCAAACAAAATATGTCACCTTCACAAGTGTGACCATCCCCATGAAAACCTTGTGGACAACTACAACCAGTAATATTAGACACCTGTAAAACAAACACGAAGCAGATGAGAAAACTCGAAACATAAACTGTTTAAACGATACAAAAACTTAAAGAAAACGGTACTCAACTGAGCAAGCCGAAAACTTCTTTCCTTCCCTTAGATCTGACCAACATCCTCCATTGCTGACTGTACATCTACCGGGTCCAACAGCTGTCATTTAACCAATCCAACATTATAAAATATGCAACATATGTTATCGGTTGCCACTAGAAGAAGTGAAAAGCGACAGATGCATACGTTTGCAAGACGTGTATCCATCTCCTTGATATTGCACGCCATTTACTGTAGGGCATTCACATACTCTTCCCCTAAAAGTGTCCTAAAAGCACAAAAGACTTGTATAATAATTTAAAGAGATAGCTGTAGATGAGCAAAGTTCTCTGATTTTCCTTACCTTGCAAGCACTTATGCCATTTTGTGAGTCGATCCAGCAACCCCCGTTCCTTTCAAGACACTCGTTCGTCTCAAGATCTAGAATATATACGGTTTATGAGAACATGTTGATACAGTTTTTTACTCTTTGTAATCAAATTGTACCTCCACTTAAACATATAGGAGGATCACTTGTCTCCTTAAATCCTGAACATATGGCTCTTAACACACCAGTTCTCTCTAGTTTCCCTTCAGAATGAAAAAAATAATTTAATAAACCAATTAAACATTGCTCCAAAGATCTGGGAGGAGGTGGTGAAAAGGACTACCTCGGTACTGAACATCGTTAATGACCAGAGTCGGCAGGATGGTTACATCACCACGTGATCCTCGTCCAACCTTAACATAAACAAGAACATAAGTCAGTTGTTTTCTTGAACTTTTAATATAAAAGTAACTGTTTTATGACTCTGAAAGGGAGACAAAACCTGGGAGTCTTGCTCAAATTTTAACACTTCATTCTCAACATCAGCTTCAGGGTCTCCCATGCACTTTTGTATCTTTTCACTTGGCAGTCCTGGTAATTCATTAAACAATATTATTTACTAGTTTTCGTATAAAAAATACGAAAAAAATTTAGTTAATTACCAAGGGACTTGATGACATCTTCAGCACATTCTTTGCTGTATCTCTGCTTCTTCATTGAACATCTGATATGAAAATCAGTCACATAATCCCACCATACCCAAGACCTGTTAGTCTCATTAGCAACTCTATGAACACAAAGCTGCCTTAAATTCTCAAGCACCACATCTTTCCCATTATACCCTTCTCCAAAATCTTGCTCAGGATCCGGTGCACAATAGCGTCCATGGTTAATACACTGAGACCGACACTGTTCGCTCAAAACAAACGGTTTAGGACAGAACCATGTTATGTAATGTGGTGTAAACATCGTGTAACCTTCTCTCTCGAGAATCTGAGCATGCCCTTTGAAGTTTTTAATGAAGTTCATCTGTTCATCACAACGGACCCCACACTCGTCGTTGCTATTGGTCCATAGCTCATACTCGACCCTCTCGTCCGGGTGGGGTAACGACTCGGACCAGTCGAGTTTTAATAGGACTTCTTGGTCGCCTTTTTGTAAGGCGTTTTTTATGGTTTGACCAAAAGATTTGTGGATCAATGCAGATGGAATGGTGAGCTTCTCTATGAAGTCGTCGGCTGTGGGACTAGCCTCGGGTGAGTCCATCGTTATGAGGGGTTCGTCTATGATGTCGACTACTATTAGAGCTGCAGCACCTGCCTGTTGCGCATGCCATGCCTTCAAAGCAAAGAAGCAGTCTGCGATTGAAGGAATGTACTACAAACTAGTTTAGTGACCAGGTATTACAAGGGGTTTGTGATAGATAACTTATAAATAATAAAAAAACATATAAAATAATTACTAAGAAAATGAAATACAAAATCAGATATAAATCATATATTGGAAATTTGAGCAAAAGTAAGAATTATTAGAACCTTGTCTTCAGCATTATTATTATTAGTCATAATATAAGGCTGCAATCTCAAAAGATTTAGATAGTTGTTATGTTGGTTTATATTTAGAGATTTTAATTTGTAAGAAATTTGTTTTAGGAACATTGATCAATGGTGGTTAGAGGTCCTAGTCAATGGTTAGTCTAAGTGAACAATAAAATTGTGCATTGTTCTGGATTATCTCTATGCCTTATAGAGATATATCTTCTTTTATAAATAACTGTTTGCTTTTCAAAATAAAAAAAAAATAGTAAGAACTTTGTATCTTAATCTTTGAGATTTTTTCTATAGAAATATCTTTTTTGTTCATGAAATAATAAAGTTAGTTTTGTCGTATTTTTTTGTTTTTATATATTCTCAATTCAATTATTGGCATACACTGTAGTCATATATTATGGTATTTTTTTAAAGTTACATAGAAACTAGTTTTAATACAACAGTTCTATAAATAATACCATTGAGAGAGGGGATGAATACCGGTCTCCAGAGTGAAGTAAACCGGTCTTTATGTTAAATTTGATTAGGATCACGTATGATAAAAACCAGTCTATATGTGATTTTGGAGACCGGTTTATAAACGGTCTTTATGTTATAGATAAGACCACCCATATTAAGACCAAAGGAAAACGATCTTTTTATCCATTAAAACCGGTCTAAAAGACCACCCCTATTAAGACCAAAGGAAAACCGCTCTTTTTATCCATTAAAACCGGTCTAAAAGACCACCTATTAAGACCAAAGGAAAACCGCTCTTTTTACACATTAAAACCGGTCTAAAAAAGCACGTGTGTATAAAAAAAATGGGACACGTGCTAGATGTACAATGTGTTGGAAAAGAGCGGAAAAATGAGAAAAATAATGCCTAAAAAATGGACATGTGACAATCAACTAGATGTTTATTAATATTTAAAGATTTAGAATTGTTAAGTATGATGAATTTGAGCCTATAATTATCTTACCAAATCAATAATCATGGTGTAACATTTTCCCCAAATACGTAAAGAACTATTTTATATTAATTAGATATGTTATTAATTTCTGTTTTTATGTACAGTTCACCTAAATAAAACCTTATATAAATATAATAAATATAAATTTATATATATTCCTATAATAAAGGAATATTGTTTTTCCCAGTTTAATAATGGAGGGAGGGAACATGACTAACTAAAAAATTATAGTTGACTTTAGCTAAACTAAGATATGAAAAGGAAATTAGGAATCCATTTAATTATTCAACATGTAACGCTAATAAATTAACGTTGAATAAAGAGAACCTTTGAAATGGTCGTTATGAAATAAAAATGCATAGAGTTTATAAATATCTTGTAACAATTATTAAGAGACAAATATATAAAGCCTTGCCAAAAATAAAAATATTTTTTTAAAAAACTCAAAATAGTAAAATGCCCTCCCTATATTAAAACAGAAGTTGCAGCATGTTTTGTATGCAAGACTTTATTGTTAATAAACAGTTCGCTAAATGATATTATTAAAGATAGTTAATAATAATAATAATAATAATAATAATATTGATATTAATATTAATAATAATATAATTAGTAATTAGTAATAATAATAAGAATAAAAAAAAGGGGTACGAAGCATCATGTACAGTAACACAAACTTAAAGTGAAAGTCAAACATTGATATACGTACCTCCACGATCAAGAAGAAGAATAGTCGGGCGAGAAGACGACTTTGATTTGAAAGGTTTATCGCCGTCGAACGGTGAACAACCGGTAGTAGAGGCCGGTTTCTGGGGGTAAACCACCGTACCCACCATAGAGCCACCGTAATCAGGCACACCAAAGTTACCGATGGCCGCATCATGCTTCGATCGAAATTCAAACGGTGACAGAACACTTATACTGCTCTTCTCCACCACGAATCTCCCATCTATCTCCTTCATAACTAACATCATCATCAATACCCATCCACAACCAACCACCCTCATCCCCGTCTTCATCGAATTTTGATCAGAAATTGGTAAAGAATTTGATGAAACAGAGGAGGGGTGTAGAGGGTTTTTATGTAACTACAGTTTAGGAATGGTGATTGTGGAAATTAAACAAAAAATTTTGTGGAAGTCAAGATAGACTTGACGAGAGAGATAGAGGAGACCAATATTATTATTAATTTTTAATTTGTAAATAATTTTGCAGGTCGTCGTCATACATGGTAGACGTAAAGGAAACGGGTTTAAAAAGATGGTGGAAGTAGTCAATCGCAACTACTTGGGACTCTTACTTTCCAACCTCCATTTCTCGATCTTTCGAAGTTTACTTCGATTTTAAGTGGATATGATATATGATGTAAATAACATTGATTTAACTATTTAAGATGATGTTTGATTTTAACTTAATAAACTTAATTGGAAGGATAATTATTTTGATAAGTTATAATCGTATTGTTTATTATTTACTTAATCTATAAAGTATGACTTAACAAACTAAGTTATTAGAATGATACTTTCCATATTAAGTCAATGATTTTATTATTTTTCTTATTCAAACAGTTCATTTAAGATATAAAACAAACACCACTATTTATCCTTTTATCTATACAACATTTAATAGCACTTAACAAGAAAGAAAACAACCAAAGAATGTGTATAACTTAGTATTTGTTGAGAGGATATATTATTTCCGTTATAATTATAGTTAAAAAAAAAAAGAAAAATACCCCGTATCCAACTCTATCAAATATTCAACTATACATAGTTAGAATTATCATTTAAAAATGAGTTAATTACAAAGATGGTCCCTATGATCTTCTTAGAATTTCACATTTAGTCCTTTAATATCGAAAATTACACTCGTAGTCCTTATGGTTGACGTTTTATTTCACGTTTGGTCATTTAGCCTAACCACCGTTAAGTTATTCCGTTAAAAGCCCCCATGTGCCTTGCACATGAGGGTATTTTGGTCTTTTTATCTGTTATACACACTACCAAACACTACTAACCCTAGTTAATTAATAAAGTATCTTTTTTTATAATTAACTACTTTTACTCACTCATGCCTCACTCACTGAAAGAATATCACCACCCTTTCCCATTATAATTCTTTCCTTGTGAAGAACCCTAGTTCACCGCCGGCAACCACCGCCGACAACAATCACCTTGCAACCACCGCCTACAACAATCACCGTGCAACCACCACCGCACCGCCTTACTCTCCCTTCAATCTACACTGTTGTCACTGCCACACGACCTCTCTTATCGTCCCTGTCATCACCCCCTTACACTCTCTCTCTCTCTCTCTCTCTCTCTCTCTCTCTCTCTCTCTCTCTCTCTCTCTCCGGTCTACAACGACCACCACCACCGTTCGACCACCAGTCACCCGGAAGATCTAAACCACAGCTGTTGCCTTCCATTTTGAACCACCACAGCCACCGTCGCATCTAGATCTGAACCGCCACAGCCACCGTCGCCTCCAGATCTGAACCGTCGTCGTCGCCTCCAGATCTGAACCGCCGTCGTCGCCTCCGGATCTGTACCACCATAATTACGGCAATGAACCATCACGACGGAAGCTTTCTAATCGATAGGGGTCTTGCTTGTTTTACACAATGTTTCAAAGGTCTGTAATGAATTTACTTCTGATTTGGTATACAAAAATAGGGTTTTTGTTCTTCATATTCTGATTTTGTATAAAAATTTAGGGTCTTTGTTCTTCATATTCTGATTTTGTAATGAATTTGAGTTATACATTGATGTGTTTTCATTACTGGATCTTCATCAATATATCTGCATCAATATATCTGAAGGTTTTGTTTCATACTTGTATCATAGAATTCAAATTTTTGTTCAATTTTTCTTTTCTGTTGTAAATTGTTAAAATGGAAAAATCATAATAGTTTAATTAATCTGAAATTGCAAAAGTCAATAATTTAAGTTTTAAAACTTAATATATAATTAAGATTATATGATTTTATTAATAATGAGTAAAAGTAAAGATATTTAAATGGAAAAAATGTTTGGTAACAATGATAGAGGGTAAAAAGACCAAAATACCCTCATGTGCAAGGCACATGGGGGCTTTTAACGGAATAACTTAACGGTGGTTAGGCTAAAGGACCAAACGTGAAACAAAACGTCAACCATAAGGACTACGAGTGTAATTTTCGATATTAAAGGACTAAATGTGAAATTCCAAGAAGACCACAGGGACCATCTTTGTAATTAACTCTTTAAAAATACATGAAAAGCAAAAAATAAAATAAATAAATAAATATCGGTCAATCCCGGTTCACTTGTTTAACAACTGGTTCATTTGTAGACATAATAATAGTAACTATTTATTTAACTTATTACGTACTACATAATAATAATAATTATTTATCAAATTAAATAGACTAGTATAAATGAAAGCCATGAATGTTCGTTGACGTTAATATCTACCGGTATACTTCAGAATTATCAAGATTGGATGATAAATTTGAATATTCAATAAATTGATCAAGTTACTTTCGTGGAAGTATTCATGTGTGGGACGACCGTATCAAGTCAAGTCGTTGTGAAGTGTGACCGATTGGAAGGATATATTGTTTTTGAATTTACATGGATGTATTATAGTTGAACTAGGAATTTTAATTTTGGTTCTTTTGTTATGAAAATATTGTTTTTATAGAGCTGAGTTGACGTGACGAATGGATTCTATAACATAATGGAGTAATGGGTAATCTATAAACAACAAGAAGATGATGCAATTATCTTAGACGCGTGTATTCAATAAGCGTAAATATAAAACTAACTTATTTCTTGTTAAAAATTAAGATGAACTTCCTTAATTCTAAAGTCAATGATAGAAACCAACTTATTTCATGTTAAGATTGCGGTTTTTGTATAATTTTATTTGTAAATAAAAGGTCTTTTTAATTACTCGATACGTATTTTTTTCATATAGTGCCGCCTTACCTAAAGTACCAATCCTACTATCCTAGCTCCTTTGCCCCATCCTAATCTAACCTTGATTTTGTTATGGGCTAGCGAATAGCGATCTAGTTCTAATCTCATTAAATTAGATAACGCAAATGGTCAAAAGAGGTTAAAATTATTCTTTCTGTTCGACAATTCTTAAGGATAAAGAATAAGTATGACTGGTGACTTTAACCACTGAATTATAAGATATGCGGTTTAGATGGTGTATGTAAGGTGTTTTTATATAAAAATGTTAGATGTGTAAGTCTCACTCAGAACAAATATGTAAGAGTATATGAATTTACCAATAAAAAGATTGTTGAAGATAGATATATAAATTTGATTAAACTCAAGGTGCAATGGAGAAGAAGCACGTTCAGAGAAATTAGTGCATCAACTCGCTAGAGGAGGTCTCTTTATAATATTTTGTGTTATTTTTGTCTTTGATTTTTGTTGTTTATAAATGTAACTGGTGTATATTTTGTCTCTAGTATATCGCTATGGATATTATCTTTGTTTATTGAATCTCTTTTTGTTGTTGGTTAAAAAAATTTATAAATTTGGCACCAAGTATAGGAACTATGTAGTTAATGAGTAAATGTTTTAATTCATAGGTCCTTGTGAATTAAAAGATGGTTAGAGTTGCTTGCCATGCGTGTCATTAATGAGTACTTCTAAATCATGAATGAAGTGGTAAAGATTATGTATATGTAGTAGCTAGAAAGCAATGTTAGTCTTTAATTTGTTCATTTAAGACTAATCAATAATAAGTATTTGATATCGGAAATTATAAACAATAGAACTTATAAGTTTTTTGCTTTGAACTATAAAAAGGAATTAGGTGGTCATGTGTGTATGTTTAACTGTTAAAAAAGTTTATAAGAATTATATCTCTTATGATTATCTTAGAGCAATTAACAAAGACATGATATTCGGTTAAAAGACATGTTGTAAATGAATTTAGAATTTTTCTTCAAGTTAAACTGCAAGTCGTTGGTAGCCTTCTGTGTTGTGCTTGCCAAATGAAGATATTTGCTTTGCATGGAACTTCTCTTAACCAAAGTGTCTTCAAACCATGATTACATGATAGTTAAGTCACATCAATGAAGACATTTACTCACAATAATTTGCCCCATTTAACAAGTTAATAACTTTACACCATAATGCATCTTTTCCAGACTTCGGTCTTCGCCACCTTTTTGAACCAACTCCTTTCTCACAAGTTGAAGTCCACTCAAAGGCATTCAAAGCCTTTATTCATTCGATTTTTACACTTTATAAGCAGATTTGAATAAATGGGTAGGAAAGAGGTAAGAGACAATTTGATAACAAAAAATAAATGGTAAAAAATCAAAATATAATTTGATTAATCATTAAAATTATCAACTGTTACTGTACATTACAAAAAGTGGAGCAAAGTGAAAAACACAATAACTATTATATAGATAATTTTAAAAGTAAAAGACTAAAATTAATTATTAATAACAATCACATTCACATTGATTGTTTATATAATTTAACTTGTTCTTTTAATTAAAGGTTTAGTGGGCTCGAGCTTTTTAGGCCCACAATTAAATATTACCAAAACCCCAACCATGATGTTTTTTTAAACTATTGTTGTGTGATAAGCCCACAGCCGATTTATGCAGCGAGTCTGCCCTGGTTTTCATTTAGCGAACTCTGCCCTTGTCTACTTCAAAGTTCAGACCTCAGTCGCTGTCTCATTCGATTCAGCAAACTCTGCAATCTTCAGTCATCTTCTTCAGCCGATTAATTGAAGATTTGAAGTCATTGAACACCCGCAACAGCGACGCAGGCGGCCATCGAACCATAGACAACGACCACCCTAACCGTAAGCCTCAATATTCTTTCTCTCCATTTCCAATATAGAAGTACACAATCACACTATCGTCTCTGATTTGATTTATTGTATAGCGCTTTGAAGTTTGAATCTTGATTGTTAATGTGGGATTTTGTTGACCTTGTGGAGTTAGACCAGTTGGTAATTTTAATTGCTTTTTTTCTTTAATTTTATTTGTCAGTTGATATTTAGGGTTAATTGTCAGACGTCAGTTGTTAATTTGTGAATTGTGATTTCTGGGGTTAATTTGTGGCCCTCTCGAAGTCTCGATTCCTTCAGCAAGTGAAGAAGGTTGTGATGAACTGATCAACTTACGATTCTGGTTTGTGGTATTTGTTATGATTAACCTTGTGATTTATGTAAGTTCCAAAATTCTAAAACTCAATTTGGTTGAAATAAAAAAAAGAAAGATGTGTTTGAGATTGATAGAAAACATGAAATGGTTTGATGAAACTTGAAAGCATGGTTTTTAGATTGGAGATTGGGGTGAAATCAGGACATGTTAGACCATCCGTATGGAATGCAATTCGGGTTACCCATCCCGAATGCCACATCACTTTCCTTCATTTCCCCTTTCCAACCCAAAGCTAGTATAGCCTAACCAATCATACTTATACCTTTTTTTTATTATATATATTAAGAAAGAGAATGAGAGAAAGAGGGAGAGAGGAGAGAGAGAGAGAGAGAGGAGAGCTCTCGGGCTCACCAACCTGAAATGGAGAAACTAGAAGCCAACCCAAAACATCCGTATGGGTGTTTCCCTTCAACCCGATGAACCCAAAGTGTTACCTGAAGGGTTCGGGTTTGGCCATACGGAGGGCCTTATGAAATTTCTTTTTGAAAGACAATATAAATAGCTAGGTATATAGTGGAGAAAGGAAATCGAGATAATTAGCGAAATCTAAATCAGCTCATTCAATTGGTTATCGAGCATATTGGAGTTCGTTTGGTGCTTTGATGGTTGTACTATTAGTTTTGTACTTTTGTTTATTGTTCAATTGGTCGAAACATAATTATGTTTTGTTTTCTTTGCTTCAAGTCTGTAACTTGCAGATATAGATGAACATGAACTTCTATGTATATTTTCATTTTAATGACAGCTGCTTTAAAAAAATATATACTCCGTAAATCATGTACAAAAGTTATTAAATACCAATTCTACAAGATGCAAAACCGTGAAACACTACCATAGATACTAAGCACATGTTTTCCCCCAATACCTTCTCATCTCTTGCAAAAACAGAAAGCAAAACATAGAAGCCTCGAAGTTCTGAGTTTGCAACAATTCAATGAGTTCATCAAAGATCTGTTTTTGTTTTCTCAACTGTTGAAGTTTGAAGCCTCAAAGCCTCGAATGTATGTTTATTTCTGATGTTTCTGTTTCTAATTCTGAACCGTCGTTTGTCAAAGCCTCAAATCCCTGAATGTATGTTTCTGATTTCCTTCTCAACTAGAAGTTTCCGTTCTCAAAGTTTGGTATTTATATATTTTTTTTTATTTCTAATTTTCTCTTTGACTGGATGTTTTTGTTCTCAATGTTTTTGAAATATGTAGTGTGATTAAAAATATATACAAGTTAGAAAAATTCAAACTTTACCTAAATGCGTTTTAAAATTTTTTTGTATTGTTTGGGCTAAACCCATAAAGCCTTACCAAACAGTCAAGCGATCCTAATGGTCTAGTCAGCTTGGCTGATACAATTTTGTTGAAACCCTGCCAAGAATATATATTTGTTTTTTCTGATATTGTTACTGTTTTCATTTCCTTTGCCAATTTCCAGTTGCAGGCGTCTTCTCAATTGTTTGTGGTTTTTGCAAAAGACTGGACAATTTCTACTCATTGTATAATCTAATGTTGTAGTGAATTGGGAAATTTTTAGACTGGCGTAGGATTATCTATCATTGACTATTAGTTTATGTAGCCCTGTATATAATGAATGAATGTAATCACCTGTGTTGAAGTTATTACACAATGCCTCCAAGATTTGTTCTTATGATGATTGTCTATTATGACTAGAAGTAACGATTCTTGTGGTTGCTATCTCCTAGGCAAGCGTTTGTTCACAAGATCGCATAAATATATTGCTGTTTTAATTTCATTTATGTGGTTCCTATATGTTTTGTTGTTGTTGCTGATTCTACTCTCTGCTGTAGTGCTGTACCATTTGTGCTTTTGATTTTTGTACTTAATGTAAAAATAAATCTAAATGCATTTATGCTTTCATTGAGTTATACCAGCTGCCTCGAGAATGCTACAAATCTTGCATATATGCTCTGCATTGGCATCATTTTACTGTTGATAAAGATGACTTTTGGTCTCAAAAATCCTAGATAACATTCCATTTTCTATGGTTACTAGTGCATTCGAAAATGGGACTCTCTTCTTATTGTCGACGCCTTGTTGGTGGATCCTCTTCTTCGATTACTTCAAGGGTTAGCAGCTTTCAGACGAGGTTCAAGCACTCTAACAGCAGTAAGTTATTTTTGTGTGTGTTCAATTATGATGAATTTGAAAAGACAGTAACTTGAAGTTTGAAAATCAACGCGGTTTGTAAATTTCTTGTTTTGTTTAGGCTTGTATTGTTAGGATTGTAATCAGACATCTCGAATCTAGATTAGAACACATTTTGTTGAACCAAAAAGGATTTTGATCCTCTTTTAGCCATGGTGTTGGCTATACTAAGATAGTTTTAATGCCCCCATTTTGTTGGCAATAGATAGTTTTAATGCCAGGTTATCTGTAGAGATAAAGAAAGTTTTTTTGTAGTTCCCTCAATGGTTGCACCAATTTATCACATTGATTTACAAAAATGAACTATAGAGGTCACATGTAACATGAGTTGCAGATATAAAACAGAATTAGCAGGTCCCAGCTTTCATCAAGTGAATTCTAGAAATTTGGTAGTACTATAAGAGTTTGAAATATCAAATATGCATGATGTTGTAGTAGTATGAAATATAAATTGCAGATTAGTTTTCTCTATTGATGCATAAATTAGTTACAGCAAGAACCCCATTAAACTCATCATATTGTTATCTGAGATTCTTTCATAAGCAAACAAAATCATAACACGAGTGTCTTGCCACAGGTGCTCAAAACGTCTCCTCTGATAGACCACTTAGACAGTTCGTCTCAGGTAAAGGGAAGTCTGCTGGTAGGAACTCTGCAGGGCGTATAACAATTTTCCACAGAGGTGGTGGAGCAAAGAGATCACTGAGAACGATTGATTTGAAGCGAAACACTTCATCTATAGGTGTTGTGGAAAGGATTGAATATGATCCAAATCGTACTTCTCGGATTGCTGTAGTTAGATGGGAGGGGGCAAATCTTGACCATTATAAGAAAGCCAACATGGTAGAAGACTTCACTCCAACCCATAAGATCTTACCTACCTTCACCACTAGTGGTCAGTTTTCATTATCATCTTTACCTGGAATGATTGAAAGCAGAAATGTAGTTCATTCTGCACCAAAAGGCGATCATGTTGTGGTGGGCTTACCTAAAGGTATAATTCACGGGTCAAAGAGCCCGTTTACTAGTAAAGCTACATCTGTTGGAACCCAAATGACAAGTGTGAATGACGTATTCTTATCCGCTTTTTCTTCAAGAAAAGTGAAGGGAGATAATGCACCTTACTCTTTTGTTAACTCCTTGGGTTTGCCAAGAATGGCAATAGCTGGGGCTAAGCCTGATTTTTTTGTTCCAAAACTGAAAGAAGATGATAAGAAGGAAAGTTTGTCTCTTGATGAAATTAAAAGGTGGGACAAGGATAGCGTTGTGTGGGCCCATAAGATGAAACGTAAAGCGGCTGTTTCTTGGCAGAATTTTAGAGGAGAAGCGAGTGAAAATAAGTCGACTTTGAAGCTGAAAGCTGTGGAGAAAGAGAAGAGAGAAGGAAAGTTTACTGTAGATCGTGCGCCTGTAACTTATATTTTAGCCACAAATGGAATGCAAGCAGGGCATATGGTGATGAATTGTAATTCATCTAAGCGTTCAAATGATGAATTACTGCGTAGATACTGATACCAAAGTTGGTTTCTCTCCAAATCTACAAGCCGGCTTTATAGATTTCGAATTTCGGATGACGTTATTTCGTTTTTTTGTAGTTGTTTTGATGAGATTTGTATGCTTGTGATAAAAAAGAAGCCCATGGGGCGTGCCCATGTATCTTGAGCAACTCTGATTAATGCTTTTTTGGCAAAACCTTTGTTGAAGTATCTTTAGATTTCAGAGCTGTTATATTTGTACAGGTTTTACTTCTATATCAATTTAGTGAACTGCTAATAATAAAGCTTAACAAATTTACTTTTATTTGATGATGTATCCATTTGTAGGTTGCTTTTTTCATGAAATTTTAAGAACATGATTCTAGCCGATTACACAACATGTTTAAGGGGGTCATGTTAAAAAAACCGAAAAACTGAGCCAACCTATATGATTCTAAACCGAGAAAAACAATACACAAAATAACTGTGACTTGTAAACCCGAAAATAAGCGTATCTGCTAAGTCATGGGTCGGATTCAGTTGTTAAATTTACTATCCGCAGGTACCTTCTTGCCTCATATATATTTAGTTTATCAACAAAAATATATCTATTAATACTTCATAATTAAATCACATATCATGTTTTCTTCCTTCACCCTACTATCATTAACTTTGTTATGCCTCTTATTTGAAAACCTTGATAATCTTTGTGCTATTACATCGGCGATCGGTGTTGCCGATATGGCATTACTCCTAACATATACTCTATACTTATGTTGTTTTTTTTTATTTTTAAATTTGTGAAAAGAATTTGAATCAAATTCTAATTAAAGATCAAATGTCATTTATTCCTTTCTATGTAAACAGTTTATCATTATATAGTTCGAGTCAAACATGTTCGGGTCATATCAGTTCGGGTTAAAACATGTTGCTATAAAAAAAGTATAAATTAGATAATTAATTAAAATTCAGATTATTATATTTTTTATTATTATTAGTGTCATCATTACTATTGTTCTTAATACTATTACTACCACTAGTACTATAATTACACCACCGCCAACGTCACTCGGACATGATAGTAGCAATGGTGTTCCTCCGGCGAGAGGAGGTAGCAGTAGGCGATTATGTCAACGATGATAGTGTTAAAGGATAATGAAACGAAATCTAATACCATCAGCTAAATATGTGTTTAGATAGCTTAATTAATTTCAAATTCTTATACCAAACATGATAATGGGAAATTTAATTTCAGTCCATTAAATTCTATTCGAAAACAAACAACTTATCACAAAATCTTAAAAATCGACCTTTTTCATTCGAACAAGAGATTTGTCTCTATGGAAACTACCAATTCCTCCTCGCTCCACTTTGCAGAATCTAACAAAATCTCATTTCTACAAGTAAAGAATTATAGCATTTTTTTATAGCATTTATACACATGGAAAATATCTACGAATCCAAAGAAAGACAGAGCCTTAATTATCTAAAATTACAGAATTTCAAAGATAGTCTGATAAAGCAATTTATTATTTATTATACATAAAAAAACTATACACACACACACACATATAACACATATATACACACACACACATACTGTTTGATATTTTTGGTCTTATTTCAAAACTAACCCCGTGCCACTTAGTTTCTCATCCATCAATTTGTCTATCTTTTCTATCATCTCATCAGTGAAGTAGTTCTCCCAATCTCCATCCTTAGCCTTTCTGAAATAAGTTTTGTTCTCAAAGCCATCACGCGTTCCACTTTTATTCACTTCTAAGCTGCTTAGATTCTCGAAACTACACAGCTTTATGATGTTATCAATTACGTTTGCTTCAACTTCTTCGATTGAGAAAGGGTACCCAATGAAATCCGCAAGCCTCTTCACATTGCTAGTAGGGTCCCTTTTCATATCTTCATACTTGAAAAGAAGAATTCGGTCAGGCCTTTCCAAGCTTGCTTGCCAGAATCCCAAGATATGATTCCAGTATGGTCCATAGAGTGAGATCCCCCGATAGAACTCATCAAACGCCTCCTCAAACGGCACATCTTCCACGGATAATTTTCTTAATTTTGATGCGAAATGGTAATAAGAAACAATTACATCTTTTATGTTGCGGTATATGTAAACAATCTTGCAATTTGAAGCTATGATTGAATCAGGCAAAGATGCATAAGGAAGGTGTGTGGCCAAGAGTTGGAAGTAAGAGTTGTTGCGGTTTTCTTGAATCTGCTTTACTTCTTTCTCTAGGAAAGGAACGCATTCATGAGGCATGGTTGTAAGCAGAGGGCTCGAGGATTCATCGAAGTTTTCTCGGGTTACGATGGCAAAAGCTAAGGCCTTTAGCCAAGTTGTGCCACTTTTTGGGTAGCTGCAAAGAAATACATCACTTGCTTCAGCCTTGAAGCTTTGTTGAGCCAAAATTGCTCCTTCAAGGTAATCTTTACGGATCCAAAAATCTTGATACTTATGCAACGTTAACCAGCCTTTGAGCCAGCTACAAGTGTGTTGAGCAAGTGTTTTGATGATTTCTTCCATGACGGCGTACGCTAGATGATATGATCTGGAGTTAATGTTTGATGTTGATGATACTATATATGATGGGTAACCTAGAGTTTACCTAATTGACAGACTTATCAACAATGTGTGGTAGCCTAACCTAACTATCTTATCAACAAAAACACATACTTCACAATAATTCCTGAGCAAACACGAAACACCACCCGAATCCGACATGAAAAATCTGAAACGGGTTAAAAACGGATTGACATGAAATCGACACAAAAATAAATGTCTCGGGTTAGGGTCAACCTGACAACCCGAAAGTGAGCCGTTTAACTTTTAAGGGTAAACTATAATATTATAAATTTTTTTGTAATACTTACATTTAAATTTTGAAACGATGGTTGTGAGTTTAAATATGCATGTGAGTGACATCTTAGGGCAATAAACCTGCTAAACAAAAGTACAAATCTCTTAAACGATAAATTTTAAATAAACGATAAAAGATTTATAGTTAAAAAAATAGTACATCACTATATTTTTTTACTATATGAGTTAATTTGGTACTAATATATTTGATTACATAATAGGCGTACTTAAATATTTTTAATTGATTCATAATTCTATTTAGTGATGAATAATTTTAAATTATTCGGTTGTTTAATGACATTACTTATTGGTACGTAATTGAATAATAGTACATCATAGATTTTATATTTATTTATATAAGTTGAATAAAAAAGTAAAATAAAAATTTGAATCAAACTGAAACAAATACCGAATTTAAAGTTCAAATACAATTGAAACGAACATTAAATATTGATATTAATATAAGAGAAAATTATTTTCGAAATTCTTACCGAAAGTTGGAAAACAAACATTGAATATGAAAGATTGATTATGAAAATCGTAGTTGAAACGAAAAACCACATTCGAAAACCGAAAAATATCGTTGATCACATTTGGCCTAAATGGGTCGACATGAACCTAACACAAAAAAATTGGCCGGTCGGACCCGAACTTGACACGAAAATAAATAGCTAAAAATTAGACCGACACGAAACTGATCCAAACCCATAGGACACGAGCCCAACCCGAATTAACAACCACACTTCATAATATGTAAACATTGTTTATATAGAGAAGAATTGTCATGCTGATTATTCATATAATGATATCGTGTGTCGGTGAGAGAGTGAGAGAAGAGCGAGTAAGTATGTGATCGATATTTAAGAGTCATGAATCTCGTGAGGAATTCAACTACTTCCATTATATTGTAATCCTTATATTTAGTAGTGGGAAAATGCTATGTTTAGTACAACATGAAAATTATAGAAAACCAAATGCCTAAAAAACAATAACCCACATAAAACTCTCGGTACAAGAGGCACTACTAATCAATAATTATTATAATGTAAAATAATATATATATATATATATATATATATATATATATATATATATATATATATATATATATATATATATATATATATATATATATATATATATATAGTATTAAACTCTAATATAAATGGGGGACATTGCTTTTATGGAGCAGTTTATGGTGGTCCCCCAAAAACCAAACTATATAATCGGTTTTCCTAAAAATCAAAACCATACTCGTGTGACTTGAATTTTTGGATTTTTTTTCTAATTCTTTTAGTTTTAGGTTCGGTGTGAATATGACAACACCTAAGTTTTAGTACCAATAGTATTATATATTTTTTTCATATTTTTTATCACGTATCTTACTCATATATATCTTTAAAAAAAAGAGTTTTACCTTCTTATATATTTTTTAATATAATTAACTAAAATATAGGTGATAAATAAAATGCAGGTGATAAGAAAAAAAAATACATGGGTTTAAAAGAGAAATTAACCTTGTTCTTTCGAGAGAGCCTTTGATTTGGGAGATAAATAAAATGCAGGTGATAAGAAAAAAAAATACATGGGTTTAAAAGAGAAATTAACCTTCTTTCGAGAGAGCCTTTGATTTGGGAGACTTAACCATACGAATATGACAAATTAAGTACTATTTGATTAATAAACATAACTAGCTAAGCGACCCGTGTATCAACACGGGGATGATATAAGTCAATTTTATATTTATATAGTTTTAAAAAGTACTAACACGTTAAAAAAAATTAGAAAACATAGATATGAATATAATACCTCGTAAAATAAGGTAAACATTACAAAAGTTTGAAATTCATGCATAAGATTATCATTAGATTTTCTGTAGAACCTCTTTATAAACAACATTCATAGCTTTATTAGTAAGGTTGTCTTCATCATCGCAAATTAAAACTTTTAACCCCTCCTTACTTTTCACTCGAGAAACCGCCACATATAACTGCCCATTAGTGAAAATGGGTCGTCTAAAAAACAATCCAACATTCGATAAAAATTGACTTTGGCTTTTGTTTATCGTCATTGCAAAACAAATCAAAAGAGGAAATTGCCTTCGTTAAAACTTGAATGATATTGTAGGCTCTAATGGAATCATCTTCAATCTTGAATATGAGTAATGTGACCAACATTCTTACCTGCAATTATTTTTGCTTCAACCACATGTACACCAAGTCGAGTAACTTGTAATCTTGTTCCGTTGCAAAGGCCTTTAAACTGTTCAAGATTACGAAACATCATTACAGTCACACCAACCTTTAAAGTTAACTTGTGGTTTGGAAAACCAGATACTCTTATTAAATCTAGAAGTTCAGGTTACTGTAATGATTCTTCAAATGTATTAGAATTTTCAGATGCACAAATAGTGTCAGAACTGTAATATGATACCTCCTCAGTCCTCACCAAAATTGACTTTTCAACATATCCTTCCAATTTAGCCAAATAGATGTTTTTTTTATCACATCCTCGGCTAGATTAAGATCTGTCATTATATATATAATTAATCAGTATATGAAACATGACAAAAATACACTTAAGATATATAAAATTATTAAAAATATAAATATGGTTAAGGAATAAATATAATACCTGGTCTTTGTAGTTTTTGACCGCGTAGGTAAAGAATGTCGTCACATAAATATTGCCATGTGTTTTCCCATACATAACACGTATAGGAAAAATAATTACAAATAATAGATAAGAATATAAAATCTCGTAAGAAATGAATAACTATTACAGAATATCAAAATTCATACATAAGATTATAATTAAATTTTATTAGTAGGGTTTCATTTATCATCGCAAGTCAAACTTTTAACCCCTCCTTGCTCTTGACACGAGAAACAGTGATATATAATTGTCCATGAGTGAAAACGTGTCTTTTTAATACTTTTTATAAATACTCTTTTTAAGAAATATAAAGTTACATTACACGTCTAAAAGGTTTTTAGTATAATATTAATGTGTTTCTCGTGATGGAGCTTTATCCTGACATTATAAATACATAACTATATAATTATTGCTGATGTTATAATATCAAGTGTTTTAAAGACATTTTTATTAGCCAATTATATATTTGAATCTTTGAAATTGTAACTAAATTAATTAATTGTTAAATAATGATGACATTCATCTAAGTATACGCAAATTAGATCACATAAAAATAAGTTTTTAACATAGAATAGATTATGTCTATACATACGTAAATCGTTTAAGTGTAATTTATTTTTCAATAAATATAAATAAAAACACAAGATACCACTGAATTTCAAATATCCATGTAATAACTTTTATTTTATGTACCAAGTTATTAGTTACAAAATAAGAAAACTTAGACAATTAATTTTTTTTTATAAAATTCCAAGTTGTATGTGTAGTTACAAAACTCATTAACAAGATAGTTGTTTCACTACCCTGTAATTATGTAGAATTATAGTTTTTGTAAGGTTATTTAGTCACAACTAACAATCAATTTTTAAAAGCTCTAAGTGGTAGTGGTAGTTTTATAAACAACTTTATGCCACTAACCGTTGGTTATAGTATATTTTTAATTCTTTTTATCGACAGACCAATAAATCATTGATTATATCGACTATATTATGTAGAGGGAATAAATATAAAAGACGAATAAAATGTACAATAATTACCTACACATTGCTATCGATGGATAAAACAATTAAAATATACTGGTTTTTAGAAAAAAACTGATATTTCGATAAAATTTATATCAAAACGTAGATAAAAATAAAACGGTTACAGATATATAATTAGTTTTTCTCGAAACAAAATATATTACAAGTTATTAAACATAATTTTCAAACAACTTATAATTAATTACATTAATATACAAATTTCTTAAAAACCCCTCACATATTTCATATACCACCCCTAACAATTTACATTTAAACCATTCCAATTACATTCAAAGTATACCCTAGAAAAGCTAATCAAAGTAATCCACTTAAGGATTTCAATCAATTATGACTTAATCACCTTGTCACTTGGAATTTTTAATTTTTTTTAAATAAAGGGTTGTGATTGGTAGAGATTTTTTGAAGGGGTTGATGATATAAGCAACCATTTTCTTTTAATAATATTATAAGATTGTTTGATTAGTATTGACTGGTCTAAAAGTTTGAATAGCTTAAAGACTTTCTAATTTTATTTCTTAAAATAGTTTACGAATGTCTTGTTTTATTGAATATCATCTTTTAGATAATTTAATTTTTTAACATTTAGATATTTTAATAAAAATATTTTATTTAAATCATTTAGTAAATATATTTATCTATATTAATAGTTATTTATGTAAACATGTAAAATTAAATTTGGTTATAAAGGGGTTTTATTTAATTTTTTAAATAATTATGCTATATATAAAATTTCTGATTTATGATAGATTTACCCATTATATATATATATATATATATATATATATATATATATATATATATATATATATATATATATATATATATATATATATATATATATATATATATATATATAATAGTACTCTAACATTATAAATATTAAAAATTTACTTTAACAATCTACGTGTTTAATTAAGCTAGTTTTATAAAGTTAATGGAGTATTGTAATTGTAGGTGGTGGATAGTATCGATGGTCGGAGGTGGTGGCCGGGGTTGAGACCGGCTGGGGAAGTTGTTTGAATTTAAAAAGAAGTCGAGATATATGAAAAAAGAAAAATGTTAAGGGCTGTGATAAAAGTAGTAAAATAATATTTAAATTTTTTTAAATAATCGTATGTTATATATAAAAAGTTTAAATACTAATAAAAAGATGATTCAAATGGATTTTTTTTATAAATATAAGGGGTGTTTATTATGCAGGAATGAAAAAAGGAAAGAAATAAATCATTCCATGCCTTTCCTTAAATGTTGTTTGTTTTAGTTAATAGAAAGGAATAACACATTATGGAAGGAATGACATTCCTTCTAATCTTGATTATTTTCTTTCATTCCATAGGTTAATGAGATAAATAATAACAATTATGCCCCTAATTAATTTCACCAATATCATCGCTTTCTCTTTTTAAAAAAACTCTTCATATTAATAATATATACAATAGACAACCCTTAAAATAAGCTATAGTTACTGTTTATAGCTGGGTTTTGCTAAATTGTGCCTTCCTCTTTATGATATGTTTATTGTCTGCCATAGCTTAATCAAATGTGCTTCTAGCAGAGATGGTAAGTGCCCCTCACTTGCACCCACAAGGTGAGGGTTCGAATCTTGCAAGCTGATTTTTTTGCTTGCTTTCTATTCCTTTTGTTTATACATTTTGACGTATTTTATTTCTACTTACTTTTTTTTTGTTTTATATTTTTCCAAATTCTATTTTACTTCTTATTTTATTATATTTATTAGAGAAACTAAAATAAAATTTTTTACTTTACTATTTTTTTTATAGAACAAATATATACTTTATTTCATATAATATAATTGTAGAATTGGATTATGTAAAAGAACTACTAAATAATTTTATTTCGTTTTAATCCTGATTTTATATAATATATTTGTAGAATTGGTTTATGTAAAAGAACTACTAAATTTATATGTAACCTTATATATTATGTAATGAATCAAGAATCCCCTAATTAATTTCACCAATATCATCGCATTCTCTTTTAAGAAAACTCTTCATATTATAGATATCAATTTGGAAGACTTGCAATCGGTGAGTCCATATTATAATTTCAACTCCATTAAAAAATATTTCTTTTATATGAATTTGTTTTGTTTTAAGGTTTGTATCTAGGGGCGGACTCATGTTTTTTATTGACCGGTTACATTATATAATGACGAAAATAAAGTTAAATAAAATTAAAAGGGGGTTGTTCGGTTTTTTTCTCGGGTTTCCGGTTAATCGGGTCGGATTAAAGAGGTTTCCGTTGTTGTTATGGTATTTTAGGGCCAAAATTTAAATCAAAACACAATTTATATTAAGTCATGTTAATTAAAATGCTATTATTAAGGTAAACTAAAGTATTTCAAATGTATAAATTGAAGATTAAACTATTTCTTATCATTTTTTTTAAAACATTTCATATTTACTCAAAAGATTGGTAGCACCCTGAAAATTGATTGGTAGCACCGTCTAAAAAAATTCGAAATAACACTGCGTACAGTGTCTAGTGAACCCCCTGCGCATAAGAGGGGTCCGCCCATGTTTGTATCAATCTCAAAAGAAGTTAGGTACATTTTTTTTCTAATTCTTTTATGTATGTTACTAGTTTATCACTCCGTGTATAAACACGAGAGATGTTTAAAATAAAATATAAAATTGGATGGTAAGAAATTTAAGGGGTATAGTAAAATAAGTTTATCACCCATCGTTTCTTCCTTTTTGTTAAAGGTTGTCTGAACGAAAGTTTTTTTAAAGATAATGAAGAATGTTGTTTATTATCCATAATTGATAATCAAGAGAATGAAAAAGATGAGAACAGTAGGATTTTTTATGTCAAAATTAAGAAATATCAAAAATAGGTTTAAATATATAATCGTAGGCAATATATAGATGATTATCTACCTATTTCAAAACTAAATAATACAAATAAAGATAAAATTAAAATATTCTTTTCATTTTTAATATAACAAATCTATTCACCTAAAAATATGAAATTTGAAAAATTAAATTAAACAACTCACGTATGTGTAGGTCAAATTTGGTTTATTTATAACAACTATTGATATTAATTCAAATAAATTATATCTCACGGGTGCTAAAATAAAAATAAGATTATAAATATTAATTTATATTTAATATATAACAATCCTAATCAACTATATATATGAAAAGTTTGAAAAGTATGTAAACTAAAGTATAGGTTAATTAAATTAAGAAATGTAAATATTGATATTAAGAATAATGATATCATATTTGTTTGTAATCTTAATTTATTTATTTTTTTAAAGAAAAGGCTCCTATTGGTTAATTTATATTTTTTTTAAAAAGTTTTTATTAAAAACCTATTCTTTTAATTATATAATTAGATTATATTTGGAGATAATATGATTAGTATATTTTTAATAGATTAATGTCGCTTATTTTGCTTTTTGAACGATTTTTATTTGATTTTTGGTTAGCTCGTCATTTAATATTTATTTGTATTATTACTATATTATTAAGATTTTTTTTGTCTACGAGATGATTACAATCATGACTCCTCTTATATTGAATAAGATAAAGAAAAAGATTAGTTGTATTGAAGGATAAAGAAGCAACAACTAAGATCTGGTTATAAATTTTAAGTTATATCTCGTAATTTTGATATTTATTAATTTTTTTTAAGATGTGAAAGTGTATTTAAAATAATTAATGCATGGGCATTTTGATCAATGTTTATTTATTTTATTCATTTCTAATGTTTATTTCTCTTTCTCAAATATACTGTAATAATGATTCATTTCATTTCGAGAAAGCAACCAAACATACGAATTGAATAGTAATGAACTATTATATTCATTTATCCATTCTATACATTTTTCTATTTCATTTATTTGTCATTTTTCTCCATCCAGCCAAACATACCTAAAAGATTAATTATGGATATGAATTAATTATTATTAAAAATTATAATAATACTCCATAAAAAAACGTACACGTGTTTGGGGAGCAGCAGAAAGACATTTTATAATCTAAAATTGATTCCTCAAATCGGTGTTTTTCTCATAGTAAGGGGAGGATGGATTTTGATTAATCACGTTTTCCTCCCTCCTACTCGTACTTCATTGATTTTTAATCTTTTTTTTTATATACCAAATACCTTAAAAGGATTATTTACAATTTAAAAACTTAATAATCAGAAAAACATCTTTAAAAAGTAATCTCAAACGCTCTTTATTAACCTGAGTTATCTTTATTTATTTAAATTGAAAATTCAATTTAAATTTAATTTTTAGAGTGAAAGTTATTTAATTTTAACCAAAATTTTTACATATAAATTCATATAAAATCGTCTTAAAACTTAAATTATCGTCTTTTCCATCTTAATTTTAAATATCATATTTATCCTTATAAAATTCAAATATCATATTTAATCAAATTTTTATTCTTATTATTTTAAAATATTTTATCACGTTTCCTCGTATCATAATACGTTTTTGTCATCACGTCTAGCCTCCTTGCGTCAACACTTCTAACTATGGTTTGATTATTGACGTCAACTGTCACCACTTTTTTTAATTCTCATTTATTCATGTTTTATAATTATTTAATATTTTTTTCATTAATATTTAATATTTATAATTTTTAAAACAATTTATATATCAAACTAGCATTTAATATAAAAAATTAATAAACCATGAGAAGCATTAACACCCCCAAAGCCTTGTCTCATCGTCAATTTTAAATAATACCAGGGGTGTATTTGAGGGAGTGCAGGAGGTGCGGCCACACATGGTTCACGTTTTAGAGAGGGCCCAAATTTTTATATACATATATTATATATAGATATAGATATAATGTTATAGTTTTTCAAATCCTACTTAATAAAATAGAAACACTAAGAAGCTTATTTTAAATTAATTATTCTATAAGCCCCAAAAATATAGATATTAGGGATTTGATGACAAAGATTTTAAGTCATGTTGTAGTCGTGTTGAAGTTGCACTTAAGTATGATAGACGATTAGAGCTTAATGCAAATAAAATTTATATGGAGTTGCAGCCTTTTGACACGTTATTACGCGGTAAAACTATTAAACTTAATGACGTGTTTTAATATTTAAACAAATCGATTGCTTTCCTAATGCAATTATTGCATATAAAGTTTGTTGACTATTCAAATAATATTGACATGTGCATAAACAAGTTCTTCAAGACTTGGTCTTTGTTTGCATTATTAAATAAGGTATTGTTTTAAAGAAACGTCTGTGGACGTGCAGACTTTTCCAATAAGTTTATTTGTTTTTTCAAAGAAACATCAAACATTTGTGCGTCCGCAGACGTTTTTAATAATCTTGTTTGTTTTTTTTGCAGACATAAAACTTTATTTTGTCTTATTTTTGCTAATTTTGAGAAACTCAAAACTACATCTTTTTTTCGCAGACATTCTCAGACTTAAAACCTTCTAAACCACATCTTCTCTTGAAGACATAAAATCAGATATAATGCATTCATGTCTTCAAAATAAACGACACCTTAGTTGTTAATGATGTTGACATGTGCATAAACAAGTTTTTCAAGATTTAGTGCATAAACAAGTTTTTCAAGACTTAGTTGTTAATAATGTTGATAAGTGTATTAACAAGTTTTTCAAAACTTAGTTGTTGTTTAAAATGTTACAAGAAAGACTTAATAGAATGGAAATGATAGCTATAAATAACGATATTTTGAAAGGTATTTGTTATGAATAGTTTATTCAAAACTTTGCTTCCAATAATGCTAAGATAACTTTACGATTTATATAATTATGTAGTATAGAATATTTATACTACAGTTCTTTTGTTTTAGATAACAATATAACAAATATTGTAATTTTACTAAATTTTTGGTGATATATATGTATATAAAAGGGGCCCATTTTTTCTATTTGTACATGACATTTGATCTTCGCGGGACGCCTCTGAATAATACTTTAATTCTTAAATCATAAAAGTTTATATTCTTTATTACGAAACAACATTTGACTATAGTCAAATACCGAGTAAACTTTGCGCAAGGGTTCAATAGACCAACACATATCAAGAATGTTTTAGTTTATTTAAAGCAAAGATTGATTTCCCTTGACCACTTATATAAATTTAGTAAATTCACAAAACAAATTAATATTATTATTTCCATAATTTCATTTACTCCTACAAATAAAACTTCATCCTCAATTCTCTATTTATTTCTCTCTCGCTTGTCAAAGATATGGTCAATTCATCACATTCAACATCTCCCATGAAGGTTCAAGAACATCAACAACTAATAAACTACACTATCTTCACGTCCAACAAATCTAAACTTGATGGTAAGGCTTACAAATTACTTCTAATCATTAACTATATTTGCCTTTTCGTCGGTTCAGTTTCTTCTTCGCTTCTTTTGAAATTTTACTTCAATCACAAAGGATCCAGCCGATGGGTTTCTACTTGGGTCCAATCGGCTGGATTCCCAATACTCTTACTACCCCTTTACCTTTCATACTATCTTTGTAATTTTCAAACAAAAAATGTGATTAATCGAAAACCCTTTTCGAGTTTTGATATGAAGATCACGGCGTTATGTTGTGTGATGGGCTTGCTGTTAGTTATTAACAATCTTTGCTTTTCTTGGGGTAATTCGTATCTTCCGCTCTCAACGGCGTCGTTGGTTTTATCTTCGCAACTTGTTTTTACTTTGCTTCTTTCGGTCATCATTGTGAAACAAAAGATCACGTTTTTGAACCTTAATTGCGTGATTCTTCTAACGTTAAGTTGCGTGATTTTGGCGTTAAGTTCTAACCGCGATCACGTGGAAGGATTGACGAGAACGAAATACTTCATCGGGTTTTTCTCCACCGTCAGTGCCGGGCTGTTATTCGCGTTATACCTTCCCGTGATGGAAAAAATTTACAGTAAAGTTGACTGTTACGCAATGGTGATGGAAATGCAGTTCGTGATCGAGATGATAGCCACCGTTGTCGCCACCGTGGTGATGGCGTTGGCGGGTGGTTTTAAGGAAATGAGACACGAAAGTTTTGCAGTGTTTGATCTTGGACCGACGAAGTATTGGATGATGGTGGGGGTTAATGTGGTTACATGGCAGTTATGTTTTATGGGTACGGCGGGGATGGTGTATATGACGACGTCGTTGACTGGAGGGATATGTATGACGGCGTTGATGGCGATGAATGTGGTTGGTGGAGTGGTGGTGTACGGAGAAGATTTCAAGGGGCCGAAGGTGGTGTCGACGGCGCTGTGTTTATGGGGATTTAGTTCTTATGTGTATGGAATGTATGTGAAGATGAAGAAAGAGAAGATGGAAGATGACAAGAATATTGAGAAGGATGCAGCAGGTGATACACATGAAGAATTGCAAAGGAAGTCGCTTTTAGAGATGTCTGAGATTGTGACAGAAGATCCACTCTAAATGTTGGTAGCTTAATTGGCTATTTATAAAAAATAATGAAATATTACTATCCAATCGCTTGAATCTTCTTCAAACTTTTTCCAACATAATCAATGCTGCAAATATTATCTAATTTAAGTGATATTTTATTTACATATCATTTAAAGAATAAGTATTTATATTATTTAATTGTTTAATGATTTAGTGGTTTGTGTATTTAATATTATACTAGTATTGTACTCGCGCAATGCGGCGGCGATGATAATAGTTTGTGTTCGACTACATGTTTGATTTAAAAAGTCGGGTATGGTAATGCGTGAAATACGATGTTAGTTAACCTATCAATGCATTTTCTTCTTTTTCTGATTTCTTTACTTTTGTTTACAACTAGGGTTTTAGAGCCCGCGCGTTGCGCCGGGTTTTATAAATCAAAAATTCTATTATCATAATAAATCATAAGATTAGGTGATCTGTATGATAATATATTAATAATTATATAAAAACACGTCCAAGAATAGATTACGCCTGATGAAAAATATAATTAAAGGATTAAGGTTCTGATATGGTGTAAGAATTATAAAATAAAAAGAGCCAAAAGAGATCTTAAATCTCATAAATAAAAGATTGACTTTTTCATCGTAAAAAAAAACCTTATATTTACCTGTCAAGTTTTATATATATTTTTTTGAAAAAAACCACTTTAAGTATATAATACACTAAGACCATATTAAGTTAATAATAATAGTAAATAATTAATATAAAGTTTATGGGAAAAGTAAAACATAACTAACCTTTATTGATTTAAACCTTTAAATTTTTTTCAATGGTTTTACCTTAAATAAATGTACATATTACTAATGCACAAAATTCGTGTGATCTTTTCTTTGATTAAGAAAATATATTATTAGTGAGTTAGTGCAAAATTGTTGTTATTGAAATATATTTGTAAGTGACATTTTCTTTTTAAAAACTTATTTGCTATTTTGTAAAATATAAATAATAGCAGATGTTTAAGAATACTTTTTTTTACCAAAAAAGACAAGAGTTGCAAGGTCAAAAATTCTAGCTGCTCTATGACGATGTATTTACATATTGACCCATGATCAAACTATATAATTCATACCTACGTAAAATCTATTCTAAAAATAAAGTTTAATGGTTAAATCAAAATAAACTTTTACTTTAATGCATAAACAATTCAAGAGCAAAGGTTAACGGTTAACCAAAATAAACATACACTTTAAAGCTAAAGTATTAGAAAAAATTTAAGAGTACGTTTAATCAAAATAGAGTTTAAACTATTTTTAACCTTAATCAAAACTCTAAATTAAATAAATATATTAAATGTTGTTTACATAAAATTGTATATATGAAATTTACGTTAAGCAAAAAAAAACTAAAAAAAGGTAGACACGATGTTTAAAGAAATAGAAGTTAAAAACTGTTAAAAAGAATACAAAAATTAAAAAGAAGTTAAAAAATAGTTTAAAATTTGATATTCTTTTTTTTAAGTTATAAGTTAAAAAAAAGAGGAAATCATCCATGCTGTCAACAGCACCTAACATAGGTGCTGTTACACTCACATCACACATAAATGAAGGGTATTTTTGTCATTTAACTGTTTAACGATTTAAGTGATATTGTGAGTGTAACAGCACCTAACATAGGTGTTGTTAACTGCACAGATGATTTCCCCTAAAAAAAAGGCAAAAAGCTTTAAAAGAATATGTAGGTTTAATAAGAACAAAGTGGAAAGCTGAAAATTTAGAATTTGATACTGGCGAGATTCGAACTCCCGCCTCCCACTTGACAAATGAACAACCTGCCAATCCGCCAAATCCATTTGTTGTTATCGCAGCTACTATTTGATATATATTATAGAAAATGTTTTTTTCCTTGAAAATGTATGGTACTATAATCAACCATTTTATTAGTTGTTAAAATAGTTTTTGAAAAACAAATATAAATATTGTTATTAAATAGTCATAGAAAAAGATACTATAGCCTTAAAATTCTATTGATGTAAGTAATTTAGCCCAAATTTGATAAATTAAATAGTTGTTGTGATGTTTAATAATTAATGATTTATTAAAGTAATAGTTGTCTTAAATTAGTTGAGATAATAGAATGATTGATTGATTAAGCTATTGCTTTAAGTGATTGTATTTTAAGCATAAAAACTTTTACTACTTAAAATTAAGTAGTCTTAAAAATTTTAAGAAAAAAAAGTTAAATGATTTATAATGTAGTACATATAGATAAGTTAAGTGAGGTACTGAGGTTACTTGTATTGATTATTTTCTTTTCTCTATATAAATATTTTTTAGTCTTAGTATTTGTTTAATGTTTATATATAAAACTATATCAAATACATTTTTTAGTCTTAGTATTTGTTTAATGTTTATATATAAAACTATATCAAATACCCGTGTGATTTAGGGGGTTTAAAATAATAAAATTAAAAATTTGGTAAAATATGATATTTTGATCTTTTATAAAGGGTAAATATAATATTTGTAAACTAAAGCAGATAAGTACAATATTTTAAGACTTAATAAGGGCGTATATTAAATTATCTCTAAAAATATGAATTTAAATTTAAAGTCAATTTTTATTAAAATGGATGATCAAGATTATATAATAAAAATTGATTTATTAAATGAAAGACTAGAATCGTATAATAATTTTGTTTCAAAATAGTCTTTTATATATACTAGAAGATATGTTACTATATATATATATATATATATATATATATATATATATATATATATATATATATATATATATATATATATATATATCGTATCATATTATAATATATTACATTACATATAAATATGCGGTATATATATAATATAATATAATAAGTAATTTATTTGTTTATATTTTAAGACTTCCATTCAAGATTACTTTAACTCCATTCCTTCAAAATGAACTGCGGGTGTGCATGTCACAAGTAGTATGAGAGTTATTACCTGAGGTATGGATTCTGGGTATGTCGGTTTGACGCATGACGGGGACGTCAGGTATTTAAGAGGAGGAGCATGTATCAACACGTCCCACATGGAAATATAATGGAAATTTGAGACACCTTATAGATTCAAAGTTATAGGCTACTGCTACTTTCCAACATGGTTTAAATTGATTTCGAAATTATTGATTTAGACTATGACTTTGAACTACGAGGTGTCATAAAATTGTTGTATATAAGAATCACCTCACTTATACTACCACTAATTATTAATTTACTATTTCCTTTAAATATCATATTAACTTATAACTTTTCAACAATATGATATTGTATACTTTTTTAAGATTGATCATTGGCACTATAATAGTAATAATAATACTAATAATGAATAATACTAATGAAAATAATACATACATAAAGTTATTATTATTATAATTATTTATTTCTCCTCTAGTTTTTAAAATTTATTTGATTCAGTATCTATTCAAGCTTAGCATTCATTCATTAATCTTAGAGAGTGTTTCGTTAGAAATTCTACAGGATAAGAAATGATAATAATAATGATTATATTTTCTATTTTTTATTTCATGAAAGAAATAAATGTATTCCTTGAATTTTAGTTGTATTCATAAATTAAAAACTAATTTTATTATTTAATACTTCTGTAGATTCAATTCAATATACCAGACTCATTTTATATGTTTGATGCTAAAACAAATATTAAGAGAAAATTTTATGTTGTCTGAGATGAATTCTATAGTATAAGTGTAAAATTAGTAAACAATCAAAACACATTATTTTGCTTTTCAAAAAATAAAAAATAACAAATTATAATACATTTATTTGTAGTACATCCTGCCTATTTTTGCTTTTCTAGATCTTCTCAAAGGCAAAAATTCTATTTTGTTGAATTTAGTAGAACTTCTTGATATTGATTTACAATCATCTGGTTGTTTCTACACCAGACTCATTTTATACTTCTATAGATTCAATTCAATATACCAGACTCATTTTATATGTTTGATGCTAAAACAAATATTAAGAGAAAATTTTATGTTGTCTGAGATGAATTCTGTAGTATAAGTGTAAAATCAGTAAACAATCAAAACACATTATTTTGCTTTTCAAAAAATAAAAAATAACAAATTATAACACATTATTTGTAGTACATCCTGCCTATTTTTGATTTTCTAGATCTTCTCAAAGGCAAAAATTCTATTTTGTTGATTTTAGTAGAACTTCTTGATTGATTTACAATCATTCGGTTGTTTGAGTGATATTTTTATCGTTTTAAAATATAGTGAAAGTACCATCAAACCAATTTTCCACTAATGTACTTCTTAAACAACACTTGGTACATGTTTGGTTTGAAGAATTCTTTCGGATTTTATGGAAATTTAAATTCAATTTCTAAAAAATTTAATGTTTCGTTCATTTTAAGAATGATATTGTAAAGATTTAGAATTTTTTATAGAAGGGACACTAAATTCCATCAAGATGAGGTGGGATTTTAAAATCAATGAATGATGGAATGTGGCGTATTACAATACTACCCTAGTATATATCTCACTATTAGGATATCTAGTTAGTCTATTAGATTAGGGCCCAAGCCCATTAGGGTTTTATTATCTGTACTCTATTTATATTGTTTACGTATAATGAAATTAGTTGAGGAGTTCAATTATTTAACATGGTATCAGAGCCTTGCCTCTGACTTACCTAAACCCTAAATACGTACGTACGTCGGCATATGTTCACACCTCACGAGTCACGACATCATTCAAGCCCTTTGAAGCAAAGCTTTTCCTCCGCATACGTCCGCCTTCGTTGCCGATGTTGGAATTGCTCAGCCGTTGTTGCCGTAGTTGGAGTCACGGAGTTGTTATAACCGTGTCGGAATCCCCCGTGGACTGTTGAAAATTAGCAACAATCAAAATCAGAAAAAAATTGTTGCTAACTTAATTTGTGGGTAGCTCGTAGCAATTAACTCCCTGATAAATCTAATCAATAATGGTCATCGTAATCACTTATTAGGTATCGGAACATAGTCACTGATTAGGTAACAGAACATGTTATTATAAGAGCGGCCAACCTAAGTCGAATAATATTAACATATCATGGATCATTTTCTCCTATTTTTGGATACTATAACCGAATTATACTTTTAGAATATAAAGAGTACTATTTGCTTTTTTCAAATGGCAAAGAACCTAACTCATTTATCATACGATGAACACAATTACATGTTATATTACAACATATAACAATCAATTAAGCAACTTTTTGTCTATGTTGAGTAATGTCTCATATCGAACGGAAAGTGATTTCGTAATGTGCTTAATAAGGATCCCCACCTACTGCTCTCATAGCCAATTAGTTTTAAGTTGAAACCCTACAAAATTACGATTTATGCTTTTCCATCATCTTCTTCCTCTACACTCCTTAGTTTCACTTCGGGTTGCGAGTGTGCCATGTCATAAGTAGCATGGAGACCAAACAACACATAATAAAGCAGCATAATCGCTGTACAAATTCCGAACCGAATAAAAGCCATATGCCCCAGTGACCCCATTAGAAACAAATTCGTCGCTATCGAAAGCGAAGGAAGCCACGGGACCAACGGCACCCCCCACACTTTCGGGGTCCGTTGTTGAGGCAAAACCACCGAAATCCCAAGGGTACCCAAGAACCATAAAGGGACAGCCACGGTGTAACCAACCCAGCCACTCGGGTCCAACCCCCAACAAGACGAAATCCCGATCGATGACCCGATAATAATGACCAAAAACCCGATTAGCTTAAACAGGTTCGGGCGTGAAGTGACCCCTTTCACATAATACCTCCGCACTATAAGCGCGACCGCCATCATCATGAATACAAAAAGCGTGCTTACAGATAGTAAACTCGATAGAATATCCAAACTCGAAAAGAATGCGAGACAAGCACTTGAAATGGTAACTAGTAAAGTAGCGTTTATTGGAGTTTTGGTTTTCGGATGAACCAAAGCGAACCATGGTGGGATCATATGGGCTCGAGCTATATGAGTCACATAACGAGCTTGACCAAGTGCACCCACCAATAAAACCGTGGTCATACCCTTGAGCGCACCTAGAGCCACCAGGTACTTAGCCCATTTCATCCCGACTCTCTCGAATGCAACCGGATAGGCCGCATTCGGGTCGATATCGGTGTATTTCTGCATCATGGTTAGCGAAAGCGCCATTAGGCAATATATTACTGTGATGATTGACATCGACCCGAGTAGCCCGAGAGGTATGTCTCTAGATGGGTTCTTGGTTTCTTCCGCCATGGTTGCTATGGTGTCGAATCCTCCGTAAGCAAAATACACAATCGCTGCAGCTCTAAACACGCCTTGAACACCGTTAGGTGTGAATGGTTTCATGTTTGAAGTATCAGCGTGTAAAAAGCCTGCGATGATCACGAAGATGATCACAAGGGTGTTCACTGCAGACGCGATCCAATTAAGTAAAGAAGTTTTCTGCGTGCTGCTGACGGCGATGGTCGCTGCAATTGCTAGCACGACCACAGCAATCGGGTCCAGGAGGTTGTACCCTTCCCTAAGATTTGTGTGTATTCGTAATGAATCTGATTCTTGATTTATAAGACTAGTGAAGTAAGACGTCCATGATCGAGCAACCGCCGCACCTCCGAGAATGCATTCCAGAAGAATGTTTCCGGCGGTGATAAACGCGGCAAAATCTCCTAGTTCTACTCGGAGATAAGCAAACGAACCTCCGGCTACCGGAATCTCGATAGCGAACTCTGTGTAACAGAAAACAGAGAGCATCGCGGAGAAACCGGAAGCTACGTAAGACAAGACGATAGCTGGGCCGGCGTTGTTATGTGCTTCTTGACCGGTAAGTACGAATATTCCGGCGCCGATTACTGCACCAAAACCGAACCACATCAAATCCCACCAGTTTAAGCAGCGTTTCATTTCATTTTCACTCTGTTTCCGGAGCTTTTCAATCTCGTCGGAATCTTGAGAGCGGGTGAGTAGACGATCTTTGAAGCGGGAATAGGTGTGAGACAAGGCGTAGCGGTAGGTACTGAGGTCCCGGAAAGATTCCTCCGGGAAGAAATCTTGTTTGCTCCATCTCCAGTAGGATTTAGGTTGGATTTCTTGATCATTCATGTTGTTTGATTCTACGGAATCTGCAGTATGAATTGAAAGATTTCGCACCCAAAAAATATCATTATTGTTGGTTAGATGGTGATAAATTCTATGGCCGGAACTGTAAAGTGATTGAGTACATATATATAATTTATTAGAAGAGCATGTGTTAATTTCATGGGGTCACACTGGATGTGATGTGATGATATATTGGCACAAGAACAACTAACAGTATGCATGGTATGGCCATTCAAAGAGACGGAGATTTCAAGTTAAATTGATGACAGGTTGACGACGCTCATCCGCAGAAGAGTTTATTGCCAATTAATTTATTTATGAATTGTACCAATTAGCTTGTAAGTACGCAGGTTTTCAGATTTATATCTTTTTTCTTTTTTTTCTTTTTTTTTGTCTGCCTCGGGATCACAGTCCGTGTGTTTCGAAAAGATAGTGCGTCGTCAGGTTTGAATTAAACTGATTGGGTTGCGTGGTTGGTCCAAACACTTTGGAAAAATTTGGTGGTTTACCGAAGACTTTTGGAACAAGGATGTATAAGTTTAGTGGGTTTGTGTGTTTGGTCGTTTAAAAAGAATACGGGTTACATATAACACTGTACACGAATCAAGTGTTAGTGAAATCGTTTGGTAGAAAGTTCGTTTAATTAAATGAACGAACAAGAACAGAGCTCTAGTTTATTTATTTATGCTCGTGAATGTTCGTTTATCAGTTCGTTTATATACATGTGTGTGTGTGTGTGTGTTTGTTTTGTAGTGTTTATTTTTGTTTAATAATGTTTTATTTACATTATAGTGTGTGTTACTTCATTTACGAACAGAAATATATATGAACTAACCAATCCTTTTAACAGTTGAACAGAAAACTACTTTGTGGTTGTTTATTGGTTTTACTAAAGTTAAATGAACGAACATTACATAGAAATTCGTTCGTGTTTGTTTATTTATTCGACTAAAGTTAAACGAACGAAACAAACAAGCCTCGTTCTTGTTCGTTTCCTTGTTCGTTTAGTTCATTTACAACACTAGTCACATGTGTTGTCAGTACGATCTAAGATTCTAAGTTATGATAATTATTAGACTTTTGTAGTTAAAAGTTAATTAAAGTTTTATGTCGAAATAATATTATAATTTTGGATAGGTTTAGTGGATATGTGTGTTTGGTCATTTAGGTTACATGAAGATTGTAAATGAACTAAACGTTTGTGAAATCGTTCAGGAGGAAGTTTGTTTATGTTCATTCATTTAATAAACTAAAAAACATGAACAAGATTTTTCGTTAATTTAAATAAACAAGCGAACACGAACAGAGCTCTTGTTGGGTTATTTATGTTTGTGAACGTTTGGTCATCCGTTCGTTTATGTGTGTGTGTGTGTGTGTTCATATAGTGTTTATTTGTGTTTAATAATGTTTGATTTCCATTATAGTGTGTGTTCTTTCGTTTACGTTCGTTTATTATTTAAATAAACGAACAAAAATGTATACAAACTAACCAATCTTTTAAACAGTCGAATACAAAGTTTGTTCATATTCGTTTATTCGTTCGACTAAAATTAAACAAACAAACATAAACATAGAAACAAGTTTATTTTCTACTTCTTTCTAGTCACCTTGTTTCTAAATTTCATAGTCAAATGGAAGAATTATGAATGACAATCGCGGGCCTACAATCAACTAAGGCCATCAGTATAGACTTATAGTTTTCCCTTCCTTTCTCTTTCCCTAGTCATATTAACATCAAAATCACCTCCCTCTTTCCTTCCCTGCAACTTAGTATAACTTTTCTTAATCTTACTCTCAATTTTTGTTTTAATTTATAATATATATTTAAGAAAGAGGAAAGAAAAAGAATAGAAAGTAGACAGAAAGTAGGATGGGGGTGGGTTAAGGCTCGGGTTGAGGAAAAATCATTTAAGTACATAGGTCGCATTTTCACAGTGACACAGGTACATGGGTTGCGCTTGGCAAAATACTCGTATACTCAAGGTTGTAGAAATCGGTCGGCGGTCGACCACCACCAAGCGATTAATCGGTCTTGGCGGCGATTAATCGGTTTTTCGATGGAAACAATAAATTATAAAGAAATTTATTCAAAATCCTAATAAAATAAGCCAATAACCATAAAAAACTAAAATGTTTAACAAGCCTTGAAAGTTGAAACCATAAGTTCATAACTAGTTTAATAAACTTAAATAAAACAATAAGTTGAATATTCCATATTGTCTTCTACTCTTCATCTCCACAAGTTTTCATGATTTGAGCTCCATCCGACTCGTATTCACCTTCTTCATATACTACCTCCTCACTTGATTGAAAATTGAAATTAGCCTTTTGACCAATGGAGCAACAGAGAGAGATAGATGTCGCTGGACTTGGAGACTGGAGTTCGCTGCAGGTGGAGGTCGCAGGAGGAAGGAGGTCGCTGGAGGTGGAGGTCGCCGTCGCAGAGGAGCCCTAGGTCTTACTAACGAGATAAGTGAAGTTTTGTTTGTTGATCGATGCAATGAGGGACTTAAACCCCTTTTTTTTAATTTTGACTTTCGTTGACCGCCAAGGGCTGCCGTTGACCAATGTTGACCACCAACGCCTAACTAGACCGCCAAGGTGATTTAGCAGGCGGCAGACCACCGCCAACCGCCTAGGCGCCGATTAATCGGCCGCCAAGGCCGCCATTTACAACAGTGCGTATACTTGGCTCGCTTTGTGGCAACATCACCAACATTCGAACCGACACTCGCTGCCACCCACACGCCGGAGTTTGAATAGCAACACCATCGAGGGTGAAAATATTTGATGGGTTGAATTGTATCATTAATTTATGAAACTATGTGCAGTACTGCAGTGGGCGAACTTTTAGATAATTACAATTTCACAAATTTGGTCTCAAATGCACATCCAGATATCTAGAAGCATATATATACACCTTCAGACAAACAAATAAAAGTAATATCATATCATTCTAAATTTACCTACAACATCAAACCTAATTGATACGTCGCAAAGTTCATTTGCATTACATACATCTTTCGTTTTGTCATGTGACATAAGAGGATTTCTTGGGTTACTCCGCGTTTCTCTGTTTGTTTGTGCTTGGAGAGAAGTAATGCGCGATGCTAGAACCCTTTTTTATCATGTTTGCTCGTTTCTGAGGCCTAAGCCAACTACGAAGCTCTTCCTGTATTTCAGATGGTAATTCTTCAACCACTGATTGGTCAATTTCATCTAACTTGTAACTCCACATGTTAGTTCTCGAGCCACTTTGACTTTCGGTCAAACTCTCACTCTCCATATCTAATGGTTTTTGTACTCCTTCAATCAAAATATATCAAATATTACCGAGTTATAAATGTATAACATGGGTATTTAAGTATGCCAATGACGGTTAACCTTATGCTTTAAGCTGAATATGGCATTTCATACCTGTTGACAAACTCTTTGTTTCTAGAAGGCCATCAGGATTGTCTTGCTTTGATGAAGAGCAAGAGTTGGTTTGGAGAAATCTCAAGATGGAAGATGATCCCTGCAAAAGTATGATTATTATAGTTTAGATATATTCATAATTATTTAATGTGTTCTTTTAGTTCATTTACAACACTAGTCACGTGTATTGTCAATACGATCTAAGATTCTAAGTTATGATAATGATTAGACTTTTGTTCTTAGAAGTTAAAGTTTTATGTCAAAATAATACTATAATTTTGTATAGGTTTAGTGAGTTTGTGTGTTTGGTCGTTTAGGTTACATGTAAGACTGTCAATGAACTAAACGTTTGTGAAATCGTTCAGCAAAAAGTTTGTCTATGTTCATTCGTTTAATAAATTAAAAAACATGAACACGATTTTTCGTTCATTTTATTAAACGAACGAACACGAACAGAGCTCTCGTTGGTTTATTTATGTTTGTGAACGTTTGGTTATACGTTCGTTTATGTGTGTGTGTTTTCATATAGTGTTTATTTGTGTTTAATAATGTTTGGTTTCCATTATAGTGTGTGTTCCTTCATTTACGTTTGTTTATCATTTAAATAAACAAACAAAAATGTATATAAACTAATCGATCCTTTAAACAGTCGAACACAGTTTGTTCATATTTGCTTATTCATTCGACTAAAATTAAACGAACGACATGCACATAGAAACAATTTTATTTTCTACTTCTTTCTTGTCACCTTGCTCTCAGCTTGAACTCCTAATATATAGACTTCTCAACCAAAAACAGGTCTCCTCGATCAGATTCATATTTATTTATGAAAGTTTCTTATCTAGAAGCATATTTACACCTTCAGACAAACACATAAAAGTAATATCATATCATTCTAAATTTACCTACAACATCAAACCTAATTGATATGTCGCAAAGTTCATTTGCATTACATACATCTTTCGTTGTATCATGTTACATAAGAGGATTTATTGGGTTACTCCGGGTTTCTCTGTTTGTTTATGCTTGGAGAGAAGTAATTCACGATGCTAGAACCCTTTTTTATCATGGCTGCTCGTTTCTGAGGCCTAAGCCAACTACGAAGCTCTTCCTGTATTTCTGATGGTAATTCTTCAACCACCGATTGGTCGATTTCATCTAACTTGTAACTCCATGTGTTAGTTCTCGAGCCACTTTGACTTTCAGTCAAACTCCCACTCTCCATATCTATTGGTGTTTGTACTCCTTCAATAAAAATATATCAAATTTTACCGAGTTAATGTATTACACGAGGAATTTAAGTATGACAATGACAGTTGCCTTACGCGTTAAGCTAAATATAGCATTTCATACCTGATGGAAGGCCATCATGATTGTCTTGCTTTGATGAAGAGCAAGAGTTGGTTTGGAGAAATCTCAAGATGGAAGATGATCCCTGCAAAAGTGCGAAAGTATGGTTATTATAGTTTAAATATGTTCATAATTATTTAATGTGTGCATTAACTCGGTTATTTTGTCTTCATAAAAGCAGAAAGCAATAACACAAGACCAGGTGAGAAGAAAACGGACCTTTTCTTTTGCTGTCTTCCTTCTCTGCTCATACGATTTTATTCTCTCGGTAGGATATTTTATCTTCGTGTCTTTCTCGAATAACTGAAGTTGTGGCTCATTCTGCTTTGGAGTTGAACAGTCTTCAGTTCCTAAATAAATATCATCTCAATATACAAATGCAAAAGAAGAGATTAGGCGTGGGGAAAAAGGAAAAGTATATATACAAAAAGGGAACCTGATGATAACTGGAAGGCTTCTCCAGTGGAATCACCATTAGCCTGCTTTCACGAAGAGAAATGCAGGTTCTCATCAGATAAAAGGAAAATTCCAGAATAGAAAACATTTTAATATCTAAAAAGATGAAATGTACTATGGACACCAAGTGATAATGACTCAAATTATCGATATTAAACCATACTGCTACAATTCAGCCAAAAGGCACATGGTTAACTTTCAGGACTCTTGGTGATAGTTGTCTTACAACAATAGTCAAGGATAATATACATAATGGAGTCAGATTTTCACATCAATCTCTTACTCCCTGCAAACTTGAATGATGATATGATACTAACTTATTGAGTGAGTCTGTAATATGGGTCATGTACTCCTTGTAGAATTTAAATCGTCAAGTTTATAATCATCCCAGTTGCATCTTGGTTATTATGAGAATAAATTTCATTTTGAAGACGTAAATGGAAAAGATAAAGAAATATCAGACCTCATCTTTACATGCAGTCTCATATTGATCAAATCTAGAGATTTCAGGTGTTATTGGAGTCTGTTCGCCACCATATCCAGTTTGCTGCTCAGTTTGATGAACTGCTGAATGGCTTTCACTTTCTACGTAAATGTGAAAACAAATTAATATTGTAACAGCATTCACAAATATCTATAAAAAACAAAAAGAAAAAAGAAACAATGAACCTACTCTAAGAACCTCTATGAAAAAGATTTATTACTTGACGGTGACAAACAATCATCTTCGAGTACAAATTTTCCATCTGAAGGTTCTGATGATACGTGAACTTGATCTTGCCCATGAAAGTACCTTGTGATAGAAGAAGTCCCCTGAAAGAAAAATGGTAATCAAGATGCAGTCTGTTAAGATACTCATCTGCTTTTGAATCTTTTCTTTTTCTCTTTTATAGAATATAACATGTACTAGTGAATGCTCACTTCCAAAAGTTTTAAACAAAATTTATAAGAATGCACAGCTTACAGATGGTATGGCAACAATTTTACTTGCTGAAACAGAGAGATTAGTGATTCCCCATCCACCACACTGTCCCACGGGGTTCATATATGACCCAAGGTATTCACGTAACCCTGCTTGGAAAAGTCTTAAAGCATCTTCTTGAATCTTTCCTGCCCCATATCTCAAAGGGCATGACTTAGAAGGGAACTTTTTGTGTGATTCTGTATCTGTGGACTGAACATAACATGGATAACAGTAATGTACAAACATCTAAAAAGCTCGATCAAAAAGGACATTTACAAAAATATTTAAAATGACAAGTATACAATTCAAAGAAACAATAGCAACCTTGTACGCATTAGCATGCAGAGTAAGCGTATGTGCAATTCGTTTATTCTTCTTGAGGTCTGAATGAAGCCGTTCGCTTAATTCTTCACAAAGTTCTTTGAGCCAACTTTCAACCTGAATGAGTTAAAACAGAACTAGCAGCTATTAATAGACTTCATGAATCATGACTCAAAAAGAAAACTAACATAAGTAAATAATATATTATTAATTTTGTACAAGACCAAATTCGTTACAGAATTATACCACTAATCCAGATCTTAGATGTGTATCAATATTAAATGTTTTAGGTCTGACAAGATTATGTAAAAATACTCACAGCAGCAAGAGTTTTTAGAGCGCTTGGTCCAGGAAATGTCTTTCCAGACCCATGGCTCTTGGGGAGCAGGCGACCCTCAACTTCTTCACCACTAATACCCCTCGCAATATTCCATAGCCAAGTACTGAGAGATTTAAAGAAAAAAATTTAGTAAAAAATATTCTCTCTGTTAATGATGATTAATAATTGATAATTACCCCGTATTAGCACCATAAAGATCTTGTAGTTTTTCCACAGAAAATTGCAATAGATCCCCAACAGTATTCACACCAAGGTCAATTTGCAAGGAGCTCCCAAGCTTCCCACCAAGTTGTTTCCTGATAGTAGCATTTCATCTAAAAGCATGTTTCATAAAAATAAAAGTCGCCAATCATTAACTAAAATAACCAACTCACATTTTCTTTATAGGCAAAACTTCAAGAAGCTCTTTAACTGATGAGGAAGTGACAATAGTTTGTTGTGCAGGTTTATTCATACCACTAGCTAGCTTAGCCAGCATCTGCAAGATTTACAACAAATAAGCGCGTAACATTTATGTTTTTCTATTTTGATTTCGCTTTAAAAATGATATTTCAGCAATAAATAATGAAAAAAGAATAAAAATACTTTGTTATGAGCAATGCCTGCAGAACATGTAAATTCAGTCTTCCGTAGAACTTGCAGCCTGAGTTCTGCAACAATCATAGCTCCACATGCTAACAGCTTATCACGGTGATCAGCATCTCTTCGCTGCAGCCATTCCCGCACAAGCTCTTTGTCATCCTTCCCATTCTGAATACAAATTTCAGTAGATTTACTATTAAAAATCTAAAATAATGTAAAGTTCATAGTCTTTGGTTAGTTTGTTAACTTATTCAGTAAATCAATATCTCCCATCATAAGATTAAAATAATAACTAAAGTGTAAGCATCATAGTACTCTCATCCATGAAGTCATAACTTGCAGCCAGAAATGTGATCAAGAACCAAAATTCTGATAAAGCATGCTGCTTACCAAACTAAGCCCCAAAACATGTGATTTAAGAACTTCTTCATCAATACTTTCCAAGCTTTCTACTGGTGATTCTTTCAACATTGTTTCAGCAGCATCAGTGAGGTCAAGGTATACTTCATCAATTGATGCACGTTCGCATCTCCCCTTTCTTGCAAGAATTGAAACAACCTGCAAAAATGGAAGTAACCAGTCTTTACCAGTTGGGCACCCATAAATGATGCAAAACTCTAACCCTTGAAAAGAATTTGAATGTTATGAACCTCTGAACCTGCATTCCGATATATGCTCAAGTCAGCTTTACCACGGGCCACAGGAACTTGAACCAGCTGAATTTGTGGACAAACTTTCTTTGCCTCATCACCTCTCATTGAGCTTAACACCAAATGACACATGGATAATCAAACAGATAATCAGAAATCAGTCCCGCAAAATGAATCTCAGATGTTAAGAACGAATGCTACCGTTTCACTCCATCTTTTCTAGCCTCGTAACCGACAGCAATCAAGCCCCCGCCTTTCCAAGAGTTGTATTGTACTACAGCAGTTGGTTGACCTCTTAAATGAGGTTGTTTGCGTTGCTCCACTAGAGGTAGGGATAAAGATTAAGAAAAGAAACCATCAGATTGGAAATTGAGAAAGTATTGGGCAACTTATTCCAATAGTCAAAATTAACAGTCCCCTGTTTACGTGATTGCTATAAGATTAACAGAAACTAAATTCAACAAATCGTGCACAAACAATAGTGGGTTCTTCAGTTTGACAATATAGAATTGAGATTCTCTGCTTTTCCTAGTTAATAATCGGAAAAGTGAGAACATTTAAAGCTTATCAGGCATGATGAAAACCTAACGAGTAGTACCAACAAGGGGTTTGATGAGATATGCGAAACAAAGAATTGGAGAAAGGAAGTGAAAGAAACCTTGAACGTAGAAACAGTCCATGTCGACATGAGCAATGATCCTGGAATCAGAAGACTCTGGTCGCGCCACCGGCATAATTCTCTCTGCTCACTCTTCCCCTTTTTTCCCTCCAATTCAAGCTTCAGAAAGGGTTTTCCAGCGTTTGGGTGTTTTACATAAAAATTAAGCATACATAATCCAATTCTGCTTGTTAAAAAGGTTTAATAATTATAACATTTCTTAGCTTTTATATTTATTTTAAAGTAAGTATTTTATTTTTAATTTTATATAAGTTATATTTCGTTTATTGTATTAAAATAAAACGAATTTTACATAAGTTATTATTATACGTAATGTATTGTGTTTTTTCTATCATATACAAGTAATTTTGTAAAAAAAAATTATATTAACTAATTAGATATTTATAAAGAATATTTATATAATACTAGTTAGAGGTATTTCGTTGTGTCAATCATACACTTGTATATAAAATCAGGAAAATACATAATAAAGTATTATAATAATTTTTTGATAACTTAAATTTAAGCTACCTTCTTAATGTAGTAGATTTATATATTAAGAAAATAAGATATAAATCATTACCAATAACATTATAATGTTTGAGATTAGGAAAAAATACCACATTTTCAAGTATAAATTCATGAAGTTAATTACAACAAGCTTGTTTAGTTAAAAAAGTAGTTGTGGTTGAAAGCTGATAGTTAACGGCTGAAAACTGTATATTTTAGTTATATATGTGTTTAATAAATTAGACAGTAGTTAAAGCTAAATAGGTTAAAATGACAAGAAAAGATAAATTATGTAAACAGAATGAACTATAAAGTAATTAAAGAAGATATTTAGATTATTTAATATATATTTTTTTTAGTTTTTTATTTAAACAAGTTTCAGCTTTTTTATTTTTCTTGTAGTTTTCTTTATAAAAAAAACTAGCATTTCTAAATTATGTTGCTTATTTACCTTTTCTTTAGTAAAAAGAAAGGGAGAAAAGGGTAAAAAGGAAAAGAAACCCTCCCTCCAATCTCTTAACCCCTTCTCCGCCTCCTCCCTCCGAGTAATTTGATCTCCTGCCTTGCCACCCTCCTCCGCCGTGTTGTCTGGACGCACCACCAGCACACTCTCCTGCATAAAGAATGTCCGATGATTCGTCGAATACTTCTGATTCTGCTCCTGCTCCTTCAAACCCAAATGAAGCAGAGAAGACTACAATAGAGCCAATTCGGTTGCCTACAATTGAAGAAATAAGGGGCCAAGACATCTGGAACAACTGTGCTATTCGCAGCGTTGCCAGTGGAATCATGGGTTTCTCCTTCTTTACTGTTCTAATCACTCTTACAATCTTATTCATTTATTCGCATATACCCTGACCCCAAATTGAATGATGTTTAGTTATTTACTAGCAGAAAGCCACAGCTTTATAGTATTTTTACTTTTCTTCTCGTCATTTCTTGAGGAGGAATGCAATCTGTGTTTTTTTCAATTTAAGTATAATAATTGTTGTGTGTCTTGATTTCTGAATATGACACCAATTAAACTAAATAATAGTAACAAGGATTAAGTTCTGAAGAATGCTGGTAGTAAATTAACAACAAAACATGTATAAATTATGCATTTGAAAAGAAAGTAGGTACGAGTATTTTCACAAAATCCATGAATTTGTGTTCCAGCTGAAGTTTGTTTTCATTTGGGAGAACTCATTTCAAGATTTAGAATTGTATATCAAGCTATCTCAAACAAGGAATATCCTTGTAAGGAACGATTTGCTTCTCGAATGCTAGCATTTTTAGTTGGGTGTATGGGGTTATTGAGTATAGCTGAAGTTTATGGTGGCTTAAAAATGAACACATGTATTAATGGAGTATTAAACTGGTTTGTGGTATATGGTGCAGGAGGTGGGCTTGGGCTGGCAATGGGCTTGTTTCTTGGTGCGTTGGATAATCCAATAATGCGGGATGAGATGACTGGTAGACAGCAATTCATTTATACTGCGAAGCAGATGGGTGGTAGGAGTTGGAATTCCTGCAAGGCATTTGCTGTTATGGGACTTATATTCTCTGCTGCGGAATGTGTTGTTGAAAAGGTATCCATTGATTATATGTTGTTCATTGTAGTGTTATAGAGGTTGACATTGCAGAAATCCAATTAAACTTTTAGCATACGACAGTGCTACGGAGATTCCTTAGGGAAATTGAACTTTTGTTTTATCTCTTAAAGTGTTTCCAACAGATGCATTCTTGTATGTAAATTTATCGTTAGCTGTATTTTGCAAATCATGTTAAGGGAAATATGCAACTTGGGGATGGCATAGGAAATTGAAAATGATCTCCCAATTGCTCTTATTTACATACCCACATAAAATTAGATACCTAATCTTGAATTAAGGTTTTGATTTTTCTGGCTAATCCGTAACTGATTAATTTCATAGATTTAGCTATGAACATTGGTAATCAAAGTGATCTTGACTTGTATTTGTTATCACATTTAGGCAAGTGATTGTTATTTTCTTGAATTGTTGAGTACTTTCCAACAAATAGCTTAATATTCTAATAGAATAACATGTTATTTAACATGCTGTTAATGAACTCATCATTTACAGCCCTATTATATACTAATCGTTATGGTTTTGGTCAATTTTATTTTTACAGGCCCGTGCAAAACATGACATGACAAACACAGTTGTAGCAGGGTGTGTGACTGGGGGTGCAATTTCTGCAAAAGGTAACTAATTTTACTCTATAACTATTACTGATCTATTTTTTATATTCATGATCACTGGTCCAAAAAAAAAATCCTCTCGTGAATCTTAAAGGTTATTACTGCTGTCTACCTTTCTTATAAAACATTATTAGACACCAAATATGTCTAAGCTCAAAACTAATATGATTTTAGTAAAAGAGGCATTCTGGTTTGCTTTGATGGCATTTTATATCGAACATTCTAGGCTTGTTTGGTATGGTTAATGATAGTTTATTGTGTGATAGAAGTTGTTATGTAGTTGTTTCTTATTCTTGTTAATTATATTTGTATATTTCACTTTGACATGGTGTATAGAACTGACTCCGGAACTCAACAGTTGTCGTATTTGATTTGCATATAAAAAACAATATACAAATAATAAATTAGAGATGCCTTACTGAAGTTGAACCTAACTAATCGTTTGCTGCTCTTATAACAAGATAACTTAAGAAAATACATGAGCAATATCTTGCTTAGTTATACAATGACAGATTGTCCTGGCTTCTAGTTTGTTCACATTTTAATTCGTACTATTTATAACCCAAGGACTTCTTATAGGGTTTATTTATTTTTTTAAAGTAATTTTTAATCTGACATGGTAAATTGTACATACCTGTGTATTGATATTTATGAATACATACCCACAGGCTCACAGAAACACCAAGAATTTTACCTCTAAACCCATTACTTGGCTAGCACTCTGCTCCATAACTCAAAACGCTCAAATAAAAGCCCTCTCAGCACTTGATACCTGCTCCCGCTTATTGATTAGGGTGAGTGCCCTTTATAGCACTAAATTGACATTCTCATTTCGTTTGTTCAATTCAACGAAAGAGGGAAATTACATGTTTAGGATACAAGACACTAGGATTGAATAATTACACCAATATGAACTAGGCTTCACTGCATTCCTTTTCTTCTTTTTCGTTTTCTTTCTTCTCAATGTGGAGTTAATACCACATTTGAGGATTTTTGGGATGAATAAAAAGGGAATTAGTATTGGAATAAGAACTCTTGAAAAAAATTCAAAACCTTGTTTTGTATATTTTTATTTGGTTTGTTTATTTATGTCATCATTTTGGCATATCTAAAGAGAAACGACTAGGTAATAAAAGGCGTCACAACTAAAAGAACTAACTTTTTAAGGTTTTACATTATGGGCACACTAGGAAGTAGGAACTAAGTATTGCACCAAGATAATAAAAGGAATATCTCCTAACTTTGGTAGATGGACGCGAATTTTTGACATGTGTTTGGGATTTGAAAGTTGAAACAAATAAGATAATTATACAAAGTTAAAACTATAGGATATTTTCCAAAAGCTTATGCTTACAACAACAACAACACGGTACCCAATCCCACAAAAGCAGGGTATGGGGGAGGTATAAATGTAGACAATCATACCCCCACTAACAAGTAGGGAGATTGCTTCCTGCAAAGGACCTCCGACCGTGGTAAAAAAATCACTTAATAAATAAAATAAATAAAATATAAAAACCACTAGAAACGCAGTCAGAAAAAAAAGGGGTGCCACTAAAAAGAAAATACTAAACATAACCCTAGAAAGTAGATAGTGAGAGAAAAAAAGAAATAAAACGTAAGCTCTAAATATATACACCGTAATGAAGTAAGAGGCATTACTAGCCCGTACATATGGATAAGAAATATAAACATAAAATATAAAAAGTAAAAAAATAAAAATAAAAATGAACATAAAAATAAAAATAACTAAAAATAGAAATAAAAAATAAATAAAGAAAATATAAATAAAATAAAAGAACAAAGAGGTTGAACCTCTTCCATAAGCCCTATGCTGCTAGCTACAGCCTCGATCCTTCCTAACCCTGGATCTTAATCCTCCTTCTCCAAGACACCCTCTCATTATACCAAAAGCTTATGCTTACCATGAAACCAATACACCCATGATCTTGCAAGTAGCACTCACTCTACATTCTTAGTGGCTTAGTGCAACATCACTGCATTTAATCATATTATCATCCAAAGAAGCCGTAACAACACTTTAAATTATAGTTGTGACCCATGCGTTATCCTACATGTAATGGTATAATGATAAGCAGGTATTAGAGGTTTAAACATTGATCTTTCCACTTGTGAATTAGATACACAATACTTATGTCACATTTGGTATCGATTATCAATTACAAAATAGAATCTCTTGGACACCTTGCTGAAAAAGTTGTATGAAGATGTCAGTCTTCCTTCTTAGATAATCTTCTAAAAGAACTGCAGAAATTCCCTACCTATAGAATTGCTAGTTTGCTACCATAGTTGCTAGCTATTCGCCTCGTGCACATGAGGCTCATAGAGGTGGGCTTTTTCTATAACGAAGCAACCTACATGTAAGAGGCGCTCATATGCATAAGCTAAAGATTAACAAGAGTATGAAAAACATTAATCAAGTATCAACTAATAAGACATCTAAGATCATTTACTCATTCAACTCATCATCGTCATCTTGCTTTTTATTCTTTCTTCTTAGCAGATTTATGTTCCTTATTATCTTCTTCCTCATTGTCATTACTCTAGTAATTTAGCTTCATCTTTTTCATCCATAATTTAGCTTCATTTTTTTCAAATGTTTACCTTGAATATTATGGCTCGAAGCTATAACAATAGCACATCATTTTCATGACTCGTCTTTAAAGACACTATTCCTCTTCATCATTCTTATCCAACATGCCAACCAACCACTCATTTTAAAGAAATAGGATCAATAACATCATGATAATAATATCAACGCTTCAATACTCGATTATATTTCAAATATGCCAAACTCTTTGGTCTAACTTGCTTTGTTTTTAAAAAAAGCTCTTAATACATCTTAATCGGATTCAGTATGAGCTTTTTAAGATGTAAAGGGTGTTTTTTTATACATTAAGGTTTAAAAACTCTTAATAAATAGATATAACTATTCATCTAAAAACCTCTTAAATTATAAAACGCCAAACATTGAGAAACCATCGGTAACAAACCTCAATCTTCATGTCTCAAACCATCCCTCATGCCATATTCATTGACAACCTCAAACTCCTTGACCATCGCCAACCTTCAACTCCACGAATATCGCTACCCTACTTAGAGTCTCCGACACCATTTTCACGCTCCCTAACTCTCTTCGCCTTACTCATTTTACTCTACCCTCATTGTCATACACACTCTCTGACCTTTGCCGACTTGCTATCTACTAATAGGCGCTGCCAGCACCTCCACACTTCAGTCAATATTTCAAGCCATTGTTGCTATGGTTGTTTTCTAATTTAGTGATTTTGATTTCATGATGAGTTTGGTGATGTTGATTGCATTAAAAACCTTTGTAGAAATAAAAAAGTAAAGAAAGATCAAATTCGCTATCTCCCGGCCAACGTAATTTAAAAAAAAAAGAATTGAATATGTAAAGCAAAACAACTATTTACAAACATTCAGACCTTTTATAAAAACAAATAGCCAAATATGAATAATGTCTTAGATATTTAGAACCATCTCTTAATGTTTAGACATGGTCTTAGATAAATATGAGTGGATTTTTTAATCATTAGCAAATGTAATGCGAAGGAACATGTATTCGCATTACATAGTAAATTATAGAACTCCAAGTCTTTACTAAGAAGTACATATCTTTTTCTAGTGTGTGGTGCCACACAAGGGAATGCATTGTAAGTCGCAACTTGAACAACAATTTGCTCACCAGCCTCCTCCACCATGTGATCACCATTTGAATGCATTATCCTTAATGTCTTTGTGTTGCTGAGTCTCTCCATCCATTAGACATGATAGAACAAGCATACTTTTTGTTTATGATGAATTTGCTTCCTATCTAATGTGTTGTTTACTTAACTGCTTTAGTCAAACACGGAATCCACACGTCATTGTAAGTAGTAGGCTCGCAACATGTCCCACGTTATTGTTATCATAGTTAATAGCCATAAACGACATTACAATATCATAAGCCAATTGGCCAAATCTCTATGAACTTTCTTTGAGTTATTTCTTGCAAATTTCATTGATGATTGTTTGCTTCATCTTCCTTTATCTAATGTTTTATACTTTCATGTTTTCGTTGACATTTAAAGTTAACATGGAATTTGTTTCGGGAGGGCTAAAGTCCCCATTGAAAGTCCAATTATGCTCTATATGGTCTTGTAGCTGGTACCAACTGGCACTGATATCTTGTATTCTTATGATTCTAACTTAAAAGATAAATTCATTAAATTACTATTGAAAGCGAGATGTTCTGTTTCATGAAAACTGTGGTATTGTGTTCTTCATTTTTTATCCTAAGAGAGACTTTTGGTTTTGTGTAAACTAGGTGGTCCAAAGGCAGCCTGTTTCGGTTGTGCAGGGTTTGCTGCATTTTCTGCGGTGATAGAGAAGTTCTTGGATAGACACGAATGAGGAGACATGAATTTTTGCAGATACAATAACCGGGTAATCTTGAAGATGAGGCTTTTGCAATTTCTTACAAAATATTATTATAGGACGCAAAATAGGAGCATAGGTACAACTTCTGTTCATTTTTTCTGATATTGCTTCATCTATAGCCACTCGGTTTATTCGGCATTAGATTATTCGTAGATTGCTGGAACTGAAAAAGCTTCCAAAATTCTGAAAATGGTTTAATCTGTAATGTTAAAACTTTTTTTTACTAGCTTTCATTACTGCAGCATTGGATATAATCATATTGCTTGTTTTAATTTTTTTTATTTTATGCAACTCAACATCCATGTGTAGAGGTATGTTTAAATAAGATACTTCAACAACGTTATCTACCATGTGAAAACTCGAAGTCGGAACCATGAGCCTCAGAATAACAACTATTAACCATGTTGAGTGTAGGTTTTATATATATTTACACACACATACATGTGTGTGGGTGTGTATATACATACATATTTATGTATGATATATACAATGGTATATATGATCTTATGAAGCTAAATTAGATAATTATGATATTATAACATTTAAGAGGTGTGTATGAATTGCACCATTGCTTCTAACAGTAATATGATTTAAAGCTTGTCATAACTTTTGTGTATATATGTGAGTAAATCATCTAAGTAAATCATGGATGTTCTATAAAAGCAAAAACTCGACTACAAACAAGGCGTTACGAAATAACAAGCAATAAGATTTTCAAAATCAAAAGGCAACATATAAGGGTTCCTGCAGCCAAAGATGATCGAAGAACGGCTTCTCTTATTGTAGGAGTCAATGAGCCAAAGCAGCAGAGCGCCACCTCTAGAATCGACTCTCCATCAAGATAATACACCTTCACAAGAAACAAAACAATATTATTACTCCAAATACATGTAAAACTATGGAAAATGTACATGTAACAACACATACCGGCAGACTATTGAGAAGAGCTAGCATCAATGAGACATGAAAACTGTTTACCAACAGCTTCTCGACAACAACTGGAATGTATTCAGCACCATAAACATTCAACCAACGAGGTTCATATTCGGTTAACCAAATGGAATGTGCCATCGACATCATGTCACCTATGAATACAAAAGTCCCACCACACGCGTTTTCCTCAGACCCGGAATTGTTATAACTTGCTCCCGTTTTATTTCCAACTCGACTACATTCACGAGAATAAGGTCTTGAAAATGTAATTTCAACCCATGCTACACCTGGCATATGGATTGGAGTTGAGCATGACTCATCCTGTTTCAAACAAGAAGATTTTCTAAAAAAAAAACAAGATTTTCTTTAAAAAACGAGAATTTACGAAACAAGATACAATCTTTACCTCTGTACATAGACAGTTGCTGTCATTTCCTACAATATTATCCCATCCATCACCACATTTTTTCACCCCTAATACGCCTTTTGCTGGGAAACAGTACACATGTTCTTGTATCTGTTGGTGATCAGTTTCGTTGCTGCTAATGTCATCTATTGCTTTTGAATCAACACACGAAATGGTAGTAAATAAAGTGAGGTCGTTTGGACATAGAAATTGGTTGTCTATAATATCAGCAGTCTTGCTCTCGGCTATCAATAAATTGGGGATACAATATCCCTTATTGCTGCTGATATAACGCTTTGTATTTTGAGATATTTGCTTGTCTAGTAAATAAGCCACATCCATCCACTCTTTGGAAGTGTGGATGTGCTTTCCATCCAACTTAGTAATCAAGTCACCAGGAGTTAGGTAACCATACAAAGGCGATTTAGCAGAAACATCCAAAACCTGTCATAATAGGATAGTGAAATGTTAAATTAGTGAAAAATGAGAGGACCATTTATTATGAGCACTCAGAAATTATTACCATGAGGTTTTCACCATGTGAGTAAAGTGGATATAAGATAAAAGGTAGCAGGAATACAGTCAACGCACAAACTACACACAACTGCAAAAGTGGAGTTTCAATTAGTAAAATACTTTCTTGAATACTTCAAATGGTGAAAACTTATAAAACAATGTAAATATTTTACTCACTGCTGCATTGTGCCATATTCCAGCACAGTATATTCTAAGTGTAGCTACTCGGGGTATCATTTGCAGTAGTTCGTGATTAAAAGCCACGAGAGCACCTGGAAAAAGAACCGCCAAAAACACGGCAGTGTACTCAATTTGTATGCCCTCGCTGCTACCCACAAAATGGATGCCTACAGGATCAGTCATAAGATCCATTCTCTAAATGATTCATAAACTTTTATATTGTACAAGCAGTATAGCACTCGTATAACAAAAGGTAAAATTAGATAAAAGAATCCGCTACTAAAAGAGACAAAAGAAGACTGTAGAGATGGAGGAAATCACCTTGTGGCAGCTAGAGCATGTCCAAGTTCATGTATGGATACAGATATGATAGAAGAAACACACATATATCCAATATCGGCAACTGATATGCTATATTTGAAAACCTGCATCACATTGAGCATGTAAGAATTAAAAACATCTTTAACATAAAATCTGCTCTCTCATTATGTTAGTATTTTGACGGTTTGCGAGTAAACATTACTGAAAAATCAAACGGTACCGAAGAGTAGAATCCAAAGATTGATCCATTTAGAATATTGTTAAGCCATGGGAAACCATTGTAAAGATTCAGAGCTCTCGCTGATTCCAATAAGATAATCTGGTGAACATAAATTAAAAGAATGCATCATATTTCTGGTAGGGAAGGATCATTCAGCAAGAATGTGCTTTTCTTACCACTGTAACTCCAATCAAAGTGGTCAAGCTGAATCCCATCCCAATGGAAAACCATATTCTCAACCACCTGCAACCCGTTACGAGAACAATTAAGCAAGTATTAATTTGGTGCAAAAAAAAAAAGAAAAAGAAAAAAGAAGTTGTAGAAATACCTGAAATGTTTCTGTCCAAAATGGAAGATCGGTTCGTTAAAGACTGAAGTTTTGAAGTCACAGTACCTGGAAAAATTACCAATCGACAGTAAATGCATAAATAAGCAAAAGAATAAAAACATGCTGATGATGATGAATTGATGATGATGATGTGCAGTGGTGAAGCAGACCAGCATGATATGGAGTGGGAGAGGTGGGAGACACGGCGTAGAGGAAGCAGGTTGCGCGGCCGTATTCCTCCTACTGATCTCCTTCCTGGCCTTCTCCCTGGCTGCAGCTGAGAATTGCCTTCCGCCATTGATGAAGCTCAAATTTCCCAAACTCCCTCCGGCGCTAACATGCCAATGGCAGTATGATTTTAGGGTAAATTGTAATTTTGGTCCCTGCTATATTTCGTCCTTAAAAATTACAAGATTACCAACACAAGTCCTTCACTACTCTTTATAAAGCAACGATTTTCCAAAAATTCCAATCTCGTTCAGAAAAAAAGCATCTGCAGCCCTGATCACGTCTCCCTCGTCGCCTCCTCCCATCGGCAATCCTCTAGCCATCACAATTGCCGCCTTCAACCGCCGTCGTCTCCGCTGTCCACCAATTATCAAAGGTATGTCCATGTTTCTGCTGTTCATGGGTCAGTTGATCATCTCTTTTTGGTGGTTCATTGATTTGTCGTTGTTTCTGTGTTTTTATCGATTTTGTGTGTGCTATTCATCCTTTTTTTGCTGGTTCTCATTTTCCTTAATCCTTAGCCATTGTGTGAATGATTTCGAAGTTCTTCTACTACTGGTGCCCTGTTTGAAACTTCTTTTATCTTCTTCAAGCAACCCTCTTCTCGGATTTTAGCCAATTGCAATACATAAAAATCTTTGGTGGGTTTTAACAATTCCTTCTGTTTCTTTGATTCTAATTAAAGCCTTTTGAATTTCTTTTACTAATTAGATCTTTCAGCTTTAAAAATTCGATTTTGTTGATTATGTTCTTATTGGTTTAGATGTATCTTGTTTGTAAGTAGAAAATTATATACTGAACATACAACCAAGTTCCTATGTAGTAGTTTAGGAGATGTATCAAAATTTTGATTAGAGTTTTCAGATGGTTAGCATTACTGATAGGCTTTAACAAGCTGCCAAATATCAAGTCTGGATTCAACCTACAGCTTGTATCTATGTCACATCCGAATACATCAATCGGTAGTTTTAGAAAGTTGGATACACGAAGATAGGTATACGCAATAGCAAAAAGTGACAATTTCGATACACTTTTGGATACTAAACCCTTACAAGAACTAGTTAAATATAGTTGGATTGACGATGAATTACATGATCTGGCACGTGCAAACAAATGTTTCTTGTTTGTGAGAACTAATGTTGATGTTTTTTTCTAGGTTAAAGTAGTTGGTGCAATGGAGAGTAGTGTTGGTTGGGGGTACCCTTCCCCAACACAAAAAAGATGGAGAAAAGTCGCTTATGGAGGTATGCAGCCTGGTTTCGAAGATAATCATACTGACGAAACTTTCCTTCAAGAAATGGTGATGAATGCCAACGTTGTTAAACGAGACATGCTAAAAATAATGCTACACTCGGTTTCCATTTCTCAATACCTTTGTATCGTTTCACTCGTGGTTTTGGTTTGGACCCACACTCTGAGTTCTACAATAACCGAAAACTTCCTATTAGTTCTTGATGTCACCCTTCTTGGATCAGGCTTCTTTATTCTTCTCTTAACAGCCAAATTGCTTTCTTTTAATCTCCTTCTTAATTACGCTATTAAAATCTCGTTTTTCACAACAGGTCTATACGTTCTGTCTCCAATATACCACACGTTGACCAGGTCAATCAGCTCTGATTCCATATGGGCATTGGCTACTTCACTTATAATTATCCATCTTTTCCTGCATAATTATTCTGGATCAACCATAAAAGCTCCGGGAGCATTAGAGAATCCGACTTTAACAAGTAATATTTCTCTAAACGCTTCGATTGTAGCTTCACTTTTAATTGCTTCTCGCCTTCCTTCAAGACTTCTTGTGTTTGCTATAATACTGTTTTCTTTACAAGTTTTCCTGTTCGCACCATTAATCACATACTGTGTTAAGAAGTACTCTTTTCGGTTGCACCTGATCTTCTCGTTTGTGTTGATTGCAACGACATTGATTTGTGTCTATAGCTTGCACAAACTACTGTTTGTGGTGTTGCTGGGATTGTTGGTTTTTGTTAACTTGGTGTGTCCTTACTGGTTAATTAGAATTCAAGAATATAAGTTCGAGATCAATGGTCCATGGGATGAAGCCAAGTTGTGTTTCAATATAACAGACTGAACTTGTTTTTTTATAATTTGTCCAGTTATTTGTATAATCAAGAAGGCATTTTTAACTTTTGAAGGTTCATGTGTTCCTTTTCATATGATCCAACTTCATTGTGCATTCTCTCTTTAATGTTGATGAGTTTGAAATTTGTGTTTAGTTCTGGTATCTTTTGTGGCCACAGAGATTTACCCATGATAACTTTGGCTATTGGAGACCGTAAACGGATTGGGTAGTCGTCCGAGATTAGTCGAGACCGTTAAAATAGATCGGATACCCATACCCAAAAATGAAGACCAAAGATAAGACATCCTTTTCATATTTGTCTTGAACCCATCAAGTTCCGAAATCACTTGCATATGTGATATGTCTTAACCTTATTTTCTTGACATCTTATACCCGTTTTTATATAAGACCGAAATGAAACAATGTCACGTAAACAAATTACCATTGTGACTTCTACGAACAAGTAAATCATGTGTATTATCATAACATATCCCTCAAATATTTAAAAATAATAATTGCACATTCCAAGGAAATCATGTGTAATTAAGGAAAAAGGAATTGGTGTCATAAGCTGTAGTGATATCCAAAGTCGTTAGTAATGCTATTTTATTTTTTTACTACTTTTTTAAAAATCTGTACATCATAATTATTTATTTGGAAGTTTTATTTTATTTTCATGTAGTTAAACACAGGGGTAAGCCTGTGACCTGATAGATCGAAATAGTCCGGGTCCGGTCAGTCCGGTCTCCGTTCCTTGTTTTTTATAGGTTTTTGTTCGGTCCGGTTTTGTTTGATACAGTGTCTAAAACAATCAATAGACAGAAAAAACCGACGAACCAAACCAAACCGAGACTGGTTGGTCCAATATTATTGTTTTATATGGACGAAATAATAGCCCAATCTAGAACTTTCTTAAAAAATTTAAATAATTTATATTATTTTCAGGCTTTTCAAAAAAAATTATATTATTTTCAATCTATATAGAAAAGTAATGATGACAACTTTAAAAATATGTAAAATTTAATTACAATAAGATTTGTATTATATAATAAATATAAATAAGGACAAAGAACTTGAATATTTTTGGGTGCTTAAAGGGAAAATCTAGTGATAGGCAAGAATTAGGGATCCAAATAATGGAAATTTGACTATTTTTTCATAATATACAGGCAACTTTAAGTACCATGTGCCCTCCAAATCTGTACCTTCCACCCCTGGCTTTCTCCGATCGAGGATCAAATGCAAATATTCGATTCTAGAGGAATCGGTTGAACCTTGGGCATTGGGTGTTCGAAGATTTCGATGCCTTCCCCTGCTTCGTATCAGTCCATGGGCTAAGGTGCAATTGCCTTCTTAGAGCTAGTAACTTCGAACTGAAATTGAAGAAAAAAGACATCCTGAAGGAGCTAATGAAAGCAGGAATTCAAATGAAAGTGGGCTCTTCCTCTTCGGTTCAAGCAAGTCGGCATAATAGTGCTATTATTGATGTAGATTTAATATATTTATTTCTAAAATAACGTACTGAGCGAGAAAGTTAACTTACAGAAATAGTTCAACACATATAAAATTGATTTAAGGTTAACTAGTTTTAATTTTTATCATCTAAAGTCAAACTTAATTTTTAATTTAAAATAAATTACAAAACTAACTATTTAAACCATAAAGACCGAAATTGAAAAGGTAAAAATCTCATTTTGAAAACTTCAAGTCTTTAACTATAGCTAAATTAAAGTTAACACACAAAGAACTGAAGAATTGAAAAGGTAAAGATCTCATTTTGCATTGTCTTATTTAGTTCATATAGACAAAATTTATAAGTTATTTCAACGAAAGAACTGAACTTGCACTATGGTTATATCTTAAAGAACCAATGGTGTAAATTTAAACTTTAACTTTACCCAAAATAAAAGGTTATGATTTAATTTTGACTGAATAAAAAAGTTGTGATTATCTAATTAAACTGATAATGGTTAGTCTTTTACTTAAACTTACGGCTAAGGAAATTAATTTGCGCAAAATAAAAAGGGCATAAAAAAGAGAACACAGAGTTGTAGTTAAGATCCACTCCTAGTCACCACTCACCAATATGCAATGCATTGCAAGAAAAAAAAGGACAAAAAGGTAGCAAATCAAGTAAAAATAGAGATACATATAACACTGTCATGTGGGCAATCAGACAACGCATGTCTCATTATCGAGTGTGACCTCAAATTATGCAAAGTTTGATAAGCATGGGAGAAGGCGAAGGTGGCGGAGGAGTTTTATATGTCCTCTAAAGATTACAGGCACCACCTCTTAATGCAAGAACTAGATGAAGTACAGACCCCCCTTCGATGTTATAATCCTTTGCTGTTTTGTCATCCGCAAGCTGTTTCCCAGCATAAATCAGCCTGCACCAAACACACATTCCCACCATTAATCACCATTTTCAACAACAAACCACTGGATACATATACAGATATACTCAGTATCTAAGTTTCTGTAAAAACAATTGTTTGATGTGTATGATAAACTCTTCAATAATCAATGGTGCCCCTTACTGAATGAAGTATTGCTATGAAAATACACATTCATCAAGTATACATAAATGTATTAAACCAATAAAGAATAGATATCTAGCTTTCATATTTTTAGTTGCATAATCCTTAAAAAATCATACCATATACATTAAAATACACTGCTTATGCTTCCACTTAATTGAGTGATTTATAACTAATAGGCTACCCCACTATCTAGCTCCACTTCATGCATATATAGCTTTGTCCATCAACCATTTTTATATTAAAGTAATTACAAATGAACCATTTGCAGAATAATATAGAACTCAGCTAAAATGACTAATAGTGAAAAAAGATCTTGAGACCAGGAAGAACAAGGAATTTGCTGAAGATATAAGTACAGAGAAAGGAATTGTTTCTCTTTCTCCCTACCCAACGAATATAATGTCAAGTACCACCCGTTTTATGACTAAAGCTTATTCTGGCTATGTAATCAGCATTTAAGAAATCAGCCTATTCAGTATCCAATCTATTTATAGATAGATTTGTTCAGTCTTCAACATATATATTTACTGTTTATAATACTCCCTAGAGTATATATGTACTCAAAAAATACTTGTATGCAAATTTATAGCCTGTACTGTCAAAACTCAACAGTTAAAATACATATCGCTCCTTCCTTTGAACTCAAACTCATCAATGAACCCGAGCCCTAAGTTCAGTCACATTTTCATGTCCATCATACTAGTAGTATCTCATACATGATGTTTACTCTTTAGCATACTTTCAGTATCGATGGTGAAATTCTTAGCATTTAGCTGTGAGTCACAACATGCCCTTGCAACTTCTGTCATTAAGAATTCTCTTACAGTAGGGTAACATTCATCTATCACAATTTTTTCCATTCTCCATTTAGTGGGTCCCATCTTTATTTCTCATCACACCATATATACATACATGGATCCAGCATAAACAGTTAAATGATTACAAAAAAATACTACACAAAGGCAAAGGACAAGAAGGAACTTGGAGTTAAGAGTTTGTTTAGATGTAAAGCTAAAAAGGTGAATCTTAAACAATGAAAAAAGAAAAAAGTGAGTAATCTATGAAATGAAAGTGAATTTATTTTGAAAAACAAAGTAAATTGGAGGAAATATGTCTAGACTTAGGACGTGTAATATTTTTTGAGCAGTTAGCAACTTCACTTGACCCAATGGTAATGTATGTTTGACTAAAAGAGACGATATTAATTAGTGAGAAAGATGGATATGTAATGAAAACTCTATGTTTCAAACATTCAGTTCAAATATATGTCCTTTCAATCGGGGATAAGATTTAGAATTTAAACTGAAACGAAACAAAAGAGAAGAACATATGTCTAAGGGAGCACCAATTAAGGGACAAATGGTTATCCCACTATGTGATAGACTGAAAACCAAAGCAGGAGGCATAAACTGCTCCCAATATTGGGTCAGCCACATAGGTGGAGTATGCATCAACTATATCATATTCGGTGTTTAAAATCAGGGAGCAACTAGCAACATTCAATCCATTATCATACACTTTACTAAAAATATGAAGGTAGTTTATAAGAGTAGAGCATAAGAAAGGTAAACCTTTGCTGAACAGGAGGGATCCCTTCCTTCTCTTCAACTCTTTCCTTAATTCTATCAATTGTGTCAGTTGGTTCGATATCGATTTCAATTTCTTTCCCAGTAAGAGTTTTGACCTTGATCATAGTTCCTCCTCTCAATCTAAGAACAAGATGAAGTGTTGACTCTTTCTGGATGTTGTAATCAGCAAGTGTTCTTCCATCCTCTAATTGCTTTCCAGCAAAAATCAACCTCTGTTGGTCTGGTGGGATGCCCTCTTTGTCCTTCAAAATGCAAATAACCCTCAGCTTATCAACCAAAAGTAACAAAGTAATGGTAGGTAATCCACATAATCAGAAGAAACGATGAAAGCATATCTATAGCAATAACAAAAATGCTAGAAATGAATACCAAGAGCATGATCAAAATCTACTCTAGAACTCGAACGTTCGCAGGAGTGTTACCTTGATTCACATGCATCTATAGAGCTTGGTAAGAATAGAATTGCTAACAAGCCTATAGACGGAAAACACAAAGCAAACGGAGAAGCTAGTAACATATAGATGATTATGGAACTGAAGTGAGTACAACCTCAAATCCGCCATAAGACATCTTTAACTATATCGAGACATAAAATTCAAAACCCTAATTCTATCAATTACGGTAGCAGAAGTAGTTGGAGTTGATAATACAAGGATCAGAGACTGGAAAAACGAAGGAAAGAAAAGGTCTTGAAATCAAGAAAGTGAAACCTGGATCTTGGCTTTGACATTGTCGATGGTGTCGCTACTCTCGACTTCGAGGGTGATAGTTTTTCCGGTTAGGGTTTTGACGAAAATCTGCATCTTTGTGTGATGTGCTTGGTGGTGTTGGCTTGGATGGATGGATATGAGCGTTTTATAAAGCAAATACGTGAACCCAAAAGCTGCGTTTAAACAACGCGGGCCGTTGACTCTTTTAACTGATGTGAATGTTTATTCTCGGCTTCAATTTTGACCAAATTAACAAAGGGCAAAGATAACAAAGCGCCTATTTGGACCTCATGCGTATTTCATCCCTTTTGTAACCTTGGATTAATTAGTACGCTATTTTAACGTCATCACTTGGTTTTTCTCGAAGGCCTCGTTTCGTTCGCGGAATAAAATTGACCAGAATTGAAATTCGTTAAGGTGCCGTTTGGTTCGCCGAAATTGCCCGGAATTAGAATTGGAAATTCCAAATCCTAACTCGTGTTTGGTTCAAAGAATTATAGGAACTGGAATTTGAATTCCTCCCAAATCCCATGTTCAAGGAATTATAATTCCATCATTAAACCTATGGAATTTAAGACAATCCTCGGGAATTCGAATTATACGCTCACTATACGTTATTATGCTTCACGACTGACGACACTTCCAAACGCCACCACCGTCACCGCCGCCGCCACCACCATCACCCCGCCGCCGACCACCACCAACCGCCGCCGCCGCCGACCACTACCGTCACCACCGCCGCCGCCGACCACCAACCGTCGCCGCCACCGCCGACGACCACCACCAACCGCCACCGACCATCACTAACCGCCACCGCCACCTCCGCCGACCACCACCAACCGCGACCGCCGCCGCCACCGCCACCGCCGCCGACCACCACCAACCGCCACCGCCACCACCGTTACCGCCGCCGCCGACCACCACCAACCGCCACCGCCACTGATCACCACCAACCGCCACTATCGTCACTACCGCCGCAACCACCACCAACCGCCGCCGACGACATTGTCACCATCACCAACCGCCTCCACCAACACCATCACGACCGTCTTCGCTGCCGCCATTACCGCCACCACCGCCGTTACCAGCGTCACCGCCACCGCCACCGCCACGGCCACTGCACCACTACCACCACCACCGGCAACCACCACTACCGGCAACCACCACCACTGGCGACCACCACCAACCACCACCGTCACCACCGCCGTTGACCACCGCCACCCGCCACCGCCACCACCATGACACCACTGTTACCACCTCCGCCGACCACTACCAACTACCACCGCCGCCACCGTCACCACCATAAGATATAGGGTAGGGTGGGTAGGTAGGTAGGGGGTAGGTTGGGGTAGGGTGGGATGGGGTAGTGTAGAGTGGGTAGGTAGGGGGTAAGGTAGGGTTAGTGTATTGGTAGGGTAGGGTGGGGTAGATGTAAGGGTAGGTTGGGGTGAGGTGGGTGGGGTAGGTAGGGGAGGGTGGGGTAGGGGGTAGGGTATGGGGTGGGTAGGGCATAAGGTTTTTCATTTTTGTTAATTTCATTTCAACTTCTTTGCAAACCAAACAAAACTTGAAATTTGGAATTTTATTCAATTCCGCGAACCAAACACACGAAGGAACGGATTCCGTTGGAATCCTTCCAATTCCAATTCCTTCCAATTCCAATTCCGGTCAATTCCATTCCGCGAACCAAACGCCCCCTAAGGAATTGGAATTGGAATTGGAAGGATTCCATTGGAATTGATTCCTTCGTGTGTTTGATTCGCGGAATTGAATGAAATTCCAAATTTCAAGTTCAGTTTGGTATGCAAATGATTTGGAATGAAATTAACAAAAATGAAGAACTCTATGCCCTACACTTTACCTACCCACCCTCACCCTACACCTACCCCACCCCACCCCACCCCACCTATCCCCATCCCCACCCTACCCATACACCACTCCTTACCTACCCACCTCACCCCACCCACCCTACCCCTATCCTACCCCCTACTTACCCACTCCACACTACCCCACCCCACCCTATCCCTACCCGACCCTATACCCACCCTACCTCCTTCCTACCCACCCCACCCTACCCTACCCACCACCCACATCGGGTTGCAGATGTTATGGCGGTAACGGTGGTGGAACAGTAACGGACGGCGACGGTGGTGGCGTGGCGGACGTGATGGCGGTGGCGGCGGTAAGTGATTCTAGGCGGTGGTGGTAACGCTGGTAACGGTGGTGTTGACGGCAGCAACAATGGTCGTGATGGTATTGGTGGCGGCGATTGGTGATGGTGACGGTGTCGGCGACGACCGTTGGTGGTTGGCGGCGGCGGCGGTGGTGGTGGTGGCAGTGACGGTGGTGGTGGTGGCAGTTGATGGTGGTCGGCGGAGGTGGTAGTTGGTGGTTGTCGACGGCAGTGGTGACGATGATAGCGGTTGGAAATGTCGGAAGTCGTGAAGCGTAATAGCGTATGGTGAGCGTAAAAAATGAATTCCTGAGAAATGTTTTAAGATTCCATTGGTTTAGTGATGGAATTGTAATTCTATAAACTTGGGATTTGTAATTCTTAGAATTTTGTGAACCAAACACGACTTGGAATTAGGAATCTTCAATTCCAATTCCGGACAATTCCGGGCAAATCCTTCGAACCAAACGGACCTAAGTGTTAAAATTATAACGAAAATGTTTAACAAGTGATAAAATACAACTCGTTATATATATAGTTATGTTTTTTTAAACGTAGTGTTTACTCAATTTGGTCCGTTTTATAGCAAATGGGATAGGATAATTTTCCGCATACTTCATTGATGTTATTAGTTATCACACTTATAAACATTTGAACGAAAAAAAGTTTGTCTCTTAAAAATGTACTCATTCAAACAATTTTTTTGAGTATGACAACACCCAATACCCATGCTCAATATTGTTGTATATACAAACTTTCCGCAAAACAAAATTGTAACGCCCCAAGGTTCCTAGATATGAATTTTTACCAAGTGACGTGTTAAGTGTTGTGTGTGTTTAGCCAATTGCCTTTTTATGTATTGTGTGTTTCTAAGTAAAGGGGTTGAAGTTGGCATTTTTGAAAGTTTTATAGTGTAGGGGGTTATTGGTAAATAACCTAAACTTATTGATATAGATGGTTGTGTTTTGACTTGCTAGTAGTCAAAGATCTTCATGAATCAGATGCAAACACACACTCACGTTCACACACATAATAACAAGTGAAGTTTCGAATTTTGATCAAGAAGAACAAGAAGTTGTTAGCAAATTTCAGTCTTTCAGTGATTCAGAAGCAAAAGGTATAGATTCTTTTTGAGTTTCTTGGGTTGTTAGGCCAAGAAAGGGATTCATAGGTTGAATCCATGTTTTGAGATTGTTTTTGTGTGTTCTTGGTGTTGTTTTGTTGTATTACTCAGTAGTACATGTTAGAACAGTAGTATGGAAGTTTGAATCTGAGTTTAGTCGTATTCTTGGTGAAAACCTCGAGTTACAGCTGCTGTCGTCGAACAGAGCAAGCTGATCTGCTGAACCGACAGTTCCTACGGCCGCAGGGATTATTCCCTACGGGCGTAGGAAGGTGTTAAGTGATTTTTGGTTGTTTTTTCTCCTACGGCCGTAGGTAAAGGTTCCTGCGGGCGTAGGACAATGTTTTATGATTTACCGTCTAAGGACGAAGGGAACTAGCCTACGGGCGTAGTGCATATAGCCTACGATCGTAGGAAGCCTAAAAAACACTACTACGGGCGTAGGACTGAACCCCTACGGCCGTAGGGAGGGCCAGAACCAGGTCAAGTTTGTTTGTTGCTTGATGCTCAGTTTAAGTTGCGATAGAGCGTATAGAAGTTAATGTAGCACATGTTTATTGCTTGTAGGCAATAAGAGATTGACGTTTCTGTGAGAGGAGTATATTTCTTAACTGCTAAGGTGAGTGTACTTACCTTTAATCAGATTAGCATATGTATATGCATTAAGTGACTAGTATATCAATTGTATGCTTAATATGTGGTTAATTATGTGAGATTCAGTAGTGCTCTGTTGTTGTATTTAGTATGATCAGTAAGCATATATGCTCAAGGTGAACAGTATGATATATGTGTTATGTTATATTTATGTAATGAGTTAAGACTATTGTTTCAAGGTTTAATAGCACTCAGATATATTATTCAGTACAGAGATAGGGGTATATTGAGATCCTTATACCCAAACAGAGTGTCAGGGATTTGATTACGCGCGAGGTGTGATCATACCCTGGACCAGTTAATAGTTTGAATAGTGTTGCAGGTGTTCAGCTTGGATGTGAAACATCCCCAGAAGAGTTACTTATACCTTTATGTGTTTATCTGTTCAGTTAGTATGCTCACTAAGCAAAAGCTTACGTCTCATTGTTTTATGCGTGCAGGTGAACCAGTTCCTAGCGAAGGTAAGGCCCCAGTGCTCTGCAGGGTCGGATAGCTCCAAGTCTTTGAAGAAGAGTACCTTTAACACTACTTTTGTGAGACTATTAGCACTAAAGTGAGTTAAACCAGTCTTCCGCAAACTTTGAGGTTTTAAAGTGCTAATTATGTAGTAATAGAATTTTAAAAGCTATTTTAGAAAAGTGGTGTTACAAAAATGTATTTTGTCCTGTTGAGGGCTGGAGGATTAATGGTTTGGGGCCATTGATGAAGATTGAGAACTTGGATATGCAACTATCAATTGAAATAGGAACAATAATTTGAAATTAAACAAAGATAAACTCAATCAACCATAAAGGAAGATTGATCCAGGGCTGTGCCCTCTCGATAGCCCAAAGGCTATGGCCGACTAACAAGTCTAAACCATACGTAATTTCTGCCTATCCCACTACGAATCCCCTCCCTTTATTTATTAAATTCCCATACTAACTATTATTAATCATAATTTACTATTTTAGCCCTTCTACAGATACTATATACCTATTTCCTATCATTACTCTCGCCTTCGAAAAAGTCTTGTCCTCAAGACTTGCTTCCAAACGAGTCGGCGGTTTAGGAGGACCCAGAGGCTGATGATCATGAAACAAACACCAGGTAGCAAAGAGGTTTACACAATCCGGGGGTTTGAGTGGCTTACGACCCCATACAACATACGAAATCGTAATCACCAATCGTCTAACCCAAGTTGGTGCTAGACATTCATCAAGCACCTTGTGTGCACAACCCGAGACTTGATTTGCGAAATAATTCACGGTGAAATGAGTCTCGGAGTGTAACCGTGGAACCATAACAGTGTGATATCGAATAAATTCCTCCGTAGCGGTTAGCTTAGGTCCCGTTTCTGTCTCCGGTGGCTTGAGTGTGGTTTCGAGGATAGGCTTAGGTGCCAAAATAATTGTTCTATTCTCTGTAGGAGTCAGAGATACATATGGAATTACTTCCCCAACATGAAGCTTATGAGAATCACCACAACTAGAGACACCACTGCCACCATCACTATCAGGACCCTTCACACCCCCATCAGAATCGGAAACATTCTCGGGACCACGATCTCCCTTCCAAACAAAATCAGGATCCTGTTGTTTTATCCATCCTAACATAACCTTACGAAATGCCCTTTCTTCAATTCGATCGGCTTCCCAGGTCTTTTTGAGTGCAGAAACATCCAATTGGAGTTGTTGAAGCTGCTCCTCCTAACGATCCAATCGAGAGTGAATACATCGAAGTTCCATAGAAATGATAAGATGAACCAGGTAATCAAATGAACAGATCAATCTATAATCTCACAGCAATTTGCAATACAGTGGTGCAATTTGAATCACATATCCTCCCAACAGAATCTTCCCCAAACCATTAAAATCAATCGAACAGAGTCAAATCAACAGACAATTGCTTAATGATAGCAAACAAAATGCAATAAGGTGTTGCAAAACAGAATCGCAGATGCAAGTCGTGAGGAACAACGATAGAGAATTTCTCAAAGCGACAATACCACAAAACAAGCAAACTGCCTACTGGAATTAATCGATACTTACTGCAATTGGATGGAGAAGAGTATATCGAACATTCAATAGGTTGTGAATTGATCAGAGATGATAAACACGAGTGCCACAGACTAGACTGAAATTGAATCGAAAATCACAAGGTGCTACAAGTAGATTCTCAAATTCCACCAACCACAATTGCTAACGGCAGAAGTGCAGAACCAAAAGTCGATTCTGATTTGAAGAGAGCGAAACGTTACCCGATCGAGTGTTGAAGAAGAAAGTGATTGCAAGAAGCGAGTGGTGAAATCGATTGCTGGAACGACAGTTGAAGGATGACTGGTGGCCCAATCGACCAGGCCCAACTCGAAATTACAGCAAGTCATGAGAAGAAACCCTCGGATGATTGTAGTATAGATCGTGAGTGTAGATAATGCCCTATGACGTGAACAGATCGAGAATCTCAACAAAACGGCAGGTCTAGGGCTGGTCGGACCATTGATGAAGATTGAGAACTTGGATATGCAACTATCGATTGAAATAGGAACAATAATTTGAAATTAAACAAAGATAAACTCAATCAACCATAAAGGAAGATTGATCCAAGGTTGTGCCCTCTCTCGATAGCCCAAAGGCCATGAGCCGACTAACAAGTTTAAACCATACGTAATTTCTACCTATCCCTCTACAAATCCCCTCCCTCTCTATTTATTAAATTCCCATACTAACTATTATTAATCCTAATTTATTGTTTTAGCCTTTCCACAAATACTATATGCCTATTTCCTATAAGGGAAATGTTGCATAACAATCATGAAAGTGCAATTAAAGAGGCTAAAGAAATCTGATATGCAGTTGCTTTTTGCATGGACCTCATTGACTAGTTGGACAAAATATGTCAGATACACAACAACAGTACCCAATCCCGTTAGAGCGGGGTATGGAGGAGGTAGGATGTCAGATATCATAGTTACAATAAACCCATTCACCAAAAAACCAACATAAAAACTTTGATCCAAAACAACAATCATAAAAGTGTATTGTGTAGAATTGGCATAAAAGGAAGAACACTAATGAGAATGTTGATCTAAGAAATAGCTTTCTTGCTCTTCCTCTCTTGTCAACCATGTTATACTGCTGCATCACCCTATCTTCCAATAACACAACCCAACAAGCTAATTAAGCAGCAAGATGATGATGATTCAATTTACATCTATGGTTTTACATTCTTTAGACATTTTTCTACTGAAGCTTAAAATCCAGCATGTCCTTTATATCTAACCGGATTGAAGGCCCCATTGATGAACATATATGAGCACTTTTCCAGTATACTCCTTTCGCCCCACTTGGCTTGTTTGTTTCCACTGATTTCTGCCAAATTATTAACAAAATCTGTCAGAAAATAGTCTCTATACATTAAACTTTAAGAGAGCAAATAAAAAAACTAGCTTTACCACTGCAGCAAGAAGGTTTATGATAAGATCTTCTTCTGAGAAATTTGCCTTCCCGAATGGCAAGTGAACAATTCCTGTTTTGTCTGCTCTGAATTCGACTTTCCCTTTCTTGAATTCCTCTATGGTCTGCAAAGTATCATATGGTCAATGTATGTATGTATGCATGCATGTACATACACATCCATGCACGCATATCATGTGAGCTATGTGTTGATAGTGTTTTACCTGAGGTATAGTTGTTGTAACGGTCCCAGCCTTCGGGTTAGGCATAAGCCCACGGGGTCCCAAAATCTTACCCAAACTAGCAACCTGATTCATAAATGTTTCATTTATAACAATTCATCTATAACAAAATTAACTTGTAAAGATTCATTAATAAGCAAAAGTAAAACCTTAGGCATCATATCTGGAGTTGCAATCAGTTTGTCGAATTCCATGAATCCTCCTTTAATTTGCTCTATCAAGTCTTCTCCACCAACTATATCGGCTCCTGCATTTTTTGCTTCGTCGAACTTTTCACCTGTGGATTTCAACAATTGAGAGATGAACCAAACACAATCATGATTATTGACTTCTACACCTTTTATCTAAAAAGTCAAAATTATAGCAGAACTTTGAAGAGAAGATTAATAATTCAAAGCAAAAGAGAGAAAACCTTGAGTCAGAACAGCCACCCTAACAACCTGACCGGTCCCCTTAGGCAAATTCACCTACAATACAAGATCTGAAACATCAGAAATTATCAAAATTGTGTAATACATTGATTCCAACTAAAGTATTTGGTAACTCACTGTTGCTCTCAGCTGTTGATCATTGTATTTTGGGTCAATGTTAAGACGGAAATGTGCTTCTGCACTTTCGGTGAACTTTGTGCTTGCCATTTGCTTGAGCAAAGAAATTGCAGTTTTCACATCATATTCTTTCTTGTTCTCCCTTAGCTTTTGAATTTCCAAGAATCTCTTTGACCTACTCTGATAAACCAAAATTGGGCAAAAAAATAAAATATAACTCAACCGACGTATCAGTAAGCAAGAAATTTGACAATTATCACATTTTCCAATGCTACTTAGGGGTGTTGGGATATGTGTTCCGAAAGTGATTACGTGATTTCAGGATGTTACTAAAAGGACCATAGAAAATAGTGTTAGGATGTGGTTTGTTGTTTAAAGTTGTAATAATCAAATAATCAACTGTTTGGATGCACAAATGCTAACAGGTTAAAAAAGGAATACATAAACTGACCAAAAGGTACATTCTTGTTATTAAAACAAAAAAGAGGAGATATATCTGGTCATACGAGAGCAGACATTGCTAATTTTATTTTACCCTTTAATAATCAATTTTGTTGCAGCTAGCATGAAACATTTATCCAAAACTGAATATTTAAATTCTAAATAATCAGATGATCAAATGCAGCATCTATTTATCCAAATGTTGGAAATTGATGATAAGAGGTCTTAAAGCACAAAACCAAACAACCGATTTAAGGATCAAGACAATGGTCTACTAAAGGCATGTGTTATCACACAAATGAAAGGTTGATTAACAAAATGGCTATTGTTGGTAGTGCGCACAATTGACAAAGTCACAAAACAGTTGTATTTAGAGAGAGCAGGATAAATTCCATAAGTTCTAAAGCTTAATTGGCTACAAAGAATCAACCAAAACTAAGATGGTAGTGCTAAAGACAATCTTTATACCATGATTCTTGTTGCTTTTATAATTTAGGAAAGATTGATTCCTACTCCCTCCATCACAAAGTCGCAATATATCCCTTTTGGGAAAACCAAAGTTACCTTACAATCTTGATAACATGATTAGCATCAATTTTGGTTGATAGGGTCCCTCTATCCTTGACATTGCTGATTAATAGTCTAACATTTTGCTTAAACTATTAAGTGTTACAAATCGATTCCGCTGAAATCAATGAGGAAATGATATACAGCTTAATCTGAATACCTCCCCTAGTAGGCTATTATACTGTTATACACATACCCCTTGCTTTGAATTACAGCACAGAATAAGAGAAAGATTAGATTTCTATCATATTGTTGGTAATTTACTGTAGAAATGAATGTACTGAACTTAAAATTGACAAGAACAGAGACGTTTAGGAGGTGAAATTTTGACAAAATCAATATCGAACTCGAGGTGTCTTACATTGGGGCATTAAAGGGATTCAATAATCCGAAATCCTGTACCGAATCAAACTAAAATAACCCAGAAATTTACAATAGAATGAAATAGAATCAATGATAAATTTAACACAAACGTACCCTGTCACTTTTAAGAGGCAACGCAGCTTTTCCTTTCTTAGGCTTAGTGGGTGAAGGAGGAGCCGCCGTAACGACACCGCCACCTTCAACATCCTCCTCAAGGTCTTCATCCAACTCAGCTTCAGCGGCAACCGCAGAGACCGAAAATGGGGAATTCTTGTAAGATCCAAAAATGGACTTGAAATTGGTGGGTCTAATGCAGTCTGATTGAGATTGTAACACCAAAGTTTTGGTTTTGGGGTTAGGTTTGAAAGTGAAGGAGGAGATTAGGGATGATTTAGGTTCTTGAGTAAGATGAATCGATGATAGAGTGAGAGTAGCCGAAGTGGAAGCAGAGGAGGAAGCCATCTTCTTTCTGGTTTTCCTTGGCTTATGTTTTGTGTGTTCTATCCATTCCCATCATATATACGATGAAGATGATGATAAGGCACTTTGGCTTGATTTTCATTTTTATTCTTCAACTTTAGACTCGTACACAAAGGAACCCCAAACTTTATATTTCTCATTTACTTCTTTATTTTTTAAAACTTACTCAATTGTTCTTGTTTTTGAGAACTTTAAACTATTATTTCATTTACCATTCTCATTCCTCCTTTTATTAAAACAAGAGAGAATTATAAAAATGGTCCATGTGGTTGTCAAGGAATTTCACTTTTGGTCCTTTAACTTTCAAAATTACAAAAACAGTCACTGTGGTTGCTGATTTGTTTCAGTTTTGGTCCTTTAGTCAAACGGACATTAAAATTGACTGTTAAAAGACCCCATATGCTTTGCACATGAGGGTAATTTAGTCATTTTGTTTGTTATCAATATTACCAAACACTAAAACCCTAAATCGTTATTTAATCCTCTCTTACTCCTTTCTGTCGTAAACACATTCACGGTTTTGCAAGAAATTTCTCCCACCCATCGGCGGCCTTCAGTTCTACCACCGCCGCCGCACAGTGATTCGCAGCCGTCAGTTCTTCAACACAGCTAAAGGACCACCATCGGTCAGAAACCCACATTTGTTCCTGTCATTCGCCGCCGTCAGCCTCACCGTCTAAAGGACCTCCATCGGTCAGAAGCACCCTTCGCTCAGAATCGAACCACCATGGTTGTCTGCCTTACCATGGTTGTCTTCAACACCGCCGTCTGCTTCGCCGCCACCATAGTTTCTTCAACACTGCCGTCATCACCATAATCGCTCAGATCTGAACCATTATCACCACATTCGATGAAGATTTTGAAGCTACAAACCCGTCATCACCATAATCGCTCAGATCTGAACCAACACCGCTCAGATCTTAACCAACACCGCTCAGATCTGAACCGTAATCATCATTATCCCTTGAGTCAGCCGCCGCCGATGTTGTAGTCACAGTTGCCACCGACCATGGAGTCCCAGCCACCGCCGACCTTGAAGTCACAAGCACCACCTCCATTGCTCAGATCCGGGTTTGTTCCAGATTTAAGTTTGTGATCATAGTTTTTTTTGAATAATTTGTTCCAGATTGGTATAGCTCAAATATGAGTTTGTCCAAGTTTGAAATATACAAATGTGGATTTAATTTTGTGATTATGGGTTGTTTTTTTAAATAATTTGTTCTAGATTTACCAATCTGTAGATCGATACCAAGGCTTATGTTCAAGTTTGAATTGATTATATTGAAAGTTTGTTCGATCAGATTCTTGATTACGGTTAAGTTTGTTTGATCTGATTCTTAATTATATATTTTGTTTATTAAATAAGACGATAAGTATATTATTAGAAGTGATAAAAAGTTATTTAAAAAGTAAAGAGCTACAAGGCTGTTTGGAAACAAGGATATTGTAAAAAAAGACCAAAATACCCTCATGTGCAAAGCACATGGGGTTTTTTAACAGTCAATTTTAACGTCCGTTTGACTAAAGGACCAAAACTGAAACAAATCAGCAACCACAGTGACTGTTTTTGTAATTTTGAAAGTTAAAGGACCAAAAGTGAAATTCTTTGACAACCACAGGGACCATTTTTGTAATTCTCTCTTAAAACAATCATAAGTTAATAAGAAATTCATCCCACCTTCCAACAAAACCCTAGCAATCCAACTTAAACCACATACATCTAATTCTCATTTCTAAACTCTTCCACATACAAAGATTGTTGAGATATCAATGTAGATTGTTATCAACCTTGCAACTAGCCAACAATGTATCGAACTTGTATTAGCAAGATCACAACTTCAAAGCCAAAGTTAGTCAACCTGGTATGGTGATCTATGTATCTACAATAAATTTTGGATTTTTTTTTATGAAATTCTTGTAAAAGTTAAGTTTATACTGAAGAAACGATTAATTAAGAAGTATTTTGTGGAAATTAGTCAATACTATTGAAATTAGCATGTCGAGCGAGATTATTAGAAAACTTGTCTGCTCTTAACATGGGTGATGTTGAAATATTCATAGTGTGGCAAATTCTTGATATATATAGATATACTATTGAAATTAGCATGTCAAGCGAGACTATTAGGAAACATTCGAATAAAGGGCAAGAAGTGTTGGTTTTGATCTATTCATTGACCTTACTACAACTACATAAACTTAGCAATTGGGTCCCCGTACCGAAGGAGTGGGCTAGGAGGGGGGTCACGGGGCTGCACCTTAGGAAGAGATTTTTGGGAGTTGTTAAATTAATCGTTGTTACAAACTTTGTTGCTGAAATGCAACATTGACATGCTACGCTGAAAGCTCAACGAGTTATCAGTTGTTGTTGTCAACAACATAGACGTTGTTACATCATGTGCTTATGGGTCATGGTCTCGTGCAATAATAGGCTAGCGATTATCTATATATACATCTCCTTGAAATTTTGTAACCATAGTCTAGTCTGTATGATAGAAATCATGTGTATTCTATATACATAATAAAACCTATCTAGTTCGATGTGGATGTAGTATGATTACTATTACCGTGTGAATTACGTAATTTTATTGTGTCTCTTATTATTTTTCGTGCATTCTTATATCAGTTGGTTATCGTTCTTATACATAACAAAAAGTTGATAAAAAGCTTCAGGGCTTTAACTTAAAATGCTCAATTAGAAGTTCAAGATATTGGTAATTGGTGGAGTGATGAGGTAATGAGTAATTGATATGTAGTGCGCTTATAACTTGCTACAACTTGAAAAGTTATACATCAAAGTTTGATTTCTTTCTATATTGTTCGTCATGCACTCACAATTAATTCCATGAATGAGTTTTGCCATTTTTCATCAACCATAAAAGTGAGTTTTGCCATTTTTCATCTCCTAAACCATGTGGCAAACATTAAAAGCATCCAACATGAGTTTGGAAGCAAGAAATCCAAGAATACCCAATGTTTGTATGATGTTTCACATGTTTTGTATGCAAGAAGCTTGGATAGTTGGATTTAGGGTTTCGATTGGATTTTGACAAAGATTCAAATCTATAGTTGAATTGACGAATTAAAAATGTTTATACACTTTACAAATGTTTCACGATGTCCATGTATAAATAGTTGTTATTTTATTGATTAAAGGCCCTTATAAGCAAGTTGGAAGTAATTGGAAGTGTCAAGTAACATTACAAACAAGGCCATATATAGAGTTACAACCAAGTCCGTAGAGTTCCAAAGCTATGTTAGCCTTTGTGTATTTGTTTTGTGGTATGTTGTTTTCATAACTATTGTTTAAGACAATTCTATTAATTGCTTACGACATTAGAACCTTCTATTTTGTGTATTTTATACTTTAAAATTGTTAGTATTGTGTGTAATTTGATTACATACATAAAAAAATATAAATTTAGAATATACTAAAGAAAATCAATTCCACATAAAACAGACTAAAAGTTCAATACATGTAATAGAAAGTTTTAACTTTGATGTTTACTATAGAAAAAGGTGGTGTAAAAATTGATTACATTTTGTTAAATTAACCTTTCTTCCCACATGGACTTTAGGTGTTACTAAGCCATTTGGAGGGTTTAAGGAATGGCTATTAGGAATGATAATGGATCGAATGTCAATTAGGTGATATCAATATAGAATTATTATCTATATCCGTATCGTACCCATTTAAAATTATTTCATCCATTCATATTTATATCCATTTAATTATACCGGTAAATGAACTTTGATTAGAAGTCAAAATGGTTATTTCCAAATAAAATACTATAGCTTTATATATACTTTGTTATCTTGGGATACATAGTTTTCCTTAAAAAAAAAGAGATACAAATTAAAAAATAGGTTAATATAACTAGAATCAATACATGAAACATACTTTTTAATTTGTAAAAGTATGATTTAGAATATTATATAATAAAGTGTGAAATTATCCTATATAATTTTATATCCTTTAATGTTATATTTGCATGTAAATGTTAAAATTTTAGAAAATAATGATTTATATACGTGACCAATAGAATATAATCTAGGAAAATTAAATTTCGGGTTAATAGATTCATCTATTGATGAAAATTCACTATGGATCGGATCAGATCGGATGAATGATCATCAAGTCGGATGACAATTGTCATCCTTAGTGGATATGCATGATTCAAGAGTGATAGGAGTAGAAGGGTGAAAAGGTAATACGTGGTACCACTACTTGAGTGGTAGGAATAGATGAAACCAGAATTTGATATGATGGGAAGTAATCACAACATATGTAGTGGTGGTTGACAATCAGAGAAAAAAACTAACGTATAGTGTGGTGGAGTGTTACTACTATCACTCCAAATGTAATCGATGTATGTAAGTTGTATAGACAAAACCAATTCATTGATGATTGTATATATGTATAGTTGAAGAAAAGATTACAACCCTCATTTAAGAAAAATAACAACTTTTCATGTCAGAACTTAGTCTAACTATATCACCAAGGCAAGGAGAGCAACTAATAACCCGTCTTACTAATTAATCTAGTTTACAAAACAAACCGGTGATTATATTTGTCTTACATTGATAATCTAATCTAGTTTACAATCCAATTTGTGTATTATAACATGCAAACTGGTGATATAAATTTAATTGGAACTATAACTACAACTAACAGCTACAAGTAAAGAATATATGAAATTCCGTTTGTTTATCATTTAGGGTCACATTTTAGTGCTCTTTAGGAAGGAATAGTTTTTCTAAAGGTGAGTTGAATTATAACTATTAGTTGAAGATTCAAGCTCACGACATTATGTAAATGATTCTATGGATTACGAGTTTCCGATGATGTCATTTGAATCGACTAATGCGTTTGAGATTGATAATGCGTGTTTATAGGCTGTGGTTGTATGTTGACTTCAAGAAACACAATTCTTGCAACATGTGATGACCGGTGAACTACGGAGGTGGAGTTTTCTTTTACAAGGAAAATTATATTTACTTCTACTAAACTTTTTTACTTTATCCTGGAGAAATTCACTAATTATTTTTTGTTTAACATATATTGATCTTGATCTTGTGAATAGAAATACAATATAAGAGGATACAAAACCTCTCTAATTAAAATACTAATTACAAGACGCTAGAAAAAAGTTACACCGGGGCACTATTACACCAAAGGGATAGATACACCAATCTATCGAAGAACCTACATGTTTGTTCTTACACTTATTCATTATCCAAATATAAGATAATACATGGATCTTACTGTAGAGCATACTAAGCACGACTTTATAAAAAAACTTATAAATCTTAAATTTACGAGTTTATCAGATAAATCAGAAGAAAATTATTATAAAAAAAATAGTCTAACGTATGACTCATCCGGCATCCCATATAAAAAGCTCACTTATCAAAAGCGGATCAAGGTGACTATAAAGTGGGATCAATTGAGGGGTTTCCTGAAAATAAGAAGATTTATTGGATTTGTTGATTATTAGAGGTGGTTTAGTTAAGTTTTATTTTAAAACTATTTTTTCTTCATGTACAAAATTGAATTGTAATAAAGTTATTTGTAGTAGGAAGCCAACTTTAACACCAAGGTCAATCGAATAGGGTTTTCCTTTGACAAGGAATGTTTTAACGATATCCTAGCCTCTTGGGATATTCACTACCAACTTCAAGACAGAACGAAATTATGTAACTAAACAATGGCCGGAATGGAACGTAATTGTTGAAAGGATGGTTTTACTTTGAAGGATCAACTCTTAATTTCTTTAAAGATTACTAGCTATATAAATATAAATGGTAATAAAATTTTTAATTAAGCTAAAATTTTCTAGGAAAGTCATAGTCTTTCTTTTTCTTCGCCCCTACCAAGTTCCTCCTCAAGTAACTTAATTATCTGCAACTAAATACTAAATTTGACAGTGGTCAAGATGTGATAAAACATAGTGTAATTGATTGGATACTAAACGAATGCTACTAATTAGGAGGTTTACTTGGAAGTCATCACTATGGTAAAAATCGTTATCATTTATTCATATAAATGATATATATATGTGATATAAGCATATATGGAAATGTGATGAAATAGTGGACCATGCACTAGCAAGGTTTAATGCACAAAGTAAGGAAAAGATTATCGTGATGATGAAGTCCTTCGAATAATTTTTTTAACGATCGGCATTGTGATAAAGATATTGAAAATGTTCACTTGACTAAAAGTAAGGGTGCATTTTGCACAAATCCAAATTGAAAAATTTGACGTGTAAAACATCTTTATGCGGATGTGCTTAGACCATGCGTTATGGTCTACTTGATGCCTTTAGGTAGCATCGGATACCCCAAGGAACACCAAAACATCGGGTAGCTCCTTTGGGTTTCTGAACTCGAAGGTTACTCAATGGGAGAGCAGCCCTACCCCCCTCTCAACCTATCACACCCACACACATGTACTTTTTTAATATAAAAATAATACAAAAAATAGGGAGAGTTTGAAAGGGAGCTGTAACACTTGATTTGGATAAGAGAAGGGAATGGAAGATGAAATGATGTGACGCTGATATGGTATTGAGTAAGAAAAATGAGAAAGGTGGATATAAATCATGACCTTAGAGCTTGTTAAAAACGGCTCACAATAGGCATAATGGCTATAAAATTTGACGTGTGAAGTCAACATTGTTTCACAAGCATGTGTAGAGTAAGGAAAGAAAACAAGAAAATGACAAGCGTTATCTTATTTGTATCTTTTAATATAGTCTAATTAGATTATGACGATATAATATATATGAGTTTATAACTTGTATTAAAAATTATAATCAATTAATATGATATGTGAGATTGAGACGGTCGAGATAGTAATACCCAAATAAAAAATACGAGAAGAAAACAAGAAAATAACTTAAAAATTAGAAATCCTGGTTGGAAAAGGAAAATGAAAAACAACTCTATCAGTTCTTAAAATATATATCTTTTCAAATTAAGTATTCTACTTTTTACCCTATATTAAATATTATATTATATATTATTGGAAAAATAACTCTATTAGTTACCAACTTGTAGATTTGTCTAAAAGTAAATACTATATTATTTTATGTTATATATTACAAATATTTAATATATTATTTTATGTTATATATATTTCACACTATTTCTAATACATTTTTTAGATAACTATAAACTTCATAAATAATAACGTGACTTAATTGATTGACATTAGTCTTTAAATATCTATTTTTCGTCAACTTAACACTTCAGGGTATCTACTTTTTCATAAAGGGAAGTTTTTTAATTGTTTTAAAAATTGGCGACCCGAAATCATTATTAAACCTAATTTTATTGTTTTTTGTTGAATAAGCTAAAGAAAAGTCTTAAATCGACAAATCGTTGTCTCCGCTCTTTCACTAAGGAAAGTTTTTATTAAATTTTTTAAATAGAAGTCCTAAATCAATAAGTGTCACAAAAACTTAGGGTTTTTTAAAGTATATTGAACAAAAAACAATAAAACCATGTTTGATAATGATTCAAAGTGATTGTTCAACAGGATCAAACTCATTCTTTAGACAGGTTCCCATTACACCAACCAGGTTACCTTGGCTTTTATGACATTATAAAAACGTTTCCCAGATAAAAAATACAAACTTAAAAGTGTTAAGATAGCAGACAAATGATATTTGGAGACTACATATCAAGCAATTTGAGTCACGTAATTATTTATAAAGTTTCTCTTATCTTATTCATTATTTAAGAAGTAATATAAATTAGCGAAGATATTAGAAAGCAATAAAAAATTATGATATATTGTAGAAAAGTAGAGTAATTCCATTAGCAAAAATATAACAATTAAGAACTAATAGAGTTAATTTATAATTATATAATACTTAATATATATGATAAATAAAATAGAGTAACTATATAATATACTAATTAAAAGAAAAAAATTATGACATCATCATTCTTATTTAAATAACTATATAAAAACAATATGTTTATTATCCTACAATATATATGTAAATAGTAATATTAAGTTTAGAAAATTTTCTACTCCATTATCTATTAGTTAAATATATGTTATTTAAAAAATTAAAAATGTTTAAATCCACCACAATATTAATTGAAATACTAACAACCCATTATGTCATTTTTAAGTTAATTTTCAAATATGGATGTTTATTAACCGGATTATCAGAACTATTGTAGGCTTTTATATTTTAATTCAATAAAATTGCTTCACTTTTACATCACACATGTTGCTCTGATTTTTTTTCCATTTTGATAACCATCAATTATGAAGAATTAACAACCTTTTCATAAGCTTTTAAGAGACTTTTATTAGTACAATTTTCAACTCTTATGTTTAGAATACGTTTTATATTACTATGTATGTTTTACGTATTTCATATACATATTAGTACATTTAATACCTAAAAACTTTAAAATTAATTTTAACCATCCCCGTATTTATTAATAGGATGTTAAAAAAATTATAAAAGTTATTCTTTGTAAAAAAAAAAAATTAACAAGCGAAGAGAAGTAAATTAAATGAATGGATGTTTTATTGTACGGTTTGTGCGACCAAGAATGAGACTGGCCGTTAAGACGCCCTGCCCGCCCCGTTCCCCTGCTTTCTTCTGCTCCCCGTAAAAGTTAATCAGCTTTCACTTTTAGTCAGATAATGTTATAGCCAAACTACTATAATACCCTTCATTTTTATAACAAATTACATTCAAAAATGGCTGGACACTTTATATTATTGAGAAAGAAAGAAGCATACTGATGATACTCATTCATCAATGAAGATTCATTCTACAGTTGCATTAGAACTGAGAAAGAATTGGAGACTTGATCTCCATGATGATATAAAACCCATAGATTTCAAGCATGGAATTTGTAACTCTCCAAAGCTGAAATTTATTCAATTAAATTATGATATACATATATATATATATATATATATATATATATATATATATATATATATATGGCATGCAGAGTGAGTGGAAAGTTCATCTGGTAACGGTATGACACATTAAGTCCAAATGATTTGTCATTTTGTTGGGCCATTTATATAATACTAGATATAAAAGTAAATATAAATACATTTGGGTGAATTTTGGTCAAAGGTTAATGAAGTCATTTCACCACTTAACTAAATTATATGGTACTAGTGACATCACCACCAAAACATATTTTGTCAAGGTTGAAAATTGTATACGAGATTATGATCCTTTTCAACATAAAATCGTTGATGTTTTGATTTTGGTATTTTCAAAACTATCTGTCTTAGTTATCTTTATATAGAGTTCCAATAGGGTTCATATGTTTTTTCCTAAGGGGCTGTTTGGTTGACAGGATTCCATAGGATTCTGTAGGAATTGGATTTTAATTCCCTAGAAAGTCATGTTTTGTTCACCGTGGAATTGGATTTCATGGGAATTTAAATCCTATAGGGAAGGGATTTTAAAATCTTTTTACATGTGGGAGGATTTTAAAAAACCATTGAACAAAGGAATGTGGTTTATTACTATACTACCCCCACTAAACCCATCGTTCCATCAGATGATCTCCCAAATCGATCGCCTCCCCTTTTACTCTGCCGACCTCACACCAACACCATCAAAGCCACCGTCGTCCTCCCCCTTCGTCCTCCCCCCGTCGTCCTCACCGCCGTCGTCCTCCACCCGTCGTCCTCACCGCCGTCGTCCTCCACCCGTCGTCCTCACAGCTGTAACACTGTTCTTACTATCACTATTTCAAACACGCGCAGAAGCTTAATTAACAAAATATAATATAATATATATTTGATCAAACACAACTAAACAGGTTTGCTTTACAAATCATTTACAATGTTACTACAAAACAGGCTCTTTCCAAAAACATCAGATATCAGAGTTAGATCAGTCCCAAAATCCCAGTTTAACTCTTTAATCCATCTACCTGGATTCTCCTGAAAAGAAATCAACAGTGGGGAATTAGCACAAAGCTAAGTGAGAGAATAGATACCACAAACATACAAGGTATCAAGCCCAAACCAACAATGCTCAAACAAACAAGAGAACCGGCGGTGTTGCAACACCTACAACCAAATGCCGGCCAAAGCATAGGTTTACCGATAGCCAAGTTACAACAGACAACAATAATAGTACTTCTTGATTACAACAAATGCTTATCAAGACAAATACTAATACTGTATATCTCTAAACATAGGCCCAGCTGAATAACAACCGCCAACCTGATCTCACAACAACATGTATATATACAGAAAGGAGCAACAATCAGGTGATATATCTTATACATCCAAGATATATATCCACTCACCGATATCTTCAAATGCTCAGGGAACTCAGTTCTTTCTAATTACTGAGTCTTGCTACCACCTGAACAAATATTCAACAATCAGTATTTGCTTAATTAACAAACAATAAGCATAATACTGAAATCAAACATACATATAAAATCACAAGTACATATAGCATCTCATGTATATACTATCAATACACTACCATTCACAATTACTCTTTACTTCTTGTAATTCAGTGAATTCATCCAACTCCTTAGCTCAGGCAATTCATACATCCTTTCATAAGCAAAAGCCTCACTTGAAGTACAAGTCATCTTTATTTTCATTTCATCAATAATGTTGACATTCAATATGATTGATCTTCAATGCAATTCATCTCATTCGAATCGAATACAATTTCCTTCACTACGAATCACATGCGATTGATTCCATGCGAATCGCATGCGATAGAGCCAAAGCGAATCGAGTCCACTTGTGAATCGCATGCGATAGATCCATACCATTCGCATGCGATTGATACTATGTATTTCCATGCGATTCAAACATGAAACACGAATAACTTTCTAAGTCAAATCCAATGCGATTCAACTCCCATGCATTCAATGCAATCTCCATGCGATTCGTCAATTATGATCCAATGCGATTGACCATATGCGATCCAAAGAGTTAGGAAATTTCTAGATTAAATCCAATTCAAATGCGATCCATGATCAATGCGAATCCAATATGATTCCATTATCAAATGCGATTCAATTCCAGCAAAGGCATTTCTAAGTATACATATTCTATGCAATTCAATTTAAAAACAGTCCATGCAATTCGAACCCATAGAACTCGGATTTCATCAAATTCCGATGGCTTCAATCCTTAATTCTGATTCATTCATACTTTCATCCAAAAATCCATTTCGATCCAGATTAATACCATTCTTAGCATGCATGTTCTAAAATCTTTTAAAACATAGAAATGGCATATAATCATAGTCATTCTAACATGGATTCACCTACATGTATAATATGTTTATCATGTTCGATCAAGAATAGCATGCAACTCAAAACCGAATTCAAATAGCAATTAACAAGCAAAAATCATATAATCTAACCTTATGAAGCTTGAATACTTGAGCTATAATATCAAACAATATTTTGAAGATTAAAATCGGATCTTCTTGTTCTTCTTTCAGCCGAGAGCAAAACACACACAAACACACTCAAGTTTTTGCATGTAAAAATGAAAATGAAGAGAAAGGGTGATGACTATCATCGGCCAACATACACACAAACATGAGGTTAGTGGAAGGTCTAGGGGGTAGGGTGATGACTAATCACCCCCACTACGGCCACCTAAACACCCACCGCCCCACTCACAATTAAAATATAAATTAATTAATTAACTACCACATTAATCAATTAATTCACAAATAATAGAATTAAATCACATAATTAATTCAAATACCAACTTAAACTTGATTAATTACCTTAATTAATCTAGGCCGGGAAAGAGGGTGTTACAACAGCCTCCGACGTTCCGCTGCTTACTTTGCCGTCCCTCCCTTGCTGCCGCTGCCACCATCATCGGCTTCCATCAAAGCCTTCGCCGCCGTCGTCGTCCTCCACCCGTCGTCCTCACAGCCTCCGACGTTTCGCGGCTTACCCTGCTGTCCCTCCCTTGCTGCCGCTGCCACCATCATCGGCTTACATCAAAGCCTTCGCCCCTCGTCACAGCCTCTGTCGCCGCCAACCTAGGTATGTTCTTCCTCTCTCTCATGTTCTCTCTAATCCTCCATCATTGGTTTAGGGTTTGATGATTTCTTTGTTGATTCTTTAAAATCATCTATGCTTTTATTTTGAATTGTTGCTGTTTTATAAAATCATATGCTGATTGATTCTTTGTTGATTCTTTGTTGCTGTTGATTCTTTGTTGATTCTTCCATTGTTGTTGTTTTGAATGAATGACTTGAATGCTATTTCATAAAATCATTCTACATGAAAGTCATTCTTTGGTGTTCAATATTACTATGATTTTGTAATTTATTTAATATAATGTTTACATAAAAGTTATAAAACAAGCTAAATTCAGGAAAAAAAGCATGAAGGGTAATCCTGTCATTTTACATATCTGAAATCAAATTCATTTATATTGTCTGCAAACCAAACAGATTATGGAAAATGATTCCAATTCCATTTCCTGTCAACCAAACAGATTACAGATTCAAAATCAATTCCTGACAGATTCCAATTCCATCAAAGAATCCAATTCCATCAGTAACATTCTTGCGAACCAAACGTCACCTAAATAAATAATACAATTCCAAACGTCACCTTAGTTAATTATGTCAAACTTACCATATGTAATGAAAAAGTTATATCTAGCATTTCTTAAAAGTTACAATTCCATTTATAGAAATGGTTAAAAATCGAACTTATATGTCTAATAAATAGTCTTGAATTTATAGCTTAAAATGTAATAAAGATATGATAACAATGTTTTATTAAGGTTGTAGTATGTTTCAGAAACAGAAACATTTCATTTTATGTGAGTAAAACTTGTGGGTGGTTTATGGCATGTCCCCAAAGTAGTGTGCAAAAAAGCGATGATCCGAAGAAGACAAAGATTAGGGAATTGGTGATTTCATTATTAAAAGAAAAGAAATTATCATCTTTTTGCCCTCATTCGGCTAATTTATGCAAGTGATGTAACCTCTCCTTCTCTCTCTCTCTCTCTCTCTTTCTCTGTCCGAAGAAGGCACGATCTTTGAGTTGAATTCAATGATTTAATACTTTGTTTTGGGCTCTTGGAACAGGTAATTTCTTCTCTTAGCTGAATACTGTCAGCCTCTTCCTTTTGATTATTATTTTAAGCTTTTGTTTTTAACGAAAGTCAAATCTTGGATTTTGATGGGTAAAATCAGCTGAATTCGCACAAGAAAAAAGAACCCTTTTGAGACTGGTGTCCGTCTGTCAGTAGGTGAGTGAGTCGATCGACAAATACCATGACTCTTGTTGAAAATGGTGGGTCGAATAATCGGGTTGAATCAAACGATGTTGATCAGTCGAAATCATCGGTTCCGATTTCGAGGTCCAACGATCATCATCAGGGTTTTCAGCAGCAGAAGAAGGCCGTACCGAATGGAAACGGTGGTCTGAATCACCATCATCATCAGATGAAGATGAATGGTGTTGATCATCATGATCATGGGGAAGAGGGTTTTAAGAAAGAAATGAGGGATTTGGCTGAAATGTTGTCCAAATTAAATCCTATGGCGGAAGAATTTGTTCCTCCTTCACTCACCAACAACAATTTCAACGCGCCGCTACTTCTACCACCGTCTGTCGCCGCTCCCTTTGGTTACTCTGCTGTCAATGATTTCCTACTTCAAGCTAACCAAACCCCCTTTACCAACATCAATGGCGTTCCCACTAGAAGGGTACTTTTTTCACTTCTGTTTTTAGCTTATTTAGGGCTTATAATCCATGCTTATTTTTCATAAATTCTGTCTTTTCGGCTTATTATAACTTGTTATTAGAAACTAAGCAGGCTTCTGAAAAATAAGCTAAGATTGTGATGTTTTGTTATTATTATTAGCAACAAGGTTGTACATGTGCTGATATTGTTAAGTTTGTAACATTACTGGTTAGAAGAAGGGTAACTTTAGTCATGGGAAACGAAGGATGAATAACCGAACTAACATGGCACAACGAGAGGATGTCATTAGGAGAACTGTTCATGTGTCCGACATCGATCAGCAGGTGAATTTCATTTTATAACTTTATAATCTTAAGTATGATTGATTGTTTTTATACTTATTTGAGATGGAATGAATTTAGGTAACTGAAGAACAGCTTGCTGCACTCTTTATCAATTGTGGACAGGTAGCTATGTGAACCAAATTATATGACATTCTACCTTTTGTTGGTGATGTATTATGATTATGATCAATTGTTTAATTGATGCTTTTAGGTTGTGGATTGTCGTATATGTGGTGATCCTAATTCAGTTCTTCGTTTTGCCTTTATTGAGTTTACAGATGAAGGTATGTTGTAATGATATGTGATACTTTGTAAATTTTTATAAATTAATTTCTGTTTAATCTTACATTTTGTTGTGTATAATGAGCTTGCAGAAGGTGCAAGGAATGCATTGAGTCTTGCTGGAACCATGCTTGGGTACTACCCAGTTAGGGTTTTGCCTTCAAAAACTGCAATTGCACCAGTAAATCCAACCTTTTTACCACGAGTAAGATTCTTTTACTTTGCAACTTTTACAGATGAGAAACTTTACAAACGTATGATGTTACTAATAACGTTTTCCTTGTTCTTTCTTTTGTGTTTTAGTCTGAAGATGAAAGGGAAATGTGTGCAAGAACCATCTATTGTACTAATATTGATAAGAAGGTAGCTTTAAAGATGTTTTCACTAATCTTACGTGGTTTTATGAACATTAATTAGTACGATTGATTATATGTGATCTTAATTTTGTTTGAAACAGGTTACTCAGGCGGATGTGAAACTCTTTTTCGAGTCGTTTTGTGGAGAGGTTTGTGGGTTATGTTGTTGTGATATAACAGTATCTGAATTTTTTTTCTGGCTACTTTAGTTGTTAACTTTTGTTTGCCTGAAATTGATGTTTCATAGGTTTACCGTTTGAGGTTGCTAGGAGACTACCATCATTCAACTCGTATTGCGTTTGTGGAGTTTGTGATGGTAATTTTTTTCTTAATTTCTTCTTCTGGTTTTGTTGCTATAAATGTGCATGACATGCGTTTAATTAGGTTGTGTCTTTATGTAATACATGGTGTATCATATTGTATATCAGTAATATCGTTTTGATTTAGTTTATTATTAACGCTGAATATTCAAGTGATAGCAAGCAGGTCTATTCAGGCATCACATGCTATAAGAACTTCATGCATAATGCTAGCTGCCTAGCTATTAATAATATTACTCATCTTCATCATTCATAACTGGACTAGGAAAACCAACAGATTGGAAGTTGGAACTGCATATAAGAAATGAATCTGTGAATATGTTTCATTTTTTGATTCATTCTTCCTTCAATGTCTTGTTGGATGAGAACGAACAACAAATTGATAGCAAGTATTACCAAGAAAAGAATCTGCAGATACCCGTTCACTTCTTTTCCTATAAAATAGTTGATAAAAACAGTTACATATAGCCCAAGAACAATTCTGAAACAGAAAGGTTTCACAAAGAGTACTATCACTATTACTATTATTATTCTCTGCGCGTTCATCACATGGCTATCCAAGAATCAAATTGAATGATTGTACTTTCTAACTTGCTTTCTTATATAAAAACACATCATGTTGTATCAAGAACAAAATCAAGAAAATGTAGTAATAAATGCCGTGTTGGATTTTACAGGCGGAGAGTGCTATTACAGCTCTCAACTGCAGTGGTGCGGTATTGGGAACATTGCCCATAAGGTAATTCTTTTTCTTTTTCTTTTTTTTTTAATTTCCCAGACTGCAAATGTGGTTTTATTGAGATGATTTTATGGTTTATGATGATGCAGGGTTAGCCCTTCCAAGACCCCGGTTCGTCCGCGTGCACCCCGCCCACCAATGCACTGATTACACCTTCCACGGTCTCCCTATATCAATATCTAAATATACACACGTAAACTCGAAGATACTGCTATGTTTTTTTTTGCTGGTGTTTGTTGGTGCATTTGGTGTTATGTAGATTTAGGATGGAAGTTACTCTGATGAGTCTTGTTAGGTACTGGTTTGTCACTAAGAATTGAGACGGTTTCTATGGAAATTGTTGCTTTAACTAGTCAAGTTAGCTTTTGTCTCTCTGTTTTTTTCATTGTTTTATATTTATCATGATGATCTTTACAGTAGGATCACCTAAGTTATCACACACACCTTAAATATACAAGTGACTAAAATACCTATAAAATTAGAGTATTTGTGGTCGGAAGTTGCTAATATTACAAATCATTTTGGAGAGAGAATTACTTATCTGGTGGTCCCCAGGAAACAAGAAAACTAAGAGTGCGTTTGGTTTGTTGGAATGTCTTTGGAATGGATTCTCATTCCTTAAAGATTACAATCATTACACCTTGTTCTCGAGTTTTTTAGTGAAGGAAAGGAAATTGTTGGAAAGAAACAAGAAAATTTGCGGTCTCGAGTTTCGTTTAATGAAGGAAAGAGGAGGAAGGGAGAGATTTGGAGGGAGAACCAGACTTATTTTGCCTCGAGAAAATTTCTATTTGTTGATACTATATCCTTCTACATATTGAATGAATGATATGTGTAATACACTAATTTTTTTTCCTCGTCCTTTGATATTGACACTTGTCTTGATCAAGTGATCAGAACAAGTAAGAGGATTCCCTTTCATTCCTTTGTTTTCCTCTCCTTACACTCGAGAAAATACTATTAAAGAATTGGAATTCGAACGAGTCTTAAGCCTTCATGTTTAATTGTCTATCAAAATGTGATTGCATCACCACCACCCTATCACACCTCACCATCGTGTCCTAAATCAAACATGTTGCCACCATGGTCCTTTTACACTATCGCAACAATGTCACTCCCCCTAATTAATCTGTGGCCCTAATCGAAGCAACTAATCAATCTGTCACGATTCAGAAATTATTAAAGCCTTTAAAGCCCTAATCTTCGCGATTTAGAAAAACCACCCCACAAATTGATGTCAAAGCAACAATCCAAGCCACAAACCACATTAATCGAACCTAGTAAAAATCAATTTGAATCGTTAGCAGAAATCAAACGGACGAACCTTCACAGAAAAATGGTGAAATCAATCTGGAATAGTGTTGGAACTACAGTGATCAACGAAACCCTAGCCACAAAAGACAGTTTTGGTGGGGAAAAGGACAAAGCAAACAATGGTGTTAGATGGCGATGATAATAGATGAATACACGTGTGGTTGTGATAATGGATTAAAGATGGGACTTAAATTCTTTCGGTTTTGAAAGAAATCATTCCGCAGAATGTTTGGATTCACGAGAAATTAAATTTCGTGGCTTTTGGAAACCAAACAGGATGAATAAAGGGAATTAAAATATGCCTGGACATATGCCATGATAGATTTACTTAAAGATGTTGTAACCCAAGAGTTTCTACAAAAACAACCAACTTGATCTCATATACTCCAACAAGCCGTGGTGTCGACATTGGTTAGGACATGAAAAGATGCACACCGTCAAACACTTTATCGGTCTTCTATGTAAACATAAAACAGTAGAACAAGAAACTATAAATCAATAATCATTATCAAAATTCCCTACCGTCTAACAAGCTAACAATAAGGTGCATCTAACAACAAAATTTTGTGCTAATTTCATCATATTACCCTTAATACAAAGTAGAACACAATGTTTAACTCTTGAATCTGATACTTCTACTGATGGTATTGATTCCTGAGCCTTCCCCGCCATACGGACCAGCAGGCTTCCTGATATCCCGTACCTGTCCTTTTCTAGCGACTTCTTTCTCCTTGTGTTTCAACTGCTCACATTATGCAAGACCGGTTAACAACCCTCATAATGAACACACACACACACACACACAATGACCTGACCCACTTAATCATTAGAGCTTAAAGATGAGATTGAATGATAGATTACCCTGTAATTCTTTCTTGGATTTTTCTTATCCTTGTTACGCCTGCGAGTCAACCCTCTATTCTTCAACATCTGAAGCCAGTCCAAAAGCAGAAGTTGTGTCCAAGTGATATACCAGATGTAAATCATAAATGTCACATATATTATATACTTATAATAATTACCTCATTATTGATGTGACGTTTCCCATCAAGTGTAGTCTCTTCTGCTCCAAGAGCTGAAGTAGCAGGTCTATAAAAACCGAGAAAAAACCCATTATGTTTTACACAAAAAACACGTGATAACTTTATTTAAAATCATCTAAATCATGAAAAAAAAAAGATAAAATACCTGGAATACTTTTGCGCTTTAGCAGCTAATTTGGCATCACGTTTTATTTTGGTTTCTTTGTAAAGATCAGGCTCCGAGTCTGTCTCGCCTTCTTCATCTGTGTCACTAATATCATTACCCTCAAGAGTGGCAGGCTCGTTTTCTTGAAAATCTTCATCAGAATGAACTCCAGCACTTGCCAGAACCCGCATTTCATGCTTTCTTCGCCTTTCACCAATATCATCTCGCTTTGGTAAATCATCATCTCCGGATATAACCTTCAACATAATCATTTTTACACATTATCATATATGACTTAAGATTGTTTTGTATAAGACAACAGTTGTTATGAAGATCCTTACCTTAGGTTTCTTCATGTGAGTTACAAGCTGTGACAGTCTATTTGAAGGCATTACATTGGATTTATTTTGGTTTCCTTCGATATCAAAAGCATCATCATCATAGTCATCAAGTGCCTCTAGCTTTCTGCTTCATTACAGTTACCATCAAAAGTAATTTAGTAATTACAAAAGACAATTAGAAATAAAATGGCAATATATATTGCATACCCATTTAACGGATTTAGATTCTTCTTAACATTCTTCCTAACAACGTATGTTTTTGCTGCATTTGATTTATATACACCTTTCTGCATAAGTTTCTTCTCAAGAGCAGCTCTTACTTTCAACATTTCCACACTCTGCAGGCCAATTGGCTCACTCATACGTTTACGTTTTCCTCCATTCTCAACTTCCAATGTAGAATCCATTTTCGCAGACTTGGGTAACACATGAGGCTATACATATTTCACAATGTTCAGAAATTAAATTAATAGAACGACTGAAGCATGTTAAAATGTTCAGAAATATTAATACAACATTAGAAGCATGTTAAAACTTGCAGACAGTATAAAAATACTAACTTCTTGTGTAATTTCGGTGGTTTTGGAACTATTAATCAAGGAAATAGAGTCGATTGCTGGTATTTCCTTGGGAGATTCCACCATTGTTGTGGAAGCATTTTTGTTGAGAAAATCCTCTACCTCAAGTGATAGGTTATCATCAAGTGGTTTCATCTGCCAATTGAAACCATAAGAAATACAGAAAAAGATAAAAAATATATGACACTAGATTAGTAATTATAAATACTTGCTAAATGAATATTAAAATAGAGGCACTAACTTTGTCTAACAGGCTTTTAATCTCCACAAGCCGAGCAAGAACCGGATGATCACGAACTGAATGACCTTCTGACTTGAGAAGAAGGTGAAAGGCAATTGCTTGGCAATATGACAGTAAAAGTTGCTTCTTCAACTCCATATATTGTAAGCCATTTTTATTTAAATTCTTCTCTTCTTTAAGCTACAAAAGAAATTTAGATTTAAACTTCTGTAAAATCATAAAAAAATCCTGGTCATCGAAGATTAACAATGCCAAAGTAAGAATTACAAATCACGGAGTCTTTCACAACATAAATATGTCCATATTAAAGCTATAATTTGCATCTAAGTGAGGAAGGAAAGAGCAAAGGAACATAACCGTATCTCGTTCCTTTAACTAGAAAATGTAAATGCAAAACTATTTTCCCAGAAAAATTAAAAATCTCTATTATATCGTCTCAACTTCTTTCCCACTCGATCCTGGTAGAGTGGTAGAATATATATGAGTTTCAAGATCTGAAATTCTTGTCTTGGAAATTGGAATTTTCGTATCAGAGTGCATGCAGCTGTTTAAAAATCCCAATTATACCATTGATTACAGTCATATCTGCACAAATATTATAGTATTAAGTAGTTTCACCTGTTTTGTAATCAGATGTAATGCGGGTAAACAAGTCTTGCAAGAAAAAAAAGTTAAACAGGAAACACGATACAGGGTCAAAGTGGCAAAAGTCACATTGGTCAATGGCTCAGCATATAGCTACGTCATTGGCCAAAGATCAAAAAAAAAGTCAAAAGGAAAAGTCAAATTAAGTCAAGGCTGGTCACCCCTGGCCTTGGCGTAGGGCTACGTCGGCAAGTAGCTAGTCGAGAAACTCTTGATTTATGTGAAACAGGGCCAGGATTGTTTAAATACTGTTGTGTCGAACCATTTTCAAATTGGAGCCTGTGTGACCCATTGACCCATATTAAACTTTTTTGACCTATAAACCCTTTATTGAGTATGTATTAAACACCTCACCCTTCTATGTGATTTGTGCCGCATTCATTCGACTAAATCATGATCGCAAATCAGCCACACATTCAATTCGATCACACATTCAAGATTCAAGGTGTTATTGTATACTTGTAAAAAATAATAACATTCAATCACACACTCAATTTAGTAAAGCCTTTATTGAGTATGTTTTAAACACCTCACCCTTCTATTTAGTAAACCTCAAGGTCTTATTGTGTAGGTCATAGTACATAATTTTCCATAGTAGTTCCTAGATTTTCGTTTTTATCTTTGCTTTGAGCTGCCAGGGGCTTATTAGGGTATAAGTGACTAATGCAAGGATGTGTATTGAATTAATATATAAGCTTCTTCATAAGTGCATTGGGATTTTAATCCTCACTTGCTCACAAATTTGGCATCATTCGTCAAACGGATAAATTTTCACCAGAAATATTTTACAGCAACTGGGCAAGCACAATGAAACTAAACTTCTACTCTTCTAGACACTTCACCCTATCCATTCAAATCAGTAGATAGAGATGCATGGTCCGTAAGCCCACATGCTGCTTTCCAGCAAGATGTTTGTCTACTGATTTGCTATTTTCATTCACATTTCACATTTCCTTCCATTTTGTCATTTGACTGAGCTTTTTACTATCAAAATTGAAGATATGACTAAAAAAGTCCAGAATTCCTCATAAGAACAATTCCTTACGTGCCTCTATTGCTTTATTAAACTTCGCACATTGACCCTCTCATACAGTTTTTTGCTAGCACTGAAGCTTTTCTTGTCAATAATTGAGGAATAGATTAGTCTAATTATTAAGCATCTTATTATCTTTAAAGTAGTTTGATCTTTGCATTACTTTTCACATTCCCTTGGTCTAGATTATGGTCCAACTATCTAATACAATGGCAATTCCAATCAGATGTACATCATTTCTGAAGACTATGTATTGCATCACTGTGTAACTGGACTTTTTTCCATCGATTAAATATTATTCTGATTGTAGGGAGCCACTTAAAGAACAAACATACCTTGCTTAAAACTGGATCAACTTTGGTCTCGAGCTGCTCAACTGCTTCATTTAGCTCTGACAACAAAGCAACTAATTCTGGAGCTGAACTGTGGAATATAATTGTGTAAAATGTAAATCTACTTAATATTCAAAAGAAATATGCAAAAGCATCATCTTTAAATGCAAAATGGGGAAAAAATAATAATAATATGGATATAGAGGATTTAATCAAAAGAACTCACTTGTATACAATATCCATTTGCTCTTCTTTTGACAAAGCATTTGGATCCTTCGTAACTACCTGAGTGTCGGTTTCATCTTGGGCATCATGGCCCACAGCAGATCTTGATCGAGCTTTTCCCTTACTCAGATTCTCCTGAAATAAGAACTTGTTTGATCCACTGAAAGCAATAACTCCAAGAATGTAGCAGATCATATAATATAATTTAAATTGATACCTCAAAAGTAGAATCTTCTTCACTATCATCTTCAAGACCATGGTCTGCTGCTGAGTATAACTTTGTTTTCTCGTTTTGTAGCCTCAAGACTTCAGCTTCTTCCTCATCCTCACTTGATTCTCCCTTCACAAAATATGAGAGATATATGTTTATACATACTTCCAATAACACGACAAGACTTCATTAATCATATTTTTGACAATTTTTTATTGAAGCTCAGGAGCACCTTCATATTAGCTTAAGCAAAGTATAGTGTTAGACAGTTAATTTCACAAGGTCCATGAAATTCAACAAAATAATGATTACCTTGTTATTATTATAATATATGTTTTTACTCCTCCCCCATGCAGCACTTTTCTTTTCATCTTCATCTTCATCATCATCTTGTGTTTCATCCACAGCCCCACCAATCTTTGCCTTTAAACTTTTTTGTTGCTTCGCGACTATGGAAGTGAGCAACATCATTCTAGTTAGCCAATACTGCTCTACTTAACCAAGTAGGCAATGAAATCTTAAAAAAAACAAGAACACACACATATTGGCTCCAATTGATGTCTATTCACTAATGAAATCAACAATCACTATACTGAATTCATGAATCACACGTTAATCCATAAATTTGTTTCAGCCAATTCACCTAATATGTTACCATGAATAAACATAAAGCACAACAAAGACTTTCTATCAGCAAATATTAGAAGTTTAGAACTGCTAATATTCTCTGGTAAATATATCAGTGCACCTTGGGACATAGTGTATTTGTATTCATTTAATTATGTGTTTGGCAAAAATGTCCATGAGAAGTATATGCTGCTAACCAAATGAAACTAGTAGAATGATCGTAAAAGCTAAAACAAAACAGATGAAATGTGGTTAGTTCCTAAACAATTATACAAATGTAATAATTATAGTTTACAAACAAGCATAATTAACTAACTCTCATCGATATATACTTTTGCTATTATATCATCTTCTTCTTCTTTGGCAGGCCATACTGTTACCACTTGGGAGTTCAATTCTACTCAAGCCAAACAGAGAAATCACATAAATTTGAAGCATCTAAAGTTAAATACATTAGATTAGTCTTACTTTTTGCAGCAAGGCCGGTGTCATCTTCAGAGTCATCTTCATCTTCATCTTCATCGTCATCACTACCATCCTACAAAAGTTATAAAAAATGCAATCATAATTTGTGGTGATACCATATATCTAAGAAGGTCATGCAGACTACTGCATAGCAGTATTCCATAGCACGACCAAAGGATAATTTTTTTCAGAAAACAGAACAAAATATATTATCGTCCCAAAGCTAACAGTAAAATTGGCCAAATTAAATTCAAGAAGCGACCCAAAAGACGATATTGGACCTCAAAATTCAACCATGAACTTGACACCTACTAGAAATGGATGACATTTTACTAAAAGAGAACCTCGATTTGGAAGACATGTTGGTCATTATCTTCATCAGATTCCCCGGCATCATCATCTAAGTCCAATGGAACAATATCTCTCTGCTTATGAACTGAAAACAAAATAGAATAAATCATCACCAATTATATGATTTTCATCCATGGAGATTTGGAATATTAGAAAGATTGATATACATACAAACATCAATTTCGTCATCCATGTCGGAATCGGAAAAAGTAGATGATGATTTCTGAGGCGTCCTGTTGCTCACTCGACCCTTTGATCCTTTCGCCATTATCACCGAACACAAGACCAGAGAAGGAGGAGGCGCGGCGCAGAGTTTCAGGGTTCCTCCTTCGTTGAAAGGCAGAGGTGGATTAGAAAAACCCGCATTACAGGGTTTATACTTGAGATTTAACTTATACAAGAATCACCCCTTCACTATTTTGTTTTACATTTTTAGCCTATCATAAATTATATTTCGAGTAAAGCCTATCATATCTCAAATAAACGCAAATGTTGTTCTCTCATGTGTTTCTTATTTATATATACTTACAGAAAAAAAAACTACTGATAAAGTAATTTTATCTTAAGAAAATGAGTTTCATTCACCTTTAATTAAAGTAGAATGAATCACAATTATTATCATACGAAGTTTTGATATTTTATATTGTATTGTTAGATTAAAAATTGTAAAAATCTTGCGATTAGAGAGATGCGAAGAGTGTGAGAGAAGACACAATCACTTATTCAAAGTGCAAAACGGTTAAAGATCGTTCAAGAGGGGACTTTTGACATTTCAAAAGGTCAATCGAAGGAGTTTATTTTGTGGTGCCGCTTAATTTCTAATTTTCAAGAGGTTTCAGAAGCTTCAAAGTTATGGTGTGTGCTCAAGCATTATGGTTTGATAGTCAACATGTATTTGGCAAGAAAACGCCTAAAGCATGAGAATCGTTTAGGTCCGTTCGGTCTTAAAACGTAATAAATAAATTATGGTTGGATAAAAGTATTAGCAACATATTTTTATGGCGAACGTATCAAGACATCAAGGACGTCCTAAGGGCAGCATTATTCGGACAACCGCTCAAGACCCATGCTAGATGGGCCCCGCAATTAGTATAGTCTCATACATATATGTGTGTGTGTGTGATTATAAGTTAATTAATGTCGCGACAAACTATTTTGTCAGAGTCGAGGTGTCAGGGAGATAGTAGAGACTATTGGTTTCATAGTTGGTGATTAGTTTTTCTTTTGCCCTTATTGATTATAAGTTAATTAATTTGTTTTAGTTACTTGAAATCACTTACTTTAGTCACTTGTTAATTGGTTACTTTAAAAGGTTTAGTTCACCAAAATGTATGAAAGTTGTTACATTTTGCTATTGTATGTATCAGACTTAAAAATTTTCTATTGTGTGTATCGAATTTTTAATTGGTCGTTATTGTGTGTACTTAGGGTATGTTTGGCGATGGGCTTATAGGGGATCATAGGGGCTTAGGATTCTAGTTTTTATAATCCTCAACCCTCTAGCCTCGTTTGGGTAAGGGTATTATTAGAAACATAAGCCCCCAAAATAAAAGTCTTTTAAAGTAGCTTATAGCCAGGGCTTGAGATTTTCTATTAATAAGCCTCAGCCCCAGCTCCAGCCTCAGCCCTAACCAGTTTCACCAAACATACCCGTAAACTTTCTATTGTATGTACTAAAGTTGTACGTTTTTCCTATTTTATGTAACCAAAATATATACAATAGCAAAAAATCAAAAGTTTGATACACGTAACAACTTGAATACATTTTAATGAAGTAAACCTTACTTTAAATCACTTGATATCAATTATCAAGTTTGTTGGTGTCACTTATTTGAAATCTTGAAACACTTGAAAAATTGGTCGAATGGTCTAATTAGTTAATTAGTGTAGTAGTTATCTAGTTTATCAGTTAAAGTGGTTACTTGAATCACTTGATATCAAGTTAATTGGTGTGTTTACTTGAATAATTGAATCATTGATATAAAGTTAATTGGTTTATATACTTGAATCCATGAATCACTTTACCAAAATGCATCTGCCCTATAGAAAAAAAAAGGAAAAAATGAGAATCACTTTACAGGCTAAAACGATCTCAATGAGGGTCAATGAATTAATTTATAAAAAAATTAAAAACAAAAACAATTATTAGTTTATTATTCAGCGGTTTTATATATTTTAGTTTGTTTTATATATATTTTTAGTTTGTTTTTATATATTTTGGTATTTTTAAAGACCCGTTTTTTGGTTATACTTAAGATGGTCTTGCAAAACATTCCAGAGTTAAGATAGGGTGGTAACTAGACAAGAGGAGTATCAACAATTTGGTTTCAAGCATGAAGGATTTCAAAAACATCTTTTGATGATAGTCATCATAAACGTAGGAGCTTTAATGGATACCAAATCTTGGTGAGTGAAGTGTACAAGAAGGTTCAAACAAAAAGAGAAATTCACTACAAGGGAGGATTGCCTCTAATAAAACAGTTAAGTGAGGCCCTCTAATAAAGAGTTATTCACTACAAAAAGAGTTATTCCTTTTTTTTGACTTATTTTTCATGAATCCGACTTATTTTCTTCTTTTAAGTCGTAATAAACTCAAATGTTAAAAAATAAGCTAGAAAAAACTTGCTTATAAAAAATAAGTTTTGAAAATAAACCCTAAATAAGCTAAAATAAACACCCTCTTAATATGAGCCGATTAAAAATTATAGGTTGGTGAAGGCAAAGCGGTGCGTAGAGTGGTGAGAGGGCCCACAAATAGATTTTAATTGGAGTGTTAATTATAAGAGTTTTGATGTTTTTAACAACTTTATTTGCGAATCTCTCTTGCATTCGATACAAAGGTGATTTGTTGCTTACCAATTTAGCAGGTTATTAATGACTTTGTTGAGAGGTAAATTTGTGTTATCAAAGTTTTTCTAACGTTAAACCATCAAAATAGTTAAAATGATGTTTTTTTAATGGCAACTCTAGCTTTTATTGTTTAAGAAGAAATCACCTACAAAAGTCAATTGTAAGCACTAGTGGCCTATAGTTCTTTAACAAGCATTGTTTGATGCACGAATGCAAGTAGTTTGTTTTTCTTGAGTTTTTAGGCTCTTTTTTCTCTCTTTATATGTTAAGTTGGCTGGTCTTAGCTTGCTTAGGGTGTTATTGGGTTTTCTTCGAGACTTCATAATCCTTTTTTGTCTTCATTTGGTACTTTGATTAATCAAATTGAGCCTTGTAAGCAATCTGGTTTATTCATCGACGTTTTAAAATAAATAAATAAGTAAACGAAGTGGTTTATAAAGCCAAATACCATAACCATACGACTAGAATGGAAGATTGTGGGCTAAAGATTTGAATTGAGCAAAAAACATGACACTTGCGTGATGAATTGAGAGCACAAGTGTGTAAAGATGATTGTTGATATAAGGAAATTGTGCTTGCATCATCAATAATGAAGGAATCACTTAACATGGCATGTCAAACTAAAGTTTTGAGTGCCAAAATTAAGAAATAAAGAATACCAAGATAATAATTAATTTAACCAAACAAGAAAAACACCTCATTTTAGACCTCACATGCCTTGATGATATATTGTTGGTAAAACCCAATGAACGTATTTTATCTATGTATGATTTCAAATTGGTGGTGTGCATAATAAGTTTTTGAGTTTTTTTTTTAAGTTTCTGTATTACACGTTTTATTTTGACGAGTTCTTATCAGAATTTCATACTTCTTATCTGATTTTTTTTCTTCATTAGTTATATACATGCGGAATGTATCTAACATAAATATGTTCAAGAATCAAGACCGTTAAACTACAACAATATTCCATTTGTTTGTAAATACATATAAAAATTCTACATTTGACACTTTAGGTTTTAAAATTACCTTGAATTTTTTTCTTTCTTTCAAAACATCTCTTGTATTGGTCCCCCTCAACTTTTTGTTGAAAAGGTTGTTTCCTATGTTTAACTTAGGCCACTATTATAACTCCTACTTTCTATATCTAATTTGTAACAATAAGATCATGATATAAATCAAAACTTGTATATCTCTTCTAATCTCTCTTTCTATTTGTTCATATTCATACTCACCACAATTTTTTGCCATACAACAAGGTACAAACATTGATACATATTGTACAAGTTAATGATGTATTCATTTGTTATGTATAACCATTTTGATGAGTAAAGATCACTTCCTAAACCAAAAACCACTGTTTTAAAACCTGGGTTTACACGTTTGGTCCGACCGGTTGATCCGTGATCTGGTGAGGAGACCGAGTCAAGTACACCGGGTTTTTGGTCATTTCTGACCCGCATTGACCCGTCCAGGTTCGTGGTTGAACCATTTGACCCGGGTTGACCCGTTTTTAATTTTTTAATTTTAAAAAAAACATATATATATATATATATATATATATATATATATATATATATAAGTTTAACGATTTTAGTCACCTCGACAGTCGATACTTTGAAACTCTCACTCAACAGAAACCCTAAAAATGAGTTGTGAACCCCTCTCGATAGTCGGCGGCGACTCCTATCCTCTGTCATCTCCAACATGCAATTGTCATTCGAGCAGAAACCTCCATTGAGTTCACTTAACTCTCTTAATAGAATTTTCATTTTATGCTTGATAAGTTATTTAAGTTCTTAACAGATTAGTAATTGTTTCCAAGTTTATATACATACATATATATTTAAAAATAAATAAAATTCAAGAAACCGAATTGACCCTTAACCCGATGAGAAGACCGGATCAACTAAAAATCCGGGTTTTAAAACATTGCAAAAAACATTAATCCATCTCCTTTAAATGCTTTAATCATCCCTTGTGAATGTGAAACCCCCCAATAAATACCCATAACCCCCCACCCTTCTTACATATTTTTGCCCCTCTAGATCCAAAACATCCATCCTTTTTCACTATTAAACTAGTGAAAACTGTCCTCTTGTTCATTTCCCCTTTACTTCAATTCCCTACAATAACAACTTAAAATTTTGCCAAACAACTATTACATATCAAACACATAGTGAAAATTAGTGACAACTGGAATTAAATTTTCCAAAGCTTCTTGCCGATTTTAAGCCAAAAGTCAAATCAGTAAGTGTCACTTAGAATTACATAATTAATTATGTCGTTGACTGAAATATATAAGGCGAGATATTTGAAATTGTGAATTAATGATATGTGTTACGTTATTTTGTTATAAATGTAATTTAATGTTGCATTTTTTTATTTCCTTAACTATTGTTTCAAGAATCTGTTTCTTGACAGAACCATGAAACCTTCAAGATTTCTTCTTCTATTACTCATGTGGATGATGATGGAGTCACGTGCGGCTCTCCCTGGCACGTGGGAAGTACTGGTGGAAAACGCCGGAATCGCCTCCATGCACACCGTCGTCACCCGCTTCAACACCGTCGTCCTTCTTGACCGCACTGATCTTAGCCCGACTGAAGACCGGTTCCGACAATACCATTGTCAAAAATACCCGAAAAATCTTCAAAATCCAGCAACACGACCCGACTGCTATGCTTACTCTGTTCTCTACGATTATAATAACAACTATCTTCAGCCGTTAACAATTTCCACCGACACGTGGTGTTCGTCTGGACAGTTTCTCCCCGACGGCACACTCCTCCAAACAGGTGGCGATAACGACGGTTTCAAGAAAATCCGTACCTTCACCCCGTGTGAAACTACGTCGTCGTGTGATTGGGAAGAGCTTGAAGACGTTGAATTAGCACAAGGTAGATGGTATTCAACGAATCAAATACTACCCAACGGGTCGGTGATTATTATCGGCGGTAAATTCTCTATTAGCGTTGAGCTTTTTCCTCCAAGAAATGATGGCGGTGTTATAAATTTTCCGTTTTTAGCGGACGCCATGGATGACCAGATGGATAATCTTTACCCCTACGTTCATCTTCTTCCAAATGGTCACTTATTCGTGTTTGCAAATAACAAATCTGTATTATATGATCACACAAATAACGTTGTTTTGAAACATTACCCGGAATTAGAAGGCGGCCCACGTAACTACCCGTCGGCAGGATCGTCGGTGATGCTTGCATTAACACCAGACACAGAGTCAGGTATAACTTGTTAACTTGTTGATAGTTCATAGTTTTGTACAATGTGTCAATCATATTTTTTCAAAAATGTAAATGTTATTAAATTATTTTTTTATTACTTAAATAGTTAACAAATTTTATAGTTTAGTTAATTACATAACGACTTACAATTTTCAATTAAAGTTTTAGATATAATCAGAGTTTCTAAGATTTTTGGTTAGTCTATCACGGTTTGCTGGTGATTAAACCATAGAAATCCTAACTGGAGTTAGACCTTTAATTGTAAAACTTAAGTTCTTACTTATTTAAATTAGTACCGTAAAATAAGTTATCTATTTTTAGATAATAAAAAGATAAATAATCTGCATCGATCACTTATTAAAAAAAAGATAATTTGTATATAAATATTAGAGAAATGTGCAATATAGTCCATACTTATTGCATAGTCCTCAGGGACTAATATTAGCCTTTGAATCAGCCCCATCAATGGTCCAGATTGAATTTTAAAAATTTGGGCGGAGTGGTATTTTCGTAATTAACATGTAATGATTTTACCATCACATGTGATTGTATAGTGAATCACATGTGATTTTATATTGAATCACATGTGATTAAATATTAAAATTTAAGACTATTTTTTATATAAACTATATTGAACACAACTCATAGATATTATAACTTTTATGTTCCTATAAACCAAAATTCTACTATTCGGTTTCACATATTTAATATTTAAAAGTATAACAATCAAATTAACTATTTTTTTGTTATATATAACAAAATTATACTCAATATTGTTGCGTTAAATCAGAAAGTATGATGTATTCAACATTTCGACCTTAACCCATTTGAATCAGATATGTGTTTTAGAATAATTTACCGGTGAATTGACAGGAAATTACGCCGCCGCAACCATCGTCGTTTGCGGCGGAGCTCAATACGGAGCATTCAATAAAGAGAATGCAAGTGCTCCAGCTCAGAGTAGCTGTGGTCGGATCGAGGCAACCCGAAAAGACCCGGTTTGGGAAATGGAGGAGATGCCGTTTGGTCGGATTATGGGTGACATGGTGATGCTTCCGACCGGCGATGTTTTAATCATAAACGGAGCACAAGCCGGTAGTCAAGGGTTTGAGTTAGCATCAAAACCCTGTTTAAATCCGGTTTTATACAAACCAAACCAACAACCGGGTTCGCGTTTTGTAACACAAACCGCCGCTTCAGTGTCCAGAATGTATCATTCAACGGCTAATTTGCTTCCCGACGGGAGAGTTTTACTCGCCGGAAGCAACCCGCATTTTTACTACAACTTCACCGGTGAATTCCCAACTCAACTAAAAATCGAAGCTTTTTCACCGGACTATTTGTCGTTAGAAAAATTGATTAGGAGGCCTACGATTATCGACTCACCGGAAACGATACGTTACGGCGGTGGTTTGGAGATACTGGTGACAGGGGTATTCCCGGTGATCCGTATGCCGGAGGTAAACATAGCGAGTGCACCGTTTGCGACACATTCTTACTCACAAGGGCAGAGGCTGGTGAAGCTGGCGGTGTCATTTTCAGTGTCGGGAAGATTGTATAAACTTCATTGCAAGGCGCCGCCGGACGGGAAGGTAGCGCCGCCGGGGTATTATATGGTGTTCGTCGTCGATGGGGGCGTGCCAAGTGTTGCAAAATGGGTGCAGTTGCTATGACGGACGGTAACATTAATAAATAAATGTGAAAAAGTAAAAAAAATCAAAAAATTATTTGGTTTTAATGTTAATTGGAGTGAGTTATGAAATATGTCATTGAAGTTGGTTAATTGAATTATTATAGTTTTGTTTTTGTAATTGACATTCCTTTGTATGTAGTGAGCAGCTGAAATAACAAGTTGGTAATTATGGGTATCAATTCATTCAAATATGCGTTGTGAATGTGTGAAACTAGTGTTTAAAATGGTGATTATATTTCTTAGGGTTTAGTTCCTAAAAGTACATCGAGGTTGTCACTTTTTGATATTGTGTATACCCATCTTTCATTACTCCTATTTAGTACATCAAAGTTCATAAAACTACCATTTAGTGTATTGGGTAACCTATTCAATAGGTAATGGTGATGTGGCACGGGTAATGGTGATGTGGCTTTGAACTTGAGGCTTACTTGTAATTTCTTTATATAAAAATAATAGGAAATATAATAATAATAATAATAATAATAATAATAATAATAATAATAATAATAATACCAATCAATTGAAGATCTGGGATTGAAGTTTCATAGAACCCGGCACCATCTTCATCTTCATCTTCTCTCCGACGAGTTAGGGTTTCGATTCGCAGCCACCATTCGCAGCCACCACCGCCTTCAACAACTAGGGTTCATGGTTTCATCTTCAAGTTCAGATCTGTGCATTCAAGGGGTCTTCAACGGCTTTCAGATCTGACGAACGGCGATCTTCATACGAATCTTGCGTTTTCTTCACGGCGATCTTCATACGATTAGGGTTTTGCTTTCAGATCTTACGAACACAACCACCGTGGTCCTATGGCACAACCATCGTTCATCCCATCTACCATTTCACCATCGACGATTGACGAACACATAAAACTCAGATCTGAACTCAGATCTGCAAAACCGTTCACCGATTTAGGGTTTCACCTTGAACTCAGATCTGCAAAACTCAGATCTAAAAACCACCACCGATCGCGATTAGGGTTTCACCATCGGTCTGTTCAGCACCATAATCTGGACTTCACCACAATGAAGATGAAGCAGATATGTGAAGATGAAGCGGCGAGTACACGGCGGCGATTAGGGTTCTTGGAGATGAAGCAGATCTGTTGGTTAGTTCATACGATTGTTTAGAGTGATTGTTTAACATGTTCATTTTCTGGATTTCATCTTCTGTTGATTAGTTTTCTGATTGTTTAGAGTGTTGTTCGATCTGGGTTTCAGATTGTTTAGTTCATACGATTGTTTAACATGTTCTTCATCTGTTTAGTTCATTTTCTGGATTTGTTTAGTTCATACGATTTCATACGGTTGTGATTCATGTTCTTCATGTGATTCATGTTCTTCATCTGATTCATTCGTTTTCTGGATTTCATCTTCATGTTCTTCCTGTTCTTCATGGTTTAAATAAAAAGAGGTAGATATGATGTGGCAAATATTACTGATGTGGCTATACATGTGGCTCTTTTAGGAATATAAAATAAATTAAAAATATCAGAATTACCGGTTACCTGCTTAGCAGTAAACCAATGCATTAAACGGTAGTTTTAGAAACTTTGATATACTAAATGGGAGTTTTCAAAGATGGGTATACACAATAGCAAAAAGTGACAACTTCGGTGTACTTTTAGGAACTAAACCCTTATATTAATACAAACTAGCAATATATCCGCGCAATGCAACGGCAACGACTATGTTTTTGTGAATACTTGTCCGTTTTTAAGACATGGATGGTGTGTATCTTGTCTTAATTATAATGCCAATAAAATTTCACATGTATGATAAAATCTAACAAATGTGTTGATACTATAACTGTATAATATTTTAATTATATAACACATTAAAATCTAGAAATTTTTATAAATGTAGGTTACATGTTATTTAAATTTAATACTTTTAGTTATACATAATTTATTGTAACACCGGGTTTCACGAACTTAAAAATCAGAATAATTTAAACTATTTAAGTATGTTTATCAAAGACGTGCAGCGGAAATTAAACACTGATTAAAGTGTTTCTATCCGACTTGGCAAATATGAACATTAAAACCAAGTCTTAAAACGAACCGGTATTACCATACTATAAACCGACCATCGGATCACAGATATAAATAACAGCAGAGTGTTCCAAAAGAGCTAAAAACAATTACCCACAAGCACCCGTCTCACCAGGCTGCCTAAACATCACCTGTAAAAAGGATAAATCATGAACCGGTTAGCTACACTAGCTAGTGAGCACAGATTAACACATAAGCATCAATAAGCAGGTTATTCCAACTACGGGACAGCACATAAAGCTATCCTAACACATAGTGTCGCGCCAACGAGTCAGTAGGAATCATATCTTGCAGGGTGGGAACCCCGCTCAACGATTCAAACTGGGGACCATCAGCAACAACTATCCGCAATGGTGGGGGAGCGAAGAGCAGTCCACTAAACGCGTTACGAAGCTCGAAGCTCAACATCTTGGATCTCAACTGAAGTTAAGATCCCAACTCACGTTAAGGAGCGGCGGTTTGCAAGACCACCCCGGCGTGCTGCACACCGGGTACCGTTGATCCCCATTATTCCATCAAAGGGATCCAGCCTTCGGAAAGAAAGTTGACCTTAACCATGCCATCATTAGTCCGGACAGGTACTACATATACAACTAGAACCCGTAGTGGGTTCAAATATACGCATGCGATTTATAACCAACGTGTAAAGCAACTTATCATGATAATAGCATATAACAACATGGTATAACATACCTCATATACGCACGTGTGCAACATGGTCAACATATATCAATAAACAACAGACAACGCTACTTACCGAGACTCATGGGAAAACCGGTACTCACCTCGAGGTTATAAGAGGCAGATATGAATTCGGGAATCCCCAGGAGCACACAGAATCGTCCGAATCACCTAACACATCATGTGTAGGTTCAGTCAACGCCTAAAAGTAACAACAAGTAACAAGCCACCTGGAACAGCTCCTACGGCCGTAGTAGATGTGTCCTACGGCCGCAGGACACCTTCCAAACACCTCCTACGGCCGTAGGAATATATCCTACGCCCGCAAGAGTTCCTTTCCCAGAAACCATATCCTACGGTCGAAGGGACCATACCCTACGCTCGTAGGAGTGATCTTTGGGTACCAACGGTCGTAGGTTATGTACCTACGCCCGTAGGCTTCTTTCCATCACCCGTAGGTGGTAAACCACACAAATACATTACTACGGCCGCAGAGAACCCTGCCTACGGCCGCAGAGACCACAACAACCCTCCTACGGCCGTAGGTATGGTTTCCTACGCCCGTAGGGACCTCCGTTACAGCAGACTTCGTCCCTGTTCGGACCCAGACCTGCAACTCGTTATTTTGCTACTTTTAATCGACTGAAATCAAGCTTTAAGCATTCCTACATGTCTTTTAACATCATTACAATCATACTACATGATTCTTAACCCAAAAGCAACATTAGTTAATCATTTTAACCCTTCAAATGGGTATTTCCTTTCAAGAACACAAACTAGCTTTTAAATTCAAGAATTCTTACCAAGAAGACGAAACAACACAGCTTAGGGGTCTGAACTAGCTACTGAAATCTCCCCAACTTGATCTTCTTTGGATTTCACCTTCAATCCCCAAGTATGTGTGTGTGGGTGTGGAGCTCAGTACGTACGTATGTATGTTGTATGTGTTTGTGCGTGTTTTTTGGCTACAACAGAGGATAAGAATCCTCATAAACCGACCTTGACTAAGTTAATACCCCATGTGGGTATTTCGTTCTCCTATTCAACTTAAAACACGACTTAGGTTTATCCGTTTCAACTAACGGAGATATTTTCGGAATCATTACCTGAAACCGTTCAACTATTAACCAACTCTATCTATTAACGACACATTTCCAACTTTAACCACCTAACCACGTGTACCAACAAATAACAACAATTAAGCAACAAAACAACTTAAACAACTTGGTTAATGTCAACGTACAACTTAACAAACACAAGGTACAACTATGTACAACCAGGCCCTAAATTAGGGTGTTACATTTATAATAATTAAGTTAATATATATATATATATATATATATATATATATATATATATATATATATATATATATATATATATATATATATATATTATGATAGAATATTTAATATGAAAAGTTTAATAATTAATTTTTTAATTGTTATGTTAATTTGTATTGATTTGATTTTTTAAATATTTTTTATTTTGGAAGCTTTATTTATTAAAAGGGTTTAGTTCCTAAAAGTACACCGAAGTTGTCACTTTTTGCTATTGTGTATACTAATCTTTCAAAACTCCCATTTAGTACATCAAAGTTCCTAAAACTCACGATTTATACATCCGGTTACCTGCTGAATAGGTAACCGGTAATTCTATGATTTTTTTTTTATTTTATATACTAATCTAATTCCACATAGATAAATCAATGCCACCTCATATATTCTTGAAGAACATTCAATGTGTTCTTCCAATCTTTGAAGAACATGAAGATGATAACCCAGAAAATGAAGATGATAAACATAACGAATGGAGGCGGAGGTGTGGATGAAATCGAATCTTGTAATCATCGTCGATGAAGATGAAATCAAAACCCAAAACGAATCTTACCTCAGTCGATTAAGCCTCGAAGTCCAGATCTGGAAAGGTCGAAGTTTCTTGTAGACGCGAAACCCTAATCGTTCTTTGCAATCGAGCCCTACCGTTCTTTGCAATCGGCCGTTCTTTGAACGATGGTGGTGTTGAAACCCAGATCTGAAAACGGAAAGAATCCCTTGACCCGCTGCTGCCACGGTGGTTGTGCCGGCCGGAGGTGAACCCAGATCTTAGTCGCCTTGAAGTCAACGATGAAGATGGAACGGTGAAGATGATGGATGAAGATGGAAGGTGAAGATGATGGATGAAGATGGAAGATGAAGATGCGATGAAGATGAATCGGTGATGGTTCTCAAAAAGTCAAAAACCCAGATATCCATCTAACTTTATTATTATTATTATTATTTGAATTGTTTTTCTTCTTTTAATATCTTCTAAATATGATAACACCACATAAGCACCCAAGTCATTGCCACATCATCAAAGTAATTACCACATCATCAATTACCTGTTACACCTCATCAATTAGCAGGTAACAAGTTACCTAATGTATAAATCGTGAGTTTTAGAAGGTTTAGTATACTAAATGGGAGTAATGAAAGATGGGTATATACAATAGCAAAAGGTGTCAACTTCGATGTACTTTTAGGAACTAAACGCTTATTTAAAATGGTATATAAGATTGTCATTAACTTCATCAAATAGTTACTTTATTTAATAATATTCCATTTATTAGTTTAATATTAAGGGTAAATTAGTAATTTCAAATTTCTTAAAATTAAGAGATTAAGACAAAACAGCTAAATTATTTATAAGATAGTATAGATATATTATTTATTTGTTTCACTAACCACTTAATTCACAAGTAAGAAGTGTATATTGCTACCTCTTATAAAACATTCAAACGAATATTTCACTACTAATAAAAGATATCGATTGATTATATTTGTGTTTTCTCTTTTTGTAAGAACAAATTTGTTAATTTCATATTAACAAGATAATATGTTGAAGAAAAAAAAAGGCAATATAACTTCTAAAACTCCTTAAATCCTACCACTTCTAACCCTCCTTAAATTGTTTTCACCACTAACATGAAAAAGATGCACTAAAATCAATTTAATTTAATATCAAACAAGTTGATCTTTCATTAGAGGATTTTAAATTTGACGGAATCAATAAAGACGTACAATTTCAAGAACATTATTCAACTAATAACACAAGAAATCACAAAAAATATATTAGTGGTGGTGGAATTGAGTGTCTTTCCACCCATTTACTCCACTTGTCACATTATCACATCAGTATTTCTCTGTCTATCTTTTTCATCTTTCTATCCCAATCGAAACTAAGGTAATGACCATCTTTCTATCATACTATCCTGCTAACAATTTTCTGTATTATAAAAATACACTTTTAAAACACAATGCAACCATACATTGGCATGACGTGCCGTGGGCTAGAGAGTTGGCATCTTGGAAGTGTGGGAGTGGTGTTCCCGTTAGTCCCTTTGGACTTTTTCCACCCATCCCAGTGGACATTGTGTATGCCTTTAAAGAGCTTTCAATTCTCTTATTTATAATAAATTCGTAAATGCACATTATTTTTCAAAATGGTTATACGAATAAGGAGGATGATAATCACAACTCTTAAGGTTGTGGATAAAAATAAAAAATGTAATATCACTTTTTTAAAATAGTAATCACAGCTCATATCTTCATAATTAACTTTCTATACTTTTCATAATTAACTTTTAATTAGTTTTTAACTTTATGTACATGAAACAAAATTACCATTTTTAAAAATAATTTATTTATTTTATTCTTATCCACAGCCATTATGGTTAAGGTTATTAAAATTCTAATAATAAAAATAAATTAGTAACATGTATCTATTACATGTTGACTTGGTAATCTACATACGATAAAATCTAAAAACCTTTGCGAAAAAAAAAACAAACAAAATATTTAGAAACGAAATATATCATTTAGTAACATGTATCAATTCAATTTACCAAACTTTCCATTTACAATTTAATGTGATTCATATCATTTCCAAATTGATTGCAAATTCATTCTGCCGAATTTTTTTTAAATATTTTTCATTGATTTTGATAAAAAAAATAACCATGTAATCTTAACTTACTAAAATACATATGAGGGTTAGATTAGTCATTTCAAAACACTTAAAATTTAAGAGTTTAAGTAAAAAGGTGTAAATGTTTTATAATATAGTAAGTATAAATATGTAATTTTACTAATTACTGTAAATGAGTCGAGGTTTTATATTTAATACATAAAAGTGTATATAAACAAGCAATGTTGGATCAAGTGGTTATCACCCTTGGCTCTGGAGACAGAGGTCAATGGTTCGATCCTCACTCCTTGCAAGGCCGGAGGTCCTTTTCTACATTTAGTAGAACTGGAAGCATCTTCTCTACCATACGTAGAGGTATGGGTGTCTACATCTCAACCTCCCTCATACACCGTGCAAACGGTATTGAGACCCATAACCCGTAAAAGACGGTATTGGGTGTTACTTTACTTTTTTTACATAAAAGTGTATATAAGTGTTCATTAACAAGTGAAGAGAACAAAGAATGGTTAGCAAATGCATTGGCCATTGGGCCGGATTATCAAAGTGCCCGTATAAAGTTTCCCCTCTCTTATTTAAATGTTATAGCAACGCTACCTTATTTTTTTTCTTTATTTTCTCACTTATCTAAAAAGTGTATAGTTTAACCCAAATAACCTAATAACCCAGTATTTATCCTCCTCTTACTCTTTCGGGTTGGGGAAACCGAACCCTAACCCAAAGAGGGGCGTAATGGTCAACCCGAGAAGCCCGAAGAGCTACCCGAACCTTTCAAGATAACAGGTACGCTTGGCCTAAGGAGGTATGTCTTGTAAAAGGGGGATTAAAAAGCATATAAACACTGGATTTCTACATAAACCATCAATGATCTGTCACGTCACAACATAATTTATAAACGATTATCCAGAATTATAATTATAAACTAGAAATAGCTTGGCAAATTCATATATATCATATGAATGAATGTGAAAGCCATGTAATAAACTCAAATCCGATATGGATTGAACTCATCATCGTTCTGGAACATCTTTGGATAAAGTTTTGCAAAATCGCGACCATTTAAACTCACATCCTCATAATTTCCGTCCTGGAGATTCAGGCCACCATCGGATTCTTTCGTATAAGATGGATCTCGGGGAGCCACATCGTTGTACGACAGTGCTGGATTGTAACTAAAATTACCTCCGGCGGTTTCCGATTTCCCTCCGTCGCGCGCCATAGATCCAATCGAAGGCGCTTGTTCGCCGTAGCCAGAGGTGTCATCTGGAAACTGAGGATACCGGAGCTCACTTCCCCGAACCGCCATAGCTCCAATCGAGAGTGGTTGACCACCGGCGTCATAGGTTTCGGATGGTTGAACTATCGCATGGGGAACAGATCCACCGTCAAACGATAGATCTGGATGTGATTTGTCCTGCAGGGATCGTATATCCGACATTGACGGAGTGTAGTTCTTTTCTTCAAAGTAGTAAGGTCCGATATCTTGAGACTGAGACAGTTGCTGGTCTGAGTTCCTAGCAATCACCGATGTAAACGACGGAGGGCCGTCCATTTGCTTGGAGAGATTAGAGAAAGAAGATACCTTGTGATCTGAGTTAAGTGCTGAGAAGTAGTGGAGGTCAATGGCGTACTTTATACAAACAATTATGGAAATGGCCAAAGTTGAACGACCATGAAAGTCTATCTCCAAACATAAAGCCAATTAGTCAACAACACGCTTTTTCTGAATGACGTGAACGTACGCCCAAACTTTTTCTCTTAAAAACGTCATCAAAAGTTCTATTAGTATTTAATAGGATAATGATTATCACAATTGTTGAGAATAAAAAGAATATGATTTTAATTTTTAAAAAGTAGGAATAATACCTTATATATAACAAGTTGAAGCATTATTAAAACATGAGCGAGATGAATTTTTTTATAAATATGAAAGATTGATGATGCCCCTAGCTTTAATTAAAACTTTTACAAATATAGTTAATTACATATATATTCTTATAAAACTTAAAATTACATCAATATCATTCTAAACTTTCTTTTATATATATATATATATATATATATATATATGAAAAAGTTTATGCGAAAACATTTCTTAGTGCGAGAAATCAATCTTTTAAATATACTTTTGATGTAAATCCCCAAATTATTCCTAGCTTGAGGATTTTGCTAAAATAAGCAATAACACTTGACTAAAAGCCAAAAAATCTTCAAAATATGGGATTACGAAATTTAATTTTTAAAATTATTAATTACTCTATTATAGTTAACTAAATTTCTAATATTCTAAATATCTTTCTTAAACATTGATAATCTATTAGATTTATACATTTTTCATGTACTAAATATATCTTTTTTCAAGTCATTCACAATTTAAATTTCTTACAATATCACATACATATATACAAGTTAATAACGTTTTAATTATTTCAAAAATAAACAAAAATAAGTTTCATTTCATCTAACAATTAATAAAAATAAAATAATCACGTCATCTAAAAATACATAAAAAAGCACTAAACTTCATTTCAACGAAAAACATAATAATAAATGTTAAACATACATATAAAAGTGATAATATACGTGTTTTTTTTTTTTAATTTATTTAAAAACTAAAAAGTTTACCATTCTTTACAATATAAAGTGTGCCGGAAAAGTGGAGGATTTGTCTGAAAAGTCGTCGGAATATGTCACCGAAAATTGGCCGGAGTTGGTCGCCGGAGGTGCTCGCTGGTCGGAGAAGGTCGTCGTAGTTTATCGCAGGTCGCCGGAGTTGGTTGTCGGTGGTTTTCCTTAAAGACACTTTCTTTAAAACTTTTAGCTATCTTTTCTTACAAACTACTATATTTATCCTCTTTACGCAACAAAACATTCCATCTATTAAATTTTTACCATTTCACAACACTACTCACACACTCACCCATACGATTTGACAACACACACGTTTTCCCGTATGATTTGATATTACACCTTTTTGTCCGAGTTTAAAAGAAAATCCACGTGTCAACGTCTGATTGGTTAGGATTGAGGGGCCGCCACCACGTGGCATTAGTTGGTTGGTCAGTGACAACCGACTCACTCTAGCGACAAAGCTGCCTTCCCTCAGCGACAATCTATAAAAATAAAACCACGTTTCAGCAGCCCCGTTGTTCGGCAAGTGGGCCCGGTGCAACGTGGCTGCTTCTCAGTGGTTAGTGACAAAGTATGTGTGTCAGAGACGAATGGGCCTTTTGTAAGCGAGAATGTTGCTCATTTTTGCAATTTTAATATTTGTTGCTTTTTTTTGTCTTCTCACTTTAAATTATTGCTCATTTTGATAATTTTTTTTTTAATTAAAATTCTTATCATGTTCCTAGTCGATGGTCATTTCCTTTGTTTAGCCTGTAGAATATTTCCACACACCCACCAGCTTGTCATAATCCAGTTTACTCTTCCGGGATCTTTTAAAGCACTCATATCAGCTGCATTACTTATTTCTTTTGATATTCTTCCTCCTTTAGGTCAAATAGGTCTCGGCGGGATCGGGGGTGGTGTTCCCCCGTGGTAATCAACTTCAACTGTATATATATAAATATATAAAATTATTGTAAAAAGTTGTTTAGTGGATTTTAATAAAATAGACTTGAATAAGTCAAAGTCAATGGGTTAGTGGCTTGAGAGTCACGTTCTACTGTTCTAGTTGTTGTACTGTGCTTGTGGAAAGTTTCGTCCGGGGCCAGGTAAAGTGTGAACACAAATAATCACCCTAGCAGCCTTTGTTTTTTTGTATTTTTGTGAAGTAAATTAGAAACTATATATTTTTCAATAATGTGTTGGAAAAGCAAATACTATGAGCAATGAATTGTATGTTGTGTTGTTTTTGTAACATGTAACACTTATATTGAATGCTAATTTACAGAGTGGTAGTCGGGTAAGATTCTTTCTGATATACAAGTTCAACCATCCGCATCCATGGTTGAAGCCATCGGCTTCTGCTGATGTGGAGCTTGGAAATCGACGGGAACACCATCGCCGCTGGTTGGGTGGTGGCGGGTTCCAACCCCATCGAGTCCACCAACCGATCGGCTCTCCTCTTTTTTTTTTTTTTTAATAGAAAAATAGAATGAGGTTGAATTGGGTTAGATGTGGGGGTTGTATGGTTAGAAAGGGTTGAAGGTGGAGGATGATGTGTAAGCTGATGTGGCGGTGCTTTTAGTTGGGTAAGTTGGGTTGGATGCTGATAGTCTTACAATACTTTAAAATGTATACTAGTTTATTGACCCGTGCACGCACGGATATTTTGGAAGTGTATTTGAAATATTAGAATTTTTAAATAAAAATAATGCAATAAATGAAATATCACTGAAAACTTACATATGTTATAATTCTTAACAAAAAAAATAACTAAATTTTTTGAAGCACTTCTTTGTAGACTACATTTGTTGTTTTGTTTGTAATATTACCACTTTTGTCACAAATCAAAACTTTTAATCTTTTTTTACTTTTAACACGTGAAACAGCAACATACAATTAACCATGTATAAACACAGGTTTCCCGAGGAATAAACCAACTTCTAAAAGTGACTGTCCTTGACTTTTGTTAATCGTCGTAGCAAAACACATCATCAGAGAAAATTGTCTTCTTTGGCTAACTACCTACACTAATAATATTGTTTCAGGACCATCAAGAACAACTATCTTTACATCTCTGGTTTTAGATTTTTAAATATATAATGTATCATCTTTTGTTGATACATCTTATTTTATAAAAGGTTTTATACATCTTTCTAATAATATTGAAAATATTTTAAAATCAATAACTAAACACTTTGAATATCATATTCAAGTTGACCACTCAACTCATCACCATAATTCTAAAAAAACCACTCAGCTAAACAAAAAATTACTTATCCACTACTATTAACGGATAACAAAAAATTAAGAATATACTAATTCCAAAAAAGTGTCATATTACGATAAAATTTATACCAAAACGTAGATAAAAATGAGACGGTCGTAAATATATAATAATTTTTTCTCTAATCAAAATATATCACAAGTTACTAAACATAATTTATAAACACCTTATAATTAATTACATTAATATATAATTTTTATAAAACCCTCTCATATTTTTTTAAAAGCTGCATCACATGTTTTATAAAACCCCCTCACAATTTCCATCTAGCCCTCTCTTAATTGATTCAAAATTGAATCAAATTCACGGTTTATTTTTCCAAAATTGTTTTGAGAATTGAATGTATTTAAAATTGGAGGTTGTGATTTGTTGATTAAGTTTAAATTTATAGTTATTTTAAGAAAATTTACAAGCCTTTTATATAGAGATAATTGATTGATTGATTGATGTTCATCTAATTAAGAAATGATTTCTACCCGATCATACCAGCTAATGGTTTTATAGTTTCTTTCTCAAACTGCATATGGAGAGAAGAATATTAATTTTCAGCATATAAATAACTTATTCATCCTCCAAATGTACTTGATCTTTCTCAAGATACCGAATATGCTGCCCAAGCTTCTTAATGGGTAATTGAGTTATCAGGTAATATGAGATTCTGTATGTTGTTTAATTAGGGTAGTTAGGATAGGAGATTAGTTAGAGATGTCATTTTAGTAAATTAGAGGTGTCTATTTAGCTAACCCTATAAAAAAACATAAACTCTAAATTCTATCAAAAAGTTAGAAACTAGAAAGGGGGTCGGATCTATTTGAGAAGGATTTTTTTACTTATAAACCTTCAAAGTACCCAACAATACAGGAAATGGAACATCAACTCCCTACCTTTAGCGTCCATGCTTTAAAATATATTTGGAATTTTGTATATTGAACAATAAATATATTACTTAAGAAATATTATATGTGACCATTTCAAAATAAGGTTTTGCTCCCTTCTTTTAAGAAAGACTTAAAGAGATACTCCCTTTTAAGCCAACTTACGTTGTAATTTATTATGAAAATTACATTTTTTCCTTTTACTTATTCTTCTACTTACATTTCTTATACTTACATATGTCAAAATCAATGAAGAAGGTAAATAAAAAAAATTAATGAACTTCACATCTTATTTTATGATGAGTAGCATAATAAAATATGAAGAAAAAATAGGAGAGTATATCATGTTTCGTTTATTATTTACATTTGAAGAGTGATCGTTATTCATACTATCTAGGAGTCGAGATCTTAATTCAAATGTACATTGTTTAAATCAATATTTTCAGTTGTTTTCAAGAACATCCCTTACAAATCCAAAGATTCTTGTTTTTAAAACCTATGACCCTTTTATGAGAATCAAAGACGTCAACTACTAAGTTATCTTGAATTAACGACTGTACATGCACATTTTTTCACACCTCAAAAGGTTACATCGTCCTCAATAGAACACGCTCATGAGCAACCACTTGATAAAAAAATGATTTTTTTTTGGTTGGTAAACATAGATTTTAAAAGAGATTATTGTAACAAAATGTAATTGCTAAATTGTTATTGTCAAGTTTATAAAGACCGAGTCCTACCTATAATTGTTTTCGTTTTTGTAAGATGGTACTAGTCATTAAATTTTATTACTTTTTATTTGCTATAAACTTTTATCATAAATAAATTATATAACGTTTTAATTAAATGTTGAAACTTCAAATTTAAAATAAGAAAAAATAACACTACTAGTTCTAAATTTTATAATTTTCATGTTTTTCCTAAAGTAAGTGCTATACCTTTTTATTTTATAATGTTAAGTATTACATTATTGAAAACATGACTTACGTCTTTACCAATTATCAACTTTTATATTTTTACAAAATAAGTAGACAAAATTCCACTCATAGTTCATGTGGTTTGCCACTTATTACATCCGTAGTCCCTTATCTTCGTTTATTATATTGGGATTCCCCATGGTATGCACTTTGTTACACTGGTAGACTGGTAGTCACTGGTCACCTCATGTGGACTTGAAAAGACCAAAATACCCTTTTCTCCTTAATTTATTTAATTTTTATTCATTAATTCCTAATAAATATTATTAAAAAAATTAAACCACTAAAATTAACAAAAATGTTGGGAAAATAGGAATATAATTTATATTCTCTTTTGTTAATTAAAAAATATACAATTTGTTTATATAATTGTATACACTAACATTAACATATGTGCACATATACATCTATATATATAATCAAGCAAATAAATATTTATATTTATTTGTTACAAGTTGTGTTTATACAAATCGTCGAAAATCCAATCGTCCAAGATCATAGCCATCAACGCTCAAGATCAAGTTTTCGCCGAAGTTACTTACATGAATAAATTCAAATTATATGAGTTTACAAATAAAATAATTAAATAAGTTTAAGTTTTTGTATATTTATTTTTATAAAAACTTTTATAAAATGACAAAGATTTTATAAAACTTATTTGTGTTGTTTGATTAAATCTAAGACTTCCCATTTTAGCAAATAACAAACACAATCCTACTTTGAAACAATACACCACCATAATTAGCAAAGGAATCTCCAAAGGGGTAAAATTCCAACATGCTTTGTGTATTGGTTTCCAAACTTTCATTTTTGTGTTTAAATTCAAACATTAGAAGTATGAGATCAACCAACCTTTTAAAAATCCTCTTTTCAATTTATTTTTATGGTAAAAATGAGTTGAATATGGTTTTAAATAAAGTCCAACGTCTATATTGCAAAGAGCACGAAATTCCAGCAGACCGACGGTCGAAGCCATGGTCGACCGTGGTTCGACCATGGGAAGTCTGGACTCTGGACAACTTTTGGACTTGCACCTTTTTCTCTATTTAAACCAACTCAATCCTCATTCATTACTCAACTCTTGCAAACATAAAAATCCAGAATACTCTCTAACACTTGTGAGCTCATATTTTTTATTATTCATACAACTCTCAAGTTCAAGATTCAAGCTAGAGTCAAAGCCTTCAAAGCTTAAACACTACTTCTACATTTTATACATCTTGTAATAGTGTGAGGATCAACTATAGCCTTTCAATTAGAGTGAAGTGATGATCAACTTTAGCCTTTCAATTAGAGTGAAATGAGGATCAACTCTAGCCTTTAGAATTAGAGTGAAGTAAGGTTATCTTTACCTTACTTGCAAGTTTGAAGTGTTAATTCTTACAAGTGAAAAGTAGAAGTGTAAAAGGTTTATCTCTACCTTCAAAGAGAGAAAATAGTGGAGCAAACTCTTGGTGGGTGAGGCCAAGGAGTGGATGTAGTGCAAGTTTGTTAACACTTGCATGAATCACTATAAATCATTGTGTCCATCTTGTGATTGGTGATATCTTTCTAACTCTATCTCTTTTATATTATTGCAAGAACTTGTAAAAACTTCAAAAATTGGATATATAACCTATTCACTCCCTCTAGGTTCTAACAAAAAAGATTCTTCCCACCGTCTGCCACCACCCAAGCCGTCGTCTGCCACCACCCAAGCACTCCTGCCACAACCCACGCCGCAGTCTGCCACCACCGTCAAATTCCCAAAATCCCATCGTCTCTCAAGCCGTTGATTCTCTTCTCAAATGGAAGAACACCCAATCAAATTCCCAAAATCCCCAACTATTACCCCAAGATGATTTCATATACCTAATTCTCACGCTAAAAAAGATCCCACAGAAAGGCAGTGGAGTCCGAAAAAATCCTAACAAAATCCCTTTCCCTCATCCCCTCATCTCTCCAACCTCCTCTGATTTATGTCTGATAATCGATGATAGACCCACTTAGAAAACTCACTTCAGAAATGGCTAAAAAGAAGATTAAAGAAGAGGGAATCTCGGTCACCAAAGTTATTAAGCTTTCAAAGCTCAAAACAGACTACAAACCGTTTGAATCGAAAATAAAGCTTTGTGATTTGTACGAGATATTCTTTGTTGACATAAGGATAATCGAAAGAATTGGTTTGTTGCCTTTACCTGTGATTCGTGTTGCAAAGCTTTCGAGGGGGCAGTGGAAGATTTCCGGCGAAAAACCCTAATTTGAAGGTCCAAGATACAAGATCTGAAACTCGGCAGATGTTGTTTTCTTCCGGTGAGATTTTAGGCAACGGAGAAAGGGGTCACAGGGGAGATGGTGGGTGACGGTGGTGCTGTTCTCCGGCGAAGGGGAAGGGTGGTGTCGGTTAGGTGGAGAAGAAAGAAATAAGAGAGAATATAGCAGTGGTGGAGAAGAAGGGAAGGGAGAGAAGATGGTGCGAGCTGGCGGTGGCAGGTGGATGGACGGTGAGAGTGGAACGAGAGTGAAGGAGGGTGGGGTTCTTACCTTGGGGGGATATTAATAACAATAAAATATATGGATATTAAATTATAATACTAATAAAAACAATATGTAGATTAAAAAAATAGAAAAAAAGGGTATTATGGTTATTTATGTGGAAAGAAGATGGTATTTTGGTCTTTTTAGTTGAACCAGGGACTACCAGTGTAACAAAGTACGTACCATGGGGACCTCCAGTGTAATAAACAAACTTAAAGGACGTGCATGTAATAAGTGGTAAACCACAGGGACCATGGGTGAAATTTTCACAAATAAGTATTTTATTCTTTTACTTTATACATTAAGTACCATATTTTATGTAACTCTTTGATATTTACCCTAAAGTTATATGTTATTCTAAAATATTAAAGTACGAGTCAAACAGATTAAAGCAACATGCTAATGTGCAATAGTTATGGTACCAAAATACTTACCAAACAGATTCACCTCAATGCATTTCAGAAGAACATAATCCTGACTTTCGTATGTCAGCCAGATGAATTTGAGTTCATGCTAGTCGGGTTCATTTCTGTCGCCTGCAAAATCACATCATTAGTAACAAAAAACGAATCGCCACACACAAACAGACCTCTACTGTTTTCCAAAATGGTATCAAACGCTAACCTACAAGTTGTTACAACATATACATATATCAAATCTCATGATCAATTGCACAATTTCATTTGGAGAGAACATATAAACATAGAGAAATGTTCAATATAGTCCATACTTAATGCATAGTCCTGAGGGACTAATTTTAGCCTTCAGATTAGCATCATCAATGGTCCAGATTGAATTTAAAAAATTTGGGGGAGTGACATTTTTGTAATTCACATGTGCTAATTTTACAATCAAATACGATTGTATATTGAATCACATGTGATTGAATATTTAATTTTCAGGACTATGTTTTTTATATGGACTATGTTGAACACAACTCTATAAACATAATGATTAATTGTTGTTTAGAACATATAAAACCGTATTATGAATATAGGATACCAGGTGATTAACGTGGATGGTGGAATCGATTGCTCGCTGGCGCTGAGCAAAAATCGAAACTATATACAAACTGGTAGCTACTTGGTGCTTGGATAGTCTTTGTTGTTGGCTCCATTTCGTTTTCCCTCTTCTATCCACTGGTATTATTATTTTTTTTCTTTTCTAATTTTAAGTTGGGTAATTGAGTAAATAAAAGAATAGAAAATAACAAAATTTTTAAACATAGTTATAGAAAAAGAGAAATGTTTATATTATGTGTTAAATAGCGAATGGATTAGTATATTTTTTGTTGATCATTCATCAAACTTTTAAGCTCAGTATCAATCAATATTGAAGTAAATTCACAATAATATTGTATGATCTTAGCTCTGGTACATGAGAGAACAACACAATGTTTAAATTAGGGCATAGTAACTGTGAAATTGGAGAGCAGAAAGGATACGTGTTCTCATTGATTCAAAATAGGGTACAGATCACAGATTATATATAGTGAACAACTATGACCTATATACATAATAAGTCCCTATACTATACAATAATATAAATTCACAACTTTAACACTCCCCCTCAAGCTGGAGCGTATAGATCATAAGCACCAAGCTTGCCATATATATCCTCAACCCGTGGGCCTCTCAGGGCTTTAGTAAACCCATCTGCCAATTGATTATTTGAGTTGACGAACTCTGTCACAATGACACCTTGAAGAAGTTTGTCTCTGATAAAATGACAATCAATCTCAATGTGTTTAGTTCTCTTATGAAACACTGGATTGGAAGCGATATGAAGGGCAGCTTGATTATCACAAACAAGTTTCATCTGAGGCACTGGACAGAACCGAAGCTCTTCAAGAAGTTGTTTGATCCAGAGGAGTTCACAAGTTGCATTAGCCATGGCGCGATACTCTGCTTCTGCACTTGACCTTGCAACTACCGTTTGTTTCTTGCTCTTCCAGGAAACTAAGTTACCACCAAACAGAACACAATATCCAGAGGTTGAACGTTTGCTAAATGGACATCCTCCATAATCTGCATCTGTATAGCAGGTTACCTCTGTGTTTCCTTTGTTCTCATATAGTATGCCTTTCCCTGGAGCTCCTTTGATATATTTTAAAATCCGAAGAGCTGCTTCCCAATGCGTATCACAAGGAGCATTTAAAAACTGACTCACTATACTTACGGCAAACGAAATGTCTGGTCGTATTACAGTAAGATAGTTAAGTCGACCAACTAGTCTCCGATACTTCCCTTGATCAAGTAATAGCTCCCCCTGACCCGGAAGAAGTTTAACATTAGGATCCATTGGAGATTCTACTGGTTTGCAATCAGTTAGATGAGCTTCCTCTAAGATGTCTAAAGCATACTTCCTCTGAGATATAAAGATTCCTTCTTTAGATTTTGCAACTTCAATACCTAGAAAGTATCTAAGTTGGCCCATATCTTTTGTCTGAAATATTTTGAACAAGTGGTCTTTTAGTTGCTGAATTCCTTCATGATCATTTCCTGTTATTACAATGTCATCAACATATACAACTAGATAGACACATTGTGTCCCTGTAATGCGATAAAACGTGGAGTGATCAGCCTCACTTTGCTGCATTCCAAATTCCTTCACCACAGCACTGAATCTTCCAAACCAAGCCCTGGGAGATTGTTTTAGCCCATAAATTGACTTTCTTAACTTACAAACGAGTCCAGACTCCCCCTGAGCAACAAACCCAGGTGGTTGCTCCATATAGACCTCTTCTTGTAAATCACCATGGAGAAAGGCATTCTTAATATCGAGCTGATGAAGAGACCATCAGCGCATAGCAGCAATGGAAAGGAGAAGGCGAATCGTGGTCATTTTGGCAACTGGAGAGAAAGTATCAGTGTAGTCCAGGCCAAATTTCTGTGTATAACCCTTAGCAACTAGTCGCGCTTTGAGCCTGTCAAGTTTGCCATCAGGGCCCACCTTTGGTGTAAATATCCATCGACAACCAACTTTAGTTTTTCCTGGGGGTAAAGGAACTAGTTCCCATGTTCCGTTGGTATGTAAAGCAGACATTTCATCCATCATTGCCGTCTTCCATCCTATATGGGATAAAGCCTCGTCGACCGTTTTTGGAATAGGTACAGAATCAAGGCTTGCAACACAGGCGGAGAAAGTAGGTGATAACCGTTCATAGGTAACATAGTTATATATAAGATAATGGTTAACAGTAGAGCGCTTACTTTTCCGATGGGCAATTGGTGGAGTATCTTGTACAGAACCATGAGTGGGTGAATGAGTTGAGGAAGGATATGAGTCAGAAGGAACTGCTGCAGGAGTGGTCGCATCATCTACTGTGTCATTAGAAAGAGGGAACGACCGGTTGCGACGCTGATATGTTTTTAGAGGAGTCGTGTCAGCAAGAGAAGTAGTGGTGTGTGGGATAGGGTCAGGTGGGAATTCAGGAGGGATGACGTGAATGGGAACCGGGAGGACCTCATTGACAGTGGTAGATGGATGAGAATCCTGGGAATAATAAAGATCATGGTCAAAGAATGTAACATCAGCGACCATAAAGTATTTTCGAAGGATGAGAGAATAACACTTGTAACCTTTTTGGAGACGAGTGTACCCTAAGAAGACGCATTTGACAGCCTTAGGGGAGAGTTTGTCTCGACCAGGTTCTAAAAGGTGAACAAAACATACAGAGCCAAAAGGATGCAAAGGCAGGTGATATGGGGTTTGGTTGGGATACAGAAGAGAAAAAGGAGTTTTGTTCTGTAGAACTGATGACGGCATTCTGTTGATTAGATAACAGGCTGTCATGACCGCATCAGCCCAAAAAGTATGTGGGAGATTACTATGTAATAACAAAGTACGGGTGGTTTCAATGAGGTGACGGTTTTTCCTCTCGGCTGTTCCATTTTGCTGTGGGGTATGAGGACATGAGGATTCATGTAACATGCCCTTAGAGGCCATAAATTCCTGAAATGGCTTAGAGAAATATTCAAGAGCATTGTCACTTCGTAGAACACAAATAGTTTTGCCAAATTGAGTATGAATCTCAGTACAAAATTGTTTAAATATAGCAAACAGGTCGGTACGACTTTTCATTAAAAACAACCATGTAGAACGAGAATAATCATCAATAAAAGTAACAAAATACTTGAAACCCAAGTTTGAACAGACTCGACTAGGACCCCACACATCAGTGTGAACAAGAGAGAAAGTAGACTCAACCCTATTATTAATACGTTTAGGAAACACAGTACGAGTATGTTTTCCCAACTGACAAGACTCACAATCTAAGGACTCTAGAGAGGACAAACTCGGCACAATCTTCTTGAGCTTGGATAGAGAAGGATGGCCATAAAGATGGTGCAGATACTGAGGTGAGATGGTACTGGCAGCAGTAGATTGATGAGAACCACCTAAATAGTAGTGTCCTTGTGACTCATGCCCTTCTCCGATCATCTGTCCCGTCCTCAGGTCCTGTAAGAAAACAGAAGGAGGGGTGAATATCACAGAACATGCATGGGATTTGGTAAGACAACTGACAGAAAGTAAGTAAAATGGGCTCTTCGGAACAAATAAAACAGAATCCAACGACAACGAGGTGCTTGGATTCGTTGTACCTATACCCTCAACAATCGTTTTATTTCCATCGGCCACAGTAATAGGTGGTAAAACAGTAGAACAATTCAAGTGAGAGAACATGTATTTGTTACCACATAAATGATCAGTTGCACCACCCGAATCAATTATCCAGGGTCCCGTTGAATGAGTTGCAAATGCAGAAGAAGTACCCATATGGCTAGTAGCAGTGGGAGAAGGTATATGTGTAGCTCGGAATCGCAGGAATGCTTCATAGTCAGAGACAGACATGTTGATGGTTTGTGTAGAATCGGTAACAATCACAAAACTGGCAGGTGGAGCAGATGAAGACGGAGGAGCTGCGGGACGTCCATGTTTCTTCCAACACTTATCTTCGGTGTGACCTAGGCGTTTGCAGAAGTCACAAGAAGGACGCTTGTTGTTGCCCTTCTTTGAGACAGCTGCAACAAATGCAGATGGATTGGAAGATGGACTCGTCGTATTCCCTGCAATGTTAAGCAGTCGGCGAAAAGTATCTTTCATAGTTGGTGTGGAGGAACTTGTGAATATTTGATGTCGAGCAGACTCATACTCCGGTTTAAGACCAGATAAAGCAGCAACCATAAAGAAGCGTTCCCGTTGGGTAGTTTGCTCCGTTTTCGAACTGACAAAGGGCATTAGTGCATCAAATTCTTGTCCAAGAGCACGCACCTGACCTAGATAAGATTCCATACTGTCTGTCTGTTTCAAGTTTTGGATATTGTGTACAACTGTGTACAATCGTTGAATATCATTAGTGTAACATTCAGACGCCTCAGTCCAGACATCATAACACGATTCGAATGGACGAAATAACTGAATAATGGATAAATCAATGGATTGCCATAATAAGTTGCAAAGTTGAGCATCAACTTGTTCCCACTTAGGACGGTCTTTTTCTACAATATCAGTCACTCGTTTGGTTAAATGATCACTACGTCCTTGACCTTTAAACCACATCTTAACCGAGGATGCCCATGATACATAATTAGTGGACCCGGTTAGCTTTTCTGAAGTAATTGAGTGACCTCCCATGATAAATGATTGTGTGGCTGTAGGAGGATCAATAACATCACCCATGATACCCAATTAATGGCAAAAGAGTAAATAATGCAAAGACAGCAAATGGCTTGAAACAAGCAGCAAATGGCTTGAAACAAGCAGCAAATGGCTTGAAACAAACAGTAAATGGCGCAAAGGCAATGGCGTGAATGGCAAATGGCTTGAAGCAAGCAAACGGCTTGAACCAAACGGTTTGAACCAAACGGCTTGAACCAAACGGCTTGAACAAAACGGCTTGAACAAAACGGCTTGAACCAAACGGCTTGAACCAAACGACTTGAACCAAAGGCTTGAACCAAATGGATTGAAGCAAACGGCTTGAACCAAATGGCTTGAAGTAAACGGCTTGAACCAAATGGCTTGAAGCAAGTGGCGTAACGTCACAGGGCAAATGGCGCAAGGGCAAAACCTCGACAGTCGATAGGGTTACAATCGATCAATAAACAACAATCGATTTCAACCCATAAACAACAATCGATAATCACGAGACCAAAACGAAATTGATTCCAACAATGCAATCGATCAAGAATTACCTGCACAGAGCCAATTGATATGTCGATTGAAACCAGCAGAAGCAAGATACGTACAATCGATCAAGAATCAGCCGCATAAAAGCAATAGCCGCACAAATAAATCAACTGATACCAGCAAATCGGAGGGAATACACGACTGCTGCAGATGAACGACGTGATGACGGCAACGGAAAAAAAACGAGCGGACGTAGGGTTACGTCGGCTCTGATACCATGTGAAATTGGAGAGCAGAAAGGATACGTGTTCTCATTTATTCAAAATAGGGTACAGATCACAGATTATATATAGTGAACAACTATGACCTATATACATAATAAGTCCCTATACTATACAATAATATAAATTCACAACTTTAACAGTAACAAAGTATTTATACCTTTACATATTTACAATAACTACCCTAAGCTTATACTATTGTATTTGAACACAATTTAGTAACCTAATCGTTCTCATTCTAAATATTACCTGATGCGGTCTAAGAGCTTAGACTCACATGGTGCAAACACAGTGTCACGCCTCTAGCAGTTAGTAAACATAACTTGGTAGCTTTTAAGTTTTAACTCTAGTTCAGTGTGTTGGTTTTTCTGTTTTACCAAAGTTGGTCATCGCTTAAAGGTGTTTTCTAATAATAATAAAAAAAAGGAATGTTAAAACTAAAAAACTCCACAATGATGATACAAGACAATTAAGCCAGGGGAGGGACAGTTGCTTCAATCTTCTTTAAGTTTTGCTTACCCTCAAATCAAGTTAGTTTTTGTATTTATTTATTTTGAGCAAAATGGCCAACAACCCTAAAATAGTCTTTATTTAAACCATATCCCTGCTCGAAACAAAGGTCACTATTGCAACTTAATAAGATTGAAGCAATTTTATGTTGAAATGCATACGTCTTTATATCTTCCACAACGGCAACAAATCAGTTAGCAAGAAAACATGTGTAACAACAGCCAGAGCACAGGTTTTATATTATTGATTGATAATAAGATAAATTTTAACTGCACCAACTGTCGTCATCCAAAGAGTCGAATAAACACAATGAACGGAAATTGTCATTGGATTAAGTTCACTTTAATTATAAATTGATAATCATTCATAGTGTGTTTAAGCCTCTTTTGTTGTTTTATCCTATGGAGAGCTTGATGTTGCTACTGTATCCTGCAAAATCAGGTTTGACATTTTTCTAAATCATGTTAATACATTCATAGCAAGGATTAAAGATATAATCATATAAACCAATTCAAACGCAATGATTCTACCCATTTCCTAATGGCGGATACGTTATACGTAACTAGAATGTTTCATACCAAGAGAAAGAGATCACAGGCAAAACAAATGTTACAACTTGAATAAAAACTAAAGGTAGCCATTAAATGTTAGGCACTAAACATCCCAAAAAATATTACTCATGTCTTTGTATACACTAAACATCCCAAAATATTCTGTCAACAAAAAATGACACTGCTCACTTGTACCAACAACAATTGTAACACTTATACTACTATCATCTCATCTAACAAATATGAAAAGCAGAGTGAGATATATCAAGCCTGAGTTCCAGACATGGCCTTCATCTGAATGTGATTAGTATCAGCAGCAGGCATAGATGAAGTAGGTATGGCTTCATAACTACCAAATCTCCTAACCCCAACAACTTTAGCAGTCACAGCATACGTCACGATCAGAATAAGAATCACAAAACAAACATAAACCACAAACACGAGATCCAAAATGGCAGCAGCCCTCAATTTAGAATCTTCAAGGTCACACTTGGTTGAACCCTCAACGCCATTAACAACATCCAGCAGCTTATGGCAACCGTCTGGTATGAAAGCATCCACATATAAAGAGAGACCAGTTTGAAGAGACCACAAACCCTGAAGACAGATTGAAGCACCGAGGCCAGCATCAGCTACAAACACCCTCGGGTGGCATGCGAGTATGATACATAATATGGCGGATAAGACTGAAATGGTGGCGGAAACTGAATCACATTTTGCTTCGAGACCAGATGTTTGAAGGGAAGCTGAGGATGAAGAAACGGAATACTGAAGAAAAAAGAGTGCGGATGCAGTCCCGAAGAAGAGGTCTGATGGCAATGGGAGGAGCGTTGTGGTTTCAGATATGAGGAGAGCCGTAGAGAGGATAAGGAAGAGGAAGATGACACCTGCCGATTGGAGGGAAAGAAAGTGGTGAACAGGGGAGTGGCCTTTGACAAGTGGGTCAGCATCAAAAGAGATTGCGGTTTGGTGGATGAAGGCGATTAGGAGACAAATGATGATTAGGTAAAGCTGAAGGTGTTTTGTGATTGGTTGATAATGCCATGTGAATGGATGGTAGGGTTTTGTAAAGTAATCTCGAGGGGACCTTAGATGGTTTCTAGTCGTGCAGATGAGGTGATACAGTCCTAATGACACCAATGCTGAGGATGAGAATATGTGGTAAATCAGTCCTGACATTTTCTACTTTTGTCAATGAGTCAATCACTTTCTTCTTTTCTTTTTTGTTTTAATTTGAAAGGCGATGCTCAAAGATGGGTTCGATAGACAAGATTCTGATGCATTGTACTCAGGTGGTGCATGTTTATGTCACTGCCAAATTGGAATATCATCAACCTTCAATAGCTTGAACCTGCAAGAAAGAATTTCCTTTTTAGTTCTTTAGTACAGCAAGCCACAAATTAACTTGACATTATTGCTGATTATTTAGACTTTAGCACAATTAAAGTCATAATTATGTTAACAGAAGAAAGAAGGCGATGATCTATTTATCTCATTTGTTCTTTATTTTATAGATCTTGTCTTTGTTTCTTCTCTAAACTAGCAAATAAAACCTAGAATTAGGTTGCCATTCTCCTAGTCCTGGAACTTTATAAATGAACTACATATAGTGAAACTGTTACATGCAAAAGACTATAGTCTAAGATTATTAACTTTTAATTGTCAAGGCTCAATCCCACAATAATATTATTCATGCCCTCCTTAAAAATTCAGATCAGTGAACAATGTCTAAATGTAGCTCTCACAAACCAACTGTTACAAAGCAAACTAACACAAATATATGTTGTCTAATTGAAAAGAGTCTTAATAAACATCACACAAACACACAAAAGAAAAGGTAGCAAGACTTATGATGTTAGCAGTATATAATAATAGTAGTTTTCTAAAAGGCGAAAAGAGAAACCTACATATTACAATTAAAAGATCCGTTCTATATCATTCACAGAATCTTCTTTTGTATTCTAAAGGAAGTATCAGCAAAATATAAGTTGGATCAGTAAAGGTTTACAACCCATAAGCATTTATATATTTATATGACCAATCATATCCACATATTCTCATTATGTAAGATATCCACACATCCTCTCATATACAAGTACACACAAAATAGAGTTGTAAGGTCTGCGAGATACAACTAGATATTAACAAGCACGGTGGATCATATGTACGTGTTCTAGTGTACCCATCGGATATAGATGTATGATGGGACATCGTACATACATATGTGTGTATAAACGTATATGCATAATTGCTCTGACCCAATTTTGGAAGATTAGTTCTAAACTTTATTTCAATGCTGCCAAAATAGTTGATGAAAGCTCCAATAATCCACTCGCACAGTCCCAAAGAGATAAAAGATGACTGTGACTTCAGACAAACAAATTGCAACTTCAACACAAAGTTTAATCCAAAATCCATAATATAGTCCATTTTCAAAAGTATAGAATGGGAAATGAACTGCGCTCATAAAGGACTTATTAGTTAGAACAATGAGGACAGATGAGGAGCTCTCTCAACAAGTACAAGTAGTTCAAGGGCAGGGGATGCGAAAAATATTTGCAGCAAAGAACCACCAAAATGTTAAAAGTAATCACATTTACAATCATTATAACAAAGTCACCAAGCAACATGATCAATATTCAATTGATGAAAAGCAGCATGTCCTGTTTGGGTCAAGTTCAACTAAAAGATTGATCAAGTAAGGAAGAAAAAGCAGAGTTAGAGAATACAAAGAAAATAATTGATCAACAGAAATTAAACACATTGTTAACAGTCTAACAGATCCCTATGGTGATGATATAATTGCCCAAATTTGACGACCAATTAGGAAATTAAGAAGGCACCACCAGATCGGATTCGAACAAAGGAACATTATAGATCCGATGCAGGATATAAAAACCCTAAAAGTAGGAATCAAATCCACGAAGGGGATCAGGTTTGAAAGCTGGGACAAGATTTCGTACCAATCTGCTGGGGTTGAATAAAATCGCCGGCGGCGTCAATCAAATATCGGAATTTGCTTAGAGAATTTGAAAACAATGAATCAATCACAGGCTCTCGGAAATGAAGGCGGAGAAGACAGATTATGAGGTTTTTGGGGAAGCAAGAAAATGAATTGAAATTGTTCCGGACCAGATTGTATTCGGAGCAGGCTCCTTGTATTTTATGGGCTTTTGCAAATTACATGATCAACAATTCTTGCCTAGGAAATATCTATATTTTTTAATTAAATAATTTAAATTATTACTTTATTATTGTTCATATCAGATTATATAGAATTAGTCAATCATATTAAATGAATCAAGTAAATGTTTATTTAGTGCAAGTTTTTTTAGCTCAAAGAAACGCTTATCAAATCAAGTTCAGCTTTTGATTAAATGTCATCAAGTTGAACTGAAGCCTAGTTTTGATGTTTTAGAGACTAACACTTAGAGAGCTTTTGACCAAATTGAGGTATAGAAAAAAGTATTTATTTTAGTGGGGTACTTATAAAAGTATTTACTAAAATGTTATTTTTTTTAATTTAGATTTAAATTTTAACACTTTAAAAAACTGAAAACTTCTTCCCCTGCAAATGAGAACGACGGAAGGAGCACTTCGAATGCCGCTCCCCTCACGGCCATCATGCCGTCTCCCACTCTGACGACGATGAGCTCTCTCCCTCTTGCAAGCTAGAACGACGGACTAAACACACTTAAAAGAAGCTCTAAAGTTTGATGCCGCCTCATATCTGTTTGCGGAAGCAGGGTTGATGATGGCAAGACGTTGATGCGCCAAATTAGATATCCTCTTATTTTATCTTCTTACTTATATAATAATTATTATGTTGAGCCTATTAATTCTTATACTCAGCTCATCTCTTATTTTTTTTCACTTGTGACCAACAAATAAGTAGGAAAATATAAAACCTCTCTTTAAAAACTTGTACACAAAGTTTAATAGTTTTATTTGCAACTATTAATTAGTTAAATATTTAATAAAAATGATATACTTAACTATGCATCAAAGATGATCGATGCTTGGTTTGGGTGAGGAAATGAATGATAATTGGAATGAATTGATCAAGACAAATTAACTTAACCGATAAGAATAATCAAGAGGTATGTTATATTTTTATTTTACTTTTATAAACAAAATTTTTAGTTAACTTTGGGTTATTATGCTTATATAGTTAACCATTTAACCGAATTAATCAAAATAACATAATAATACCAATTAATACATTTTGTATTTTAAAGTTTTATGTATAATATAATAACTCCTCTAATTTTTGTAGGTCTATTTTAATAACTCAAAATCCAAATTTCGCAAAAAGAGAAGATGACGATTAAGATTAGTTATCCATAGGAGTTTATCCTAGTCAATCATGTGTTGCAATGAGCCAATGATAGACTTCTTTGTGGGTTTAAATAGTGGAAGACCTCAATTGAAATTTGAGTTTTTGGGAGAATTAGTTTGGAAAGTTTTGAGAGAATTGTAAACACCAACTTAACCATTTATAACATCATGCAACATCTATTTCATCATTTGTATTTTGAAATTTAAAAATGTTAATTCAAGTGACACAAAATGTATAACAAAGAACCAAGAAGATGATCTAGCTTCAAATCCAGAAAGTCTAGTGATGTGATCGATATTTAGCTTCTTGTTCCATATGCACAACGATATCTTCTATAAATTGGGTAGACAGAGATGATACCAAGCTTACATCTATACACACTTGTTACTACCCCAACTAAAACACACACTTCGATATAACTTTTGTAGCAAACGCACATACATGTTTCCTTAATATTTACTATTCACTATTTTCACAGATACCTTATAAAGTTATACTCTTTCTACTTACTAAGATACTTCTTTATGCTTGATTGACTTTTTAAAAGTCAATTTCCTAAAATCTACTTTCTTATCGTAAAAATGTCAAAATTTATCATTTAATTCACATTCTATAATTTATTGGTATATATCTTATAGTTAATTCTTCCTTTAAGGTCTGACTTTGAACTTTAGAAATCAATTTACTCTTTCTTTTCAAATAAATAAATGAATTCTTTAAAATCATTATTTGAATCTATCATGGTTTATATCGATAAAATTGTCTACACAAGAGGTTCTGAAACTTGTGTTAGTACATTAAATGAGAAGTAACCGAAATATATGAGGTCGCCACTGTTTTGTCCAGGTAGCCGATGTTTTGATGCTGTAACACCACTTTTCTAAAATAGCTTTTAAAAATTTAATTACTACTAATTAGCATTCTAAAACATCAGAGTTTGCGGAAAACTAGCTACAACACTTTAATGCTAACAGTTTTACAAAAAACAGTGTTAAAAGTACTCTTTTAAAAAACTGGGAGCTATCCAACTCTGCGGAGCACCGGGGTCTTACCCTTGCTGAAAACTAGTTACCTGCATGCACAACATACTAAAACGTAAGCTTTCGCTTAGTGAGCATACAAACTGAATAGATAAACACTTAAAACATGAGTAACTCTTCTGGAGATGTCTCACATCCAAGCTGGACACCTGCAAAACTATCCAAACTATTATCTGGTCCAGGGTATGACCACACCTCGCGCGTAATCAATTCATGACACTCTATTCGGGTATAAGGATCTCAATATACCCCTATCTCTGTATTGAATAATATATATAAGTTCTATTATACCTTGAAACAATAGTCTTAACTCATAACATAAACATATCATAACACGGATAACATACTGATCACCTTGTGCATATAAATGTATGTTGATCATACTAAACACTGCAACATAGTGCTACTGAATCTTACATAATCAAATCATATATCAAGCATAAAATTGACATACTAGCTACTTAATGCATATACATATGCTAATCTGATTAAAGGTAAGTACACTCACCTTAGCAGCAGTTAAGAGATAAACTCCTCTCACAGAAACGTCAGTCTCTTATTGCCTACAAGCAATAAACATGTGCTACATTAACTTCTATACGTTATGCGGCAACTTTAACTGAACATCAAGCAACGAACAACTTGACCTAGTCCTGGCCCTTCCTACGGCCGTAGGGGTTCATCCCTACGCCCGTAGGATTGTTTCTAGGCTTCCTACGGTTGTAAGCTATATGCTCTACGCCCGTAGGCTAGTTCCATTCGTCCTTAGATGGTAACTCATAAAACACTGTCCTACCCCGGCAGGAACCCTTACCTACGGCCATAGGAGATAAATTAACCAAAACCTCTTGACAGCTCCCTACGCCCGTAGGGAATAATCCCTGCGGCCGTAGGAACAGTCGGTACAGCAGAATCACTTGCTCTGTTCGAACAGCAACTGGGTTTTGAGGTTTTACCCTCTAACAACGATCCAAAACGTGTATTTTGACCAAACAACAATCTCTAACACATACTACAACATCTTATACCATCAAACAACATCAAAATCAAAGACTAACACATAACTCAAGGATTCAATCTATGAATCCATTTTCTTGACCTATAAACTCAAATAAACATGAAGGACATATACCTCTTGCTACTGAATCTCTATCTGATTGAATTCCATGTATTAATCCTCACTTTGGATTGAAATCAGCAAGCTAAAGGATCAAAGTGTGTGTATCGTATGTGGGTTTTGGTTCCCTGATGTATGACTTCAAATGAGTCAAAGAAGACTCATTTATATCTAACTCTTTAAAAAATGGCACAATAGGTCCCTCAACTTCTATAACTTTCTGAATTGGCAAAACTAACCCTTTAACTTGAATTAAGAAACTTTTAAACTTTGGGGCGTTACAGATACGCTGATGTATTGCTTGGCCGGTGCGTGGTGCTGTCTTGAGCTGGATGGATTATGGGTCTGTTGTTGTTTCGACGGCCAGAGAGATGCAGTTTGAGTCTGTATTGCAGCTGTGATTTGTTACACGCCGTTGCTGTGAGTGACGGCATGTGGGTCGTTTTAGTGTGCGTTGATGTATGTGCTTCATGGGTATTAATTTAGTTATGTGAGTTTTATTTTGTGAATGAGGGTAATACCTATGTACTTATGTGTTATCACATCATGGTTTTGATGATGAATAAAAATAAGCTTTGCTGTTAAAAAAAAAGAATCATAGAAACGATGTCGGACAAATCACATGAAGTTGTAACCTATGTGGCTACTATGTTTAGAAGACAAATAGAAATAAAATTAATAATCGAATAGTAACCTAATGTATAGATTATTTGTTGCATCAAAATGTTGGGAATTAAAGGTGGTTACGCTAAAAAAAGTTTTTAGTATAATACATATGATAGCAATTTAGCTATTATAACCAATTTTAGAATGCATAATAATTCTAAACAAGGAAAATATAAATAAAATTACTTCCTTCATAATTCAGATGCCAAATATAATGGATAACAAATATTTTCATTCATAAGCAACCAAAATCTAACATACATCAACAATTCATAAGATCCCTTTGGATTAAAATACATTTTCAACCCAAATTACCTTAACTCCATATGAGGTTTGATTGGGATCAACAAAAAATCTTCTAATAATAAATCCTCAAAGCTTTTTATATACACAATTAAACGCCACTATCACTCCAAAAAACTAAAAAAATGTACCCTAAAACACCGACACAATATACTAGGAAAACCCTTCAGAATTCGACTTTGTAACCGAGCTTAATCACCTTTTACCTCAACAACGTTGGTTGTTGCTTTGCTCGGTAACAAATTCGAATCTAATTTGAAGAAGTGACAGACAAGGTTGTAGCAGAGGATGTTCTTGGTGACGAAGAGGTAGTTGTCTGTCTTAATACAACAGTCGGTAATATATTCGTCTTTCGCCTTTCAGTTTCCTTAACAATTTCCGTTGCGAAAAACTCCAACTTATCTAAGTTGGTATTGTTACACTTCTTCCCTTGAAAGAGCACTGACTCCACATTTTTTTGTGTCAACATCTCGTCTGTCAATTTCATCATATTTGTCTCTCTTCCTTTGTTATGTTGTTCGAATTTTATAAAACCCTTGTTCCCTTGAATACGAGCATAATTGCTTGTTCGAGAATTCCCAAACGCCATTGATACCGCTTGATCAACCTATAAATATTATATAAAAATCATCATTAGAACATAATCTTTATTAAGATAGGGTCAAATTAGTCTTTACATTACTACCCTTGCTATTCAATTTTATAGCTTCTAATCACAATAATGACCATAAATCACTCTACCGACGGTATCAACAATAGTTGTCCGGGTCCCTAAAAGGGTCATCCCAATAATAGCGTCTCACCTAATATATTATTTATTATTATTATTTTATTAATTTATCCGTTATAAATTCATTAGTTTATAATTTAATCCAGTTATGTACATTTTTCTTTAATTAACTACATATAAATTTTTGGATAAATTTTTGGAAATATGACACATTTGCCCTTTCACTTGCATTTATATTATTACGGTTTCACGGTGGATTGCTTACCGTATCGGAAACTGTTTCTCCGACGATCTTAACAAACGCCGCCCGCGACGGCTTCTGATTCACTGCGACACCAGACGACGGTTCTCCGTTGCCAAGCGACACCACGAGCAAATCATCCACGCCGTTACAGAATGGAAACTCTTGCTTATTATTGAGGACGTGAGTGATCGCCATTGCCGTCGGATTATTCATCGCTAGCTCACCAGTAACGGCTGAGATCTTCGTTCTCCTGTCCACCGACACCGTCATGACGGGCCCATTTACTGCCGTAGTGGCAGCACAAACATCACTCATCTTGAAATCACAACCGTCCATCTCAACAGCATCAGCACGAGAAAATACAAACGGCGCGCCCGTGGTAAGATCGTAACAGGGGATCAAAACCGCTTTCACAGTATCCTTTAGTGAAAAATCTCCAAATGTCTGACGAAACACCTTACCAACCATCGCCGGAGACCCGAGAATCCGTCGGAAAATCCCTTGTTCAGAACACCGTGAAAGTTTTCCCCCTTTCTCAGCCATAAATTTAAGCGCCTCGTCGGCGGTGAACAAGGGGTCACCGTCTTTCCCTTTTGTAAACAGCAAAGCTGCAAGAACACCACCGACACCCGACCCGGAAACAACATCGAAGAAATCGGAAATGCGAGCATCGGGAATTCCAGATTTACGACGGAGAAAGGACTCAAGATGTACAATTGACTTAGCAGCTAAAATCCCATCGGAAGCACCACCGCCGTCGATTGAAAGAACCCTAACTTTTCCGGTGACATGTCTGCCGGAGTTCAATTCTTCCATAGGAACAGAGACTGATTGTTTAGTGGGTGAAAGATTATCGTAGCCAAACAAGAATTTGTTTTCAAGAATAGAAAAGATATCAGAGGTGAGTTTGTCCATCTGGGAATTGGAGTCGATGATTGAAAGAGGGGCCATTAGAATTGAAATAGATGATTGGATTGAAGGAGGAGTGAAGAAGAAGGGTTGTGTTTGGAGGTTATATAGACGGACTGTTTGGTACGGAGGTGAAAGATGTTCGTGCATGTATGTATGTATGTAATTGTAAGGAAGAAAAAGACAAAAGGGTGATTAATTTTGTAAAATAAGGGCGGGTGTGCGGAAAGCGATTAATCGGTTGCCGCCGTTGTCTTTTAAATACTATGCGTCTATGCTCTTTTTTACTTTCATTTTCATAAAGAAAAAGGTGACATATTACAATATTTAATATTCAAATTATATTTTTATATTTGTTAGTACTGATAGGATATTAACCATTTATACGTAAGTCGTTTGGTGGTGGTTTGAGGTCTTTAAAATGTGGTAAATTCCAAGGTGTATGGAGGAACATACTCGTGATTAGAAAGAACTTTGATTCAGATTAAAATTTACATTGAGTATTTGTTTCAGAAGTCATCATCCATAAATTCTGATTATAAATGGATCTTGTGTCTCAAAGTTTAAGAGTGTTGGTAATTTTAGTGTTGATAAGACGTTTTAATGTAATGAAATTTAAAGATTACTAATAGAGTACAAACTTTGATTTTATATTAATTAAGAGATGTAAAGTGCATATTTTTGCAAGAAAAAATATTCTCGTTGTGATCAAAATAGTAGAGGTCAGGGGAACTCTGCCCCCTTGTGAGGTTTTAGGGGTAACGTCACTGTTGGGCTCTAAGGATTGCATCCCGACCCAATTAATTACATTAGTTCGGAGTACTTGAAAATTGGTTTTTTATTTTTGAATTCGTGAAAAAACTAGCATTTAATTCTGAGGATATATACTCGGAAACTTATACTAACTGGTTCTCGATGAATTAGAATTCTTATCCATCATCCCGAAACCCTAACATTTCCAGTGTCCAGATTTGAAGTTTGATCGCGGTAGGATTATACTATAATTTGAATTTCGTGTTAACTCTGGCACAAGAAGCCAAATATCAAATTCGAAAAGTGATCTACACAATCCATTGAGAAAGCCGACTTTTGTGATTCCAAAAATTGTCTTGTTCACAAAATAATTTTCAAACATAGGAAACTTTATGTATCCTCTTTTCTTTAGGGTTTGATGATATCACTCTTAAATCTTTCTCGCAACCTACTATCATATGGATTAATTCCGTTCCAAGTACAATTAATATACATGCTTGAAGATCGCCTTCTTCGTAGACTACCCACTAAATGCAATTTGTCACAAGGGAGTGATCAATCTATCTTCATTATGCTCATTATGTGAGGAGCCAGATTTATGTGGAACAAAATAATGTAGCCGTGCTCATTTGCTAGTGGCAAATCGATCATTCTCAAACTCTAAATTTTAGTAATATGTTTTTTATGGCAACCACACATTTATTAAACATAGTCCAAAATCTAACTCCGTTCTTCATAACAGTAATTGAACCTATAACCTCTTGAGAGGAGGTTTTACTGCATAATATCACATATCGCTAAGCTAAAAGCCTTTTAGTAGTTTTTAGTATTATGTTAAAGCAGGAGCTCAAGTATAAAGGAGAGATACGCGAAGGAGAATTTGATGGGTGTTATCTACGTCTTTCTTTGTAATATATCAAAACATCTTTCCTCAAGATATAAAAACGAAGATAGATAGCCCTCAAGTCATGAAGAAGAAAAATTGTACTTTGCATTATGATCGATATGCCTTAGATGAACCTTAGCTTCTTGATCACGAACAAAACCTAGTTGCAATGTGTAACACCGCGCTTTTGAAAACCAGATTTTTCTTCTTTTTAAATTAGTAATTCAAGAATCCAAACTGCGTGGATTTGTTTGTAAACTCAAATTAAACCAAACCTGTTTTTCAAAATATAATAAGCAGCGGAAAACATTTAAAGTGGCTATAATTACAAACAAAATTCGCCACGATATACAAAAGTACTGTTGGTGTTACCGAAATTGTTCACCGACGACCATAAACAAATATATACAAACAAAGCACAAAGACAAGTGTTCCTCCAAAAGCATAATAAAACCAGCAAGTACCCAAGCTCACGCGCCTAAGTACTACCTGCAATCATGGGAAGAGTATATGTTAGCTATTTAAAGCTAGTGAGCATATGATAGCATAATCAGTAATAGAAACATATCACATATCAACAATAGTATCAAACAATGATATCCTAGCATCTCGCGATGAGCTGGCACAGCCATCAGGAATCATAATCTTGCAGGGTAGCTAGCCCGGCTCAACACTCCTAACTGGGGAAACCAGACACATCAACCGCGCGGGTGGGTGAGCGGGTAGCGGTCCACCGTTGCGTTATGAAGTCATCGACTCCATGGGATACATCGGGTAACTGATCCCCAAATCGCACGAGGAACGTTGGGTTTGCAACCCCAAACCGTTGACGGTATCATCTACCCGTAGGTCTCAAAGCGCCCCAGCCCGAAACTGGCCCCGATCAAGGACTATATCGAGTCCCCATATCTCGGATCCGATCATAAACACAAATCTGACCCATTCTGGGCCTCATAGCGCGCATATCATAACCATATAATATCCATGGTTCAATTTATACATGCTTCTTGCATAATCATAATCATATCATAAATCATGGTTCAATTGTTACGTGTGTTATGCATAAACATAGCATACATCAAGGTAATTACATTTCATGGAATTTCTAACACATACTGATAACATGTAACACGGTTATATTAATTCTTATGTTATCATATACTCACCTGAGAGGCTAAAGCAAACAAATACAATGATCGTCTCGATCGTCGGGGTCGTTCGTTTCACCTATAAGATAATACTCATGTTTAGTCACTTCACACAAGTACATAACTAATATAACTAATATGAATCCCCTAATGATGCCATTAGACTATTTAGAATCCTAAACGAGTATCCCATACGATAAAACGTCAAAAAACAGCAAACAAACAACGCACTGTGGCTGGTTAGGCCCCATGCGATCGCAAGGGAGGGCCATGCGATCGCAAGGCACCCTATGCGATCGCAAGGGAAGTCCATGCGATCGCAACACACCCCAGATCAGTGCAGTATCGATTTTTCAGCCCCTGTTCAGTCCATATTCACATCAAACTCAATTTCTAGCATTCCAAATCAATTTCCAGTGATTATACAACATTCAAGGCATCAATAGGAGTCTAGAAACATATCATTAACAAACTCTAATAAAAGATTCAAGATTTGGGATCAATTTCTCCATTTTTAACCCATTTGGTGATTATCAAGGAACAAGAACCAATCTATCATTTTAATTCATGAAAATGATTCCTAGATGCTTAGAAATGATATAGGAATAGATTGGAACTCTCAATTTCAATCCTTGAGTCCTATCTCGGATTTGGTCATTTCTTGACCTAAAGCTAAAAAAACTAAGAACAAGGAAAATTGACTTACAAAGAAGGAAGGAGATGATGATGGTGGAATAAAACAGATTTGAACTTGAATTCGTAGCAGATTATGAAGCTTGTTGGATTTCCTTTTGATTCTCTCCTTCAAAAGTTCAAGAACACAAAGAGAGTGTGAAAGGTGCGTGTTTGTGTATGTACGCATGTGTCTGTGTGTTTGAGAAGAGGAGAGACCGACTTTAGGTCTCAACAATATCCATAAGGGGTATCTTGTTCCCCTTTTCAACTTGCAAGTTAATATCCGTTTACCCGTTTCAACTAACGGGGATATTTCCGGAATCCTTATTAAAAACCGTTAACTAATATATTAATTTTATTCATTTTCGTTAATATTTTAATATCACCATTTCTTAATTATTTTCATAATAATTTAATATTAACTTAATTAAATAAATTATAATATCTATTATTAAATTCGAGATTCTAAAACACCAAGAGTATATACGACTAGGCCCTTTTTGAGGATGTTACACAATGCAACCATAAAACCCAAAAAACAACAAGGCAAACCATTAAAACCTTTGATTTCTCGATAATTCCTCAAGCAAGAGCTTGTACCCGTAATAATCAAAGCTAAATTTGACAAGTCATTAGGTTAAAAAGCATTGTTCAACCAAGCGAAATACTTTCCTTTCCATAGAGTATACAAGAGCGAGAAGTAAGATTGATCGATGTCTTTATGAATCAAATTCGACAATAAAGATAAACTTATAAACCAGGCATGTAAAAGTATATGACATTCAAAAGGTATATGAAAACAAAATTCATCACATGTTACATATGTAATTAAGCCAATTAATATTTAGAACATGTGTACAGTTGTGTACTATACGAAGAGGAGTGAATGGAATATGATGAGATAAGAACCCTACCAAACGTGGAGTAGAAATTGAATCGGCAAGGTTTGACTAAAAGTCAAAATATTGTATTCCATGAAGCTTCCTCTAAGATCACCGACGAAATCATATCTGCCTTCCAATTTCATTGTCGGAAAAGGCCCTATACCCAGAAACATTAAAATCTTCACCAAATACAAAAAAGTCTTACGTCCTATTATTTCTTATTTTTAAATTTTTACAGCTCTGTATTCTAAGCTCGTTTAGACTTTATTAGATTACTTTATGTTTTTTAAGTTCGAGTTTAATTTTTAAATTTCGAAGAGTTAAATAACTTTTTTAAACGGTTAAACATATAAAAAAATTGTTTACAAGAGTACTAGAAGCAACTTTCAAAACGTACAAACAATTTTGTAAGTGAAAAACAATTAATTTATAAAGTTTTTAAGATTTGTTATAAGTTTATAACAACGTAAGTCAGAAATTGGAAAAATTAATCCAAATACTCACTAAAATATGTTAGCAACTTTTAAATAGATCAAACTTTTTCATAGCTTTGAAAAATTAATCACTTGGTTCAATTCATTAAAAACATAATTAACTTGTCATTTTTTGTTATTGTATGTATCGAACTTTAAAAGTTTTTTTTATGTGTATCAACTTTTAATTTTTTGCTATTGTATGTTTTTTTTGTTACATAAGAAACGAAAAAATGTATAATTTTAGTACATACTATAGAAAGTTTAATACACATAATAACGACAAATTAATTGTTTGAGACACAGTTTATTTTTTAAAGTTCGATACATACAATAGCAAAACGTGATATGTTGGATAAATCCTTATCATTTTATTATTAAATTTTTATCACACCAAAAGTTACTAATGTTTTGTTTTTACAAAGTCGATTAGTTTTCTATTTATCAATATAGTTATTTTTTTTGTTCTCCCCGTTAATCTTCAGGAAATTACAAAATATAAAACTAAGTCATCTTCAATGAGCAATATCTAGTGGATTTTAGAATCACGATTATTCCAAAAGTCACATCAAAGTCGTATTCTCTAACGTTATCACACCAATAGTTCCTCTATTATAGTTCATTGTGGCCTCGTATCACTTTTATATCCACGTAAAAATAATAAATAAATAAACCAACATCAATCGAAAACTAGACTATAGGACACTGATATAACAATCGCGAAAAGTCCATTGCAACATAAATAATCCATAGCGCTGGTAAAAATATTAGCAATTAGTGATCATTCTGTAATTTTCTTGCCATAAATCCAAGACACATTTGCACTTTACAAAAGTGGATTTATGACGGTTTTAAATATTAAAAAACGGTACAAAAAAGTCGGAGAAACTACTAACAAGGTGGCCTAGTGGTTAGGGCATATGTCCTCCTAGAGGTCATTGGTTCTACCCTAGGTAAACATATTCATATTCTCTCACCGCAAATGTTTGATAGATCCGGTAAGGATACTTTGTGGAATATAGTTTCGCGTTTAATCCCGACCTCCTGCTCAGACAGTCATTACAAGTGATCATTGACTGTGAGCCGGTCATTTGAGATCGGATCCAATGAATCCCGGACACAGATTTGACCTGACGTAAACAACCTTTTGTAGAAAGGTTGGAGATTAGACGAATTTGCGGTCATATTTCAATACTAAGACAATGTTTTGTTGTTTACTTTAACCTAAACTAATATTACACTTCTAATTTTGTTGTTATAATCAATAATCTGATATGGACTTTGTAGGCTTAATTACTCTTAGATACAAAATACTATACTTCTACTTTTCTTAAATAAATAATAAAGTATATGTTATAATATCCGACATATTATGCAGTTCCTGTAACTTTCCCCATATCTAAGATTATGGTATTAAATTCTGGTGAGCTGTAAATAAATTGTAAAAAATAACATAAAAAATGTGAGCCATATATACTTGTCGGATATTCCACCATCTTTAACAAAAGTACAAAATACTGTTGGTGGTTCTACAATCATTAGCTTAATTACTAATTATAAATTGTGATTAGTTTATTTTTACAAACACAATTAATAATACTATATATCAATTTAGGGAATTTTAATCATAATATAAAATGTGGTTATGTCTGACGGTGGGGTGTTACGGAATCAAGTTTTCTTCCCAAATTTAATTAATACCCAAGAAAACATTTAAACGTGTTAATAATAATAAAAGGCTTTGCAAATTGGATTCATTGAACAAAGGTTTCTCGTTCCTTAAACGGAAAGACGTACATATGCCCGATATGTTTTAATGGATTTAACATGATGTGTAGCTCACTCGCCAAATTTATATTTACTGCGTATATAAAAAAATATATAGTCTTACACTATCAGATGTTGATGTAGTACTATATTTAAAAGATTAAGAGTTCAAATTACGTGATAATGGTGAAATAGTTTTAAGAGTATGTTTATTAGGTGTGTGTCTGTGTAATTGTCGTCCTAATTTTTTTATTGCGCCCTAATTTGTAATTATCATTTTTGGAAACGTTGCTTAAATAGAATTTCAATAAACCAATATAAGTTATACATTTTCCCAATTTTAACAAAAAAAATTTTAATTTTGATTACTACATTTAAAACGATCAATTTCTATAATCTACTTTGATATTTAACCCATTTACATAACATGTGGATATTTCTAACCTGATCTATATTTGCTTTATTAATCACCACTTTATTTAAAATACATACACAAATTATATATATATATATATATATATATATATATATATATACCGTTTACATTAATTTCGATTTTGATCAAATTAACTAATAAAAATGTTAATAAAGTTTGGCATGTTGATTTTTTTCTCTTTAAAATTGTTCTTTTTTTGTATTATTGTTGTTTGGCATTAACTATTCACAATTTTTACGTTTTTAGTTTTACTTATACAACACACATGCAAACTTGTTTTCTATAATCAAAAGATATTTTCAATTAGAGTTATTTCTTACATCTTTTATGTTCTTATAAATACTAAACTAATAATTTTATTTGTTATTAATTAAATTTCGATTTTGTTCTTGTTTACTAGTCGCATATACGAAAAGATTGCAGCTTCCCAAATGTTTAAAGCTTAAAAGCTTACTTAAGTTTCTAAATTCAATTTCATAAGCAGAACATGTGAATTTATAGCGTTTTAAAAAATTGAAAAATGAAATAAAGTTATAAGATTGAAATAAGCTGATCGAAACAGTAATTAAAAGAAGAACAATATATTTTCATATACTAAATTATTCTAATTAATCATTATTTCCATAAAACAATATATCTTGCATATTTGTGCTCCACTTATATTCTCTTCTATTATTGGTTTTCATTGATTTGAATATGTTGTTAGAAAGATTTTGTTAAGAAAACACTGCTCTAATCATGCAAATATTTCAAATAACACAACCACCTACACTACATATATAAAAAAGTTAAATTAAATGTCAACTTTGAACCAGTATACTATATATAGATATATATACTAGTTACAACTATATATTGGAGATATATTGGAGTTTATAATACTGATCGATCATATATAGTCTTTCTAACAACAAGAGGCAAACACTAATTACCATTTAATGATAAATATATTAACTTTTTGTTTAAGTTTGGAAAACGATCGATAAAACTAGCTAGGTATGATAAGAATGTTGAGAATGTTATAATTTGAATAACTATTAGCTCAAAATTAACAAAATAATCATATCATTTTTAAAAGAGTTAGAAGTAGGAGAATTGTATAACTTATAAAAGTTTTATAAAAGGTGCAATTTCTTCATTTTATAATGGGGTTTTGCCAAGCTACCAATATATACAACAAACTTTAAAATTTTTAAAAAAATACAACTAACTTGCTTATAACCTCCATTGTATGCAAGTTGTAACCTGCTATGCAGGTTACATGTCACTTTTTATTTATTTGCTGAATTTTTATTTATTTTATTGTATTCATCATCTTTGTTCTTCAAATTCAAGAACATTCAAACCTTCAACCATGAATATTATCCTAGATCTAAACAAAGCATCAGAAGATGAAGATGAGTTTAACTTAAACAAAAGCCACACATTCAAATCGTATGGATGAAATATTAATCAAAGAATACATTTGAATCACGAGATTCTGAAATCAAACCTAAACCAAATCGCAAACACTTACATGTAAACCATGAGATCCTATGAAGAAGGCGACGATGGCAGCTGTGGCGGCTGTTCTCGTGCGACGGCGGCGGCGGTTCTTGTGCAAACCATAAAAACCCTAATCCTAAAAACCACTTGAAGAAGGCGGGGGCGGTTCTTGTGCGACGGCGACTATAGTTCTTGTGCAAACCATAAAAACCCTAACCCTAAAAACCCCTTGAAGAAGGCGACTGCGACTAAGACGGTTCTTGAAGAACTCACGTGGAACATGATAAGAACCCTAGCGAATCAAGAAGGAGGTGGCGGCTGTTTGAAGACGCTGATCTCGATTTGGTGGTGGCGGTATCTTGAGAGGTAACGTCGTTTGAAGACGGTGATCTCGTTTTGCACAATTGGGGGATTCTCTTTTTGCAGATCTGGAACCCATGTGCATATGTTTTATTTTTTTAATTAAAATTATCAAATAATAATAATAATAATAATAATAATAATAATAATAATAGAAAAAACCGGGTAACTTGTTGATAGTAAGGTGGTGACTTATTACAACAAGTGATTTGTATTAAATGTAATAGTAAATAAAGTTGATATATTGTATTTTTTTTTTAATTTTAAAATTCGTTGTATACATAGATAGCTTAGCAAAAGTACGTTATATTTTAAAACAGTTTTTCCTTTTAAAATTGGATATTCATATTACAACATTTTATTTTAAGGAGACAAAATAAGTAAATGTAAAGTTGAAAATATATACATCTATCAATTATTAATGTACATTATATAATTATTTATAACAGAGAATAAATTAAGTACTCCCAAGTTTTTATGCCGTTCTTTTTAAAGGTTTTTATGTTATATTATAATAATAATTATTATTATTATTTTATGTTATATTAATTAATTTTTTTGACCGGTTATATTAATTAATTACATAAAATTATTGACACTAGAGAACAAAATAAATAAAGAAAGAAAAGTCCATGACTGCCAACACAGCTCATACACATACTCTCTCTCCTTCTGTCCTTTTATCATTTTCATTAAATATTGGGTCATTAGTTATCATACACACGTGTACGTATAAACTTCATTTCTTTCGTCTGATCGCTTTCTTATTTAAATGAAACCTATTTTCCTAAAATTATTTTGATATATATATATATATATAATATTTCTTTTTAACAGATTTATTGAGTTAATTTTTGAGATATTCCACTATCTAATCTTAAATTGCAAGTTTAGTTTTTATTTTTAAAAGCTTACATGTTTTCATTATTTAACTGTCATTTTGTTATATCCAGGATAATTTTTTACGATTTTCATTTATTATGTTCGTTAAATCATCCAATATGCACTGCACACGAGAATATTTATGTCTTTTTACTCTCTTTTGACATAATCTATATATTTATCATCTACATAAATAACCTATTATCAAATCACACATCAGATGGAGAGAGACAAGATTTTGAAGATCTCTTTGCACATGTACCGAACCAAAGACTAGAAACTCAAATCTCACATCAAGACACAAACACACACACACACACACACTCATTTCATCGATTGACATCAAATTATCAAAACCCAAACGATTCAACATACACACACATACTCACCTTGAACTTATATCTGGAACACATACTTCCAAATTATTACACACACATACATACTCTCAACTTTGAAATCTTATTTTGAACCATAAAAGGCAGTGGCAACATCCGAGAAAGCAATGGAAGAGATAATTATAACGAAGGCAACGGCGGAGGTGCCTTGCAGTAGTGGTGGCAACGACAATGTCCAACAATGCCAACGAGGGAAGTGACTTGCAGTGTTGATGGCTGACAACCACTACAAGGAAAATCACTTTCAGGGAGGACAAATGTCCTCGCAAAAGTTAAAATGTCGTCGCAGAAAGTCTTTTGCGTTAACGCAGATGAGTTGTGGTCGGAAAATACAAGCGGGTGGCTCTAAGTCTAAAACGGGTCTAGAGAGGAAAGTGAAAAAGAGTCTTCGGATCGAGGGTAAAGACGATTGACGAGGGAGAGACTGGAGAGGGAGAGGGATAATGAGGGGGACATAGTATTTTTATGTTTTTAAAAAGGATTGAGTATTGTTTCACATGCATTTAAAATCAACCAAAGATTAAAATGGGTTAAAAAGACAAATGCCCTTATGTGCAGTGCAAGTGTAAACATGATCGTTAGAAAGGTTTCAAGGTAAAACAAAATGGTAGTTAAAAGACGGAATTTGTAACATATAGGGACTAAAAGAATGTTAAAAGGAACATCTATGAAAATTAACTCTAGGTAATATAAAGGATGTTTTTTGTTCTACACTTTAGTCTATTTTCTTATGACACTTTCCTCTATCTTTTGATTAATTTTGATTGAATCCAAAGTTTTGTTTTTACGTTTTCTAAGCTACTTTTACATGATTATGTCATGGTTAGAGTATTTGGTGTGGGAAGGAGTGGGGTAATAGGGTGACAAGGGGGTGAAGGTGATTTCATATCAAATTGGTGTGGTGCTTTTGAGATGGGGTGAATACCGCATTAAGTGGTGCATGTTAAGTGGGCCCCCAAGTATTTTTATGTCTCTTTTTTTTAATTCTTGTCTTTTGTTTTTATATATTTGATATCTAATCGGTTAATATGTATTATATATGGGTCCCATAATTTGATGTGGTAGATAATGATCACTATGGGATTAAGTGGTGAGTTGAGTGATAGGAAAAAATAGTTGACGTAACGATGAGGTGGATGTCAGGATTACTAATACTCTTATGAGTACTAATAGACATAGGCTATAGTGCAAAAGGCAACACCCAATATATAAAATTAGAAATTGAATATAGGGAATTAATTATTTTTTATAAACGGCAAAAATAAATTTTATAAATAATAAAAGGTAGCAAGGTGCTAAAGAAATACAAAGTAAAAAAATTATAGATCCAATGGATTACACACCAAAGATTCCAATTGAAAGAGAGATCTTTGTGCTTTCTATGTTTAATCCAAAAGAAAGAAATCACACAGAAATACTTGTTGCTGAGAGGCTTTCAGTTGTTTCATGAACCGTTTGCCATTCCTAAAACATCAAAAAGCCATAAGTAAGAGTAAACAATGTCCTGAAACATATTTTTTACATACTCCCTTGACGTTTTAAGTCGTTCCCGAATATACAATCCATTTACATATGGAATGAGATAAGTTTTGATTCTCTAATCTCCACTAGTTACTTATGTCAACAAGAGCAAATATAACTAATTCAAAGCTTAAGAGAATATGAGTTTTAGTTTTCACCTCATTTTCGAACAATAGATGAAGATCAAACATGATTAAAACACCTCTCTTGGAAAAATTAGACCAAGTGGTTAACCTCCTTCATATCACTCTCCAAGCACGTAGATCGACTTTCCTAGGAACAAGCTTGATCCACAAAAAAGGCATATTGTTTGAAGCCACCTCCTCATAGGCATATGTACGAAAAGCAACAATGAAGCCTTTAAACGAGTCATAAGCCCACGACCATTGATCCTTAATCCTATAGAAAGAAAAGTTAGACAATAAGTGTGATAAATCCGACAGCTCCTGATTTTCGATATTCGATCTTAGGCAATGAATCTAAAATTCTTTAAAGGCAATACATGTGCTTAGTTAAACTAGCTAGCTAGGGTCGAAATATTTGTGTGCATGCTTGACAAGTTATCTCCATACAAGTTGTATCAATCTTCTTCTCTCTTCTCCAGTTAAGTTTCCCGGCGGGTCCAGACGCCGACGTGCACACCCAGCGTCCTGCCTCTCTCAGCGTCCTGCCTCCTTTCTCAGTGTCCTGCCTTTGTTAAGGTGTAGGTGAGTAGAGGTGTAGGTGGGTAGGTAACCCCATATCAGATTCTTACATGGAAAATATGGAAGGCGGTTGGACGGAGGTAAGGCGAAGACGCAGCATGACCTCGAATTTCTTCTTCACTAAATTTCCCGACACATGGAATGAAGAAGCTCTACTGAAAATGTTCAAGAAGTATGGCCAAGTCCTATCTATATATGTTGCTAAAAAGAGAACTTCAAAAGGAACTAGATTTGGGTTCGTCAAGTTCAAGCATGATGGTAATGAGAGGCTTTTGGAGAGAAGATTGAAAAACATTACCATTGGGGTGGATAGACTTGTTATAAATATAGAAAAGTACACTTCCGGAAAACATAGGTCGCACATGCTGAATAGAACACAAAGTAAGAGGGTGGTTCACAAGTATCAGGTGAATTCGTTTGCAAAACACACAAATGGAACTTCTGCATGCTCAAAAAGGATAGATGGTAAATCATATAAGCAGGCGGTAACAGGTGAAGCTACGGGGATTAGAAAGGAAAAGGTAATAGAAGGTGCAACTAATCTGGTGTATTATGAAAGACTTACTAAAAGCTGGGTAGGAAGAACAAAAAGCATTGAGGTGTTGAGAAATATAAAAAAGATTATGTATGAAGAAGGCATGGGGGATTGTACACTACAATACGTGGGGGGTATATACGTTATATGTGAATGGAGTTCTAAAAAGTCGGCAGAAAAGATCATAGTTGATAATAGAGATATTTTGAATAGGTGGTTTCAAGAGGTCAAAATGTGGACGGAAGAGTCTAAGTATCAAGAGAGGCTTACATGGTTAGACATCCAAGGATTGCCGGTGGAAGCATGGTCCAAAATTAATATACAAAGAATTGCGGAACTCTTTGGAGAAGTCCTTGAAGTGGATGAACCTACATTCGATGGTAGTTTTATCAGCTCATTTGGGATATTGATTGCGACTAAACAGATGGAAGATATCAATACAACTGTCAAGCTAAAGGTTGACAAAAATCAATATGTAATCAAAATCTTTGAAGAACACAACAGAATGATTCTGTCTTCTTTTGAACACGATAGTGAATCTGTCCCGGATTCAGATAATCTGGTGAATGAAGAGAAGGAGGATTTGGAGGATGGGGTCTCAGATACGTACTCCGACGAGAATTACGATTCACCGGAGAATTCTCCGGGTCGCCGTTCCATTTCCGGCGGTACTCCAAGCGTCGGAAGAGACAACGTCACTGGGGATTTTCAAGATCTAATTAATTCTTATGTTCCCAATAAGCAGGTTGACAGAGGCGAGGAGGAAGGTGCTTCGGTGGCTAAGGGTGTGGGTCACTTTCTTGAGGAAGAACTTAGTGGGCCTAGGCAAAAAGTTATGCAGTTTAATAAGGCCATTAAAACTAATTTAGATAATAATGACGTAGCCCAAGCCCATCAAGAAACAGTGGGTCCAAAGACATGCAGCAAGATTAAAAATAAAAATAAAAAATCGACTGGTATAGAATTTTTTGAACGTTGTAGCTCGGTTTCTTCATCTTACGTATCAGACTCGGTGAGTTGCAGTTCAGATAAAGTCACTCTCGCTAGAGCAATAGGAGTTCATTGCGAAGCAGTTAAGGGAGATGCTGGGCGTGGAGCAGACAAAGGGGATGTTGGTTGCTTGGCAAAGGAAAGGCTTTGAAGTCCAAGCCCTAGGTCCTGGTTGGATTTAATTCGACAACTACAATGAAGATTATATCGCTCAATTGTTGTGGTGTGAAGGCCAAAGGTAAGTTGAACAAGCTCAGAAATCTCATTAGTAAGGTTGATTGCTCCGTTATAGGTCTTCAAGAAACAAAAAGTGAAGGTTTATCGGATCATTGGTTCTCTTCTTTATGGGGAAATAGAAGTTTTGATTATGTTCAGGTTAATGCTATAGGTCTTGCGGGGGGTATCTTATTATCATGGGATACATAAACTTTTTCAAAAGATGTTGAGATCAAAGGTTCTCATTTTTGTGGTGTAATCGGAAAGTGGATAGATTTGGAAAAGAAGATTGCTATGATCAACATTTATAGCCCACAAGGATTGTCTCAAAAAATTAGATTATGGGAGGATCTCAAGCAGCTGATAATTGGTTCAACTGATGTTATCTGGGTTCTTTTCGGAGATTTCAACGTTGTTCGCTCTTCGGAAGAAAGAAAAGGTTCCAAATTCAATAGGAACGAGGCTGGAGAATTTAATTGCTTCATTGAAAACTCAGGATTATGTGATGTTCAGTTCAGTAAGAGAAGATTCACCCGATTCAGTAAAGATGGGAAAAAGATGAGTAAAATTGATCGTTTCCTAGTTAGCTCGGATTTTTTTTTGATAAATGGAAAGAGCCTATGGTGCAGGTATTAGGCAGGTCGATTTCAGATCATTGCCCCATTGTTTCAAAGGTCGAAGAATTTAATTTTGGTCCAAAACCATTCAGGATGTTTGATTCTTGGCTTGATATGCCTGATTTTCAAAAAATGGTGATATCTTCGTGGTCAGATAATAATTTTCATGGGGCAGCAGAGTGGGTTCTTAAAGAGAAACTTAAAGCGCTAAAACATGATGCAAAAGTGTGGGCTAAGCAGAAAAGGGAGAAGGAATTGAAAAGGAAAACATTAATCCAAAATCAACTTCAAGCTTGGGATGAGAAGGCAGAAAGGGGATCTATTAATGAAGATGATATCAAATATAGAGATAATTGGCTTTTTGAACTGATGCAAATAGAGGATAATGAAAGAATGGATCTTAAGCAAAAATCTAGATCTAAGTGGTCAGTGAAGGGGGATGAAAACACTAGATACTTTCACAATCTAGTCAATCATAGATGGAGAAGGAATCGCATTCCTGGTATTGCACATGAGGGCAGATGGGTTTCGGATCCACCATCCATCAAAGAGGTATTCCGTAATCATTTGAAGAAAGATTCAAGGAGCCCTGCAGTATAAGGCCAAAATTCGATAGTTTGTTGTCTGTAAAATTATCGACCGAAGAAGCTGAGGCTTTGGAGGGACCGTTTACTGAAGCAGAAATCAAAAGCGCTGTGTGGGCCTGTAATGGATCGAAAGCCCCTGGGCCGGATGGGATAAATTTCAATTTTCTTAAAAAGTTCTGGACTTCTATTGGGAAACAATATTTGGATGTTGTTTTGGAGTTTGAAAAATCAAGTAAGATTTCTAGAGGCTGTAATGCCTCTTTTATCACGTTGGTGCCTAAAAAAAAGGATCCATTACTTATCTCTGATTTTAGGCTTATTTCTCTGTTAGGTAGTTCGTATAAGATCATCGCTAAATTACTAGCTAACAGATTAGTTCGAGTGATGAATAAACTGATAAGCGGAAATCAAACAGCTTTCATTCCTGGGAGACAAATCTTGGATGGTGTTTTAATTGCCAATGAAGTGGTAAATTTAGCTTCTAGTAAAAAGGTGTTATGGGATGGTCTTATTGATAAATTAAGGGCAAAGCTTACTAAATGGAAAGCTTCTAGCTTATCTATTGGGGGCAGATTTACTCTAATTCAATCGGTGTTATCCTCTTCTCCGTTATATTACTTTTCATTGTTTAAAGTGCCTGCCTCGGTTTTAAATTTGATGGAATCAATTAGAAGAAGGTTTTTCTGGGGTTTTAAGGAAAATGATAAAAAAGTTTGCTGGGTAGCATGGAGCAAAATTATGCAATCCAGAAATTGTGGTGGATTGGAAATAGTTAGTCTCAAAATTAAAAATGAGGCTTTACTTGCAAAATGGGTGTGGAGGTTCCTAACAAGTGATGGTGCGGTTTGGAAGGAGGTCATCTCAGAAATATATGGGGCGGGTGGTGGTATTTTTGGAAATCAAAAGCATAGAAGGAATAGCATTTGGTCTTATATTACTAAATGCTGCAAGGATATTAAAGTTGCAGGTGAAACTTTTGTTCAATCACTTCAAAAGATCATTTCAAAAGGATCCAAGTCACCATTTTGGGATGTTAATTCAACAGTTCAGGGTTGCTGCCTTAAAAGTTTATACCCGAGACTTTATGCTAAGGAGGGTGAAAAGTAGGTGGCTTTCAAAGATAGATGGACGTTCGAAAATGGTGTTTGGACAGGAAATTGGAGTTGGAATTCAATGTTAAGAGGGAGAGCATTTTCAGACTTGAAGGAACAAGAGGCTTTGTTGTCTTCGATGGCTTTCAATACTCAAGGCGAGGACTATTGGAGATGGTTATGGGATAAAAATGGTGTATACACGGTTCGACATATGACAAAGTTAATTCAAGAATGCATGCCGGAGTATGATAGTCAGGAAAAGGTTGTTTGGAACCCGCTTGTTCCAAAGAAGATTAATATATTGGTGTGGCGTATCTTCAAAGGGGCTCTTCCTTCTCGTGCTAATCTGGTGGGTAAAGGGATTCAGATACAGTCTTCTAACTGTGTACTATGTGACGGTGATGTGGAAACAACGGATCATTGTTTATTTTCATGTGCAAAATCTTCAGCTATCTGGAGAAAAGTTTGGGCGTGGTGGAAACTTAAGTCCCCACGATTGCTCTCGGTATCTGGATTTAAAACGCTGATTGCTCATGGCGAAGGTCCAACCAGCATTAAAAGTGTTTTCTTGGCGGTTTGTATGATTACGCTTTGGAGAATCTGGAGTTGGAGGAATGCCGTGTTGCATGCTGATGTTGGTTCAATTGATAACAAGAAGAATGCTGATATATTTCCTTCTATCATAAATCTATCTAGGTTATGGATTAGTAATAGAGGTAAAAAACTACACCTAAAGTGGGATTCTTGGTTAGAAAACCCAGGTGCTTTGGAGTATTAATCTTATTATGCTCCAGGTGTAGGTTTTAGTTTATGTGATTGCATTGTAATTCCATGTATTCTAGCATCTTGCTAGTGCTTTCTTTGGTTAATAAAAGTTATGGTTAGCCTTGGAAGGGTGATAGCAATGCTGAAGCCCTCTTCTTGGTTAACCCTTTGCCTTTCAAAAAAAAATAAAAATACATGTGCTTAGTTGTAGGTAAGGTTATAATCAAACCAACAAATACGAGTGAGCTTTTGCGTTTAATCGTTAAAAAGATTGGTCAGTTTATATACATTTTTTTCATTTATCTAAATGTAAACGAACGTAGACGAAGGAACACATACTATAGTGTAAATACAATAATATTAAACCGAAATAAACACTATATATATAAACAGACACACACACACACACACATATAAATAAACGAACTATTATCAACGAACGTTCAGGAACATAAATGAACGAATGAGAGCTTTGTCTGTGTTCGTTATTTTTATTAATGAATGGGAAATCTTGTTCGTTATTTCACTTTCAATACTGTCCTAACAAATTTAAAAAGATTATCATACTTCCATTCTTGTTTATGACTAGTCGTTGTATTAGAATTCCAACTATGTTAGCTAGATACTTCCAATAAGAACTAAAGCAAATTATTCTAATTTAAATTTTGTATTATCGTTTATAAGAAATGGGATCTAGATTAAAAAGATTTCAATTTTAATTGTGTTTGGGAGTTTTTAGAAAGGCAGTCAAAATAAAATGTCTAGACGATTTTTAGATTATGGATAATTTTAAATCATGTGTAGATCCAGTATCGAATCTTAAATTCGTGTTGGTTTATTCTATTTGAAATTCTCTTTTACTCTTCTAATTAGATGAGTATATGATCGAATGTTTATTGTTAATCAATTCTTGAAGTTGTTTTCCATCATTAAAAGTTCTTCTCGAATGAAGTTAAGAGAAAATGATTATAGTATTAATGTGGATTAATTTGTAGCTCATAAGTAGCTATCATGAAGTGAAAGCTATGAGAAAGAAGGTTATAGGATTGCTCTAACAACTTGATTGTTCACTATATGGACAAAGACACTTCAATTATTTTGTTTTGATTGATTCCAACTCTTAAGCTACCGAACGATTAGTATTATCTACTTGTCAAATATATGCATAATTATACCAAAAAATTAAATAAATAAATAAATTATGAAAAGAAGTGGGGAAGGATATATTTTTGGTCAACAATTAATAAGTTTAATTGACTTTGCGGTTTATTGATTGCCATAATTAGATGGATATTGTACTTATTAGTTTCTTATTTGGTCATGCAACTTTTTTATAAAATGAGGTTGTGTACAAATTGAGTAACCCCTCCAATTCATGTCTTTAGGTTACGATCTCCTAACAAATTAAGTACAAATGTCATCATTTTGGTTTGGATGTATAAAACACTATGAGAGCAATTCTAGTTTTGTTTGGCTAGCTATGATGATGCGTCTCTAAAAGGTATGTCGAATATATAATCATTGCATAACTATTGAATTTCATAAAAATTCCGGATAGAAGTAGAAGCAAAATATATATGATACAGACTCATGATCGCATCCATGAACATCGATCCATGAAGAATCCTTGACAAGGATTCAAGATTCCGAGTGAAAGAGTTGAATGAGTGAAGGAGTCGCGTAAATGAACTGGTGTATGTAAAAGTATAAAATGGCAGTTGCACTGGTTTATACTTACATTTTTCGTTAACCTAATGAACTTACCATAGTATAAACCGGGTTAAATATTCGATGCCCCTAAGTGGAAGACCATTCTGCTAGTATAAGTATTCTTAGACATTAAATGCTCGATCAACTATAGAAAGTAGTATGATAAGTAAAGAAATGATCAAATGAGTTGTTTTTTATATAATGATTATGGATAATATTTTAGTGAGAAATGTTCAATATAGTCCATACTTAATGTATACCTAAGGGACTAATTTTAGCCTTTGAATTAGCCCCATTAATGGTCCAGATTGAATTTTAAAAATTTGGACCGAGTGGTATTTTCGTAATTCATATGTGATGATGTTACAATCACATATGATTGTATACTGAATCACATGTGATTGATATTAAAATTTTAGGACTATATTTTATTTACAGACTATATTAAACACTACTCATATTTTAGTATACATAAAAGTATTTCTCTAATCTGTCTCTAACTTACTCCATGTACTTTGAGATTAACCCAAAGTAAAATAATCTAGATTTCACATGCTTATTTGTTGTTATATAAATAAAAAGGTACAATTGTACAAATAAGAGCGATGTGTGTGAGTGTGTGTGTGTGTGTGAGAGAGAGAGGGGGGTGTACGTGCGGGTAAGATAAAGTGATAAATAAATAAATGAGCGTCGGCGCCACATATTGACAAAGGATTCCAGCACATGAGTTGACTGGAGTGGAGTTGACTCCTAATTTGCTTCAATTCCTTCGTTTATTGCCTGGTCGCGCGGTAAATCTTCTACGTCGTTCCATTCTTTACCCGTTTTGTTTTACCTTAATTAGACCACCCGTGGCGATGACGGGACTGTCTTCGGGAGTCTCGGCTTCTCTCGGGAGGAGCTATACGCTTTTATCGGATTCACCCATTTTCTCTCTCCTCTGATTTCATTAACCCGACTAATCAAAGCTTTCTTTATTATTATTTTTTTGTTTTGTTTTGTTTTGTAAGAAAAGTAAGAAGAGAGAAAACATTTGAGTTGTTTAGGTTAGGTAATATCTGGGTTTTGGGTTAATTTGGATTTGAAGAAAAAAAAACAAAAAAAAAAAAACTGATGTGCCATTTTGGTTGATTTGGGTTAGTTAAAGCTATACTTTTGAACTTATGAATTTTTTTTTCATACGTATTTAATTATATTCAAGTTGTTTGGATACGACTTATATGCCCACGTACTATAGTGTGTTTGAAAGAGGTCATCCGACTATATAAACGTTATAAGAAACAATTTAAACTTTTAATTTAGGGAGTTAACGATGCATGTTCGCATGTAAAGGTGTGTGGTATGGTTGAATGAGGGAGTGTTTGTCTTGGAGGCACCGGGGGAGCACCACCCTGGCTGTCATCTATATCGAATTACTAATGGTTGGCATAGTTACATCGAGGAAAGACGAACACAAAATTCTCACATCCCTTTGTTAATGGAAAGGGGTTTATTTGATAACAAGATAGAAAAATAAGCAGTGTGAAAACTTTAGTGTGAAAACTTTTGAATGAATGATAATCTTTTTGTATATTGGATTTCCGTTATATAATTTCATAAAAACAAATATATTATTGCAAGATATTGGTATTTTTTTATGAGCTAAGATATTTTTCTAAGTTAAAAAAAATTACATCCTTACATGAATCGTGTCTCAAGGGGAGAAATTGATTTGGTTAAACGCTATGTGTTGATAAGTTGACATTGAATTTAATTTAAATCCATGTATTAGCTAGAATTTATGAATGTAAGAAAGAGAAGAATAAACCAACAATTTTCTATTAAAAGCTACAAGTATTACTTACGATTTAGTCAACAATAATTTTTTTTTGTCCTTCACTCTAAGTTTGCATTTTAATTTTCTTAGCACTTTCATTAAAAGCGTGATTAATGAACCCCACCAGATTTTAATTTACTCAAGAAAATTATTTGAAAAGAAACAACACATAGGATATGATAACAATATACAGAATAATATTTATGACGATGCTTACTGTTCATTCTATCTCTCTAACATATATATATTATTTTTCTCACTAACAAATATATGTTTGGTTAGATAACTATTATAAGAACTAACTAGGACTTATTCTAGTTATACGGAGGGTTTTACTCCACTATGAGGTCTCAAGTTTGAGCCTTATTGTGGGGGTTTTCAGGAAAAAAATGTAGGAGGATTTTACTTTCGTATAACGTGTGGCTTGAGGCTTGCATACTGCCTTATATGAATGTCATTACGGACTCAAACCCCTAACATAACTTCCATGTTAACAAAATAGTTAACTAGAATATGAAACATTTATGAATGTAGGCTGTAGCATTCCTTTCTCAAACTTAAAACATTTTTTTATACATAATTATTTTGTTTTCGTCATTATACACGGGTTATACATACCTTGTTAAATAATATGGGTCCCTTCACCTTTTGTATTAATTTAAACTTGAATTATGAGTTATAACCATTTGATTGATAAGACAATTTGAACATTTCTTGATTAATGCTATTCGTAGTTGGCATGTAGCTTCGTTATGTAGTGTGTGTTTGATGGAGATGGCTGCAATGTAATGAGAGATTTTTCGAAAGTGTTTAGATTGTTTGATCTTCATACAATTTAAATCATATAACATACAAATGAATTAACAATATAAATAATAAATATATATATATATATATATATATATATATATATATATATATATATATATATATATATATATATATATATATATATTTACTATTATATAAAGCATTTAAGCATTTTTGCTTAAAACTCTTAAAATTCAGTCACTTAAAATTACTATTATACCCTTTACTTAAAAATAAAAAATATTTATTTAATGCTAATATATTACACGGTATACATATATAGGAATTAATTTAGCAATTCTTCCTACTAAAAAGTGTCTAATTTGGAAACCCACATGACTTGCCAAATTCAATAAATTGGTAAAAGAAAATTTAAATATTACCATTATATATTAATATGGAATTAATTAAACGGGGAATCATTTTCAACGAAATATTATCATTCTAAATATTACCATTATTGTGTGTATTGAACTTTTAATTTTTGTTATTGTACATATATTAATTACATGAAAGAACAAAAAAAAAGTATAAGTATAGACATTTTTTCTTATTTAATAATATTTTTTGAAGGTGGATACATACATTAATATTTGGGGCATCTTTAATACATTTTTGAAAAATAAACCCTAATTTGAAATATGTTTAAATTACTAATTTATGCTCTGTATTTTCATGCAATTTATGGTATTTAATAAGTATAGACCTTTTTTTCTTATTTAATTATTCTCAAAATTTATATATAAAAATTTGTAAAAGGTTTGATTGAAAATAGATTAATAAAAAAAAGATATATACAATACACATGTTACCAAAGGAAGATTATTCGTTGTCACCATATTACATGAATACCGAAAAAACCGAAAACAGACAAATTATCAAGTAGAAATTATTTGATACCGCCGCATTGCGTGGATACCATGCTAGTATATATATATATATATATATATATATATATATATATATATATATATATATATATATATATACTCGGAAGAAGATTCTCATAAGCGGATTCTACGCATCAGACTAACCGGAGTTCATGCTTTCATGCGGACTCAGCAAGACTTGCACCCGACTTTAGATGCCCCCTGCCCTCCAAACAGTATGGGAGCCTTTCAGCTCGTACTGCTCACACTCCTTATATATATATATATATATAGACAAAAGTTCATGCGAGAATTATTGTTAGCGCGAGAACCGCGAGAACCAATCTAAGCCGTCCAATTCTCCCTCCTTCAATGTCATTGCCCACCCATGAATTCCTCACATGCACCCTGTCACACCCTATCCCTCCACGCTCTCCATCCATGATACTTCCCATATCCAAGGAACGGCTGAGATTGGTTCTCGCGGTTCTCGCACTAACAACGGTTCTCGAATGAACCCTCCCCTATATATATATATATATATATATATATATATATATATATATATATATATATATATATGATAGACACGGTTTTATGACGAACGCCTCTGAGTTAGATTGAGTCAATTTTTCGTGTATATACTATGGGTGTATTTGGCGAAACTAGTTGGGGCTGGGGCTGACGCTGGAGCTGAGACTGGGGCCGGGGCTGGAGCTGAGACTTATTAATTGATAGTCTCAAGTCCAAGTAATAATTTACTTAAAAAATCTTTTATTTTTGGGGCTTATATGATATATGTTTTTAATAATCCCTCAAAATTTTAACACCCAAACGAGGCTAGAGGGCTGGGAATTATGAAAACTATAATGTCAAGCCTCTAAAATACCCTATAAGCCCGTTGCCAAACACATCCTATATAGTGCTTTTTCGTGGGAATAGAACGACCTGAAAATTTATCGTTACAATAATGTTTATAAGTAAAAGTATATGAATTTCTAAATATTAGTCAAAAAATTATGATCACATCACTTATATAAATCCATAACAATATAAGAAAAAGGAAGTTACAAATTCTCACGAATTTAAACACGTTAAAAAGATTTTTAAAAGTATATAGAATTCCTTCCCTTTTCTTTATTAATGTTTCAATATTTTTGTACTTTGTTGTCCTTCTACCTTTAACCTAATTCATCTACCTCCAAAATTTGAACCCATAAACAAGGTCCATATACTTTTGCTTTTCTCCCTCAAATGTTTCAACATATAAAGGCAAACTCTACATAGTAGCATTATTATGTTTAATATTATTTTTAACTATACATTTTTTAAGAAGACGACAAGAAAATTACTTTTATTTTACAACATCAACTACATACTAGTAAATAAATTAATTTAATCAATGCAATTTTGAACATTACAAAATAACCATTATGTGACATACTCCATCACATTTTTAAAGGATGCATTCAATGTGATGCCTTTCACGTTGGAAAATAATAATTTCTTTTTTATGTGCATTTAAGAATTTGAGATGTGATTATGATAAAAATAAGTGTTCAGTATGATTAATATGTATTGTATTGTGTTTGAAATTTGAACTCGGTGATAAGTGACCAGATTAAACTTGAAAGTTGGGCTTCCATTTTGATTTTGGGGAGTTGGATTTTATAGATAATATATTACTAGTTGAAAAATAGAATAAAACAGGGTGTTAGTATTTTATATACTAGGACAATGATCATATACGCTCATTTATGTTCGTTAACGTTTATTACATAATTTATAACAGTAATGTACAACTTTTCATCCTATTTTTGACAAAGAGCATAATTCGTTCATCGAAAGCTTAAAATACAAAAGTCGTAGAATGTTTCGTCATGTTTTCTTAATCGACTCAAACGGATTTCATACTTTGAGATATTGACTAACATGTATAGCCTTTTTAAAGTTATTCTCCATAGTTAAAATAGTGATGCATAGAACATTAATAGATTGATGCACTTAAGAAAAGGGACACCTTGCAAAAAAAAGGTTTCAATTGGATACACAAATAAATTTATGCAGTGATGCATAACATTAAATTGCTGATGCACAAGATACATACATAACATAAAAGGTTAAACAAATGATATAATATATATATATATATATATATATATATATATATATATATATATATATATATATATATATATATATATATATTAACGGCTCCTATTTCTACCTAAATGTGTCCACAATAGGGCTCAAACCCATTATCTTAAGCCATAGACACATCAAAGTTACACTACCTCATGCCGCTAGAGTAGAAGCCTTGGGTAATGATATTTGTTGTTAAAATCATCTATTATAGGTAATGTTACACTTACACAACTTTTAAATAAAAGACTTCTACATATTTTAATGTTTATATTTAATTTCTCATTTAATAATAACATCACCTTAGATAGTAACGTAAAAATAGGCCGAGTCACTCTGATTCCCAAACTTTGTTTTAATCTGAAAAATATAGACTAATATATTATAGAATATAGAGTATAGCACTTGTGTCTCATATTTGGGCCTTAGCCCATGGGGTGTATAGAAGGCGAGTTGATAATGGAGCGGATTTATATGATGACTGGCCAAGCCCATCTGGTAAGAAGGAAGTACTATAAGAGCCTAAGAGGAATGAAAAAAATTGTGTTACTATAATTTTCTTTATGGAAAGAAGGAGAGAATTTGAAAGGAAATTTGATTAATTATTAGTCCTAAACGTTTTTCTTAAAAGTGGGAATTTTAAAAAAAAATACGAATTAGAAAGTTTTATGATTTTTTTTAATTATTGATTAAACTACTTGTCGTTCTTGTAGATTTCTCATTGGTGAAATTTCTCTTGGTTTTCACTTTTTTAATAGTTAACACACACTCTACTTTTAACATCTTTTCAATACATTTATTAAGGCTTGACTAGAAACTTTTTTATTTTCGCTCCTATATGTATACCTTTAACCGTTCTTTCTTTTGTTTTGGGTTATGTAAAATCTTGATGTTTAAAGAAATTTTAAACAAAAATGTTAGAGGGGTATTTTGAAACTAAAGTAAAGGGGATTAGGGTTTAGGGTTTATCTCTAAACTAAAGTAAAGGGGATTACTTATCTCTACTTTTTTAAAACTAAAATATCTACCAAACACAAATATATTAATATATGAAAACTATACCTAATTAACGAGAAACATATGCTCTTTAATACGACTATTGCTATACTTTTTCATAATAAAATTTGTTTTTGCCATTGTTTTTTTAGCACATATTGAGATGAGTGCATATAACACTCAATCTTTTTCAAGTATAGGTGCATATGTGCACCACCTGTTCATAAGACATAGTTATGTCTGGGTACATATATGCACCGTGCACGTGTGTATCTCGTGTATATATACATATGCACATTTAAACATAACACTGGATTTTTTCAGCACAAGTACAGATTTCTACACATGTGTAGGTAAGATTAAATTTTTTTCCAGCACATGTACAAATTTGTGCATATGTGCACATACAAATGTACACCTTTATATGCATATATGCAACTCAAAGTTGGTTAGGTCAAATTTAACATTAACAAGTACTCATTAATTGTCATACTACATATTATAATAACTTACATGTTAACAAACATCAAAACAAGATCGCCTACTTGAATCATTACATTAAACACGAGAGAAAATAAAGGAAACTTACTGTACAAGTTTACATTTGTTTTTTCACATATTACTATAAATATTAAAATTTGGTGCTTGTAACTAAAATTAGGTCCATTAATTTAAAAAAATGATATTATTAGATTCTTTTGGTTATTCTATTTGCCAAAATAAAATCAATTCTCCTGGTCGATCTCTAACAAAAATATAAATAATTATGATTAATATAGAGAAGAAAGTGAAGAAAAAAAGAAAAAAATGAAAAAAAAAAGTAATAGTTAATATCTATAAGAAAAAAACGCAAGAAAAAAAAATCAGACACTTTAAGAAAAAACGAAAAGAATTCAACGGCATTAAAAAACGGTGCACAACATTTGCGCCGCCGTAATTAAACAATATTACAGTTTTATCCTTTTAATTTCATTTAATTAATTAAAACAAGATAATAATTGATTTTATAATAGTTTTCGTGGTGTTTGTAATATAAACGGTTTTTAAATTATCTTTTCTCATAAGGTGATAGGGTTTAAAGTTTATGATACGTTCCTAAATTTTTGTACATGAACTGCTACTACTAATCTATCTATCTATCTATCTATATCTATATATAAAAGACATGTAAATTTTTCAAAAATAATCATAAATTGATTCACAATTAATCAATCACAACCTCCAATTTCAAAATCATTCAATTTTCAAAAACAATTTTGGAAATATGTTGATAATCGAATTAAATTCAATTTTTTCGAATTTAATTCAATTTTAAATTAATTGGTAGGGGGCTAAATGAAAATTAGAGGTAGTTTTATAAAAAATGTGAAGGGCTTTTAAGAAAATATGAGGGGGGTTTTTTAAAAATTGTATATTAATATAATTAATTATAAGCTGTTTATAAATAATGTTTAGTAACTTGTGATATATTTTGTTTATAGAAAAAATAATTATATATTTACGACCGTCTCATTTTTATCTACGTTTTGGTATAAATTTTATTGTAATATGACACTTTTTTGAAATTAGTATATTCTCATTACAAAGGTGATATTTTATTTACCGCATTATTTTTATTTGAAATTTTTAATAACGCAAATACACTTCCGAAATACCGTGCGTGCACGGGTCAATAAACTAGTATGGGTTATTAATTAAAATAAATCACTAACTAATATTTGACGGCTTATTAACTCATTAATGATATATTAATGAGGGTTTTTTTGGGTAAATCAAATGTGGCAAATTAATAAGGATCCATAGAATACAATTTACAATTGAGTAAGTATATAAATAATAAAAAATATCCTTATAAATAATTCATTAACAATGTAAATTCTTGTAAAAAAAGAAGTTGGTGGTTAAAATTTTCCATCTATATCTTTTATATGTACTAAAAGGCTAACCCTATAATACCAATCTTTCACTAATCAGCCAATCATCTTTCAGAATTTTATTAAATTTATTCCTAATTTACCCCTAATTTTGACCTCTTGATTACTAATTTACCCCTAATTTTGACTAAATTAGTTCCCGCTTAACAGAATACTTCCTCTTCCTTCTTTGCGTTCTCTTTCTTCCTCGAAATTTTTTATTCCTTCAATCATCGGTTTCAAACATGGTATTCAGCAACTTACTTCGACAATGGGAGATAACGAATGGAAATCACTTCGACACTGGTGCCACGTGGTGGAGGGTGAGGGTGTCGCTGATGCCAAGGTTTTGCATAATCATTGTCGCGCAACTTCTGTTCACTCCAGTTACGCCTCCTCTTTTTCACGGTAAAATCATCCAACATACTAATTTTCTGTGTTCTTGATTGATTCCATTTTGCATTGACCAGATTTATGTATTGCTCTTCTTCTGTTGACCAGATTTAGTTATCTATTTGTATCCGTTATTTCAAGAAGAACCCGATTATCTGTGTTCTCTTCTTTATTGAATTACCAACAATTGGATTTCCTCATTGATCTATTCTTCTAATTCATGATTCAAACATTCTGATCAGTTCTTCTAATTCATGATTTTTAATATGTTGTTGTTATGATCGACAGTTTAGTTATGTAGGATTAATTGTTACTATTTAAATGTGTCTCATTTGCATTTTTACACTCGAGTCCTTTGATATCTGCATAATAACCTTAATAGGTTACTGTGGTACACTGGTACTTCAAGATTGAATGTCCTAACTGAAATGATGTGAGTGTTTAATAACTTTCTCAGTTGAGATCTTGAGATTGGTATATGAAGAATGTGCCGCCTTATAATCTTGATTAATGGACTGACTGAATTCGAGTGTACTACATTTTTCTTGGTTGAGATTAGTGTTTTGAAACATTAATTCAAGATTATATTTGCAGTTGCAAAAAACTTATTGTTTGTAAATAAAAAGCTTATGTACACTTTGTGGCTTATATCCGGTTAGACTCTGACATGCCATGATAATGACAATCTTAACTTGACTAGTCAGATCATCTTTTATCCTAATTGTAACATATTGATTAAATTCATTTTAAATTTAAATTAATTTATTTTATCTGTCTGTTATTTATGCTGTAAGACAAAATATTATATTTCAAATTCAAATTCAAATAAAACAGAATTAGGCTAACAGATAATATAGGTCAATTAGTTTCAACAAAAATTAGAAAATGAAGGAGACATGAATTTATTTAAATTGAAGTTCCAGAAATCGAAATTTATTATCTCTCCTCACAAGTATACTATCGCGATCTGCATTCAATATCGATGGTTCTAACTCAACTTCATAACTACGTGCAAGAAATTAAAGGTGGTACTCAGGCATGGACTATCAAAGTAAAGATTCTTCTTCTGTGGAATCCTTCTACAACAACAACCCCTCAAACTTGACAAGTATTGATATGATATTGATGGATGAGAAGGTATTGAATGATCCTATTCTCAATCATATCCCGATTCTAATATGTTTTTGTTACAATTTTTTTTAATATGTACTTTAATAAACTAAAAAGTTCATTCACTGTCCAATACATGTTCTGATTTGAAAAGTCTTAGGTGTTATCAAAGAAAGCTATTCACTTTGTCACATTGAAATCATCATTTTCGTGTAACACTAACACTCAAAAATCAATTTTGTTGCAGCAACTCTTTACATGCTTCTTAAATTTTGACCATGGAAAACAAATAATATTAAGTTCCCGTTTGTTTCGTAAAATTCGAAAGAACGAAAGGAATTGAAATTATATTCCGTGTTATATTGCGTATGGGAAATTTGTTTTTAAATAGAATCTCATTATTTGGGATGTTTACATTTCCACAAATAATGAAAGTTCATTCCGTAGTATAAGGCAATACAATCTTTTGCTCTCATTGATATTTGTCTGAACTTATATATTAAGCTTCTTCCTTTCGAGTTTCGTAATGTTGAGTAATTGGTGGTTGTTGGTGCCCATGTTACCCTTGATATCTTACAGTCTAATTTGATGATTGTAGATATATACATATGTATGTATCCATGCTCCAAAAGTTCTGTAGCTGACAGCCTGAAATTATTAGTATCTAAAACAAAATGAGGATAAAGTATATCTGAGATATTATTAGTCATTTAATAATTGTTGGTAGACCAAATTTCATCTATCTTATTGAATGACCTTGCTGAAGAAAATGAATGTTAGCACTATACAATGAGAGCAAAAGATTGCATTGCCTTATACTACACCACATACACACAGCAGTCATTTCTTACTGCACTCAACATAAACATCCTCGATAACTTCTTGCAGTCTCATAATTGCTGCCGATAATTGAGAGAGTTCAAAACAAAACAAAATAAAAGATGTGATAAGCACTGGATATCATTAAGCACGTATTCATATCTAAATACTTAATATCATTTTCATCTTAAAACTTATTCCATTTCATTTTGATGCTATCAGGGACACAGAATATTTGCATCTGTAAAAAAGTCATTGATCCCCAGTGTTGAATCTTTGCTCGAGGAAGGAGGGATTCATATTATTTCTAATTTTAAAGTGGGAGGTTACTCTGGAAAATTTCGCTTGGTGGAACACAACTCAAAAATCAGTTTCTACAAACACACTTCAGTTAAAATCTCGAATGATTTTCACACTGACCATGATGGGTTCTACTTGCTTAATTTTAAAGATGTGATTGACAAAACTATGAAGTCAACCACTTGATTTGGTATAATCTTACCTTTATCTATTTTAATTTAATTTAATTAAAATGAGAAAACCTATTTTTACTCATGGATAATTGTACATTACAGTATCTCGTGTCAAAACAAAAAAAAAAAGGATTAAAGATTCTCCTCCTTGACGATGATGATAAACTGACCTCCAAAACAATTAATGTTGTTTACCAAGAGGTTCTTTAAAAAATATGATGTCAAGTTTAGTGTAAAGACTATTTGTTAACCATTTATTGTTTGTTGCTATGTTTTAGTTTTATAAACATAGAGTTGTTTTATCTATTTATAAACATTGTAACTTTAAAAAATAATTGTGACGACACGTGTATCACACGGGCATCTAAGCTAGTGTATCTAATAAAGTACAAACAAGTAAGTGGAAAAGTGACAATTTTAGTTGGTAATTATTTGCCCCACAGGGTGGTGACGGTCGGTATAGGAGATCTAACAACCCAATAATAGTTCTTCTAAATTAGCATAAGTTTTGCTTAAATGTATAATACGGGCATTATAAGTATATAAGGGTTTAAATTTAATTACCAGCTAGACAAACATGTAGTCTACTCAAAATTTCAAATATTCTTTGTACCAAATTCAATGTAAAATCATCATTATGTCAATTACAAGATTAACAATTTTTAATGAAAAGTAATAAAATTTAAACTAATTTGATAAAAAAACTTAATTCAAAATTATATTTTGAATTCAAATATAAAATAAATAGAACAAGACTCCAGAGGCGCCTATGAGGTTTTGCAGAATTGTTGCTTTAAGTATACAAGAAAATTCTACAGATTTTGCTCAGCGAGTGAGTTTGCAAAGCTCGGCGAGCAAAACTTTAGAGCTTAGCAAGTGATGTGCATATAAAGAACTAGTTTTGAATTTATGAAATGGTATCCGCAAAGTACCGATAACAACGCAATTAAACAAGAAAACCTAATCTTATTACGGGTTAGTATTGATAAGACCGAATATCGAACAAAATAGAGAAACGAATATGATTTTAGATATAATTAAATTAATAAAAAACAATTTAAAGAAGGATTTTTAGAGTTTTCTATTAAAACTAAATTCAGTTCCTAGTTAACTAACTTTTAAATAGAGAATCAAATCAAACAAAATTTCTATATAAGTAAGTCAACCAAGCCAAGAACCTTTTGGATTTAAAACTATCATAATAATAAGAACATCTACTTAGACTCGATCTTCCTCTTTATCTTAGTATATTTTAATGAAAGTGTAATGGATAATAAGTTGTTATATACTGATTCCTAAACTGATCACTAACCGTACAATCATAAAAACATTAACTCAAAGGTTATGGAATTAACTGTTTTTACAATTAGTCAACTAACTTTCATTATGCTAGACTTAATCTTATTGATTCGAATTAGTCACAAAATCAATCAATTAACACTGAATTATCATCGCATGTGATTGTCAAACACATAAAAATTCAATCAAAATATGATCTAATCCTAGTATGTGGTCAATCTCTAGTCAATATCCATAATAATCATAACAAATCATGATACAAGACAATTTAGATAGAATGGTCATCTCATCTATGAAAACTCAACAATAAATCACGAAGTCAAAAACTTTTACACGAATGTATCTTTGATTAAGCTATAAATAACAATTGTATAACTATATATTATCCAAATCATTGCAATCATAAGTCATCTTGTCTAAGTAGAGATCTAAGAGTTATCAACTCATAATCAGTAGAAAACAACCACTGAAATATAAACAAAGTAAGCTAAACATGATACCAAAGCAAACTGGATGCATGAACAATGGTATTGTCTTCAAATCTTTAATCATCAAGTTTAATCTTCAACCTCCAAGCCAAAATGTCCTATTCTTCGTTTTTTGTGTCTATGGAAACCCTAGAACTGGCTAAAAATGGATAGAAGTTCTTTTGTTGAGGTTAAATAGGTTTTTAAATAGTTTTGATTTCGACAGTCGTCGTCGCGTAGCAATACTTGAATTTCACCCGACCTTCTTGTCTAGGATTTCTTTGTCGTGTCACAACCATAGACTTCAACACGTTACAATTTCACAATTTCATTTTTTCTTCACTTTTGGCTCCTACTATATTTGATCCTTTAACCTGAAAATTAATAAATGAAGGTAGTAAATACCTTTTATCTCATTTTTACGTAACATGCTAAAAGTAAACAGATATTGAATAAAATATATGTATAATTAAGACGTTATGAGTAAGCATGTGACACAAATTCAAATTTCAGGATTAGCTTCAATAAGATTTCAGATTAACATCAAATTGCATATTTTATGTTATTATTATCCCGATTTTGGCCTAAAAAATACCTCTTTGTGGCTCCCATTGTATAGCATCAAAATATTTATTTAATAAAGTTTCTGAATAGTTTAAGTCATAAACGTAGCTCTAGCAGATCGGCCAAGTTTACCATATAATAATATTATTATTATTATTTCTTGTTTCTTTTCTGTCTGAATTGTCGTGCTATTTTTCTGTGAAGTTAGGCATCTTCTTTTCTCCGAATACCTAACAAATTTGTTTATTCCTAATAAATTTTAAATAACGAAATACGGATGCTTAAATGTAGGAGTTCAATGAAGCAAATCACAAAAGCAAACGAACAGTACTAAAAACGTTACTTTATAACATTAAAAACCAAATGGACCAGAGTCATATCATGTTTCTTCGCTTTTGGTGGTTGAGTAATTATTACATGTCTTTGAATCATGTATGGGTTGGGGGTTGATACTGTAAGTTTGTGAGATTTAACTTAAAATTAGTTGGTTATGAGTGAGGTAATCTAGAGACCTTTATTAATTAAGCATATTTAGGAGTGGACTAATGATTTTTTGTTGACTGGTAGCACTATATAATGATACTTAAAAATAAATTCAATTAAAATTAAATGTATTGTTCGAGTTTTTGGATTTTCAGTTAATCGAGTTGGGTTAACAAGGTTTCGGTTGTTGTTCCGGTATTTTAGGCCCAAAATTTAAAACAAAACATTGTTAATTAACTTGTTGTTTTTACGGTAAATTAAATTATTTTAAAGGTATAAATTGAATATTGAACTATATTTTATCAATTGTTGTATTAGATTATATATGATGAGATCAAAAAATCACTGGTGACACCCCCAAATTTGATTGGTAGCACCGGCTCAAAAACGTGGAAATTTTGCACAGCGTCTGCAAAATTGACTGGTGGCTCTTGCCACCACTGGATTTTACATAATCCGCCTATGAGCACATTACAAAGTCACTTTTTATCTAACATGAGATATTACTCGGCAGATATATTATGATGGGAGATATTAAGCCAGGTGGGTAGATCCAATGATCGACACTTTCACACTTTGTTCATTGGTTTAGTAGGTATAAGGTAGACGTACACTCTTAACTGGATACACACACGACCACCTTAAATTCCCTTGTGTCGATTTCATAGCTTATGTGGTTGTTAATCTTGTTTGGTGCATTAATGCGTAGTTGATACTCATTAAGGGGAGCTAAATTGGAGTTGCGCTCTTGAGTATCAGTCAAGGCTGCTGGTAATGGTGCTTCATTTATGTACAAGTACTGCTTGATGGATTTTGGTAAATGGAACTGATTTTAATTAAGAAAAGTCATGGACTGAATATAAATGGAAAATTAAGTTAGCTTCTTTCTTCTGCATGTCGTGTTGCATTGGATTCAAGGTCAATATAGGCCTTATAGGGGCCTCAATATATAATTAAAATTGATTATATATATTGCAAGCAGTCTTGAACGAATTGGTTTGTGATGGTTTAGTCAACTTTGTTTACTGATAAGATATGTGCACGTAGAAGCATATATCATATTCTCTAATATTAGTGCTGATGTAGCTTTAAGATTCTTATCAATAAATATCTTTGTTTATAAAAAGAATTTGTGTAGAAAATGAAGTACAACTTTGCAAGAATATAACACGTTTCTTTAGAATATTCAAATGCATATAGATTAGATTGGAAAATTTATTTTCTATTACTCAAATTAGTTAAATAATGCATTATTTGTGAATCTAATAATTAACACAAAATACTGACACAAAGAAACTTGAGTCCAGCCACCTCAGCCCAGCCCAAACAAAAAAAAAACTTGTTTTTTTGACCACCTAAGTAAAATTTTGACCATGGGGTGATAGTGTAATACTTGTAAAATGAATATGCCTGTAATAGATATTTGCACCTTGCTAATGTTGGGTAGTGGTAAACTTGTGTTAAATTATAAGAAAAAAATAATACAAGTTTTCGTAGCAAATACTAACTTGTATATATGCCTATAATATCATTGTGGAGACAAATGATGCTTAAAGGTTGCGGTTACATGTCCAAAAATCAAGTTTTGAGTTTGATAATTAGTGAGATACCAAAAATGGATAAAAAGAACTTCGCGACCAATGTCGATTAACTCAGAGTGTTTGACTGCCTCCGTATGTCTCTGCTATTCTTACACTCTTCAAAATGTCGCCGCCTTGCTCGTACTCCTCAATCATCGCCACCATACTCATCGTCTCTAACATTCATAGTCATGATATCACCGTTGGCGCCTCCAAAGTGTAGTAGCTATTATGAGTTATAAGTTATTATTGTAATAGTTGTGTTATAATTTTGATTGCATTAGAAGTTTGGATTGTATCCCTTTCTCTTTTCGGGTGAGGGGACAGATTTTAGCAGGTTAGAGTGTTAGTACCAATGTTCCCATGAGAACTTGATGGAGCCGATGGAGGATGAGGTCGACTAGTACTTATGGTCTAATTAAGTATATATCTAGATGATTGTATATATATCAAACATGTTTAATAAAAGCTATAGAGCATAACTAGACTTATTAAGATGAAATTGTGATTAACTGTGAACAAGCATATTTAATAGAAAAATGCACTAAATTAATTTAGCCAAAATAAAATGGTCGAGTTTAGTTAAATTTGGTGGCTTAGAAATGAAGGTTTTGATGGCGTTGGAAGAAAGGAACCATCACCAAACCAACCCCATCATGAATCAACCAAAAACCGTTAATTCAAACAAACCTTTTTCACTAAATTTGGTTTTCTATCTCCTTTTATATATTTACAAGTCATAATGCCTTCTACACAACCTCCATTTTTAGCTATCAAACTTAATTAAATCAACTAACATCTTGCTAAAGTTAACAATATTTTTATATATAGTTATAAACAACTATTCGCTGGTCCAAAAAAACAACAAAGAATAGACATACACATATAAAATAATTAAAATAGTCTAAGAGTTTATTTGTTTCCTGCTGAACAGAACTATTCAGTTTTATAGAGAGCCTTTGAATTATTCAAACTATAGAATCATACGGTGATTAATCATTGTATTTTAACAAACAACCTCAAGTATATATATATATATATATATATATATATATATATAAAAGTTTATTACACATTTATCTCGACGTGAATAATAAGGTAGAAGTTTAGAGTTACATTCTATCGATACGTTTTACTATAACTTTCACTAATTTCGAAACTATAATATCGGGAATTCTAAGAATAAGATTAATTATCATAGAACATCACATCCATTGAAAATTGAAACATAAGTTTCCCATTTCCCATTCCAAAGTCCAAACGCAGGGTATCTTTTATATACATACATATATGTATATATGAGTGTCATCAGCATGAACCTTTTCGTAATAAGATTGACATCGTAGTTAGCCCTTACTCTTTCCATGTCCAAATCTTTATCTCAACACATCATTTAACCTACTACACACGCACGTTTATATATATATACATAATACATATACATATACTATATCTATATCTATATATATGACCTCCATCAATAGTTTCATTTCCTGAATCAAGCACACAATAACTACAATGCCTCTTCTTTTTCGAAAACCCATGAACCTACTGCTACTAATTGCTACTCTCATCATCCTTAACCATCTTCACGTCGGTTATTCATCTCCAATCAATCTGTTAACCCATGATTACGGCCTCCAATTGCGAAAACTTCAAGAATTCAAGTCTTCCATTTCTCAATTGAAACCTGTAAGTACCCTCTTTGATTAGGTATTAATGTAGCAACTCACATGTGTAATTAATTAATTGTACATAAATCTTGAATGCAGGTGTCGAGTTCACGTTTGTATGGTGTGAGCTCGTATGGGGCGGACCCCACAGGGAAAACAGATAGCACTGACGCGATTCTGAACGCGATAGCTGATGCGGTAGCAGAAGAACGTGGCGGTTTATTGATTCAGGGGATCACCAACCACGGCGGTGTACAAATAAGCCTTGAAGGTGGAATTTACATGATTAGCCGGCCGATGAAGTTTCCGGTCGCCGGAGTTGGAAACATCGTGGTAAGTGTGCTTTATTTAACCTTTTATGTGGAAAGTTCATAATTCCCGCGCCGAAAGTGGACACTTCTGAGTTCTGACGACATTTTATTTGACCATTAGAAATTTTAGAATGTTTAAAATATTTATAAAGTAAAATAAAAAAATTATAAAATAAAAAACGTTTAACTGTCTAAATATTACCTTACTATTATTACTAATTCGAGATATTTTTACTATGATTGTTGCGTATAGATAACAGGTGGGACTTTGAGAGCGTCTGATAATTTCACAACTGATTCGTATATGATAGACTTATCATCACCGTTATCACCGTCATCATCGTCGTCATCAAACGATTACAGCTACGAATACATAACACTTCGAGACATAATGTTGGATTGCAATTATCGCGGAGGAGGAATTCGAGCAGTAAATGCACTAAGAACAAGTATTGATAATTGCTACATCACACATTTTACCACCAATGGTATTTTGATCCAAGGTGGTCACGAGGCCTATATTCGTAATTCCTTCCTCGGTCAACATATCACCGCCGGCGGTGACCCCCATGAACGGAGTTTCTCCGGCACCGCCATCAATCTCGCCGGAAACGACAATGCCGTAACCGATGTCGTCATTTTCTCCTCCGCCACCGGAATCTTGATTTCCGGCCAAGCCAACGTCATCACCGGTGTACATTGCTACAATAAAGCCACCGGTTTCGGTGGGACCGGGGTTTATTTAAAGTTACCCGGTCTTACACAAACCAGAATCGTTAATTCTTACTTTGATTACACTGGGATTGTTACTGAAGACCCGGTGCAACTTTACATTTCTGGGTGCTTTTTCCTTGGCGACGCGTTTATTGTCTTGAAATCGATTCGTGGGATCGTAAACGGAGTTAGCATTGTCGATAATATGTTTTCGGGATCGAACCGAGGGATCGATATAGTTCAACTTGATCAAAGGAAAGGAGTGTTCAATGATATTCATCAAGTTGTGGTTAACAATAATAACGTTAACGGGATGAACTTAAAGGCAACAGTCGCCAAAGGTGCTGCAAAAGGTAACGGGACTTTATGGACGGTGGATTTTAATGGAATACTGTTGTTTCCGAGACACGTAAAATTCGTTCAATATACGATGATGACGAGTGAAAGTAGCGTGTTTCCGAACTATGTTCTACGCAATATCACCAACAACAAAGTATTTATCGAATCGAATATGGCAGTCGAGGGTGTGGTTTCTGTAACAGTAGATCAAGGGTTATCGAGATTAAGCTAGATTATCTAGACTTTGTGCTCGAGTTCTTTTGAGAAAAGATTTGGAAAGAAAGAAAAGAAAATCGAGGTATAGGCTAACTAGATTCATTTTATTTTCTTTATTTTTTCTTCTGTTTAGACTCGAACACACAGTGTAGGAAATCTTAAGACCATGAGATTTAATTGATTCTAGAAATTTATTCTTTTTAGTATACTATTTAAAATAGAAATATATATATTGGTTTAAAGATAAAGAGCGGAAAATTGTAAAGTAACTATTGGTACGGATTTTCTTTTTGGTGTAACTTGTCAAATGGTAGCTAGAGATTATTCAATGCTTAAAATATGATTCTTTGTTGAACTACTTTTGTCCATAAATCAACACAAAAGTTTCAAACTTTGAACTGAAATTCTAATATTATGAAAATCGTGCATTTGATAACTTTGTCAAGAACCGGAATTTTGGAGAAGGAAAACGCACTACAACATATTTATTGATTTTTCGTTTTTTTAAATCTCATTTCATTTGAGAACCTTTTGTATTATGATTATCATGAGTATCAATCTTTATTTTTGATTAAAATAGATCAGTGTTTATAATGCTAATGTCTTATTTATGACTCTTTATTTATATTCATTACTGAGGGATATTTTGGAAAAAGTAATTTAATCTAATAACGACTTATCCATCAGAACGCAGTTCACGGATTAGTAAATATATCAATGGATCAAAATACACATAGTAATAAGTCATTGATGAGCATTATTGACTCATTAACGGTTGGGATTTATTCATTTGTGGATAATCTTTATTGCGAGTATTGTGAAAACCAATAAGAACGGTTTCGAATAAACTTTATATTTTATATATATATATATATATATATATATATATATATATATATATATATATATATATATATATATATATATATATATATATATAGGTAAAAGTTCAAACGAGAACTGTTTTTCGTACGAGAACTGCGAGAACCAATCTGAGCCGTCCAATTCCCCTCCTTTAATGTCATTGCCCACCCATGAATTCCTCACATGCACCCTGCCACACTTGATCCCCTCCACGGTCTTCATCCATGAACTTCCCATATCCAAGGAACGGCTGAGATTGGTTCTCGCAGTTCTCGTACGAAAAACAGTTATTGTTTGAACCCTCCCCTATATATATATATATATATATATATATATATATTTATCATCTATATTCATTGTTTGATAATATATTTTGCTCTTGTAAAGGAAAACAATGAGGAAAACGAATATGAAAGGAATAATATTAGTATTGATTTTTCTTATTCCTGATGAAGAAACAAAAATAATTTTATTTTAAGCTCTCGAGTTAGAAAAAATGAAAAGTAAGGTGGGTTCGTTTCACAATACTACTCGATCTTGCTTTCTAGTATAATTACTTGTGATTTTAGTTAATTTAGTGACGAATGAAAAACATTGAAAATTTCCCTCTTTTCCAAATTTTCTCATTTGGAGAGGAAACTTGAAGGGGAAATTTTTATCATATTTTAATTTCCAAATCATTTTCTATCTTTAAGGAAAAAAATTAGGGAACACAAATCTTTGTTTCATGCATGTTAAATATGTGTTAATGATTGCTTAAGGAAATTGCTTACATGTTTAATGCATGTTAACACATAAATAAACTAGTGTAGTTGGTACCTTGTTGAGCTCATAATTCATTGCTACTAATAAATAATATAATTACAAGTTAAGATAATTGATTATCTTTAACAATATCTAAGTATATAACTTTTTATAATTAATTAGACATAAATATTAGACAGCATAACATGCTGTTTTATTTCTTTTTCTCAATCAATTCTTTTCTTCACCTTTAAAACAAAATTTTAGAAAACAATAAAACAAGTCTTTTCTTCATTTTTTTATGGGTGAGAAGTGTGTATTTATGAAAGAGTGTGTTTATTGCTGAGTATGTAAAGTAGAAGAGATAATGTATAGTTAAATATCGAAGGTTATTTAAGGAGTTATTAGTAAAATTAGATTTCATAAATTTTAATGAATTAAGTAAAATAAGAGATATAGTGTTAAATATATTATAATATAATATAGATAGTAAATATAAGTCTTAGCATGAGGATTTAAGATGAAAATGTTGCACATATGTATGTTGGTTGTAAGCTATAGTTGTCAAGATTTGGCTGTCATATTTATACCGAACCAGTCCTACAATCTGAAACACGAACAGGACTAAAGCTGAAATGTCAGACTGAAGCAACGGGTTCAGTAGCGTGTAGTGATACTCACGGCACAACAAGCTCCCCCGCATGAAGCCCCAAATATCTCGGTAATAACACCTGTCTTTTTTTCATGACGATCATTAATCAAATACAAAATATATAAAAAAACTGTTGTCGTTTGGTTGTTTTTTCCTTTAAAAAAAATAATCGAATGTTAAATTCTTTTTTCTATGTTCTCGTCTCTTCAATTCATAACCGAAAGTTACTCTTCTGGGGTCGGATTTTAGCACATAAAGACAATTAAAACTTTAAAAGATGGTGAGTTTTGTAGCGTTAATAAAAAGAATCAAAATAAATCCCACATTTTATTTTACTTTTTGGTGGAAATTTGGGCCAAGTATATTAGTGGGCTTCTTATCATGTTTTGGGCTAACTTTAATAGTAGATTACTAGATTAATTGAAATTTGTAATAGATAATGATTTTACGATGCATGGAATACAATTTATTATGTCATGGCTCGCTAACTAGTAATTTATCAGCTCTCATTAATCTGTTTAGATATGACTTAGATACTATGTCTAATTTTTAATTTTTTCCATTTTGTTTTGATCTTTTTAAGCGTAGTGGAGGTGTATTTGGGAGTGTGTGGTTGTCACTACTTGAATGGTGAGAAGTAACCACTATAATGATTAATAAATTAACGTGATTGTAAAGGGTAGCCACTCTCTACCACTCTAGTAGTTTTGGGAGGTTAAGAACTTATGGTCAGGTGAGAGTACCAAACAAATAAATTTTTGTACCGGAATTACAATATTGATATATATGGTCTACATTTTGAATCCATATTAGTCTCTAGTATAGTGGAAAAAGATGATGTCCTTTTCTTATTTTTTTTTTTTAACTTTTTATACCTTTAAAACTATTAATGATTATTTATATAGAGTTAAAAGTAAGAAATAAAATACTTATTATTACTCTAATTATTTCTCTACGTCACCATTATACATGATATCAATTAGCATAGTGTTTGAGCAATTTCTCATGAGATTTTAAAAGGTAATTATGTAATTTTGCAATAAAAACATGAGAAATTGTGATTCTCATGAGATATTGAGAAATACACATGTAATTATTGTCATGTGTTTATCTTGCTATGTGCCAAGTAATTCTCCCTCCCTCCCTCTCTCTCTTCCCTCCTTCCCTTCCTTTTCTTTCTTCTTCTATCTTTACATAACCTACAAAACTAAACTATCAATTTTGTATATTAAAAAACATTAATTAAAGCATTAAAAATATATAGAAAGTAAAATAAATTGCCATAAAAAAGTAGAATGAATTCACTGTTTCCACTTTCCCAAAGCATGAATTCTAACGCACATAATTTCTTAAAATAAACTTTTACAAAAATATAAAAATAAGCTAAGAAAACTAATCAATATAGCACGTCCAAATAGATGAAGTTATTTAAATTATTTAAGAAGTCATTAAAGTTTATAATCTTTTTTTTTAACAAATATACGATCACCTTCATCGTTAATTTTTGATATTTATATTTCGAATCTTATGTTCATATTTTTTCTATGGGATGTTTGTATTACGGTTTAATAATATGATTATATATATTTGCTTGCAAATATAATTTTAACTTTTTAATATTAGAATATGTATTATCTCCAATATACGATACCAGCTTTGAATTTAAGAATAAATTTAATTTTGTTGTTATGTTATTTAGTATTTTAGATTAAATATTTGTGTAATACATAAATTAATTAAAAAATAATAGATATTGAATATTAAATAATACATTAAATAGTTATAAGATACAAAATAAACCCCGCGCAATTGCGCGGACCAATAAAAAGACTCGTTACCACTCAAATCTGGGAACAACAAGAAGTCAAGAATAAAGTGAAATTAATCAAACATCTTAAACTAATTTCTCCACCTTTTAAGGCTAGCACCACCATTAGAAGCACCAATAGTCGAAAAAATGCTCTGGAGCAACAAATGTGAAGTAGAACATAATGTTTTTAGTTTTGGAATAGCAAATCCAACGATGGGAGTGGTTTACTACACAATTGAACTTGGATCATGTCCATCTTGTTTAGTTAAGCCTTTTTCAGACTGACCACCTCAGAGATTGCATCTATAATGGCAGTTGCAGATTTGTTAATGAATCCCATTTGTAATAACTCCTTTGTCATTCTTCAATGAAAGTTCAAAAAGCTAATACCTCCAACTTTTAATAGTCCAAAGAGCACAAACTAGCTATGGAGTTTGAATATTACATACATAATCTCTTTAGGATTTTTTTTCCTCTGTAAACAGTGTATTAATACCAAAGATCAATTTATAGATGTTTCATTCAATCTTTAGAAACCTTTTGCTGTTATAAGATACATGTAACAAGCTTAGAGCAAACGCCATTAATGTTCTTGCTTGAAGGACATTCTTAAAACTATGTAAATAGTTAAATAAATAATCAAGTTTGCATACGACTCTAGTTTTTAGAGATCTTAATTGATCGTAACTTTCTGTCTTCCTTTCTGTATAATTAAAATGATCTGATCAATGTATGAAAGTGGAAAGATTACCGAGAAGCGCCCCTCTCTCTCCCAAAGAGCTGCCCCTCCATAAACCCTAATTTCTGTACAACCGCCGCCCCTCTCTTCTCTGGCCGTCGGTGTTTGCCGGCGGTCCGGAGTACTTCCTCCTTCTTCATCTTTCGTTTTCGTTTTCCTTTTCTTGTTCAATATTCTGGTCGCGATTGTTCATAAGTTCGGGTCTTTGGTCGAGTTTCAGATCGACTTTCAAGTTTCAGATCTTGTTTTTGTTTCAGATCGTGGTTGGTTCTAGTTACAGTTCGTTTTTTCACAAGTTCAAAGATCAAGTTTTAGATCTTGGTTTCAGTTTCAGATCGTGGTTCTAGGGTTCGGTTTCAGACCTCGGTTACAGTTTGTTTGATTCGAGATATTGGTCTCCGTCATGGTCATTGTTGTTCACAACCAGTCGTGGTTCGAGATTCCAGTTCGTGTGCCGCTATGCTTTCAAGTTTTCGTGGCATGGTTCGAGCTCCCGCTGTATAGTTCGTGGTTCATTTATGTTCGGTTTCAAAAGGTTCAAGTTTTCCAGTTCATTTATGTTCAAACGTTTCCAGTTCGTGGCTGTTTGAGACTGCTACCGCCGGCCATTGCCGTTTCTGGCCGCTGGTCATAGTTCCCGTTCGAGGTGGTCGTTCGTTTGGTGAGTTACCCATCGTCACGTTTCTCAGTTCGGTTTTATAGTTCGAGATTCATGGTTCGTTCGTTGTTCGTGTGGTGCTGGTTATGTGGTGGTTCTTCGAGGTTGGTTCGTGGTTCCAACTGTTTCGGTTGGTCCATTTAATCTGCTCTAAAAAATCGTATTGCCACCACCTGGTTGGATGTGGTAACCTTTGTTTAGTTTGTTAGTTCGGGGAGTTCGTTTTCGGTGTTAAGATCGAGGTCGGATAGGTTCGAGTCAACCAGATGACTGTCCTTTATGCTTTACGAGTTTTAGATATATAGGTTGACCGGATTAGTCTGTTTGTGTTGGATATTATTAGTTTTATCGGGTTATATGTTCGTGTTTAAATTTTGATGTTTGAATTGTTGTATTGACTAACATCTAGCTAGTTTTTAATTTATATCTATAAAATATATTGTCTTTGAAAAAAAAAACTGATCAATATATAAATCAGTTCTTTAATCTTTATACTTGTAATGATCATCAATGAGTGAATATTAACTTTATCAAAAGAATTCAAGCAAGAAACATTATATGTTAGTTTTAAAAGTTTGAAAAGAAATTACAAGACAATGCTTGATCTATCATTAAAAAAGCCTAACCCAAAAGGACAATAAAACTAGAACCATGTCCAAGAGTTGAAGTGTCATTTCCGAAAATCGGCTTAAATACAATTCCACTTGATATCCATAATTCTTTTTTAAATGGTAAACGAAAGGCTAATTAACAATATGAAAGACGAGACAAAATAACTAATGATTCAGTATCACCATCATCCTAAACTTGCGACCTCAAGTATAAAGACACAAGAACTATAGCATAAAGTTGAGTTACACCAAAATGAATTAAAACTCAACCATAAGATAACAAACTGACACCCTCTTTGAAAAAAAAATAAAAATTCATACACATTATAAATAACTAAAAAATCACATATTTTCAAAGAGGAAGCTATCTTTTCCCCTTTTACAGATGTATTTATCGATGCATAATGCACTAAATAAAACTAAAACAGAACTAATTATTAATGCATTTATTTATTTTAATAAAGCAAAAGTAAAAGCAAAAGAAATAACAAACTACATAAATAAATGTTAGCATGCCATATATATATACATTCATAGACATGCCAACTCTCTACTTCACAGCCATTAAATCTTCATCTTCTAAGAACCCCACAATCCTGAACCCACCCTAGCCCTTAGTTTAGGCTAGTCGACCCCAACTAGCCTGTGGCTCGAACCTGGTTAGGCCGGTTAGAGTCGAGGCTCGAACCAGTGTTAATTTAAAATGAGACCCTTTTGTTTATTTGTTTTATATTTGATGATGCAATTAGCAAATGGTTCTCAAAAGCAACAGAAGCTTTATGACTTTAAAACAAAACTTCACCAGCATTCATCTCCCTCTCTTGTGGCTTCTTCTTCCGATCTTGTTAAGGTACACCCTTTAATGCGTAACGTACATATTATTACAGCAGATTTTGGTTCTTGAAAATAGTCATTTCTGATTTTTTTTTTTTTTTTTTTTTTTTTTGATTTCCGACAGAGTTCCGGTAGGGTGTTTTACCCGATCGGGTATGGGGCAGACCCAAGTGGTGCGCAGGATAGCACGGCGGCGATTATGGCTGCGGTGGCTGATGCAGCCTTAATCGTAAATGGGCAGCAATTGCTGCCGGGAGTCAACGATTTGGGTGGCGCCATTGTTGACCTTCAAGGTGGCAGCTTCAGGATCTCTAAACCCGTCGTTATTCCGCCGAATTCCGGCAATCTTGTGGTAATTTACTAATTTATCCCTTCATCTTCTTCAATTACTGTGTCAGCTTAACTTAATTTTGTGAATACGGACTTCACTCGTACAATCGGATATTTATGCATGTCACGTGCACAAAAGTTCTTTCGGTTTGAAGATGGGACACCTGTTGAAATTATTAGTATTATTATAATATAATTAAATTATTATTATCGTAATCTTATTAAAGCGCAAAGCCAGAATCTAGATAAAGCAAAAACAAATTTATATGTATTTAAAACAAATTTAATTCTTAGATTTTACACCATGTTTTTTTTTTAACTTTCACATTTTCTATTTAATTGTATAAATATTCTAAAGTCTTGCTTTACATCGTTTTGAATATTTTTGCCTTGTGGATTTTGTTTGGTTTTGTATTTTTAAATAATACTTGTTGTTAAAATCATATATTTTAGGAAAAGTATTATATATGTCTTTCTTAACTTAAAGAATATCTTATATACCCAAAATATAATTTTTTGATGTATAAAATACAATGATCATAATATATACTTTACATATATAAAATATTATACATGATGTCATAGCTACTATTTTTTTGGAACATTTTTTTCTATAATTTATATATTTAATTTTAAATTTTAAAATATATCATATTTATTCTTGAAAATCTTAAATGTGTTTTGGAACACCATCAATACACCATTTACATCTTTGGTCAACCACCACCATCAACAATGTCAACAACTACCCCAACATATAAACGCACACACAACCTTTAAATTCTTGTAAACAAAAATTTACAAAACATCAAACACACACAAATAGACATATACCCAAATATGGACATGCAAGAATATAAACAAAAATACATGCGCAAATCATTGAATCTAAACACACATGACACATGAGTAGAGCATACCACATTCAAAGTGAAAATGAATGTGATTCCTTTCACTTTTAGATAATTCAAAGCTTTTCTATTATTTTTATTTTCTTATATTATATTTGGTAAAACAATTGTAAAAGTTGAAAATGATGGTGTCATAAAGTAAGGGTACGGTGTGAATGCTAAGTGATGATTAATGTGAGTGAGAAAAAAAATTAAGATGACAGTATGAGTGACTAAGAGAGTCTCTCCTCCTTACGAAGAAAAGCTAAAGAACGTACTAAATACCATTGCTTCAGTTCATAATTATAACGAGGCTAAGTTATTCTCATTCCTAGTTCAGTAATTAATTAGATCAAGATCTAGCTACTAGAAATACACGCACACAAACACCCTCCCCGAAATAAATAATCGGAGAAGAGAGGAGGAATAAAGTTAAATACAAAACTATAATAAAAATAGTACGCAAATGGGAAGGAAAACCGTCGGTAGAGTGTCGTATGTTGAGGGTTGAACATAGAGGTCGAGAGTTTATAGGTTGAAAAACAAATAGAGATTAGCGGTTGAGAGATGTGTCGGTTGAAAAGCGACAGTAAGAGAATCCGATATGCGTAGGGGTAATTGTGTTCTATTTCCTTTTTAATTACTTTAACACGGTAGAACAAGTAAAATAGCTACTTTAACAAGTCATCAACTACGACTTATCTTAGTGGTATATGGGTTTTATAACATTCCAAGATCTTGGGTTCAAGCCTTGGGGCTTGGGTAAGGTGGTTTTCTTAAAAAAATGGTGGAGGTATTATTAGTCATACTGATGATTTCCAGAGATAACGGAAGAGGGTTTAATCCCTCATGGTGAGTGGCTTGAGGTTCGCATATTGCCCGTATAGATGTAACTCCTGACCCAGTCTACTAACATAACTTTGCTTAAAAAAAAAGATACTTTAACAAGTCACTCAAAGTTTAAGATTAGGACTTAGAAAAGAGGTTCAAGAATCAAACTGGAAACAAGATGTGAGGTTTGAACATTAAACTGCATTTTACTCTCATTTCAACCAGTTCCGATACGATAAAATTTAAAGAGAAAGCTATAGTGACATGCCGGTCATGTGACAAAGTATAGTGTATAGAGGAACGTGTAATATTGTGTAAAAACAAGTTGAATAAAAAATGTAATAAGAGCGTTATTAATTTGCACACATTTTGAAGGTGTTTGTTGCCAACATTAATTTTGACGTAAATGCATGCTTAGCTAGCTACTAGGCCAGTCTTCCATTTTATATACAACTCGATTTTTCCAAGAACTTCGTAATGTGGGGAACAATGTAGTTCGGGGAGTCCCATTCTAACAAACGTGGGGCACGCTTTTTTATGGTTTTAGGTAGTGTTTGATATAAGAAAGAATATAAAACAAGTTATTTCGTTGGAATGAAAATAAATTTTTGTTAATCATACAGAAATTGAATAAAGAGTAAATTACAAAGATGGTTCATGAGGTTTGTGCTTAATTTCACATTTAGTCCTTTAAAATCAAAAATTACACTGGTAGTCTTTATGGTTAACGTTTTATTTCACATTTAATCCTTTAGACTAACTGATGTTAAAGTTGACCGTTAGTCAAAGGGTAAATTGGTCATTTACCTTATTATCCTTGTTACCAATCACAATTTATCTATTAACATAATTTCCAAACAGCCTTTTCCCTAAGTCTTGTTACCAAACACTTACTTTCACCCTCCTTATATCACCCTTTTCTCTCATCTCCCATCTCTCATCTATCTTCTCTCTTCCTCTTCTCTCTAATCTTAAACAACAACAGCCTCCACCCTTAGACTTCCGGCCACCACCACCGCCACCTAGGGCCGCCGGCCACCACCACCGCTAAAGCACCTTCGCCGCTCTCTCTTCTCTTTTCCTCTCTCTCTCTCACCCATCGATCAGCCGACCACCACTACCGCCACACTCGCTGTCGCTATCACCATCGCCAACCACCTGATCTAGAACCGCCACCATCTAACCACCCCCTCACACACTCTCTCTCTTCGGTCTATGCCGACCACCATCAGCCCACCACTTACAGCACCGCCGCAGATATAGAGAAACCACCGCTTCAGCCGCCGATTGGAAGAAAACAGCAAACACTAAACTTTAAAGCTACACCACCGCCGCAGATCTAGAGAGTTCATCTTGTTCTTGATTAGGATTTCTATTGTGTTTTTGTTCATGATATATAGAGAGTTCATGATACGCAGAATGTATAAAGCCGATCAAAGTTTCTGGGTGAAGATGAAGATCAAGAAAACCATACTATTAAAAAGATATAACTATAATTATAAATTATTTTTTAAAGAAAATCATTTTTTAATATGTATGAAAATATTAATTAACTTTATTAATAATTAATTAATTATTAGTTAATTTTGATAAAAAGTTAATTAATAATTAATTTTTAGAGGGAAAGAAAAAGAGAATAGAAGATGTTTGGAAACAAAGATAAGTAGTAAAAAGACTTAAATGTCCTTTGACTAACGGTCAAAGATAACTGAAATTAGTTTAAAGTATTAAAAGTGAAACAAAACGTTAACCATAAGGATTACCAGTGTAATTTTTTATGTTAAAGGACTAAATGTGAAATTTAGCACAAACCACATTGATCATCTTTGTAATTAACTCTAGAATAAACTATTACATAAGGAATGTGATTTCTTCCAATTTTTATGGGAGATGTTTTTTCTCATTCTATTATAGAATGAATGTTATAAATCTAAATTTTTATTTATAGTTTTTTACTAACATTAACATATGTATAGAATTTACTAAAAAGAATATTACGTCAATTCAATCACCAATTTCCATTACCTTGTTCATTAAATTCATTCGTCATTACATTACGTCCATCCAAACACACCCTTATAGTTTATCAAAATTCTTTGAACGGGGTTATAAATTGAATTAAAAGCACCTAACAAGATGATACATAAATAACAAGAACATTTATGCAGTATACCTCTTTTCTTGACAAATTCATTTTGGCGGGGAGCCTTCTGTGATCAATCCTCCATGTCAAAATTATTGAGTTTTTCAAGAACCAACTTATCACATTTGAATGCCACCTTTTCCCCTTAATTAGAGAACACTCATCATCCCCCCACTCGTAGGGGGTGTTTGTTTTAATTTATCAAGGGTTTTTTTTCTGGGCTTATTTTTCATAACAAGGCTTATTTTCTTCTTGTAACTCAGAATAAGCTTAAAAGTTAGAAAATAAACCGGACAAAACTAGCTTATAAAAAATAAGCCCTAAAAAGTTAAAACAAACACCCCCTTAATAAAGCTAACACTAAAATTAAACTCATGTTTCTTAAAAAGCCCAAACCCATTGATCTCTAGCTAGGCAGTTAGGCATCCCTCAACTTCAGCTTAAAAAGCCTATTAAGACACAAATTTACATTTTTGAACTCTACTTCTCCTTAACACTCCAAATTTTCTAAAAATAACCAAAGTGCCTTATTCTCCGTATGGATCATGTAAGGACTGAATGACACATTTCCATGAAGAATTTTTTTCCGTCTTGAATTGCTACCACCATTTACAAAGTAAAGCGAGGTCCACTTATTCGATATATTTAGAGTGGACGACTAGACGGAGTTAGAGTGGACGACTAGACGGAGTGAACGTATTATGTATTACAGGCATCAATCATACTATGAAATTTACTCTGTGTTTAGCATGATGAAAGGGTGATTTTGACGTGATATTAGATTGAAACTGGTTTATGTTAGGGCCCTAATTTTGTGTTTAATAAAATTTTGTTTAGGCTCGCTTAAGCTTAGCTCGTGTATTATTTTAAAGTTTTCTTAAAAATGATATATATTAATATAAGTATTAAACATATAAATTATATTATATGTAAAGCTCGTTTTAGCTCGTGAGCTTAAACGAGCCAACTTTTCGAGGCGCAAGCTCGGGCTTATCTACTAAATGAGCTTAGGCTTAGACTAAACTCAAACTCGTTAAAACTAGATTTATTTCAAGCTTTTAACTATCTAAACTCACCCGGCTCGTAAGTAACTTAACTCGTTTATGTTAATATTTTTTGATTGTGTATTTCATATTTTCTTGGCATAGATCCTATTTACTATTTAGAGAGAAATGTTCAATATAGTCCATACTTAATGTATAGTCCTGATTGACTAATTTGAGCCTTTGGATCAGCCTCATCAATAGATTGAATTTTAAAAATTTGAATGGAGTGACATTTTCGTAATTCACATGTGATAATGTTACAATCACATGTGATTGTATACTGAATCACATATGATCAAATATTACAATTTTAAGATTATGTTTTTTTTATGAACTATATTGAACACAACTCCCTATTTAGAATACAACAAATGTATACTTGTTAGAAAAGATATATATGACATCTAACACACTTTACTCCATAGATTCAAGGCGGTACATTGCGGGCATCAAACACATTTCCATCAGACGACTATCTTATCGAGTTACAGTCACCAGGTTCCTTTAAACCATCTAAAACCACAACCACCCAACCCCATGACACCTTCTCCGACATCAAAGACCGAAACGAGCCTATATACTACGAAGACATTACCTTTCGAGACATCCTTTTCGACTCAAACAACATCGGTGGCGGCCTTCTGGTGGTTGACTCTGCCCGGACCCGAGTCAACAATTGCTTCTTCCTACATTTTGTCACCGAGGGAATACTAGTCGAGAGAGGCCACGAAACCTTCATATCAAGCTGTTTCCTCGGGGAGATCCCGACAATTGGCGGCAACGAACACGAGCGGGAGTTTTTAGGAACCGCCATCGATCTTGCTAGCAACGATAACGGGGTTAATGATGTTGTTATTTTCTCGGCTGCCATCGGGATCGTGTTAAGGGGTCAGGCTAACATGATCACCGGGGTACATTGTTACAACAAAGCAACTTTTTTTGGCGGGATTGGGATTTTAATAAAAACGGGTCAGATTCGGGTTGATAATTGTTATATGGATTATAACTCGATTGTTGTATATGACCCGTTACAAGTTCATATTACTAACGGGTTTTTTCTTGGTGGTGGTAATATTGTTTTGAAATCGGTTAACGGTCGGATATCGGGTCTTAATATTGTTAACAATATGTTTTCCGGCGATTCGAGAAGTGTGGTGGAGATAGACGGGGAATTTACGAGTATTGATCAAGTTTTGATTGATAAGAATAATGTGAACGGTGGGATGAGAATGAAGTCTACGGTTGCGAAGCTGGCGGTGACCGGAAACGGGACGCGGTGGACAGCGGATTTCTCGCCGGTGTTGGTATTTCCGAACAGAATAAGTCATGTTCAATACTCGATCTTTAAAGATGGAGGGACAGTGGGAGGACATGTGGTAACAAATGTAAGCGGGAATGTTGTTGTGGTAGAGACTGAAAAACAAATGAATGGGATTGTGTGGGTTTTAGTTGATCAAAATCCATGAAATTCAGAGATTTTATTCTTTTTTTTTTCATTTTGTGTTAACATTCTTTAACCTTTTTTTTTCCTCATATTGTGTTAACATTCTTCAAACTTTTTTTTTCTCAAGGAAAGTAGTAAAATATTTGAAATTTGGTGTGTAACTGAATTTTTTTTTGTTTTTAATCTTTAATATTTTACCTTCTAATATAAATAAAAGACTAATCTTCTTCAATTTAATTAGAATATAAGTAAAAGACTAATCTATATCAATTTAACTATAAGATCTTGATCCATTATTTAATCAAAATTAAATTCTATTCATTTATTTTATCAAAATTGATAGTCTAATTTTAACTTTAATAATCAAAAATGAAAACTAATATATATTATGTTTAAGATTTCATACATAAATGTTTAAAATATCTTTTGACGAAGGATGTATATTGGGATTAGTTTTATGGTTATATTTTTATTTTATTGGTTCGATTAGTTTTAATCTATAACAGATGTTGGTTCGGAGAAGTTCTTCCAAATAAAATAAAAATATCAAATATTTTAAAATTAAAAAAATAATAATAATATGAGCGGCTAACATTCGTTAAGATAGGTAATAGTTAGTTGAGTTAATTATCAAATTGGTACTTTAACATAGTTATTTATTCCATTTTATTCCTTTAATTTTGAGAGTGATCAAAATGGTTTTTTAACTACCATTTTTTCACCAAAATAGTCAATTCGTTTGTTGATTGTTAGTCAACTCTAAGTGAGGTAAATGACATTTTTACCCTTACACTATTAATTAAAATCAGATTTAATAATATTTAATATATATTTATTACATTAAATTATTAATATTAATTTATTACATATTACTTTATCTCTCTCTCATCTCTGTCAGGTCTTTTCTTATCTCTCTCATCTCTCTATCTTTGTTTACAAGTTTCAACAACAATCACCACCATCACCACCGGACACCACCACCGCCACTAAAGATCCGGTCAAAGATGTCGCCGCCTCACCTCTCTCTGGTCAAAGACGCCGCCGCCTCACCTCTCTCTGGTCAAAGACGCCGCCGCCTCACCTCTCTCTTTCTCACGGTGAAAGCACCACCACCACCACTGTTGCCGCCGCCCTACGCAGTGAAAGCACCACCGCACTACATCCTCATCTCTCTCTCTGCCACGGTGAAAGCACCGCCGCTGCCACCGCCGCATCATCTTCAACAGATCTAGGGTTTACACATATCAAATGTGTAGCGGTATTCTCTGATCTAGAGCAACATATTCAACAGATCTAGGGTTTTCTCATCTTCAACAGATCTAGAGCAACATATTCAACAGATCTTGGATTTTCTCAGAAGAAATTAGGGTTAGAGAGAGAGCTTCGTGTAGTTTTGCAGACAGAGAGATGGGGGAATGGTGGTCCGAGGGGGTGGTTGTTGGTAACAGCGGCGAAGAGCGAAGGGTTGGTTACAGCGGCGAGGAGCGAAGGGTTGGTTACAGCGGCGAGGAGCAAGGGGCGGTGTGGTGGCGGTTGTGTGATGCGAGGGGCGGTGGCGGTTGTGTGATGCGAGGGACGGCGGCGAGGTGATGCGACGTTGGTTGTTGGTTACGACGGCGGTGGCGGTGGCGGTTGGCATCAGAAGGTCGATGGCCGGTGTGGTAGCGGCGACGGCGGTTGGTGACGGCGACGGCGGTGCTCAAGGGCGGTGATGGTGGTGGTGACTGGTAACATAGCCGAGAAAGTGAGAGGGTAGAGAGAGAATGAGAGAGGGAAGAGAGAATGAGGGTGTTATTGGGTTCGTGTCGTTAGGGTTCGGGTCAGTTTCGTGTCGACCCAATTTCGACCTTTTTATTTTCGTGTCGGGTTCGAGTCGTGTCACTTTTTTTCGTGTCGGGTTCGGGTCGTGTTTCGTGTCAACCCATTTTGGTCTAAAGTTTTTTTTACTTTCGATTATGGTTTTCGAATACGGGTTTCGGGTACGGTTTTTAATTACGGTTTTCGATTATGGGTTTCAAATAAGGTTTTCGATTACGGTTTTCAAATTCGGTTTTCGTCATAAAATTTTCGAATTCCTTGTCTATTTCCAATTTTCTTTACTAACTAGTGATTAAAATATCGAATATCAATACAATTAATAGCTTTAATAAAAAAGTGGTAACTAGTGAACAAACCATGAATTAAAATAACCTAAAGGAAATTATCCAATTTCAAAAAGCAAGTCGTTTTTCTTCTTTACCGTTGTATTCTTAGAAGGAATATCGGGTTGGGTGGGTTCCAAAAAGTCTTACCAAGTTGACAAACGTCAAAGTACCAAAAGTCCAAAACAATATAGTTAAAATAACAAATAGCAAAATGAAGTAATATTGTTTAGATTTAAATCTTTTATTGCTTATTTAAGTTTTTAGCTTTTCAAGGTTTTGTACTTTTGTTTATTGAATTTTATTGTCTAAGATGTCATTCACTCATTTGAATTCACAATCTACTTTTTGAAATTTTAATTTTAAGTATTAAAGAAAATTTTATACTTTTTAGTTTTATCCTTATATGGGTCACTTCGGGTTGTCGGGTTGACCCTAACCCAACCCATTTATTTTCGTGTCAACTTCGTGTCGACCTAGTTTTGACCCATTTCGGGTTCGTGTCGGGTTCGTGTCACTTTTTTCGTGTCAGGTTCGGGTCGTGTTTCGTGTCGGGTCAGGAATTGCCAGCCTTAATGTGGGAAGAGGGAGATTAAATATTTATTTTATAAAATTTTATATATTTAAAAATAATTAAATATTGTTTTCTTTAATTAAAAATAGCAAAAAAAATGGTAAAATGACTGAAGTGCCCCTGTCTTGACGGAATTGACTAACAGTCAACTAACGGATGAACCATTTTGGTAATAAAGTGGTAATTAAAGAACCATTTTGATCACTTCCAAAGTTAAAGGAATAAAATAGAAGAAATAACTATGTTAAAAGATGAATTTGATAATTAACTCTAGTTAGTTAAATAATGGGTTAATAATGAAATAATCCTCAAAGTTTTCATCTTATTATGGTTTAACCCTCAATCTTTTTTTTAACATAGATTAACCATAAAGTTTCACTTTAAATACGGAATAACCCTCAAAGTTTTATTTGTTTTACGGTTTAACCCTCAAAGTTTTTTTTAACACATAATAACCATAATGTTTCATTTAAATTATGTTTTAATCCTCAAAGTTTCACTTGTATTTCGGTTTAACCCTCAAAGTTTATTTTTAAATGGTTTAACCATAAAGTTTAGTTTGGTTTTTGTTTAAATCCTTCAAGTTTTACTTTATTTGCGATTTCACCCACTTTTCTTAACACGTAAAATTTATATTTTTTGTTTATTTTTTATTTTTATAAATCTTGTTTTCCTCTAGATTCGAACATAATTAGTCATCTGAAATACTTTTTTATTTTTAGATTCGAACATAAAAAATATTTTTATTTTTATAATTATGGTTTAACATAATTAGTCATCTGAGATACACAAATGAAATACAAGTAAAACTTTAAGGTTATTTCACATGACTAATTATGTTCGAATCTAGAGGAAAACAAGATTTATAAAAATAAAAAATAAACAAAAAATATAAATTTTACGTGTTAAGAAAAGTGGGTGAAATCGCAAATAAAGTAAAACTTGAAGGATTTAAACAAAAACCAAACTAAACTTTATGGTTAAACCATTTAAAAATAAACTTTGAGGGTTAAACCGAAATACAAGTGAAACTTTGAGGATTAAAACATAATTTAAATGAAACATTATGGTTATTATGTGTTAAAAAAAACTTTGAGGGTTAAACCGTAAAACAAATAAAACTTTGAGGGTTATTCCGTATTTAAAGTGAAACTTTATGGTTAATCTATGTTAAAAAAAAGATTGAGTGTTAAACCATAATAAGATGAAAACTTTGAGGAGCCCTTAAATAATTGCAACAAATAAAATTTAGATCGGACGGGAATTACGCGGGTAAGGACTCCTAATTTATTATTAAAATAATATAATTATTATTATATTATATTTTCAATAAAATAAATAATAAATAATGGAGGTGCATAGATTCGCCTGATTTAGAATGAACAGATCCATGGACATGTTTCCTTTGTTTACATAAATTCAACCGCGGAGAAGTTGTTGCAGGCTATTGATTTGATTTTCGTTTCAACAAATCTCGATTCCCCAAATCCCTGAGACGGGGAAGCCGATCCACTCACTAACCCTAACGGAAGATTAAGTTATCATGGAGGATGAACAGAAGAAGGAGCATAAACAGACTATCTGGATGCTCGATCCCCCCACAGACAGGCCGGTTCGTGTTTATGCCGACGGCATATACGATCTCTTTCATTTCGGTCATGCTCGTTCCCTCGAACAAGCTAAGAAATCGTAATGTTTTCAACTCACCCCTTCTTTTTGATTCTTGATCGATTTGTTCCGTTTCCTGTCATTATTGCATGTTTTATTTCTTTGACGGAATCGAATTGTGCTGTATTATTGTTTAATTTTCTAGGATCCGTTGTTAGCTTCTTCCTCCCTGTATTTGAAGGATTTCTTTTGAAAATTTGAACATTTTCTTCTATAAATCCCCTTACGATATGAAGAAAAATACGAATTTTATTATTGGTTGGAATTTGGAACTATAGGTATGGATACTTAGCAGGTTAAAGCTGTTCAATTTTTATAATGAATCAGAAGGCTTGTATCTATCCATGAGAATACGAGATAGATAATCAGGCCTGAAACTGGTCCGAACTTGAGGGTGCATATATCTTTATTTATCGATTGGGCGATTGGAAGAATAAATAACTTTATTATTTTAGATACGGTTCAAGTCTACTGCACTGTTTGATGTCGCGCTGAGCTAAATATTGGAAATTTTCCATGTGCAGGAGTATTGCAGTAATACCTTTATATGAGTTTAAGTTTGATAATGGATTGTGCAGGAAGCTTAGGATAGGCATAAGGGTATTAAAGATTAGTCATCTTGATGTACATCAACTAGGAGTAAGACTAATTGATCCTGTTGCCTGCAATCTTTTATATACAGTTTGAATTAGCCAAAATACTTATGCTAGCGCCCTATTATAATGTGTAAGGTATAACTTAGATTAAAAAGTGAATTCTCAATAAGATATGGTACGCCTTTCTCTTCCTAAAAGCTAATCAATCAGTTCAGAAATGACTCATCCAGTTAACAATCAATGATCTGTTATTTTAAGTTATATCTATTATCCAGTGTCGTCGTGCATTCACCGGGAAGAAACTATCTCTTTTATATACTCTGATTTTTATTATTTGTGGATGAATTGTTTTTAATATTTTTAGTGAACATATTCCCCGGTTTTAACTAGTTACGCTATACAGAAATCATGATCAAATAATATGAGCAAGTGAAGAGTACATATTTTCTAACTTACCTCTTCTCTATTGTGCAAATAGGTTTCCAAATACATATCTGTTGGTTGGATGTTGTAATGATGAGGTCACCCATAGCCTAAAGGGAAAAACAGTCATGACTGACACAGAGCGCTATGAATCCCTCCGCCATTGCAAGTATGTTTGATGTACTGAAACTCCTGCTTGTTTGTTATATGGTGATCTGTAACTTTAAGGGATTTCACAATAGTTATTTTCCGTATAGGGAGCCATGGTTTTTTGCTTGCAGTCATTAACTTAAATTAAACCAATTTTGGTCCATACCAAGAATGATACTTCTTGCACAAGGCCATATGGACTTATGGAGTGCTGAGGGTTTTATTTTTTAAAGTGTTAAGTATTTTTGTATGTTCTGAAGGAATATAAATACAGTAGGATGCGTTTTCATAAAAAGTAATATTATGATGTTACAGATAGTCTAGTGACCACAATTGTTGCTGTTATTTAAATGGGTATGTTACTCGTGCATGTTCACTTGTGATTCCAAGTACTTTTGGTGTTAATTTTCAACTGCTTTAGTTATTGATTAACTCGGTTTGAAAGTTCCTTATCTCTACTTTTATGCAGGTGGGTTGATGAAGTTATTCCAGATGCCCCTTGGGTTCTTAACCAGGAATTTATAGATAAGCATCGGATTGACTATGTGGCTCATGACTCTCTACCGTAAGGTCAACCTACCCAAAACTATATTAATTGGTTCCTCAGAACCCCCAGGGCATCTCTTCTCTTGAAGGATAGTGATTTTTTTATACAAAAGAGACTCCAAATCTTTATAAATCATTTATGAACTGACAGCTGTCTGTGGATATTATTTTTTTACAAACTGTGGTTATGTATCTGGTTTTGATAGATCACAATCATTTCCTAACTAATTTGTATGATCCAGTATTCCATTCTTCATATGTGATTCTCATACTACCTACTGCTGGGGATCAATATATTCAAGTTGATTTTAAATGTCATTATCTTATATGAATAGTAGAAATACTTAGTGTCATGTAAAAGCCTTCTTGGACTCTAGATGCTACCTAAGAACATTTCAGAAATAAAAACCTCAATTGAGGTCCCATTGCATGCTTTACATTGTAGAGGGATGTGATGTGAGAACTATTGAGGCTACTTAGTGTCGGTAAAATCAAGAATGTGGTAGATGTTTGTACTTTGTTTCATTTTTAGTTTCCACTAAATGTGATGTGTTAATTGCTTTTTCTTAAACTTTCAGTTACGCTGATGCAAGTGGGGCAGCAAATGATGTCTATGAATTTGTAAGTTATGGCATTATTTAATATAGAATTTGCCTTGAAGCTCTGCAACTTCTCCTGAAAATACAAATTTCACTTGTACTTTACATAAACAGTGCAAAGAAAAATCAACTTCCATAGCCAAGTGAATACCCTTGATGAAATGATATTACCCCTTAATGCAACTTAAACACCAATAACTGGCGATGAGTAACGACTGTAGATAGGTGGGACTGGTGGTAAGTAACATATGCTACTGAATAAATAAGCATATAAAAAATAAAAAATAAAAAATATTTTTCGGATATCGGATATCCGAATATCCGAAACTTCCAAAAAGCACTATCCGAATCCGAAAATTCGGATATCCGAAATTTCGGGTATCCGAAATTTCGGATAATTTTGGATCGGATTTTCGGATAATCGATTCGGATGTTCGGATTCGGATTATTTTGAACACCCCTAGCTACTGTTGCCTATAGGTAGGCTAGTTGAACTAGTTGAACTAAATTACTGTGCTCGATTTGTAGGCTAGTTGAACTGATTAATTTATTAAAACAGTTTGGGTAAACGAACGATCCAGAAAATAATTCGACTCTACAGTCTAGTTCAATTTCACAAACTGTCTGTTGGTTAATCACAATTTTTATAGCCTATAAGCAGTTCGAAAAAGCGAAAAATAGATATCTATCGGTTGCTTTATTTTGGTTGGTTGGGTCTTTTGTTCTCCTTGTAAGATACATAATAAGCTGTGCAATCTTTTTCATGAGTAGGGAGGAGCATTTATGGTATATATTATATTCTTTGAGTTAATATTTGCTTGCTTAGGTCAAAGCTATTGGAAGGTTTAAGGAGACGAAAAGGACGGAAGGTATCTCAACATCTGATATAATCATGAGAATTGTCAAAGATTACAACAATTATGTGATGCGCAATTTGGATCGAGGCTACTCCAGAAAGGACCTTGGCGTCAGCTATGTGAAGGTGTGCTGTTATTTTGGATGGTTTAGGTCATATTCTTGTTGTGTACTTGTGTATCTTGTACCCTATATTTTACTCTTACGGAAGTTTTAGATTGATATTTGAGTTACCTATGTTTTGATATACCAGGAAAAGAGGTTGAGAGTGAACATGAGTTTAAGGAAGCTACATGAAAAGGTGAAGAAGCAACAAGAAAAGGTGGAAGAGAAGGTATGTTCTCTTGTTTCTTTGGTTACTTGAAAGTTTTCATTTGCATGTTTTGCTGCCTACTAGCCAAAAGTTTTAGCTGACTTTGTAATTGATTAAATGCTTGAGGACTTGAGGGTGATAATCGAATCAAATTTGTGTTTTGTTTGACTTGCGGGTTGCAGAAGCTTCTGATAAGTACAGTTAGGTGTAAGATACTTGGTATCACAAGGTAGAGCATGTAAAACGTATACGAACACCATAATGCATATACAATTGTTCCATGATCTTTGTGCATTTGTTTGGGTGAAATGAATGTTTAATCTATGGGTTCCATAGAGTATCTATCCTTGCATCTAGATATGATTTAGAAGATAAATTAAGTGTCGGTTAAGCAGACGTAGAGAAGTATAATTTTAAATGGTAGTGATAAAAGGCTGAGAAGGATATTCTGAAGGAATTGATGGAATGATGCTTTGTGCTTCTTGTTTTATCTTGTTTAATTATTTTTCATGCGTGTATCATGAGAATTAAGACGTATGACAACTGATTCAAATGTGTAAATATGCAAGCTCAAATTTGATCAACCAAATCGATATTCAATTTTCTATTCCATACTTACAATGTCCAATATCCATTTTGAAGATTAAATTTATATATTATCCGTATTAATTTTAGCAACTGGAAGCTGGGAGTACCAAAAAGTAAGGTTATGTGAAAACTTGATAGTTGACAGTATTTTAAACTAACAATAATTCTACAAGAACACAAAATCCATATTTGAGAAGGTAATTTGTAGGTAATAATGTAATTATGAGATGTTGGTCCATGTCCAAACGGTTTATGTTCCTGTTTGTTTATGACTTAATGGGTTGAATGGCATGCACAGCTTATTAGCTCAGCCATGTCTTAGTGATTGTTGGGACTTAAATGTTAAGCACATGACTCACTAGTTAAGCATTAGGATGTGTCATCCACATTTAGCCCCATTTTAATATATAACTAAAAGAAAAAGGCAAGCCTCCTACTATAACTCACCTCCTGCCCATGAAATGAAAATCATCTAGAGGGAAGGAATATTCCACTTCATCCATTCCATTTGAAAAACCAACAGCTTTTTAATTTTTATCATTGAAATGGACTATTTCTTTCCTTCTCCCACTACAACATACAAAATGCTACCTTTATTTTTGTTTAAAGTATCATAGTATCATATATACATTGTGTGTGTTGAGTTTGCCATTCAGAACAAGTAGACATCATACACAAATCTTAAAAGTGAATTAATTATCCAAAGAAGTCATTCATGCCATTCAGCCCATTAAATTCATAAAAAAAGAAACAAACAGGGAACTAAGATTCTAAACATTAAAATACAATAGGCAAGCTATATCCAGCTTTATCTAACCATTGAGTACTTATGTTTATTCCAGTTGCTCCATCATGACTGGCAATGTTCTCCTGCCTAATTGGGCATTCCAAACTTCATTAGTTCGATTGCAGTTTCTCTGACTGTCCTTGCTGTGTTTCTTTATTTTTCTTTTGGTAGTGAGTAGTGACTGACTCATTGCATTTTCTCAAATTGGCTAATTCTGAGTTTCTATTTCACGGGGTTAATATTTTCTTTACCAACTGTACTTCCTCCTGCACCAACTCCTCTTCATGCTAAATCAGCATCCCATCTCACAGTATATTGACAAGAAACTTTTGAGCTCCCTTGGGATCTACCCATTCCAGAATGTTTGGATTGTTGATAAATTGCGTCAGGTTGGCCAAATGATAGGAAAACAAGGGTATGATGTTTTTGATGAAATGGATCATCTTATTACACCTGTATCATATAAAGAAGTTTACAAGTATGATTGCCAGAGAACGAGGCTTGCAAAATTACTCTCTCTCTCTCTCTCTCTCTCTCTCTCTCTCTCTCATTTTAATCTTTTATTTGCTTACTGCTATAGATAGTATGCGTGCCTGGATTGGTTTTTGTATGTCTATGGAATTGTTTATTGTTGTGGTTGTCTGGTTGATGATAACTTTGTTTCTATTGTTTGTACTGCAGATCAACATAGTGGCAAAAACTGCTGGTATGAATCATAACCTCTGGGTTGAGAATGCTGATCGTTTGGTTGCTGGTTTCCTTGAAATGTTCGAAGAAGGCTGCCATAAAATGGTGAGATTTCGTGCACACACATGCATGTGTGCTAAATCCGTTGGTGATCATTTTGACTCATTTACTTAGATTGTGTTTGTTAGTTTTGTTTTATCTCCACTGGGTCAAATCGGTGAAATAAAAAAACATTAGGGAGCAAGTCAAATGAGTTGAAAGCTACTACTTAAGATCTCTCAACTTATATAAATAAAATTAATTATTGTAATTATTATTGAGATGATTGAAATTTTTGTAATCATATTTGGCACATTCTTTTACCGAAATCCATAAATTTTAGACAAAAGGCTAAGCTGTGTAAGTTCCTAATTCTATATATAATTCACCAGTCTCTCTTTCCTCTTCTGGTAGGGAACGGCAATTAGGGATCGGATTCAAGAACAATTGCTGAAGGGAAACACAGGGGAACTCAGGTATGAGAAGGATGATGACGACGACGACGACGATGATGAGAACGAGTACTATTATGACTATAGCACTGTGGAAGAAGAAGATTACTCAGATGGTGAAGAAGTTGAACCAGCAGCACAATGAAGTTTGTTGTTTAGTTGCTCAAGATATAGCCTTGATATAATATATGTAAAGGGTCTGTTTCTTTCAGTAGGTACCGACTTTAGGTTTGATAAAGTTGAAAACTTGTTTATGTAATAAATATGATATGAAGTGCGCGCATGAGACAGTTTTTGAATGTATCAAGTGTTTAGACCTTAAAACACTGTTGCCTTATAACTTATTTAGAAAGTATATGAAAACAAAAGTTATATACCATCTTTGTTGCTTGATGCTGTGTTATCGACTTCTTACCAAAAATTTCTAAGTCGCGAAACAATGTTTGCAAAACGCAAGAAAAATACTATAGTTGCGTGTAGTTTTTAATGTTTGACTACAATAAGAAAGCTTCAATCTCTTCCAAAACTTTTTCCTTACATATGCCACTTTATAACATCTAACATTAATACATTATCTACTGCAACCGGAGTTCATGGGAAGACAAACTATAATTTGTCGTGACGATTAATCTTCTGCCACCTTTTGACCTGAAAAAGGCGATACATGAGGCGGTCCGGAGGTTCTGGGTTCAGCACTCTTTTTGTCCCTAGTGGGTTTTGCAAGTTCCACAAATATTACTCTGCCATCAAGAGACTGCAAGACAGTAAATGCGAGTTTCTGAAAATAATAACCCAAACTCCCAAAGGGGAAACTTGAACTCTCAAAGGGGAACAAAAGGTGATAAAAGAAACCTTCTCATCCATGGTTTCAAGGGCACTCATGGCATCATCTTGATTCGTGTATTGAACGAATGCATACCCTTTTGATTTCTTGGAGGTTTTGTCCTTAACAAGCTTAACTACACACAACTCAGCACCATGCATAAGGAAGGCAAGAAAAGCATTAAAAAGTTCGAATGAAAATACTTATTGTTGGTAATCTTGTTAAAATAGAAAATGCATACCTTCCGCTATCTGGCCAAAATTTGAAAATTGTTCCTTTAATGAGCTTTCACTGGTTGCGTATGATAAATCTACAATCCAAAATGAAAATTCATAATATATAGGGGAGGATTCAAACGATAACTGTTTTTTATACGAGAACTGTTAGCCTATAAAATTCTGCAATTCACACTTCACACACCTTGAAAGATATCACCATGTCCAACAAAAATTGCAGCAAATCCTTTTTGAGAGCTTATATCAAATATTAACATGATAATTGATAAGTTAACAATGAAATCAAAAACTTTTAATTTACTATGAACTTGTAAATCCATACATCAAAAAACCTCAAACAAGAGTGAAATCACTCTGTCAATGTCTTTCTTGACTCTTAAACCACATGTACACCATTTTTATAGCTTTCTTTTCTTATCTGTTTAACAAGAAGTCAATTATAGCTCTACACTTCCATCACAGAGTAATTCTCCTCAAATTCATCTCCTTCTGCTAATGATTCTATGAAATTCAAACATGGTAGCTCATTTTAATCTATAAGGTGAATTCAAGCTACAACATTTTAGATGTATGGTGGCAGAGAACAATTAATTCACACTTCAAACCCACTATAAACCCCCTTAATCATATATGAATCATTATTATCCCCCCTTAAACTGGCAGAATATCGAGTTAACAATTAATCTTTAATAGATATAACAGAAAGATGCATATAATTTGAAGAAAGTGAAAGCAAAAGGACTTACTTCTGACCATGATTTTGCTAGCTAGAGGATATTCGATAGAAGAAGCACGTAGGTTGAAGGAACTTGAATTCAGCGAGCGAGTGCGAATTGATGTTGTTCCGATTGTGGTTCTAAACCATCCACTTGTTGACATCGCCACAACGATTTCAAGAATACCCACCTCTGTTGTTGTTGTTGTTGTTGTATGCTTACGAGGAAATCGAGCAAGGGGTTTACGAGATTAGGGGCTTACAGATGAAATCTGGTAAAGCCGCAAAGTCGAAAGTCGAAACAGGTGTGTGTGTGTGTGTGTTTTTGTTTTTTGTTGTTTTTTTTTTTGGGTTCGCATAAAAACACCAGTTTTAAAAAATAACATACTCTTAATTTTTGTTTGTTTTTATTTATCTCGTACTCATTTGATTAACATACATGTTAAAATTAAAAGATGATATAAGGAAAGATAATTAGTGCATTACACACATATCAATATTGAATAGGTAAAAAGATAAAGTTTGAACAAAAGTAAGAGAATATGTCAATTCTTTTAGTTATGTATACTTCTTTTTAACACATGACACACGTTTTTCTCGCAACCTTACTTCCTCGATCAACATTTTGATGTTGTTGGTGCCGCAGTTATTTGTCAATAGTTAGAGTGTATGGAGTAGGAAGGGTGGGGGTGTGAGGTGGAAACTAGAAAGGGGGTAGGCTGGTTTTCATACCACTACCATGGTGGGTTTGATTTGGGGTGATGACCACACCAAGAGAGATATGTGGTGAAGGTTAAAATATGGGTCATATGCTAAATCTATCTGTACTTCTTTAGTATCGTGAGGTAAGAAGTGATCATTACGAGCCTGAGTTGTGAGTTGAGTGGTGGGAGAAAAAAACTGACGTGGCGATGTGATAGAAGAGAGGGTTGTAGATAATCTTATTGAATCTTTCTTGCGGACCTTCGACGTTGATCACCAGTTCCGTCATGATAGTTTTCTAATCAATTAAGTATTTATTTTGTTTGTCATTTGCTCGTTGATCAAGTGGAGTTATAAATGAGCATATGATTGTTCGTTGTAGTTTGTTTATACTATCATATTTTTATTCGCAAAATCTCTCAATTAAGAGTTTTTTTTCTTTTTTTTGGTTGATTGCAAGTGAAGTTATCAAATTTCTAAAATTTTGATATTTTCTTTATGTTGTTTTCTAATTCAAACACATTCAGATGATATTTTTAGGGACACAAACAGATAGCTTTTTGACTTTATAACCATCAGCAATGATTTAGTTATATGGGTCAATTTGATTTCTATAAATTGCACATTTAATAGGTTAGCTTTTTACTCCAGGTGTGAGGTGTGTCACACAAACATTTGGGCCTAACTCAATTATGTGGTGTATTGTGAAGATTTTTTTTTCTTTCATCTTGATTTGGCTTTATTTCCATGCCATTATTTTTGTTTCCAATTGCTATAAAGACCATCACTATGTAACTTGGAGTTTTTAGTAGTTATCCGTTATATCATCATTCACATCATCTCTCCTAACCAGCCTCTTTCTAACTCACAAATCCCCATATCCAACCTACATCAACCCTTTATATTTTATATTTTTTGCTTTAATTTACATAAATTAAGTATTTCAAAGACAATAAAATATAAAATAATTAATCATATTTCATGAACTTCATTACATAATTTCAAAAAAAGTAAAAAAAAATACATAATTTATAAATAAAAAATACAATCTACCACCCATATTGTCGTCGAAGATCCGTTTTTTGTTTCAAAACGAATTCCAATGGCTCACCCGAGAGATAATTGTGTTGATATAAGTAAAACTTGCGATCTTTTCGAATTTCTCGCTTTTTCAAGGCCTCCGCTTTTATCTTTGTGACTTCGGCTTTTTTCCTCGTGATTTTTATTTTTTCTTGTTCGACGATAAGCAATGTTTCATTCTTTAAATTATACCTTTCGACGTATTCTATGAGTGCTTTAATTACCTTATGAAAAAAAATTGTATTAATAAACAGCTTACAAATTCAATTATCATAGTTTCTTTCTGACTTTCTTGTTGGATACTTTAAAATTTTGTATAGATTTATGAGTGATTTTGTTATGTTGGAATAATTAATAATTTTAAGAGTAAATTACAAAAATCGTCCATGTGGTTTACCAAAAATCACACTTTTCGTCCTTTATAATAAAAAATTATATAAATGATCCCTGTGGTTAGCATTTTGTAACACATTTGGTCCTTTGACCGTTAAAGTTGACAGAGTTAATGTTAAACTTTTCATAATGACTATTTTACCCTTTTCTCTCATATCACATTAAGTCCTTATGCTTTATGTTTGTTGCATTAATGGTCCTTTATAGAATATTTTTTAGTTTTATCACTTTTAATTAATTAACTTTTAGTTTTAATATTTTTTATGTCTTTTTAGTATTATTATATAATTAAATTAGTAAATTGATAAAAATATATATATTGTTTTTTTTATCCAAATTTATATTAATTATTTAAAGTTATTTTATTTTAAATGTATATTTTAAGTCATGTTAGTATTTTAAAGTCTTGATTATTTTCTTTCTTTTTAAATTACTTCTTTATTCCTTTTGCCTAAAGCTCATTTATATTACTTTTTAATTTCTCCATGTCTCTAAATTATTCAATTAATTTCAATCAAGTTACATTTTCTATTTCTTTTTCATCACCCTTTTTACTTTTTGCATTTTATTAAAAAAATACTATGTACAATTTTTTTCAAATTTCTACGGTTTATAGTTTATTATACTTAGAAACATATTGTCATTTTTCTATTACTCTTTTCTTTCTTAGTTCTAAGTTAAAATAATAATGTTTGTGTTATTTTCAAGTAGCATAAAATAAATATTTTATTTTTGAGTCCATAAAATGTAATCAAAATACTATTCATGTTGTTTTGAAACAAATTTTATACTTAACCTTTTAAACTCGACGACAATGAACAAATTTGTTCCTCTTTTTTTTCTTTTTTCTAGTTTACCAAATAATTTTATAAATATTAATAAATATAATCTTTATATTAAAAAAACAGATTAGTTCTTCGATGGTTTCTAAATATATTTTTATATATGTTAGTTTTTAGTTTAGTTGTATATTCTTAGATAATCAGTGATAGGGTTATAGGATCTTGTAAATGCAATTGTTAAAACTTATAAGTAGTTTATTTGATAAAATATTCATACAAATATATTGAACGCTTAATAACAAAGAGTACACATGGTTCATGCAAAAACTTACATCCATAATTAAACTCAAAAATTAAAATGTAAAAAAAATAGTTCATAAATATTCAAAATAACACGGCCGACCCGACCCTATTAATCCAAAACAAGATTAAACTGAACCTAACTAACATGAACCTTAATAAGGCCGGGTTTTGATTGATATTTATTTTTTTAGAAAACCTAAATGGCTGAGCCAACTAATCCGAAACTATATTGAAAATCCAATCCATACCCAACATGACTAATTGGTTTATGTTTATTGTCATCGAGTTTTAAAGATTAAGTATAAAATTTGTTTCAAAACAACATAAATAGTATTTTGATTACATTTTATGGACTCAAAAATAAAATATTTATTTTATACTACTTGAAAATAACACAAACTTAATTTTTTTTACTTAGAACTAAGAAAGAAAAGAAAGTAATAGAAAAATACCAATATATTTCTAAGTATAATAAACTATAAACTGTAGAAATTTGAAAAACAAAAAACAAAATAAAATGCAAAAAACAAAAAGAAAAAAGGGTGATGAAAAAGAAATAGCAAATGTAAGTTAATTGAAATTAATTTTATAATTTAGAGACATGGAGATATTAAAAAGTAATTTAAATGAGTTTTAGGCAAAAGGAATAAAGAAGTAATTTAAAAAGAAAGAAAATAAACATGACTTAAAAATACTAACAAGACTAAAAAATATATTTAAATTAAAAATAATAGTTTGAGAACTTTAAATAATTAATATAAATTTGGATAAAAACAAAACCCAAATATATATTTTATCAATTTACTAATTTAATTATAAAATATTACTAAAAAGACTTGAAAAATATTAAAACTAAAAGTTAATTAATTAATAGTGATAAAACTAAAAAATATTCTATAAAGGACCATTAATACAACAAACATAAAGCATAATGACTTAATGTGATATGAGAGAAAAGGGTAAAATAGTCATTATGAAAAGTTTAACACTAACTTTGTCAACTTTAACGGTCAAAGGACCAAATGTGTTACAAAATGCTAATCACATGGATCATTTATGTAATTTTTGATTATAAAGAACGAAAAGTATGATTTTTTGTAAAACACATGAACGATATTTATAATTTACTCTAATTTTAATTTTTATGTTCCTATAAATATGACATGCATTGTTTAATTGGCGTCTAAGTAGTATTTTTCACTTAGACTAATTACTAGCTACACCCTAATCAATCAAGTGTCTGACTATCGTCCAAGTAATTTTATTTAATTGGTAAAAAGTTAACTAAACATTAATTTATTAATTGTTTTCGTAGCTATATTACCATCTATTAAGGGATTATTGAGCTTTAGCCTTCGATTTGATTCCACACTTCTATAAGAGAATGGTTATCATTTTTAATTATTGTTTAAGACACATTTAACCACTTTCTAATAATCTTGTCTTTTTCTTTTAAATATTATTTTTTATAATTGTAATTTTTTAAATACGATTTATTTTAAAACAAACTGTATGAAAATGCAATGAACTTAATCTTAGTTACAATTATATACAACCAACTTTAAAATTTTAAATTAATACAATTAACTTTCATAATCCTGTCATTATATCCAAACAACTTTTTTATGTGTCTGTTGTTTAGTTACCATTGTATACAATGAACATTGTTATAACTTCCATAGTATACAACAAGTTGCATACAATGTGAGGATCATAAAAGTTGGTTGTATTATTTTTAAAAATATAAAGTTGATTGTATATATTGGTAACTAAGATAAAATTCATTATTTTATTTTATTTTTTGAACGGCAAACACACTCACCCACCTAATTTACACCTTATGTTTTCAACAGTACTTGAACCCTCAACCTTTAAGAGGGAGAGACACCTCAGACACACCTTGATACCGCTAGGTCGCCCTTGGTAAGATAAAGTTCGATCATTATGTTTTGAAGCAATTTGCCCTTTATTTTATTATTTAAATTTTGTCTTTTTTTAGTAAGATTTGTTTTAATATTTAAAATGTCATAGATAAAAGAAACTATGGATATATCTTAAATATCTTTTGGTTAACTTACATTAATAATCATCTAACTAAAATTTTAAAGAATATATAGAAACACTAGAAATGACTTCAATTTCAAAGTTGTGATTTATATTTAATAATACCCTTATAAAAACATAACAGTATTAAATCTGGTTAATAATAGTGAATTAGTATCAATAACATCTTTTTGTGTTAATATATAATTTACGATATTATGGAATAAACTCTTTTTGTGTTTTTATTTGTCGAAAAATGTAGTTGTCAATGTTTATAAATTTGAATTCAAATCATTTTTCAAATAAACAAAGATAAGATTGTTAGGAAGTGAATGAATGTGTTCTAAAATAAAAATAAGAACACGGGAGTAGTTAACGTTTTTTTTAATAATTGCCTAATTGACCCTAACTAAAATGTAGGAGAATTTATAGAAACATAATCTATAGCTTTGATTTTAAACTTAAGACATAAGAATGTCAATTTAACAACACTCTTTTTATAATTTACTTATGCATATTTATCTACACTTATTTTATCATGTGCATCCCAGATTCCTAGAGGCATAGGTGGTACAATGACTTTGATCAAAGTCAAAATTTGTCTTTGTTTCTATTACGCATACGACTCTATTATACTAATTCTGGATGAAAACATACTAGATAACATATATATATATATATATATATATATATATAAAATATGTTTTTTGAGAAGATACTAATTTTTATACAGAAGACGTTATATAACAACTCATAAAATACATTTTAGAAAGTTATAAGGCATTTTTAATTTTTTCAAATATTCTATTTCAAAATTTCTGATATTGTCTCAATAAGAATAAATCATTTTCAAATATGTTATTGCTAAAATTTAGTTTATGCTATTCTCAATTATAAAAAAATAAACTATATTTTTACACTTGAAAAAAGAAAAGTAAAATGAGCCATTTGAACCATGAAGCATGTTCTCTCCATTGGACACAACCCCCTTTGTGTGGCCACTGGGTAACAGAGGGTGGCAGAGTGTTGCAGTCATGCAGAGAGTCCAACAAATCTAGAAACAAAAACAGTTGATAGATAATTTTGAGAGGAAACAACAAGACTTTGATCTAGAATTGTTATCAGCTATACACAATAAGTTTAATAAAATCAATTTAAGTTATTTTATTTTCAAAAAAACAAAAAAATCTACACACATATATTTAAATGTGACTATCTTAAAAATATGACATAAAAGATGTGATATGTCCCGAAAATTAAACCACATAAGAGGAGATGAGTTCGTAATTTTCTTACTCAAAATTGGTAAAATTAAAAATTCTGCCTGTTTTGGTAATTTTTCTGTGTTACTTAATATCAATTTTATTCATAACAAGATTTTATTATAAATATATTTTTTTTTGAAAAGCCATCATTACATTAAAACAACCAAGAGTTACTACACACCTTTTACTATTCATTCACATCTCATTTTATTTGAAAATATCAACAAAAAGAAAAGAAAAAAAAAAGAGAAGAAGAGCAGAATATGAAATAATAATTGTGAATGTATATAATTCATGTGATATTGGGAAAACTTGTGAAGTGATTGGCATTTTATTGGTGCGATGGACTCCAAGTTTGACTACTTTTTCAAAATCACCAGCTGTATCTATGTATCAATGATTAACCCAGTACACCCTCTCCTGCCATTGTACCATCCATCTTCTTCCCTCATTCTTACCCAATATATATTGGGTAATTCTATTGACCCCTTCACAATCTAGATACCCTTTTTTTTATAGAAAAGTAATTCGCAAACAAAAAACATTGCTATACATAACAGGTATTAGCATATGACAGCATATGATACAAGTTGATAATATAGAAATTGTTGTGTATAGACAATTTTTGTTGTATACGAATCATCACCTTTTCTTATATGACAAATATGAGTATATAAGTGTATTAAAATTTATTATTGAATGATTTGTTATATGTGATATGTGAGAAGAGGGAACCATATAGTAACACTCTGAAGATTTTATTTTATTATTTTATTAATATAATTATTTATCTTTCTTATTTCATCTTACACAAAAATTTATTGTATAAAATTGATTATTTTATGAATATAACCATAATCCTGAATTTTTAATAATATTCAATCACATGTAATTGTAAAAACATCATATGTTAAACAAAAATGTCATTCCGTCCAAAATTTTAAAATTCAATCTGGACAATTGATGGAGCCGATCCAAATACCAAGATTAATTCATCAGGACTATGAATTAAGTATAAAATATATTGAACAAGTCTCCATAATTATAATTATACAAGAAAGGATAATATTGCACTCATGGCCCACACATTAGGGCTGTCAATGGGTTGGATCGGATCGGATCGGTTAAAGATCTGATCTGACCCGCTGATCCATTTAATTGGATTTGGATCTGATCCAATAAGAATGAGATCCATTTAGTCGGATTTAGATCGGATCAATAATTAATAGATCATGACCCGGAGCGACCCATTTAATATTATTAATTTAATTTAATTTATATAATAAATATATCAAATAACTCTTCCACCCCCACCCCACACCACCCAACCCCACCCCACCCAACCCCACCCCACCCTACCCCACCCTATCCCACCCCACCCTACCCCACCCTACCATACCTTACCCTACCCCACCCTACCCCTACCTCACCCCCACCCCACCCTACCTCACCCCCACCCCACCCCACCCTACCTAACCACCCTACCCCCACCCACCCCACCCCACCCTACCCTACCCCACCCCACCCTACCCTACCCCACCACACTCTACCCACCCTTAACCAACCCCACCCACCCTACCCTACCCCACCACACACCACCCCACCCTACCCTACCCTACCCTACCCTACCCCACCCTACCCTACCCCACCACACCCTACCCACCCTTACCCAACCCCACCCACCCTACCCTACCCTACCCCACCCCTCGCCACCCCACCCTACCCTACCCTACGCTACCCTACCCTACCCGACCCCACCCTACCCCACCCTATCCGTCGGCGGCGGCGGTCGCGGCGGCGACGGTGGCGGTGGCGGCGGTCGGCGGCGGCGGCAGTGGCGGTGGTCGGCGGCGGAGGCGGCGGTTGGCGGCGGCGGTCGGCGGCGGTGGTAGTCGGCGGCGGTCGGCGGAGGCGGCGGGCGGCGGCGGTGGCGGTGGCTGCGGCGGTTGGCGGCGGTGGCGGCGGCGGCGGCACTGGTCGACGGTGGTCGGCGGCGGTGGTGGCGGCGGTGGTCGGTGGCGTTGGTGGCGGCGGCGGTGGTCGGCGGCCGTGGTTGCGGTGGTCGGCGGCGGTGGTGGTCGGCGGCGGTGGTGACGGTGGTGGCGGATTTTTTGATATTAAATGGATCGACCCAGACAGATCTTGGATCGATCCATGTAGTGATCTATTTAAATGGATCGGCTTTTTTGACCCGTTGGATAATTTAAATGGAGCAGATCGGATCGGATCTAGATCATGATCCGATCCATTGACGGCCCTACCACACATAAGAGCAGACGACGTGGTGTTATTTTTGTGTGCATGACAATAAAATTTACACTATAGTAGGTACTACTACTATTGTACAAGAAGTGTGAGTGACTGTAGCTAACACGAATACATACCTTGATTATTGGTATTAGGGTATTGGGGAAGTTACCTTTCAACAAAAATTTCATAAACAACAAGCTTCCTCGATCTATACCCAGGAGATGTGATCAGGGAAGTGATGGCAAACCCTCCCTCGCCCTTATCAGTAAATGGTTTGTGTTCAAGGCAGGCTGTAACACTGTTATGCGTTCCTATATCAGAGTTGATAAAAGCAAATTTGTCTTTAAGTCAACTTGCTTATAGATTGCTTTTATATTTTTAAAGGTCAAATCTTATCTTATTGATTCCCTCTGATAATCAATGGCAGGTTGTTCTTTGGCTAGCAAGAAAGAAAATCAACTCTTATCTTATTCATCCCCTCTTATCATCAATGGCAGGTTGTTCGTAGGCTAGCATAGCAAGAAAGAAGGTAGTGTTACGCCCCAAAGTTGTATGTTTTTATGCATAGGTGTTATGAATAAATACGAGTTGTAATGTAAAAATGTCCAAATTACCCTTAATTAATTAAGGGTAAGTTTCATCAGTTTAAGGTTATCCATTAAAACTCTTTAATCTCAACTCTTAATCTCTTTGATCAATGGTTTTAATTGGTTTTTGCAGTTTTCGTACGAAAAAAGGTTCTCGTTTGAATTGTCTATATATATATATATAATATATATATATAGGCAAAAGTTCAAACGAGAACTGTTTTTCGTACGAGAACTACGAGAACTGCGAGAACCAATCTGAGCCGTCCAATTCCCCCTCCTTTAATGTCATTGTGCACCCATGAATTCCTCACATGCACCCTGCCACACTTGATCCCCTCCACGCTCTCCATCCATGAACTTCCCATATCCAAGGAACGGTTGAGATTGGTTCTCGCAGTTCTCGTACGAAAAACAGTTCTCGTTTAAACTCTCCCCTATATATATATATATATATATATATATATATATATATATATATATATATATATATATATATATATATATTTCAAATACTAATGTGAGAGAAAAGAAAATGTTGAGATACCGCAAATTCGTATTGCAGCACAATAGCATGAACCAGGGGTGGTGACGTATGGTAACTACTACGTAGCTAAGTGATGGGCTGAGTGGTGAATATGAAAAGCTGATGTGGCGGTGTGGTGGGTGTGGTGGAATGTGACCATTCCTAGCACTCTTAGGGATGTAGATGCCTCTACTTATAATAACATACGTGTATGTGAGATAATTAGATAGATTATAATAAAAGAGACGACGTGTCTTGAAAATAAAGTCCGTGAAAGATGATTTGACTATCTTCTCATTAATAAAATCTTACAAATCAAAATGCGATAATGTTTGTTTTAATATATGAAGTTACCCAATTAAAACAATTTAACTTGTAAATATCATTTTAATGTTTTAATTGCAAAAGTTATTTTAATTAATGTTAAAGTTATAACTTATTTTAGCTCAATAGTTTTTTTAATAAACTTATATTTTATGTATTTGGCTCAATTGTTTTGTATACTCTTATTAGATTCTTTTATAGTCGTATTTATTTTCTTACTATCAAAACATATATCAAAATTAATAGTGAAGATATGGAAAATAAAATTAATAGAATTTAAAATGCTATTATAGTAAGTAAAAAGATAAAAGTTAGATGGTTTAGTGTTAGGATCGCAACTAGGAAATCGACCAACGATATTGTTTGCTTTGAGTTATCCCCGCGGCTCTAAAAAGCATCAAATAGCTGGAGTAAGCTCCCCCTCATAAGGAGGTATGAATTCACTTGCCTCACCAATGTAGGATGCTCCTGTATTTTTATAGGGGTGGTGGGTTTAGGAGTCGCGAATTTGACCGCTTCGAAAGAATGATAAGCCCCATAAACCCAACATTGAGTAAGAGTAATCCAAGGAAACAACTTTTTTTTATGTAAGATACAAGGGAATATCAAAATCACACATGGATCTCTTTATTGTGGAATAGTACATACATTTGCACCCTAAATTATGCATCTTACAATATAACAACAAAGGATGATTTCAAGAAATAGAAAAAAAGATTCACCGACAAAGATAGGTGGAAATACAGCGAGCATTATTACAAACCAAGAATTGTTACGACTTATTACATTAATGTGTTAAAAAGGAAAATATGCGTTACGCCTATATATTAATAAAATGTCAAGTGTCATGAAGTTGCTCCTGAATCCATATGGTAGCTAGTTGGAAGCTTGATCGAGTTGGTGGTAGGACTGTTGAGGGGCTGCCTATGCACATAGATTAATTATACAATGCAATAATGCAATAATGCATGCTCATTAGAAGAGAAGACTGCTGCATGCTTTAGGCTTACATTGAGTCAATGAAGATGGACGTGGCAATAGCTTCAATGAAGATGTACCCACTAATAATGAATGAAAAGAGTAGTCTTGATTAGTTTTTTTTATTTGTCTTAAAAGGGAAGAAAAAAGTTAATGAAAAAAACAAATGAAACGAGATGTTAACAGGTATAAATATTTGTCGAATACCATACTTATATATTATATATAAAAGAACATGTTATCAGATATAAAACTATTATTCTTTACAGCATTAAGCGAGTATCATGGTAGTTGCTCTAAATATGTACGCTACGAAAAATAAAAAAAATTATAAAATAAATCTCTATACTATATAATATTATAGTCGAAAACTAAACGACATTTCATTACTATTTAATATTGCAAACATTTTTTTATGAGAATAGTTATTTTGTATAAGATATAGTGCCCTAACTTTGGTCCAAACGAAGTAGGGCCCATTGAAAGATTTTCCCAACTTAAGAAAAGTTATTTAATGTTGAAATTAATTATTAGTTGGTCAACTATAAAATGATTTAATTTAGGCTAGATTTTATGATAAACTGGATTTGAAGTTAGAGATAAATTATATTTGAGGTCAATTACTTGAAAGAAAAAAGAATATGATTTTTCTAAATTAAAATATAAATAAAAGGAACAAAGACCATGGGGAGGTATCATGGACTTCACGAGCTCCCATGCAGTATTGCAGGAAGGGTCATAGTGTGCTACAAGGAATCTAGCAGGAGTGTTATTGTTTACACCACCTCGGTCATATGTTATAATATTAAAGATGGTTTAATAAATACATAGTATTATTCGATTACAGTTTTTAACATAGATATATTATAAGTAGTACGTCTAATTCAAAAGTTGACAGGTCATTAGGTCTAAATAGACACATCCATCGTGACCTATTTAATATGGTAATTATTTTATTATACCTTCTTCTCACAAGTATATCGGATCACTGGATGATAAACGCACACATATCATAGTTTATTCCTAGATTCAAATGCGGTCATATAACCCGTATTAATATTTATAAATTATTATGATTTGTTCTTAAGTTTGAAAGGATGAGTTTTGAGACGAATTAAGACTAAATCCCTCAATTTTCTTCCCTTTCCTTTATTAAATGAAACTCAAGAACACAATTATCTTTCATATTTGCATAATTATCTTGATAAACAATTACTAGTTTAAAAAAAAAATGAAAAGTAAAAGATTCATTTCATTACTACTATAAAACAAAGAAACAAGCCCCTAAATACAAAAAGAAGCAAAAAAGAGAGAAGAACCCAAGTTGGGGACTTATAAACCCCTACTAAAACCTATGACAACAATCTAATGGGTTCAGCAGTCATCCCGACCAATTAACCGAACGTTTCCTTGCTTTATTCTGAAACCAAAACGGTGACAGATGTTGTACTTGGGGAAAATCATCTTCATGCAAGATTGATTCCTTCGCCCACTCTTCTGCGTGGATTGCTAATTTCAAAATTAGGACTTTCTTATTTAGTTATAAGTACATATTATAGTTTGAATTAGGTCATATATACATAATATATATAACAAGGCTTTGGTGCCCGCGCGTTGCGGCGAGTTTTAAGTAAATATGTTTTTTTGAAATAAAATTATCGTACAAAAATATAGAAACCAACATAATTTTAGCACACATAGTTTCCAAAAAACATACTTTCACCAAATAAAAGGGGATTAACAATAGTTGATTCATGTTATATCTTGCATTTAAAATTGCATACTTAATAACCTTATATATATATTGCAGTAATGTATGTATAATATACACACCATATTCCATTCCAAGCCAAAACACTTCAAGCAAACAACATTTTGCAGCTTTTGCTTCCCATGACTCACCTTTAAATAAACCCAATTCAAGTGGCATACTCATAAACCATAAGATTTAGTTTTAACATCATATAATAGTTTCAGTTAATATCAAATGCTAAGGAAATAAGAAGTCATGGATTACTTTTACTAAAGAGCTTATCTTTTCAAGTATTATCATTTCAAAATTAACAAAAACCCAACCAAGTCATTCTCATTAAAAGTTCCGAAACAATTCTGTAGACGCTAAAATAACAATCTTAATTTTTTTGACATATGTATTCTTTCTTCAACAAATTCCTCATAAACTTGCAGCTTTAGAGAATTACCTTTCAATTTTACTGCAAATCATACAGCTTGTTTAATGATATGGTCATCCCCTTTTGGCATACATTTTTTCCAATCTCAATCACATCCTTATTCAACATCTTTTGACTGCAAGCGAGCAAGTTATAATCAGGGAAGGATAGACATAATTCATATTCCATTCGAGGATTTTTAAATTCAAAGAAAGATTTAAATCAATTTAAAACACCTACCAAATAACTGAAGATCTAGGAGTGAAAAAATTATGCATAACCTGTGTTAAATGCCAAGCAAATAGTCACCCATCAAAACTCAACACAAAAGCAAGATTAGATAATAGCTTAGCAAACATCTGAGCAATTGTAGCCATTGCTAGAAGCTAGTTGGCATTTCAAGAAATTCATAAAACAAAATTATTTATTTTGTTACAGAGTTTATTTTCTATTTGTTTATCAGAGTTTATTTTCTATCTGATAAACAATTAGACACTGTAACAAAAATAAGAATGTAAACATTCTTTTTGGCTTTAAATTACCTACAACAAAAGACCATAAATATATCTAACTTGACCAAATCTACTTATAAACCACAAATCAATCTCAATGCTTTGTTTAAGTTTTAAACTAACAATGATTCAGAATGAACTTATTTACCAAGATCTGGTAGCGGAACACCCAGGCTCTTCCTACTGTTGTATCCGAAGAAAGCTACCTAAGCTCAAGGCTAGTTGATAATACCGACCTTAGAATGTCTGAAAGAGAACCCACGCTCAATTTGATCTTAGCTCCAAGTGATGAATCTCATATAGAAGAAAACCTATATATATTAGAATATGAATAAGAGATACCAAGTCAATCATTTCAATACATTTTTGAGTGATTAGATTATTTAGTTCAAGAACACCGTGATATATCCATTATCATTTAAATAAGCAAAACAATAAGTTGGAGGAAATTACAATAATTATGTTGATTACCTTCATCTTATAAATTTTAAAATACAGACCATAAGGATATAATATTAATTACCAAAACAGAAATGTGATATTACTGATTTGTAAATTTTATGTGCAGTGTTTATTTTGAAAATTTGATTTTAATAATAAAACAGTTAGATGTTTGCCAAGTCTGCACTTCAGTTTGACATTGTTTGCAAGTTTCAAGTGTCCTTGTCTTTTATTCTTAAGGAGGCATTTGTGCTTTCTGTTTGAAAGTGATCATTGTGAAGTCTACGATTTACATGACTTTTTTGTTTATAGTTGAGCACTCTTACATTTAGATCACTGTGTCTTGTGAAGTTCAAGAATCACATGTAAACAAATCTTACATTTATGTCATAGCTTCTTTCTTGTGTCTCAGAATATGATTGTTTTGACTTTTGACCCTAAAAATCATAGAATCAAAAACAATTTGACGCTGTAAAAGCGATAATTTGAGCCTTTAGTTGTTTCTTTCATGTAAGTGATAACTAACGTTTTTTTAATTTTGTTAGCATTGCAAACTAAGGAGCTAAAGTTAGTTTTTTTCATGTTAGAATAAAATGATTACAAAGACTCATTGACGGGTTCTATTACCCAAAAAAGAGAGGCAACCAATGACAGTTACGAAGCATTAAAGGATGAATCATAAAACGTACAACTTTAAAACTAACAACTGCATTATTAAACCATAAACTAGCCAAAGAAAGCATTGCTTCAACTCATAAACCAAAATCATAGGTAAATTATATCATACAAAAGGTTTTTTTCCCGAAATAGCATTAAAATTTATTAGGACATTTCAACAAACATTTGGCGTGCAGGGATGAATTTTGCAGAAAACACATGTAAACAACTACCTGTGAGAACTTGGTAAACTACAAATCCCAGGTGATAATGTAAAGTATGTGTTTTTAAAACGACGAAAGATTAAACCATATATATATTTGTATCATCCTAATTCTACAAAGGTCACCAAATTCCTCAAAGAAAATGAAAAGGTTTGGTAGAAGCCATACCTCGATGAAGAGGACTGCTTTCACCACTGTAGCATCTAGAATTACAGGACGATGATGATAGAATGTGTTGCGGTCCTTCTCCAGCACAGAAACACACGGTACAAACTACGTTGAAAAAGTGAAAGTCATTTGATAAATACCAAATTTCAGCATACATATGTGACTATCTCATAGCTCATAATCAAAATAGAATTGGGTTTTAAAAACCCAATGTAAGATGAGGAGCAAAACATCAACACTAAGTAAATAGATAACCAAAGTAGAGGACTGAGAAATAGTGATCTGTAATGCGGATGTGTCCTCAATAGTTTAATGGTGGTTTTTGTTGTTCTTCAGAGGCTTTTTCATAGCTTTGAAAATCGTCAATCAAATGGTCTGAGTGAGAATGCAGAGAAGATCAAAGTAAGTGAAGAGATTATTTTACCCAAAATCACACGCAAGAAATTTGAATGGAAGATATATTGAGGTTTGGGAGGGGTGACCATATCAGATGAAGAAGTTGGGCTTTGTACCTTTAGCTAAAGCTACACGCCAAGAATAATTATGAGGTGTACTCTCGATAAAAAAAATAGAAGCTAAAGCAAAGTTCGAACATATGATCAACCTCAACAACACTATAACGCCTTACCAACTTGGCTACTTTCAATCAGTAGTTTCCCTTCCACAAATTTCAAACATATCATATAAGTGTACTGTGGATAAACAGTGAAATTTTGTCTTGCAAAATGTTAGTATTTAAATATACACTTTCAAGAAGTTTTTGTTTCTTGTCCGTGGACGTATGTTGTTTTCTCGACGGCAGAACAACGTTCATTTTTTGTGTGTTTATAATCTGTTATCCGCGTCTTCTTATGTGTTCTTGTTAAGGATTTAAGTTTAATCATTACACTTTCAGTCAATAGTGTATTTGTCATCCTAATTTATAAATAATATTTACCCCTTATAACATCTCAAAATATCATATTTAACCAATTTTTTCGTAATTTTAAAATATTTTATAATCATTTTAACTTTTTTAAGTATAATCAATAAATATTTGACTTTATTGTTTATAATTGTAACGATAAGTCGATAATCATCGATGTCTTGTATAAGAAACACAATCACCTCTCTTTGTATCAAGAAACCACATTTCTACCATCACATCTGCTCTCCTCTCGGCTCTCGCGTCGACCTTCCACCTTCGGTCTCGGATTTAATGTTGTTTGTCGGCATTTTCTAAATTTTTATTTCTTTCGTGTTTTATATTTATTTAATATTTAAAATTTATTAATTTCTGATACAATTTATTATCATACGGATATTTAATCTAGTATCTAATATAAAACTACAATATAAGAATGAATAAATAAACGGTTAAATATGAAGAAGAAGAAAAAAAAAGTTGGTGTTGGGAAGAAAGAGACATGGAACAATAAAAGTTGATGTCAAATCAAAGTGCAACCATAACATACCCATAACCATGTGGTTTGCAAATGCTAAAAGAAGGTTTCATTCTAATTGGGCCCCAGCGCATGACATTTCCTCATGGTTCCTCAGATGCTTCATCATCCATTCATCTCTTAGCCCACCCTTCTCTACCCCTCACCCATGTCTGCCTACTAACACACTGCCACTGCTATTTATTTTTTTTATAACACAACACATACACAATCTAATTTAACTCTGATTTATATCATTTTGGTTATAATAGGGTTTGAACCCACAACCTTATAGAACATCTAAACATCAAATACCGTTAGGCTATAAGTCATTTGGTTGTTACTTCTCTTTTAAATATTAACTACATCAAAAAATATTATTATTATTATTTATATACACACATAATTCATTGGTCTAAAGCATTTGAGATACACTTTAAATAACTTTATAATTATTTTTTAATTATTGTTGATCATTTATATCAACTATAAGAAAGTTGAAATTATTTTTGAACTGAAGTAAGAGTTGAAAATTGCAATTTTTAAATATTACCAGTTGTTTTTTTAGGTTTATGAGATATGGTTGGTTTAGTTTTTCAGTTTTTTTTTTTAAAATGACATTAATAAATTTTAACTTGAAGGGTTTTTAATTTGGATGCTATATGATTTAGACGTTAACCCTATTACTTGTGAGCTAGGTGTGAGAGTAAAATCGTTACTATTTTCTTTTTTTCTTTTTTTGTATATTGCGTTGTGGGGGTGGGTTGCATGGTGAATGATCACGAAGTGAAGGGAGGAGTCACACCATCACATGTGGGGATTATCACAGGAGAGGTCAAATAACAACACACTTCTTTTTCTTTTGCCTTTTAATTGGCTGGTTATATGATATTGTCAATTGGATTTGAAAGTTCAGTGTGGAATAAATAGTCATGCTAGAGTTAAGTAGGGAGTGTGATATGACATATGTGTGGTGAAAAATGATCACTCCTCATTATCTTATAAGGAGGTGTTTTTTTTTATTTAATTAACTTAATTAAAAAAAACATTATTCTGGTAAGTTATAATCGTATTGTTTGTTTATTATTTAATCCAGAAAGACGACTTAACACAATAAGTTATGAGAAGGATACTTTCTACATTAAGCTCATGATTTTAATCTTTTTCTTATTCAGACAGTTTTTATTTAAGACATAAAACAAACAACAACACTACTTATTCATCACATTCAAGTTCAAATTTTTATGAAAGTATCATATGTTTATGAAATGCAAGATTTAAACCCATCTCAAATTCTTAAAACACACAAATTCATGCAAATCTGATAAACAAAGGACTGTTTTGTGTTTTTAAGAAGAGGAAGAGAAGGCAATGGAGGGAAAATGGAGGAGTAATAAGGGGTTATTTTGTTTAAAATGAACACATAACACACTTAAAAATGGGATAATTATAAAAAGAGTTCCCCTCCATTTGTTTTTCTTTCCCTCCAACTCAAAAACACAAGTTAATCATTCTCAATTCTTTTTTCTCTTCCCTTTCATTTTCTTTCCTTCACTTTCCGTTGTTAAAAAACTGGAGAACAAGATGTATATGTTTAGTAACATATTCATATTCATATATATATATATCTTTTCATATATGCAAATTCCGTTACACTGATACAAAACTGGTAGAGTGAAGTCAAGCCCAGGCGCTATCGAGCTATAGCCTCAAACATCTACCGATGGTTCGTAACAGAATCGCTACATGCCGCAATCCTATCAGACATAATTACTAAATACATAGGTAATATGATGGATCCCTAACTTATTACAAGATAATAATAATAACAGACCCTAATAGTAGCAAGTAACAAATGATGATGCAAATAAGCTTAAGAAAGTGGTGACCTTTGAGGAGCTCCTTTTCTTCTGCTACCAAAGGAAAAGAATTTAGGAAAGAATTCATTATTTTTCTTCTTTTTCTCTGGTGTATATGAGATTATATTGCCATTATCAGAGCAGCCTGATGAATCTTTAAAGTGCAATGAGTTCTCAAGAATGGAGTTGGGGGTGATATGGCCATAATGATCATCTCCAAACTCAGAACCATCCATCATCCTAAGTCCTTCAAATTGGGAGAAGGCAAAATCAGTCACATCAAACCTGCACAAAACACTAGACAAATCCTCCCCCTGATACACCATGTGATCCACCTGCTCCAATAAAACCATCAAAACAGTTAAATTTTGCATATTTCAACCAACCCCACATTACAATATGTCCTCTTCTATGACTCAAAAACAAACAATAATAATAAACTTGATGGAACCTTGCAAGAAAGAGAACAGAAGTGGAATGGCTCTTGGAGAATCCTGTCACAGGTTAAGCATGAATTGGCAGGGCCCTTGCAAGACCTGCTTTGTGCCCTTTGGTTCAAGAATATCACTTTTGCACCGTTTATCGTATACGGCTGCATCATAATAACAATAACAGTAACTTAGTTTTTTACATGCATAATCACTGCATATTTAACAGCATTTATATAAGAAACTATAAGAAAAATGAATTTAGATTAAAATGAAGGAGAAAATTTAGGAAAAATCAAGAAAGTACAATAATATTCGTTCACAGTTAACAACAATTAAGTAGATAATTTTATAAAGAAAGAAAAAAGATATAGAAAAAGACAAGGAAAAAGACAAAAGAAAGTTTACCTGAACAAAGGAACAGTCAATGAGCTTTTCGAGGTCGTCTAATCTAACAACATCCTGATACACATATCTTCTCACCTATATATACAAATCATACATATACAAATCCAACCCCGTTAAATAACCACACCTACTTGTCCCCATCCGTACAACTCCTTAATGCACCTACCAGTTCAGTTTATTTATACATCATTATAATATTAATATTATTATTATGTTATATGCTTCTTGGGACACCTATACTGCTACCATTTAAAGTCGTTAATACCTCAATGTACAACTCATTTTGACATTTTGTGTCATTAATAATGACAAATTTTATTAGTAAATTCTGAGTTTTATTTTTTATTTATTTATTTTGACACATGTCGAGATCCAGATAAGTGTTTTAAATAAACGTAGAATGACTGTTTGTCGGTATTGAAGAAGTTTAAAAGAAGTCGGACAGGAATGGTTTATAAACATGAAAAAAGTAAAATTGTGTGAAAAAGATGGGTAGTATAGGTTTTTTTTTGTAAGTATTTATTTTGAACAAAAAATTGCAATAATTGAATTAAAGAAATTGGATACCAATGATTATAAACAGGAAAAAAAAGTTAAATTTCTTGAAAAAGATGGGCCTTTTGATATGTAAAAAACAAAATAGACCAGATTGGAGTATTTGGTCAAACTCCTACTTTCTTTGAAAGCAACAGCTGAGAGAACCTCTGCAGGAGAAAGCAACTCCTATTCTGTATATGTATACATATACATACATACAATATATATATATATACATAATATATATCTTTTTGTATAAATTTACGAGTGACAATATACTTAAATCTTACTAAGTAATCGATATAATATAAATTCTATATATCCAGATTAAATTGATTATTTATTATTGGGTCGTTTTTTATTTATTATTTATATATACTGAAAACCAATATTATACGCTTATAATAATGAATAAATTTAAATTTTTATATAACAATTTACTTTTTATTGCAATTATGGAATTCAATTTATGATACTGTCCTCTACTATGGTCATATACAATTGGTGATATTCGTATAATTTGTCCGTGGTGAAGGCTACTTTCGTCTTTTTAACTTATGACTAAATTCGTTTTATCTTTTATTTAATTTGTGAAAGTTTTTCCAGTAATTTGGGAATAACTTAAAGAAAATTAACGCTACAAATGATTTGATCAATAAAATCCGTAATAAAAAAATGAAAATTTACTATAATAACCACTATTTTAGGGCTTTCTGTATTAACTTCTACGTAAAATAGATAAAATTAGATTAGTGTCCATAGTTCTTGTAATTTTTTTTTGAAGAACTAATTTCCAAATCCCAATTTCTCACTTCTTTTCTTCAAATTGAGTTGATAAAAATACAGGTAAACTTCAATTTATGATTAATTCCCAAATATGTTTTAAAAAAATTAAATTAAAACACAATTTGAAAAACAAGAAACAGTGTGAACACAGAATTTAGAAACTTGAATAATAAAAATTGAAAAACTTGATCATAGTTTTCTTTGTTTAATTAATTGTTATGGTGATTGATGGATTGAGATATATGTGTGTGTGTGTGTGTGTATATATATATATATATATATAATTACATAACAAGAAGGTGTTTATACATAAATTATAGTTTATGATATGAAATTGCATGGGAAGGAATGAATTGTACCTGAAGAAGGGGATGAGAGTGATGAGAAGGAAGGCAGTGAGGGCAGAAGCTTTGACAGCAATCCAAGCAAAATATGTTTTTCTCATTTTTTCTTTTATTCTCATGAATCCCACATATCCCAAAGAAGCTCTCCCCTATTAATCCTTCTAACCATGCAGGCTTCATAATTATACCACTCTCTCACTCACTCACTCACTCTGACTGTGTGTGTGTGTGTGTTTTATGTGTGAAGTTAGAGAAAACACATTGGTTGATGCATGTGGGTATATTATATATAGGATAGGAATGGGAGAGAAGATGAGGATGATGAGTGAGTAAAGTCCAGGGGAGAACATGTGTGGACGAGTGTAGCGGATAAAAGCCTTATTAAATGAACGGGGGAAAACCCAATACAAACCCATATGGTATTGTGAATATATACTCGAGGTTCAAGAAAACCAAGTAAGATCGACCGTCGACGTTTTCACTTACATATTAAACCATCCGGAAGGATTTTATACAAAAGGATTTTTAATCTAGCAGTATAAGATGTTAGAACATGTTTTTTATCTATTCTCATAAATTCAAATCCCATTATAAATAAAAATATGTAAATTTAATACTAGATTAGTATGTTTATCTTTCATTTGTGTCAAAAGTTAGTTTTAAAAAATTTTATAATATAAATGAATCTATATATTAGTAATACAGACTTTGTAATCCAGAGATCTTATATCATTTTACTATATCTTCTACTTATTCTCCTAGCTAGTCACTATGACTAAATAATTATAATTCATTTTACTATATTTATTAAATGCTAAATAAATATAAATGTCAAGAAATTATTCGAAAAAAAGAGAATTTGTGAAATATAATTATGATCATTCAATATAGATTACATCCTTGTCTCCTTGATAAGAAAAATTATTAAAAGTACAATTTTTTTTTCGAACGGCAAAGCAAGGCTCTAAAGGCACGGAGCTTCGGCATGACCATCACCCCCGCCTAAAGAGAAAAAAGTACAGTTAACCTAGATCAACAAGCCACGGAATTGAAACCCATCTATTTAATTATAACAACATGTTTTCTCTCAAAATCCGGCTTTTATCATATTCAACAGCACTAACTATCTTGGTACACCAAAGCCAAATGGACCATATAGAGCAATAAACACACTTAATGTGAGGTTCCTAATGTTGTGTTCAAATACATTGTAATAAAGTTTGTTTTACATATGACATAAGTTTAGGGTGGTTTTTGTATATACCTTAGGGATATGAATACTAGTTTGTAAAGCCCTTATTCTTTAAGCAATACAATTTCATTCTATCGACTTTGTGATCTTGATGTAATCTGTCTGACTGTCTCGGTTCAATCTGTACATATTCAAGTTCGTGCATTAATCATTGTGTTATTACTTCAACATCTGATTGATTATTGATACAATTGTGACCACACTCAATAAATTTCACCCAGGATAAACTTTGAGGGATGTACTTGCTCTATACCTTTTTCCAAATCTTGAAGGTTACCTAACATTCAAAAAAGCTATAACGAATGTCTTTCATCAAGAGCAAGCATACAGGACAGCCGGAAGAAGATAGAGAAGCTCCTCTTATTGTGAGTTCAATGAGAGTGGGGAGGCAATTTCAGTAAGCACTCTAGACACTAATGTTCACGTTGAGACGAATCCAAGAGTTCTAAAGTCCAAAAGTCAAACATGCCAATAGATAATTCAGGTCCTAGTAAAATAGAGAGTTATGTTCTTGCAATGTCAAGCCCAAGAAGGAACCCAACCCGAGCCCTCAAGCTGCCATCTATCACTGACCAAACAAGATGGATTCGTTTCAAGATTACAAAGACTCAAAGTTTGTGGACTTTTCGGTTTGGTGGACTTGCTTGAGCCACAAAGTTTGTTCTTCCAAAATATTAGGAATGCATGATTCTAAAGACTCGCGTTGGCTTCGTCATGGCTCCATCAAGGCTTGAGGCTTGACCATGCCGTCATGACATGGTCCACGGCTTGTATGTAAGGCTTGACGTACGTTAAGGTACAGCTTGACATGTCTTTACTAGTTATAAGCCGTGTTTTGCAGGCTTGTTAGAGGTATTGAGCCTTATGAGCCGGATATATATAGTTATTTAGTTATAAGAATGGTTGGATATACCGAAAACAAAGAAAAAGATCGATAAACTACTTTATAAACCTATACTTATGTGTTTTTAGTAATTGTTTGTATAATTTTTTATACATAATCATAATATTATATACAAAATTACAGCTTTAAGTCGTATCTTGTGAAACATTATGACCTCATCATGGCTTCCAAAGCTTGAGGTTGACCTTTCCACCACGTGAAATATCGTATCAAAAGAAGCAATGACCTCGGAACAAATCAAAGAGGAAGGAAGAACTGGAATAAATGGCTAGAGCGGCTGGATGTGATCAACCTATTTAGCTATGGATCAGGTCTAAGAATGCTTGTGCTATATTGTTGTACATAATTTGTGATGTATTTTAAAGCCATGTATGTGTATTTGTGGCTCATTTGTTATTAAACTGGGTTAGCTGCTATAAATGTACGCGAATGGTTTAATAATAATAGAGATAAATACCGTCTCAAAAAAATGAATTTTTTTTATTTTAAAAGCGGTTATAGTTAAAACACGACTGATGAAACGTGTTAGTATTCCCGTTCCCCTGTTTGATTTCCTTTTGTGTTCAAACTTCAAATGGCTTAGGGTTAGGGTTAAATGATTTAGGATCATAAACCAGTCGACTTGGTTAATCCATTTAATAGATACTGGATTCGGGTTGCCCAACCCGCATAAATATATACTTAAATTTTATGATTGTTCATGTTGATGTCTAGATATTTTTATTCAACAACTTCTATGGTTATTATTATATCTTAATATTTAGCCTTTAGTTTCAAAATCTTCTAACTCACTCTTACTTTTTAACAGTTATCTTATAGCCTTTGTAACTAGTTTGGGTCGTAAAAGGTTAAAATAGCTGAATTGTTTAATAATCGTGTCCCGATTAGGGTTAAGATTGAAACTTGTCAAACCCGAACCTGACCCCTTGAACATGATACAAATGGTCATCCATAGTCACACCCTACTTAATATAAATATAAGAAGTTTATAAAGAATATATACATACTGATATGGTCATCACATACTTGGTCTTCTGCAAATTTGCATCAATAAATAAAACATCAGAGTCACAAGGAACCAGATTACAAAAAGATAATACACAATGAAGTTAACAAGGTTTTAGTAAAAGGAAGATTGATTAAAGATCAAATAATGGGAAGGGAGTGTCGGCTTGGACATTTAAAATGAGATTGATGAAGATTGCTAACCTGGAAACATTGATCTTCTATTATTCTGGCATATCACAACAATCAAGGTACAGGTCCTGTACATGGCAATATGGAATGAGAAGTGGTTGCAACTAGTATCATTTTAGACCCTCGATTAGAAACACTCATCCTCATTTCATCTCTACCAACTTGATGTAGCATACAAGAAAGTATCTGCAAAGTAAGACTTCATAAAGCAAAGTGGCATCCAATTATAAAATATAACATCCTCTAATCAGAACAAGAATCCCAAAATCATATCATCCTGTTCTTTAAAGGATACTTGGTTGTCTTTATTGTAAAAAATGTTCATTTTTATGCAATGAAATCATCATCATAAGCACTGCTATAAAGAGGTAGGTTAAAACCATGTAGACACCAAACTCTTATTCGTGTTCTTGTTAAGGTGAACGAATATGAACTTATAAAACACGTAATAGAAAATATGTATGGCCCGTATCTGTCCACACAACAGTTCTCTTCATGTGTAGTCATCAGAAGCCAATGAATACTTTAGGAGCATAAATGAAGTATCAACCAAATTTAGGAGAACACAGTTTTAAATACTCCACTGTGTATATAATGCCAGGTCTCGGACCAGGATAAAGGCGGGCAAAACTAAAAAAGTCTAAATGACCGAATCAGTATTGTATGAGGTCTTGTTTTATACAAACAAAACCATATCATAAAGATTTACCTCACACAATTTGCTTTTTTCAATTTCAAAACTTAGAATAATCAATTTAAAATTGAAGGAACAATCAACAACAAAACAAGGAAGGATTAACAGTCTGTAAGCAATGACTTTCAGTTTCCTCTAATCAGAGAGCAACCCTGTGGAACTCAAATCAGAGAGCAACTCTACTGATTTTTATCGCATTCAATAATCAAAAGATAGATGATGAGATGTTCAATACATCAGGAGGGGATTGATCATTGATCATGATAAGTCAATTATGAGAAATTTAAATTATATTTATTAAAAGAACCAAACTTAGTACTTACCCCGATGAACTACAAACTAAGCTTCTTGCATCAAATGACCATTGTTGTCTGCATCGCAATTTTGATATAGTTAAACACGATTTATATTCATGGAAACCGATAAGAACATAACTAACAGAGCATATTGGAGATTGATTTCTGGTGGTTTAACTAAATTAGTAAATTGTAAGTAAATAATAAAGAACGAAGTGCAAAAGGTACTTACATACAGGACTGCAACTAATGACCATGATGAAACTCAGGAACACAGCGTTAAGAACTAGGGTTTTGAAAATGTTTGTGTCGATCTTGGAGACGGTAGATACATGTTGTCATGTGGAAAACGAGAGCCGGGCTTGTTGGCACTGTGGTAGCTTCAATGAAGTTTTATCGCAGCAACAAAGGTCCGACCTCCTCTGAAGCCTACGTTGTAGGGCGATTCAGTTGACAGCACGCCGGTTCACAAGGGGGCTCGCTCTATGGTCAGTGGAGGGACGGTGGCGCTCCATCAATGCCTGGTTACAAAGCTAATAAAAGTATAGCAAAGGGCTTAATAATATTAACTAGTACTAATAAACATAAAAACGTAGATTTTTTTTTTTTTTTTGAAAAGCATCAATGTGAATATAAATGAAATACCAAAACGTTACAAGGGAGATCCTACGCCAATACAAGATGTATTGAAATAGGATGCAAGAATGAACTGTTACACCCCTAAATGAGACAGAAACAAAGTCCAATTAGAGGTTTAACAGCTGAAATGTGTATCATAAATTACAAAACGAGCATAAAATCAGTCTACGCGTCGGTAATGATCTAACTTAAATCTACAATTGTCCGAGGACTTGTTAACCAATCAGACCATAAGAGATGCTTCCCCTTTGTTGTGCGATACTTTAGCCAATGGAAAAGGATGAGTTGAATGTCAAAAGTCACTTGTTGTGAATCTCGATTAACATTGTTGAAAAGAAAATCGTTCCTGTGTTTCCATATGTAATAACCCGTTGATCTTACTGCTGTTTCCCATAATAAACGAGACCATACTGGTGTGATAGAGCTTCCTGCCGCCACCAATTCAGCAAACTTGGATCCGCCTGAGTAATTAAGATTCCACCATTTGTGAATTGCAACCCAAATAGCTTCGATTTGATCACTTGAAGATGGCATGAGTGACAGATTCAAGGTGATTTTTGCATCTTGGGCATAATATGGAGCCAAGATCGATTTCCTTGTCATCCAGATTCACTAAAGTTGGTAATCTATTGCAATCAACCCTCCATGAAAAAACGCAAATCTTTTTTGGGGCGAGCTTTGACCAATAAGTGTTGAACGTTGGTTGTCTCTGAGTTTGAGCATTTTCATCCAGGAGATGACGCAACCATTTGACTGAGAAAATCCCTTCAGAAGTATCCGAGCAGGACCATCGGTCTTGTTTTCAAGCCATGAGAGTTGTTGTTTCCAGTAGGATTGCGAGTGTCTGTAATTCTTCTTCAACTCTTCCTCTTAACCGAGACCGATCACCAATCTGCCATTGCCATCGATCATTAACCCAGAATCCCATGTCTGCCACCTGCAAGTTATCATTTCCAAATTTCGTGTATAACCTTTGAAAGGACGTGGCAAGGCATGTGTTTCCAAGCCAATGGTCTTTCCAAAAGTTTGTGCGCGTACCATTACCAATCTCAACTTTAAGTATAGAGGAGATTGGTAATCCAGAAGATTGAATTTCAACACCCGACTTTATTATATTATCCCAAATTTCGTAACCTTTTTTTGAATGAGGAACCCCCAAACCCCCAAAAGACCCGTAAAGACTTTTAATAATTTTAACCCAAAAGGAGTTATGCTCAACTTTAAAACGCCACCACCATTTGAAAAGTAGTGCTAAATTAAAGTTGTTTAAATTACCCAAATCTAGACCCCCAAGCTCTTTTTTTAGAACGACTTTATCCCAATTTACCCAACATATTTTCCTATTGTTTACATCACCCCCCAAAAAAAGTGTTTCCTAAGTCTATCGAAGGATACGAGAATGCTACGAGGAGCACGGAACACAGACAGAAAGTACACAGGCAAACTCGATAAAACCGCTTTGAGTAGAGTCATGCGACCACCGAAGGACAACCTCTTTTGATTCCAGTTTGAAACTCTAACTTCCATTTTCTGAATCAAAGCTTCCCAATGTAATTTGTTTTTCATATTAGCATTGACTGGAACCCCTAAGTAGTAGAAAAGACCTTCACCCAGTTTACAACCCAGTTTAGATGTGAAAATCTGATCATCTTTTTTGACCCCAACCCCTCTTAAACAGCTTTTTTTCCAGTTAATCTTCAACCCCGAAACCTCCTACCAACATTTTAGTAAGAACATGATTGCCTCCAAGTTTTTATCGTTCCACTTTCCCAAAATAACCGTGTCGTCCCCATATTGCAGATGAGAGACTAAAACATTATCGGACCCCACTTTTACCCCTTCAAAAAGGTTTTTCTCCAAAGCTTCTTGAAAAACCACGTTTAACCCTTCAGCTGCAAGCAAGAACAGATATGGCGCTAGAGGGTCCCCTTGCCTTACCCCTTTTTCCGGTTTAAATTCTTTGGAGGGGGACCTGTTAATCAAAACCAAGATGTTTGAAGATGGCATACAAGATCTGATCCAATTAATCCAAGTGACCCCGGAACCCCATTTGAGACATGGTGTCCCAAAGAAACTCCCAATGAATACTATCAAAAGCTTTTTGAAAATCCAATTTTAACACCATACTTTTTACATTTTTCTTTTTCAGAAAATTAATAGATTCATTAAGGATCAAAATACCATCCAAGATGGATCTATTTTTTTGAAAAGCCGATTGCACATCACCAATCAAGTTGTTCATAACAGATTTTAGTCTGTTTGCTAACAACTTTGAAATCACTTTATAATAGCAACCAATCAAGTTAATAGGCCTATAATCGTCAAAGGATAAAGGATCACATACTTTAGGGATTAGAGTGATGAAAGAGGAATTGCAACCATTTGAGATCCCATTTCCTCTCCAAAACCAAGAAATGGCCAGAAAAAGATCCGATTTGATTAAATCCCAAAAATGTTTAAAGAAGGCAAAATTAAACCCGTCTGGGTACTTCCACAACCTTGTATCGCTTCCTTCAATTCTTCCATGCTGAACTCTTTTTCTAGCATGCTTCTATCGCCATTAGAAATTGATTTAAATTTGTTGCTTACTAATCTTACCTTCCGATAAGTAGAATCATGAAAGAAAGATTTGTAATAATCCACCGCAGCTAGTTTGATAATATTTGGATTTTCTTCCCACAATCCGTTAACAAAAATCCCCGCCAAAGTGTTAACTCTTTGTCTTTTCTTGACCGCGTTATGAAAATATTTTGTGTTTTCTTCCCCCTCTACCATCCATTTTAACCTTGCCTTTTGCCTAAGCATTTCCTTCTTGATTCTAACTTTTTCTTGCCACAATTTCTTTTTCTCTAACCAAATCAGCCTTTCATCATCCGTTAATAAAATGCCCTCTGCCTTTAATTCCAACTTCGCAACCTCTTTTTGCAAGAGGGAGATTTCATCATCCAACTTGCCATATTTGTTGATTGTGGGAAGAGATTTCTCTTGTATAATTACATTTCTAGTTTTCTATTCTTATCAAACTTAAAACTAAATATATATATCTTTTTAAAACTTATAAAATATAAACTCTCGTATATATTCAAACAAATAATTTAATTGTAAGTAAACTATTTAGAATTATAAAACATTATTTAAAAATAAATTAACTAGGATAATTACAAAAATACCCTCGTCTCAAATTAGTCGACCAATATCGAAGTCCAGATTTGTATACGATTCATCGAACATGATCGATTGAAACATGTGAAAGCTTGATACCCAAACATGATTGGTTTGAAAACCCGACACCCTCCTCTAACACAATCGATTGAACATCGAACTCTAACATTCCGAATCCAATACATGTTACGATCTCTACATCAGAAACGTGTGCGAGAACACTACTACTTTGGACTGAGTTTGGTTTTCCTTACCGATTACAGTTAACCGACCTAACCACATATGAGGCTTTTGTTCAAGATTTTCGCATCTATGACTCAACAAGTAGAGGGGAAACAAGACTATCGAGGGGAGAAAGATCGTAAATAATCATTCACCATGAACTAATCAATTGTAGGAGAAGATATGGATTCTTTAGCAATGGATAAGGAGGATGAAGACAGTACTTGATTAATGTAGAGTATGAAGCGGTTGTCCCAATTCAAATCCAAAAGATGAGTTACCACCATTATAATCACAACCCTTTTAACTACCGTTGGCCACAAAATCCTCCACCTTTCCCTCGCTTTTCTTCGATTGCCAATCATTCTGCCTCCCCTTCTTCTCCGTTAACTTCTATCCCACCGTCACCAAGGGATGATGTAAACTAACTATTATAAAATAAGAGCAAATGTCTGTGTGATACATGAGTTTGTTTAAAAAATGATAAACGTTAATGTAACACCCTCTTAACGGCCTAGAATATTAAGGTAATTAGTTTACTAATTTTGAGATTAATATTTGATTATGTGAAATAATGTTATTATTATTAATTATTAATATGTAATGTTCAAATGTGAATATTATTATTATGTGTTATTTAATAATTGATTGTATTATTTGTTTTTATATTTTTATATTTTTTATTAGAAAAGATATATAAAGATATTTTAAATGAGATGGTATGGTGGGTGAGATATAGTCAACACCCCACCATACCTCATTTCTTGCAAAGTGAAACAAAGTGTGAGTGTGTGTTTTGGTGGGTTTCGGCCGAAAAGAAAAGAAGAAAAGGAATCAACAAACTTGATCATTATTCTTGCATGCTTAATCTGATAGTTGGGTATCATAACATCCCAATGTTAGATTACTGAATTCAAGATTATAAATTGATAAATTATTCGGATTTTGAATGTTAAATATGAACCCGATTGTTCTTGGTAAATTGATGAACTTAGGATGAATGCATGTTAGATTTTATGATCATTGTATGTTGTTTATATGAATTGAATGATTTCTGTAAGTTTGTATAACTTGTATGAATGAAATCAGTAGGAATTTGTGTTAGAAATCGAAAATGGGCAAGAACACATGAATCTGTCGGATTTAAGTATGAATCTGTCGGAATTGGTGAATTCCGATAGATTTTATCGGAATTGGTGAATCCCGATAGGTTTCATCGGAATTGGAAGAAATCCGACAAAATATCTACGGATTGCCCTAACTCTATTATCGGAATTATCATTTTGAATTACTCGGAATTCTTGTTTATCGGAATTGGACATTTTATCGGAATTAAGATCTATCGGAATCTTATTTTCTCGGATTGTACCTTTTCTTAGATATTTGTTCTCTCACTTAGCTTTGTGCTAATTCTTGGTGAGTTTGTGGATAATGAAGACTGGGGATTTGGACAGACCATAACTCTGATGTCAAAGATTTTTGTTAGAGCCTGTTTTGTAACTAACACTGTAGAGGATATTTTGTAAATGATAACCAGTCAATATTGTATATCTTTTGGATTTTAAATCTAATTATATGTAATTAGCTTCCGCACGTAGTTTATTGTTAATTAAAAAGTACAGTGTTACAGTTAAACACTAGTAGAAAAATATTAAATAGTTATAAAACATGAACAAAAAGAAGAATTTTTAAAAAATGAAACATATGATGTCAACACTAGAACCAGCGATTATGCTTCGATGCGGGGTTAAGGGTAGACATGATGGCAGAAACGTGGTATGATCGTACGAAAAAAACGTCATTTTATTTCTTGTACAAATCATCGATCATTATTGTTATAATTTGGACAATAAGATCACATCTTTATTGGTTATAATTACAACATTTTGAAGTAAATATAAAATATTCTAAACATATACAATTAAGATTTGGTTAAATAAGATATTTTTAAATGTTAAAAAGGGTTAATATGATCTTTGTAAATTTAAGTAAACAAATATGATATTTTAAGGTTTAAGAAGGGCAATTATGAAACTTCTCTAAGATGTTTGATTCAATTTTGATCAAGAAATTTCAAAATTGAAATTCCAATTTTGATTAAATTGATGGTCAAGATTAAGCAAATATTTTTTTTAAAAAATAAATTATATAAATGGTCTTTGTGGTTATCACTTACGTTTACTTCTAGTCCTTTAACTTTAAAAATTATAAAAATTATCAATGTAATTGTCACTGTGTTTCACTTCTTCATTTGGGCTGACATACATTAACTTTTGATGTTAAATACGCACATGATGGTATTTTAGACTATTTTTCTTTATTGTTGTTACCAAATAAGATTGTCTCCCGTATCTCCTATCTAATATTACTCTCTCTCATTCTTTCTCACCACCACTAATGTAGTTTTTAACTCCGCCACCACCACCGTCACCGTGATAACCTTCAGCACCGCTACCGCCACCACAACCATGGCAATGTTCAACTCTTTTGAAGCCTCCTGCCACCAACACCATCATCAGTTTTAGATCTAAGCACCAGTGTCCGTCCGTCACTATTGTTTTCATATCTAAGCACGACGGACGTTGGTTTGTATGTGTAGAGGTTCCAGATCTATCATCATTTTCAATATAAGCACCACCACCATCATCGGTTTCATATATAAGCATCTCCACAATCACTCTTAACATTATCATTCAAGGTGGTTTCTTGTTCGTTTTCATTCAATATCTGAAACCTCTGTTTGTAAAGATCATTTTTTAAAGATCTAAAATTTCTGTTAACATTATGATAAATTACAAAGGTTCATTTTCTAGACGAACTTTATTTGGATGAACATCGTTATATTTATCACACTTTTAGGAATTATTGTTCATATTAGACATTTAAGTGAAAGTTCACCTTCTTATCATGATTGCTTGTATTTCTTAAAATATCTGTTTGAAATTGTTAACATTTGCCATCAATTTGATTTGCATACGTTAAATATGATTTTGGTTCAAGAATAAGATGATACTTGATTATTTGTTTTAGGTTGAAGAATAAGATGAGAAAAGATGTTTGGTAACAATAATAGTGACTAAAATGATTAAAATACCCCATTTGCAAGGCACCACGAGGGCTTTTAACAACATATTGTAATGTATGCTCGAAAGTGAAATGAAGTGACAAAACAATGTCCATTTTCGTAATTTTTAAAGTTAATGGAGTAAAAGTAAAATTAAGTAACAATCACATAAACTATTTATGTAATTAACTCTTTATTTTATTAAATAAATGGTTAAGATCATTTGATAAATTTGATACATGATATAGTCTTTTACTTATATTAGGAAATTTATGATAACTGTATCTAATTTGTCAAATTTTGTTATTATATGTATTGTACTCTAATATTTATATCATATGTTTTATTTTGTCGCTATTGCATGTATTAAATTTCTATTGCATGTACTAAATTTATACATTTTTCCTTTTTATGTAACAAAAATAAATATAATAACAACAAATTTACTATTTGATTGTAACACCGGGTTTCACAAGCTTAAAATTAGCGGAAATTAAAACTTTTTAAACTTTATTTACACAAAAGGTTTGCAGCGGAACAAACCACTGATTACATTTTAGCAGTGTTTATCTACTTGGCGATCATGAACAACGAATCAAGCCAAGTCCCAAAAATTAAGCCAGTGTTACCACTACGTACTGACCATCGTCACAAGTATCATAGTTAACAAACAAGTGTTCCAAAAGACATACACAAAAACACTACCCACAGCAACCCGCCTCGCCAGGCCATCTGATCACTAACCTGCGAAAAGGGAAATATCACGAAACATTAGCTACACTAGCTAGTGAGTACAGATATCACATAAGCACCAATAAACATTATATCACGTCACACTACGGCACACAGAGCTAAGCTATCACGTAACGGTGTGCCGACATGTCAGCGGGATCATATCTTGCGAGGTAGCTAGCCTGGCTCAACGATCCGAGCTGGGGAATCAGTCACAACCAACTGCATCGGTGGGGGAGCGAAGAGCAGCCCACCATCACGTTTGAGCCACTAGGACTCCGTTCGGATCTGATTATAGACCAAGATCCTCACTGCATGTCGAGGAACGGCGGCCTGCAGAACCTTTAACCCTGAAAACCCATCGAGTACCGTTGATCCCGAAAAACACTCAAGGATCCAGCCGCGTTAGCAAACTGACCTCAACCCATGCGTCTGTCCGAACAGGAATCATAAACACGTTTGACCCATAGGGTCCACAGTACGCATACGTATCACATATCACAATTTATATCACTATATCACTGTATCACTATATCACTTCATACCTCGCGCGTTCACATATATACACATGACACATAGCAATAGGCAACCAATAGCCCTACTTACTGAGTCTCATGGGAAACCGGTACTCACCTCGATATTACAAGAGACATATATGAATTTGGGAATCCCAAGAACACACGGAGTCGTCCGAATCACCTAAAACATTAGGTTTAGACTTGGTCATCACATACACATAGCCCACATAGGTTAAAACACAAGTTACACAAGTTGTCAGCATTGGACAGACTCCTACGGCCACAGAGGACATGTCCTACGGCCGCAGGACACATGCCAAAACCATCCTACGGCCGTAGGGATAGTTCCCTGAGCCCGAAGAGGTTCTTTCCAACGAATCATGCCCTACGGCCGCATGAACCTATTCCTACGCCCGCAGGAGCTATTCTTTGGTGACCTACGACCGTAAGTTATGTACCTACGCCCGTAGACCTTGTTCCTTCGTCCGTAGACGGTAAAAGACACAAAAACACACCCTACTGCCTACGGCCGCAGAAAACACAAAAGGCCTCCTACGGCCGCATGGGTTATCTCCTGCGCCCGCAGGAAGTTCCTGCACAGCAGGCCTTCGTCCCTGTTTGCAACTCAGACCTGTAAATCGCGTTTTTGACTTCTTTTTCGACCAAAACTCTGTTTTAATCACTTGTATACTTCACTTGACATCCAGGGAAGTTTAGAAGCACATTTGGACACAACCCCAACACACTAAACACCATTTTGAACCATCAAAATGGTCATCTTCATCACAAACACATAAACTAGGTTTAGCCATGAAAATACTTACAAATCAATACAAGGCCAGCCGTTAGAACACGATTTTGATACTGAAATCTCCTGCAACCAACTTGTTTTCTTGATTTCTTCCTTTAAAATCTCCAAGGTGTGAGTGTGTATGAGTATTCACGTACGTATGTGTTTGTGTGTGTATTTTGATAACTCCCAGGGGATAAGGGAGTATAAAACCGACCCTGGGAGGTTTAATTAAGACACGGGGTATTTCGTTCCCCTTTTCAACTCACAACTTGACACACGACATCCCGTTTTAACCAACGGGGATATCTACGGAATCATTACGCGAAACCATATAACACGACATCACTTTTAAACACGTTTGACACTTTTCACGTAATCACATTAATTAACACAAGACACGTTAGTCACACAAAACACTTGACTTAATTCACTTAAAATCACTGTACAAACTCTTAAACACAAAATACAAGTCACTACTGCTAGGCCTTTTTTTCAGAGTGTTACATTGATAAAATTTAATATACATAATAACAGTGACAAACTGAATATATTTAAATATACTGACCTTTGTTTTTACAAACCATTTAACTAAAAGCTATTATTTAATAATTTCAATAATTTTATTAAACGGGGAAAATTAAGTTATTACAAGTTGACAAATTGGTGTTATATTAATATTGCAGATTGAATTTACCCGTGAAGTATCCATCCATCATTAAAAGCCCTGTCACATTCACAAATATATCATTCCTTTTTCTGTAAGCTAAACACAATTCAGCAGAAACATGGAGAACATGAATTACGCTGAGGAGCTTGTGAGGGAATTTCTGTTCTTCAGAGGATTTACAATCACTTTGCAATCTTTTGAGAAGGAATTGGCAACAGATATTGGCAGAGATTTTCATAAGGATAAAATCTATGACCTAATTTTCTCAGTATACATCCCTAAATTCCAGGCACAGAATCTCATTTCCCTGCTGACTTTTTTCAAACAATGCTTTTCTTCATCCGAAACTCTCCTCATTGCTACCTTGTCCAAATTGGAGATCTCTATTCTTCGATATTACATCGTTCACGCCGTACAGTCAGGAAGAAATGACAAGATTATTGAATTTTTTAAAGTTCATGGCGATCACTTGCTGCAAAAAGATCAAGATTGGATGTCATGGTTTGGTGGGTTGGTTTTCTCTTGCTTTCTTTTTCTGCTACTGGATTTTCAATTTCTTCACACTTTGATGATCCCTTCACAATTTTGTACAGCGATCCCGTATATCAAGAACCCTAGTTTGGATCCCTTGTTTCGACTTTACTTCTCAAAGGAGTGGTTTGATGCTCTGAATCTTTCTGTTAAGAACTTCTTGAGTGAAATCTTCAATGGAACTCATATCCTTAGAACAATTTAATTTCATTTTTTCTTAATTGTCACTTATTTGTTTAACACGCATCAAATGTGTTAATATCCTTAATTAACTCACGCGTTCCTGCGTTGTTGAAAATCAGTTCAGAAAAACATACTGTGAATCATCTTAAGAATGACATTAAGCATCTTAATACCAGACTGTCTCAACTTCAGGCTTTGTTGGAGGAGAAGGAGGCTCAGTTATGTCAGTCCAGGGGGTAAGGGTGTTTCTTCACCATGTTAATACCAATAATAAGATTCTTCAACTGATAGAATGTCTTAATGAAAGCAGTGTTTCAACAGCACGCCAACTAAGCATTGGTGTTAACAAAAAAGAAGTTTGCTCAACCCCTAGGACACAGTCAAGTGGTTTGCCTAAAGAACCAAATGTTTCTTTTAGCGAAGCACATCTCTCTAGCACTCATTCAAGTGGGAGGCAGTCATTGGGTAAGGATGTTAATCTACTTGAGGATGAAGACGCAATCAATTCAACAGGCAGTAACTGTGGTATAAATTGCACCTTGTTCTCTTTTCTATATTTGTTGCAACTTAAGAACATTATGGCTGCTTAATTTTCTATTTACCTTTAAATTATAATTATAGGCATGTTTCTAGTGTAATAATAATGATTGGCATCAGGATCGATGGAAAGTCTAGTGAAGTTCAATAGCTGCAATGATTGCTTATATGAAAATTCTGTACTTGACGTAGTCACATAGACATTATGGTTCATTTTATAAAGGTTGATGTTAGACCCATGCATATGGTCAAGTCTTATTGACATTTTATTAGAGAAGTATTAGTACCATATCTTGTAGACTAGTATTAAAAAAGCCATGATTCATAGTTGGGGGCTATTAGTATAGAAATTAGGAGAACTATCTTGTTTTGCTGACTTTGATTTATTAGAGGTGTGAAGGAATAAAGTTCACTTTATTGGATAGCTGACCCCATCAGTCAAACCTATCTTGTTAGTTATGAGATCACAATTTTGTGACCAATGATTATGACTAACGTACAAGGCTAGGAGAATGGTGTGAAATCTTCATGACTATCATGCCAATAGATCCACAGTGGGTTTTTTGTAAGGAGATGATGCATTAGATTGGTGGAATCAATTTTGAGTGGTTATTTTCAGTTAACGGATTGAGGGGATTTGATGCTGCTTGACTTTGTATGAAACCAGAGTGCCTGCATGGTAAGTCGGTCTAGAGCTATCCTAATCTGATTCAAGAACAAATCTTGCAGTATTTGTGTTTGGGGAGTGCTTGATGAGTCAGAGGTGAGAAATTATGTGAAAAGATTATAGGATACATTTTAGTAAGTTTTGCAAACCAAGGGGGTAGAGGAACCAGAGAACTGATCTATGAAACTTGATAATGGAGAGGTTATCTTATGTGCTTCAAATACAATGACAAGTTTCATTGAAGATGGACACTGTCGCTCTTTTTGTGTGATATAGATCTTCTTCGGACAAGGTGTTTTTTTGGGGGGTGTGTGGTTGGGGTGGGGGTGGGGGGGATACGTGGATAATTATTATTAATTTATGTAGATTAGGATAATAGGATTAGTATTAGTATCTATTATAAGTTATGATTCATTGAGAACTTACAAAATTAGGAACTAGGAAAACAATCATCTATGCTGAATTTGATTTATTATAGAGGTGAAGAATTAAATTTTATTTTCATTGTGAGAACTATCCTATTTAGTGTTTATATGAGCAGAGCAGGTGATATCTATGGGGTCATGTTTTTTTCTTCTTCTTTTTCCCAGTAACAATTTCTGTGAATTTATAAGTGACCGTCAGCTATATGGCTACAGGAAATGATGAATTTCAGCAAGAAGAAGATTTCCCAGAAGTGAAAGTAGCCTTCCAGGTGTGATCAAGTATCCATTGTCATAGTTAAAAATTATAATATTATTATACTCACCTTTTATCCACACTTTCATATACGAGATGTTTTCTGGTTATTGTTGAATTAGGATTTGTCCTTCTGTAATCTTGGAAACCATGTTTTGCAGGAGACTTTCTTGGGCCACACAAGTCCAATTAGTTGTTGCAGGTTTTCTACATCTGGAGACAACATCGCAAGTGCTTCTGTGGATGGCACTGTCAGGTAGATATTTGAAAATATCTGATGCTGATCTGTGTAAATAAACGAGCAGATTATTAATTTTCTTTCCTAATTTTTATACATTTTAATAAAGGATATGGACATATGACTCCTCAACTTCAGCATCAAGAAATGCAACCATCTATTGTGGGGCTGAGATCATGTCACTCGAATGGGACTGCAAATCTGACCGCTTGGTATGCATTAATACAAGTTAAATCATTGTACTTTTACATTTTCATACGTTTTGTACGATTGCAATGGAAGTGATAACTTTCTGTCTTCAAATTAACATTGATGTTACACTTTCTGAAAATAAATAGGAAAAACCATCCCCCCCAACCAAAAAAAAAAAAAAACAAAAAAAATTAAAAAGAAAGAAAGAAAAGTTCAGCGGAAGTTTTGTATACTTATTGTATTTTATGGAGGTTCTGCATGTTTGTAAATCAGGAAGTAATGGTCCTACATTTGATTGTACATTATGACAAAGCTTCTCATAGGCACTGCTGATGGAGGTATAAAAGCGTGGAATGTTGATGCAAAAAGAGTTGTTTGTGATCTCAGTACTACTAATGCATTTCCAAGGTTTTATTCTTATATATGTTCCCTGCAAGGCTCAAATACATACACAGCCAAAAGATTAATTGTTTAAGCTTTTTGTATGTTTTGTGATGCAGTGTTGTAGACCTAAAATGCAGCCCTGTGGAACCAATATTTGTATCTGCTGCAGCATCCAAAGGGTACTACTATCTTCCTAACATGTTTTTTGTAGAAAGTATTGAAAAAGTCCTCTATCTTTCAATAAAAATTCAACCTTTTTGCATTTCTGCTACTATATTATTCTGAAGAACTCGTTTTTTGCAGGCATGGCACAAGTTATATTGATAAGTTGGGGTTTGCATCATTGACCGTGTGGAATATGAGAACATGGAAGGCAATGGTATGTGCTTGTAGAAATCTGGATTTGATAATTTAATAATACTAAAATCCTAAAAGAGGATGAAGACCTCCAAATCTTACTTACTGATTTTATTGAAGACAGTCCTTCCTCTTGGGAAAGATCCACCTGCTATAACTTCTCTTTGCTTCAACCACAACGGGAAGATTCTAGCAGCAGCTGCAACCGATGGAATGATTCACATGTTTGGTATCCTTAAAAAGAAAACTTATTTTCCCTTTTAAAGCTAAATAAAACTACCAAATAGCAAGACCTTAACATGACTCAGATATGTCAGCGGGCCTTCAAATCACGGGATGGCCAGCCCATGATTCTGCTATCAGCTCTGTTCTTTTTGGCCCGGATGAAACTAGCATTTTTAGCTTGGGTATAGATGGAAAGGCAAGTTCTTAGTTAATAACTAGAAGTTGATCCAGTTTCCACTTTCTATTTTTTGCTTATAAAGAAATACGGCATGAATTGTAATTTATTTGACTTTTCTTTGACAGGTAGTTGAGTGGAGTTTGCAAAGTCAGGGTAAGGTTCTCTGGTCAAGAAATTGCAACAGGTATGTATTTTGTGGATCATGTATAAACAACAATTAGTGATATTGATGTTGAGTATGGTACTGGTCCATCATGTAGGTTCTGTAATCCCGAGAATTCACAAAATTACAGACATGAAATAGCTTTAGATGCAAATGGTAAACGGCTTCTGGTAACATCTGGGTCAGTCAGAGCACCAATATATCAGGTAACTGTTTGCATATTTTTTTAGTAATTGTTGCAACGCGATTATTATTTATTTACTATCAATTTGGGTGTGATCAGGTTCAAGATCATGTCAATGGAATGAAAACGCTTCCTCATAGTGCAGCCATATCAACTGTAGATTGGCACCCGACCTTGCCCATCTTCTTAACAGGATCAGTGGATAACTCAGTCCGGGTCACATCCATCTTATGATGGGTTTTCAGTTTGATGTCTTTTCATCGTCTTGCATCATTGTTCGACTAGTCATCATGATAGGCGGCTTTCTTTCTGGTTTTTGTGTGTTTACTTTCTCATAGAAGAGGATATCCCCCCCTTAATACAGAGTTTCTTCTCTTTCGGCGGATGATAGTTTGATTGACAGAGATCTTTTACAAAAGTGCAGGGGCCGTGCTAGTTTGCTGCTTTAAAACCGGGCTATTTTTGTTACAAGTAAATTGTTGAAGTACTGGTTCTGAAAAATCCTGGTTGGATTGGGCTGAATATGTGAGACTTGTTATGTAACATACGAAACGGAAGTCAAAATAGATCGCAATTGGTTTACTTGTGAAGTCTTGATTTGTTGAATCTCTTTAAAGAAATTGTAAATTTTAATTTTGAAGAATTCATAAATTTGTTTGTTTAGTAAAATTGTATAGATAGTCGAAGGTTTTTTCAACGGAAATCTTGTCATTGCAGACCAATAGCATATGTGTTATTGACATTTTAGTAATTTTAGTTTATTGAAATGTGACTTGTATTATGTGGACAACATTCAGTATTATCTAAAACCTAAGGTGATTATTATAAGTTGAATAGATTCGAAGATTATATTATTGAATTTAAAATATTATCTTAATAATTTAGTATTATCTTATATAACTAGATTAGATGCTCGTGTAATACACGAGTTGTTTAAAAAAATAATAAATATTAAATATTATTATATAATTATTATATACTAAACAAATAATAATTTAAATAAATGTCGACAGATTGAGACAACATTCAAATTAGCAATGGAAGCGTGATATTAAAAGCAATGTGATGCTTTAAGGTGTTTTTTAATTTTCATGGTTATGCGTTCTGGGCTCCTTATGAACAAAAAAATTAATTTTAGGAGTAGCTTCAAAGTGTTCTTGTGCTTAATCATGAAAAAATCCTGAATAATTGAATTTGCTTATAATAAGTTTTTTTGTTGAACGATAAACATAAACGTACATTCTTATCTATATCTATGTTTTCAACAAGATTTAAACTCTCAGAAAAGAAAAACACTTTTAGCATACGTTGATACTACTAGGCTAAAGATCTATTGGTTTATTACAACAAACCTTCACAAGCTTTATCTAAAACAATTTATTTAACTCATTAATAATAAATAGAAAAAGTATTAATTAGAAATTAAAATATTATTGTAAGGAAACCCACCTATCCAACAAGACACGGGTTTGAAGAGTGGGATGTGATTATGAAATGATGATTTGCAAAAAGCTTAATAACACGGTTTCTTTATTATCAATCAATCAATTATACTCTCGATTATTATTAGTTGTTGAATTGAATTCTCATCCTTCCTTCCTTCCTTCCTTCCTTCCTCGCAAATCAAATCCTTTGATTAATTCTTTTTGTCTCCATCTCTAAATCAACCCACCAACTGACTCACCCACAACCAAATTCATTACCAACTGATCACCAGATCGTTACTTCCCACCACACTTCTTTGCCCTTTGCTATCAATAAACAACCCAACCCAACTCAACTCAACCCAACCATCTCTCTCTCTCTCTCTCTCTTTCTTGAGATCTACACACATAGATCCCCTGTCCACGGTGGCTGCCACAATGAGAGAACCCGCCACCGACAGCAGCCACAGCAACCACAGCAACGCCTCGTCTTCGCCACCACCGCCACCACCACAAGCCCTGCTCGAAAGACTCAAAGATTATGGTCAAGAAGACGCCTTTGCTTTCTGGGATCAACTCTCTGCTGACCAACAAAACTTTCTTATTCAAGAAATTGAGGTCTTTTTTCACTACCCATTTCTCTTCTAATCTCCAAATTTACAACCTTTATTAGATCCCTCACTACAATTGCTCTCATTGTAGTTTCAATTACTGGGTTAATTAGATTGAGAATCACTAATTTCGGTTAGATTATGGTAGATCCCGTGGGAGATATGTTAATTGATAACTATTTGTTTCTCTAGTTCGTAGAATTTGTTTCCTTTTTTGGTTTCTTGGAAATAACGTTTGGCTAAATATGAAAAAAGTTGCTGCATTGGGTTAGTAAATTGCTGCTCTGTTTTCTTTTTGAAATCTCTGCTAATAAGTTGCATTTCTTTTTCTTCAGAATTTAGATCTTTCAAGAATCGATAGAATGATTCGCTGTTCATTTCAGTCACACGGTTAGTCTTTTTCATCCATTGCTATGTATTGTAAAAGCTTGTGTGAGTTTTGATGATATTTAAATGGTTATGTGAGTGATGAATCAGGGCTACCGGCGGCAGCCATAGAGCCGGTCCCAGAGGGTTGTGTGTCAACTGTGGAGGACAGGAAGCTTGAAGACAGAGAAAAATGGTGGAAAATGGGGTTGAAGGCTATTTCAGATGGGAAATTAGCTGTGCTGCTTTTATCTGGTGGGCAGGTATATCTCCTCCCTTCATATACCAATGTCACTTCTTTAGTAAATATTATATTGATTATGATTTACTAGATTTATAAATCAAGAATTAATGTATAAGTTATTAGTCAAAGAGACATAATAAGTGTGCCTATAACCAATCTGTTGAAATTTTCATGTAGGGAGTTCTTCATTTCAAATATATACAATTTTTAACCGCATATGAAGATGCATGAGTGTACCAGGATATGTCAATCATATGATGTCTCCTTTTGCTTTTTAGCTTCTTGTGATGCCCACTAATTACAACTTTGTAACAAATTTGGGCATAATTAAAAGTAATGGAAAGTAAATTATGCTTTATGAAAAGTGCATAGTGAATGAATAGTCGATATTCATATAATTAAGTTTCATTATTTTGGTTATGATTCATATATTCAAGTGAAATGCATGGTTATGTGATTTGATATGAGCTTAATTAGGTCCGGTTTGGATCAGTATTTGCCTGCTAGAATATCTATCCATGCTTATATAAACTATGAGATGATAATTATAGATAACAAAAGGCACTTTAACAACAGAAAAGTTGATTCATTTCAAAAACATTACTTTATGTAGGCCCTTTATTCTTTGACAAAATATTCATGATTTTGTTAACAAGTTGTTTCTCTTTCTTCCAAATGTTCATCATCATGATTGAATTCTAAATGCAGGGGACACGACTTGGAAGTTCTGCCCCGAAAGGATGTTTTAGTAAGTTTTCTTTTAAATATGATTTAAAATTTTATGTCATATTTTATTATACTACAACTAACACGGGTAGACTGTTTTTAACCACATCTGTCTTTTTGTTGTTTCTCTTCATTCTAGATATTGGACTTCCATCAGGGAAGTCACTTTTTCAACTTCAGGCTGAGCGGATTCTTTGTCTTCAGAGATTAGCAGCTCAATCATTAGACGAGGGTGAGTTTTATCATGTAACTTTTGTTAAGTTTTTATGCCTTTGGATGCTGTTGTAATTTATTTTGGTTTATGCAGGTTCTGGTAATGTTGTACCGATACATTGGTACATAATGACCAGCCCATTTACTGATAAATCCACACGCGATTTCTTCAAACAACACAGATATTTTGGTCTGGAAATGGATCAGGTGAGTTGGTTTAATTTTCTAAAAGTTTTGCATGTTTTTGGACAAAATATTATGCTCATGTTTGAAGATATTTTGTGCAGGTCACATTTTTCTCACAAGGAACAATACCTTGTGTTTCAAAGGATGGCAGATTTATCATGGAAACTCCATTCCAGGTAGCAAAAGCTCCTGACGGAAATGGAGGAGTTTATTCAGGTATTTTTTTCAGGATAACTATAGAAGCTATACATATGATTATATGTAAATCCTTATGTTGTAAACTTTTTGCCAAACACTCCAACTACTCGGTATCTGATTATAACAACTTAAAGCAACAAAAGCACAGCCAAACACCATCTCGTGCAGCCTGTTTTGTTATAGCTAATTACCTTTTTCATATTATTCCATATCACATAATCACTTCCATACAATATTGCCAAACACCCTCTAAACCAGTGGTCCTGAAGCTCCCTCATTGTCTCAAACACTTGAAGTATTCTAATTGTTTAATATTCAGCATTGAAGTATTCAAGACTATTAGAAGACATGTCCTCAAGAGGTGTCAAATATCTGGATTGTTATGGAGTTGACAATGCTCTGGTGTGTAATTTTCATTCACTCGAATCTCTAATCCTTCTTGTATTTGTTTGAAAAAAAAGAAAAAGAAAAAATAACATAGTTAGAAGATTGTTTGAATACCAGGTTCGTGTTGGCGATCCTACTTTCTTGGGGTATTTCATTGATAAGGGTGTAGCTTCGGCTGCTAAAGTTGTCCGCAAAGTGAGTTAATTTGGTGAACTTAGACACCTTTTAAAATAAATCAGTAACAATTTGAACATTATTAATCCATGGGCTGATAACAGGCATACCCTCAAGAGAAGGTTGGTGTATTTGTAAGGCGTGGTAAAGGAGGACCGATAACTGTTGTTGAATATAGTGAGTTGGATCAGTCATTAGCAAGTGAAATTAACCAGGGAACTGGCCGTCTTCGCTACTGTTGGAGTAACGTATAGTTTCTATTTAAATTATAATATTTGGTTTAAATAATATTTAATTTGACCGCGTATCATTAAATAGCATTATATTTGCTCTGAACTTAATCCCAGGTTTGCCTCCATATGTTCACCTTGGACTTTCTGAACCAAGTTGCAAATAGTCTTGAAAAAGACAGCATGTCAGTATTTACTAAACCTTACTGGTTTCTTGGGATTGCATTGTTGTAACTTATATGTAAGAATTTTTGGGGAAAATGACAGATATCACCTTGCTGAGAAGAAAATCCCCTCGATCCATGGCCAAACGGTTGGATACAAACTAGAACAATTCATATTCGATGCATTTCCATATGCACCTTCAACAGCGCTTTTTGAGGTCATCCTCTTTTCTATATTATTATGAAAGGAAAAATGAGTTTCTCGTGGTTAAATGTTGTTTTATTTTCTGTAGGTATTACGTGAAGAAGAATTTGCCCCTGTGAAAAATGCAAACGGGTCAAGCTTTGACACTCCAGACAGTGCACGGCTTCTGGTTCTCCGTCTGCATACACGCTGGGTGGTTGCAGCTGGCGGCTTCTTGACACACTCGGTGCCTTTATATTCAACTGGTAAACTCACCTTCTACAATCAAATATCTTTACATTCATGGCAATTTATAATCAATCATGTTGCTTGAAAGATGCAAGATTGAATGCATGAATGAAGTCTTTGAATGGTTAATTGCTCTTGAATGCAGGTGTTGAGGTTTCACCACTTGTTTCATATGCTGGAGAGAATCTTGAAGCGATTTGTCGTGGTAGAACGTTCCATGCGCCTTGCGAAATCACATTCTAGATTTTCAATTTTTTTTATTCTTTTTTTTGATTATTTTGGATTTTAATTTCTTGATATAGCAAGCAGGATATCTGAGAATTTGTATGAGTCCACCAATAGCTCTTTTGAAATTGAGATTGTTGTGCAACACGGCTTCATTTTGTTCTATGATTTACATTCGACAGGAAATATGTTATCAGATTGTTGTGCATAAACTAAATGATTAACATTCTTCCTTCATTGCATTCTGCTAACATGTTTCTAAACAGCTAATATCTGAAAAATTAAAACAATTAACTTTCGGATTACTAATGCCTGTGCATTGCGGCCCTGCGGATGTACAGTTTTACAGGCGATATCATATATTTCAACATTTTTTCATACACAGCTTTATAAACAAAACCCTATAATTAATTTGCTACTTAACTGCATCATTATGCCTACAAAAATAGAGCCTGCACTCGTCAAGATTCATGCTCACCCGCATCTTGATCTGATACCGTCCCTTCTGATGAAACGTCCTGAGCCGTTGGATCCCACTGGCTCTTTTGCAAGTCCTCACTCGCTCTCTCTTCTTGTTTAGGGTCCATTTCCATTGGAGTGGGCAAGTCTGTTCCAGTTTCTGGATTTGAATTTGGTGGTGATTCAGCCATATCTTGGTTGACTGGTGGGGGTTCATTAAGGTCTGGCTCGATCCAACATGGTTCAGATGTTGACTGCAGCCGCTCCAATGGTGGTGCTGCCTTGCTTCCAGAAGTAGAAGCAACATTTTCACCATCTGGTGGTGGTTGGTCATGTGAGCTGCTGCTTTTCTTTTTCTTCTTCAATATCCGCCGAGGATCTTTTGGCGGCAAAGGAAGCAATCCAGGAGCAACAAATGGAGGAATGGTTCGTTTTTCGTTTCCGTATAGCAAACGAACTGAATGCGCTATTGCAGAAACCGCTGGCGGCAGTTGGGGTTCTTGGGGTCTAGCGGGAACACTTACAGCTTCCCGGAGCCAGTGTGGCAGTTTGTTGTTATCTGAAGAACTACTCCCACCAATCTCATTCCTTGACTGAGTAGACTCGTTATCAACAAAACTTGGCATCTTAATATGTTCATTAACATGCCGTTCTTCCTCCTTTTGCTGTAGATCAAGTACTCCCAAATTATTCAAATCAATAGACCCTAAACTAGCGGTTCCAAACGGATTTTTAACAACTGGTTGGGTTGATGATTCACCAGAAAAGTTTGAACGAAACCTGTCAGGAATCATTGTCAAGAAACTCGGGAAACTGTCATGTTGGAAGCCATGTGGATCTCGGTTTTCCATAGATATGGAAGGACCATCCAAAGCTAACTTCATATCCATCAAATGGGGCGGGAAATTGGAAGGACCTGCAGTATATCTACTTCTATGTAACGCCCGTTTCATCATTCCATCAGATATGCCTGGAAAAACAGGAGATTTCCCTGATTTCGAACCGTTGGGTTGCTTTTGAGTTGGCACATCCAAAACCTTAACCTGTTCCTCCTCCCATCTCGCTGCCAGGTCATCCGCTGTCCTAAATCTAGAGAATTTAAGTCGCGGGTCCCGCAGCATCGTCTCCCAAGCACCCCGCCCGTGTCTACGAACACCAATCCATAGAAAGTCAAGTTCATCCTCTGACCAGAAATCTTTGACAAGCTTCCTTTTATGTACATTAACTGATCTCGAACCAGTTCGCATCATTATGTTCTCTAGAACCTTCCTGTGGTTTTCTGGAAAAGACGAGAACGAGGGAGGCATTTGACCGAGACCCAATATCGGAAAAGGCAATGCTTCCATTTCTTGTTGTGGGAATCTGAAATTCGGCAAGAAAGGGATTGCACAGAAATCTTGAAGAGGCGTATTTGATTCTCCTCCAATCGATCTCCCTAGAGTCAAGCTCGGGAAAAAGTCAGGTTGGTGTTGACCAAGGTTTTTCAATGGAAACGGTAACTTTGACAAAAACGATTCATCAAAGGGTAATTTGGGTAACACCATCTTCTCTTGAGAATGAGACAACCCATCAGCAGAACTCTCTGAAGCAACATGCTGCAAGATCAAGATCATCAACTCCAAAAATTAGAGCAACTGCTGAAAAGAAATGGTAAAAACGAGTTATGTGTGTCTTGTAAAAGAGAGCATACCGCTGGGAAAGGAGGTTTGGCATCCACATCACTCGAGGTCCCAGTCATGGAAGACGGGGCTAGGTGCAGGGGGAATTCAAGCCCCGTCCCGTGCTTGTTTTTTCTGATGGAAGATCTAGAAGGGTTCCTCTGAGATAACTCCATTAGCCTAGAATTTGGAGCACATAGCCCAAGAACTGGTAAGTTTCTATGGTGAACCTGCAAATCGAAATTATGGTTGGTCAAAGTGTTTACTAGTAAAATCTGATTGACTTTTCATTTATGCCTGGGTACCTTGCTTGGTGGCTTGTCTTCTGTCGGCTTTTCTTTTATTTGTTCATCTGATCTCCACAGCAGACCAGAACCTTCAGTGAGAAGGGCTTCTCTGATAGCTTTGGCCTGAGCCAGCCTTATTTTCTGTCTCGCTCGAAGCTTAGAACTGTCAAAACAACAGATTGGTCATAAAAAATAAAAAAGTAACTTGGTTTTATGTCGAAGACATGGAACTCACTACTTAGTTTTAAGAGCCCGTCCAGCAGGTGTATAATCACGCACTGGCTCTGGTTCTGGCTCTTCATCACCGCCATTCTGCAATTATTTAAATAAATTAGCCATATTTCTCTTCGTTTTTTTTTCCAATACAAGACAACAAAGATAAGAGAGATACCTCAAATGTCTCGATAGGCCGTGGAGCATATGCTTCCCTGTATGAAACAGCTTTTCTTTGTCTTTTTCCTCGACCAAGAGCCGCTTCCTCCTCACTCTGGTATTTCTCCCATCTACAAATCAATTATAAATGACATAAAAAGCATTAATTTATCACCAGTTATTAGTTTAACAAGGCCTACTGATAACATCACGATACCTGACTCGAAGAAGCCTGTCCCACTCATTTTCTTCAACGTTTCCTGAATTTTCCTCTTTCTTTTCTAAAGTTTGGGCAGTAGCATCATCAACTACATTCACAGGTGATTCGGTTCCTCCTTGTTCTTCAGTTAATTCGTCATTCCAATCCAAAGCCTAATTGGACACACAATAAAATATAAATAAAAAACAATAATGCACACAAATTTCGGGGCTCAAATACGCTACATACCTTCACAGAGCCAAGCATATCATTTTCTAAATCACCTTCACCGTTATCGGTTGAAACAGATTCAAGATTTGACCGGTCAAGCAACTTCAAAATAGCAGATTCATCCCACACAATCATGGAATTCCCATCTGTGCACTTATCCTGGTACACATCTCCCAAACCCCCGGTACGCCTCTTATTCTTGTGCTCTGAAGCTACACTTTCTTCCCCTTTGTTGTTATTGTTTTCACCATCTTTCCCGGCATGTGTGGATGAATCATTAAAGAGTTCCTCAGTTCCCCATCTTAATATATCCTCAACCTCCTTTTGAGATCCAGATTTGTTTACAAACAGCTGATCAAGCATCAATTTCTTCTTTGCCAACTGCAAAATCCTTTCTTCAACGCTAGCCCGAACCACGAGTCTGTATACAAGAAGCCTGTTTGATTGACCAATTCGATGTGCACGATTCATTGCTTGAATATCAGCATGTGGGTTGAAATCAGAATCATAAATTATGACAGTGTCAGCAGTTGCCAAATTGATTCCAAGTCCACAAGATCTTGTAGATAATAGAAACACAAACCGACTCTTGTCATTATTAAACCGTTGAATCGCCATTTGCCGATCAGCAATAGAAACCGAACCATCAACCCTCTCAAAAGTTTTAGGACCAAATTCAATGTTCAAATAATCCTCAAGAATATCTAGAAGTTTTGTCATTTGTGAAAATATGAGCACCCGATGACCCTCCTTGTTCAAGATCTTAAGCATGGAATGCAACAAAGTCAACTTGGCCGAAGCTTTAATACGCATGTCGTGAAGAAAGTCAACAGACCCGGATTCTGGTTCGGTTCCTGGTATTAAATAAGGGTGGTTACAAACTTTCCTCAATTGCATTACAATATTCAACATCGATTGCTGAGGAATACCCTTTCCTATGTTTCTCAATATCTGATAATTCTTGGTCAACATTGCCCGATAATATTCTGCTTGAATGGATGACAACTCAACCGGAACCATACGCTCGGTTTTAGGGGGTATATTCTGCATAGCATCTTTCTTAAGCCTCCGAAGCATATGTGGGGCCACGAGTTTCTTCAACTCATCGACTTTTTCAGCAGTCGAAAGATCATTAAATCGATCCTCAAATGCTGACAAAGATGGAAACGAAGCCGGTTGCAAGAAGTTTAACAAATTATACATTTCTCCTATGTTGTTCTGTAGGGGCGTTCCCGTCAATAGCACACGATGCTGGAAGGAAAATGTGTTAAGCATGCTAAAAAGCTTGCTGCTTGAGTTCTTCAACCGATGTCCCTCATCAACCACAAGAACTTCCCATGGGACCCCACGTAAATGACTCGAGTCAACAAGAACCATTTCATATGTAGTTAAAAGAACATTAAACTTATAACTCGCTTTTTTCTTATTTGCATCATGTGCATGCCATTCAAATTCCCGCATCAATGCTCGTGCTCGAGCACAGCCATGATACTCCACGACATTCAAGTTTGGGGCCCACATTGAGAATTCGGACATCCAATTAGGCATAGTGGAAAGCGGGACTAAAACGAGACAAGGCAATTGAGCTTTAAACTCGAAGTATAACGATGATAGAAACGCACAAGCGGAAATCGTTTTCCCGAGCCCCATTTCGTCTGCAAGAATGACATTTTTACCCCTGTGCCAGCATTTTCGTAACCAGTTTAATGCTTCGAGTTGATGTGGGAACAATGTGCCACCTAACTCTTTTGGCTGCTCGGTAAGATTAACTACATCACCTTTCCCCCTCAAAAACTCATCTTTCAAACCATCTTTTTCAACTGCTCGGGACTCAAATTGATTAAATAAATCAATAAGATGAGAAGATTCAGCTATTACAGGTTCATCCGTCTTTTCCCAAGTGCATTCATCATAAGGAAGACCAGTCCACTTAACAAAAACTTCAGTTGAGCCATTTGATGAACGCTGTGCAATCACCCGTTGTGGAACTTTCCATCGATCTTCACAAATATTTATCACCATTGTTCCATATTTACCCTTGTAGTTGTCGAGTTTCCTTTTAGCTAGAATTTTCAAATGAGATTCAGATACCCAACTATTGTGTAAATGAGATTTCCCAACCCACTTAACTAAAAATTCATATGATACTACATTTTTCTCGTTATTTGATGAAGATTTACTACACTTGGCAGATTTTCCTGAACCCATTTTCTTATCATTCACAATAACATCAGTATTGTCTACCTGAATCTCATCAGTTGTTTTTGCCAAACCATCTTTATTTCTCTCATCTGTTGCTGCAGAATCAAGATCACTTGCAGGTTGAACCATTGACCCCGTGACATTGTCTTCTGTACTATCATTGACCACTTGTACATTTACCTTCTCTACTCCTGTATCATTCTCAATAAGCATTTGATCCTCTGTTATATTTTCTGCATCTTGAACATCAGGAGTAGTTGAAATTTTCTCCAATGCTCCATTGTTGTCATCAATGATCACTGAACTCTGTGAAGGCGTTTTGTCAGTTTCTGTTACAGAAACTGTAGATTTTTTGTCGGTAACTTGTACTCGACAACCCAGAACCCGATCAACCTGAAAATACACAGATAAAACAGACACGTTTATATGATTAATTTTGTGTTCATGTATTTCAAAATACTTTGCTTATAGGATCAAGATTCTAACTATATTATTCAGGGAATTCACCTGTTGCATCTTGTCCTGAGCATGATCTGAATATTTGAGCAACTCAACAACTTTTTCCGCTTCATTTGATTCATTTGACAGAACTGCTCCTTCTTCAAGTTCCATCTGCTAAGTAGACAAGGTTAAAGATAACTAGATTTTCACACTTTTGATTAAACAGTAATTACATAATCCAGCAATTTAATAAGAAAAAGAAACATATAGCTTGAGGAATTTGTACCATATCTTTTAACTGGATATCACCGACTTTACTTCCCATGTCATTTTTTGACAAAGATCTAGTTTTTGCTTGCTTAACTGGCTTTCGCTTTCGTTGGGATTTACTTGTTTCACCAGCTTCCATATTATTATTAACTTTATCCTGTTTTCGAGAATTATCCCTGGTTTTGGTCCCTTTATCAGTTCGAGTCTTTTTCTGAACATTATCTGAAGGAACCTTTCGCTTTCTTTTCTTAGGATTTTCAGTTGCAGCTTCTTTAGACTGCTCCTTGTCACGCTTCTTTTTATGCTTTTCTTGATTTTCTTCTTGATTTTCATCCAATTCGATGACCTTTGTTTCTTCCAAATCAGTCTGTTTTTCATTTTTCATATCTGAAAATGATGAACTCTTTTCTGCAGAGACATCCATGGGTGGTACATCCACTTTTGGGACCACAGAGAACGATTTCGCTTTTCTTGATGACTTTTTATTCCCAAGATCAGTGCTTCTTAAGATTCGAGATACCTTATCCGTTTTTTCAGATTTACTTTTACTCCTGGGATTATTAACTGTGATCTTCGTTCTTGCTCGTTTTGAAGAGGGATCCTTTCTGTTGGTCACCTCGACTGAGTTATTTTCTGAACAGCAGTTTGGACATTGCCACTTTCCATTTGGAATTTGCTTAAAACCCCAATGAAATAAGAGGGAAAAAAAGCAAAAAAAAATTATAATTTTCCTCATGTTCTGTTAAACTGATAATACAAATATCCCATGAAATGCACAAGCATTTATGAATTAGACAAACCTTAAGAGGTGGATCGAGGCATGCGATATGATAAGTTTTTGGACATCCATCACAACAGAGCAAATCACCACCAAGATCACATATGACACATTCATAATAGGACTATGGATAAAGCAAATATTAAAACTATAGCTCATAGATAAGTGAAACAATAAGATATGTTATAAGAATTTGGGTAACAGAAGAACTTACCCCGTCATTTCCTTTTGTTTTGGAAGGAGAACGATCTGATGAGTTTTCTTTTTTAGTCTTGCATTTAGATGAAGTGCTAGTATGAGAATCTGATGGCATAGAATCGTTTTTGTTGCCATTGGATTTGACTGGACCTACCTTTTTCCGTTTGCGCTTCAAAACCCAGTTTCCGTTTATAACATCACTTGTTGACGATTCGTTATTTTTCATCTTGGGATCTAAATGTTCCATTTAGCAGATCTCCGATAATTATTGCATGCCTTCATGTGTTTAGCCTCCACTTCTCTCCACAAAAAGACAATCCATTAATTATATCCAAAGAACCATATCTTACCAGAGAATGCATTCAAGAATGACAGGCAAGCAAAACACCTTTAAAAAATCATTTCCCAAATCTGATGTTAACAACATTTTAGGAACTGATTATAAAAGAAGCTGCTATAATGAGTAGAATCTCCCAAACCAAAATCTAGTAAAAAGGAATAGAAGGAAAGAATCTGAAAATAGAAAGTGTGCATCTTGGTAAGGGAAGTCATCTAGCCTCATTATTGACGCACTCATTTACTAAAGCATACCTCATTATTTACAACAATAGACTTTACATGGATAGTTAAATACGCTTCAAAATGACACACCTATGGATGAAAAGCATCATATTGCAAGTAACATAGGGAATCCGAACAGAACCCGCCAGTTAGGGGATTGATAGAGCATTATTTAATGAATGTCATGCTATACAAGAAACCAAACTGGATCACAACACAAAGGTCCAAAAACAGGAAACACGTGTTATTTGCGATATTAATAAGCATCATAAACAATGCCACCTATATCTGGACATATATCTGGTTAAAGTATCAAGAATTTGGCTTGAACCAAAACTCGTCAACCTCAACTACATTTCGGCACATTTTATTATGTTTTAGTGGTAGAACAAAATGTAACAACTTAAAACAAGTAAAAACACATTGATTGGTTAATGAATTAAGAGCATTAGAGCTTCACCATGTTTAAAATTAATTCAGCATTTAGGCATCACAATATCAGTAATTAAAGAGACAAACATGCACCTTATATAGAAAGCCCATCAAACCCCATATTTAAACAATCCCCCTCTTCCCAAATTTTATGTCAAAGTCAACAATGAACATTCAAGGCTAATTCAATGAAGCCCCTTTTTACTTGATCAAGAGCATACATTCAACAACTCCCACTATCAAACCCAGAACCCCAATTCAGCAAAACCCATTTCACAAAATCGCAAAAGGATCAGAATTTGAGACCAAAAACAGCAGAATTCACCCTAATCGAACAAGTAAGTGATGAAATTGAAGAAATAGATAAAGGAAGGAAGCAATTAAGCATAAAACAAGTAAATAATAACTCACCAGGGGTTGAAAGAGCAGATCAAAGGCAAAAGGATGTTAGAATCAAGAGGAGATTGATGGGTTTAGAAGAGAGGTGTGGTTGTGGGTGTGGTTGAGTTCTAGGGCATGCGGTAGAAGGGGGGCAAAACGAATAAATGGAGAGAGAAAGAGTACATGACACGTAATCGCCGAGGATGAAGGGTCGTCACATTTATAGATAGATAAATAAGAATTTGGACTTTGGAATTGCACAATACACACACACACACTGACATGGGTTTGGGTGTGTGTTGTTGCGAAGAGAGAGAGAGAGAGTGATGGAAACCATAGAAAGAGAAAAAGGCTCCTTCTTTAACCAATTTTATGTCGCCACGTGGAGTCATCAGGACGACTACTGCCCCTCCCTCATATCTCTCTCTCTCTCTTTACATTTTTTCGTGATCGTCTTCCATGTCGAGAGAGAGAAAGAGTGGGAAAGAGAGAGAAAGTGAAGAAGAGTGGTCTTGTTCTGATGATCATATCAACTGCTTTCTGTCTGCTGCATTTCGTTTGAAGCCTGCATTTTGCTTTTCCTTTTAACTTTCTTTATGTTTCTTTAAAATTAAAGATTCCTCTGCTTCATTGCCAAACCAACAAAATCAACCAAATCAGATTACTGCTAACAAGTTCTTATGGAACTATGAAAGTGTTTGTGAATTCTCATAGTTTAAGTTTATTAACTATTTATATTATATATTTTTTTATAAGTAAAAATAATGTTGATTAAGGGATTAATTCACAAGTCTTTACTCGCCTCTAAACAAGGGTTTGTATGAGGCGGTTTGAGACGGTTTTAAGTTTAAACCGACCACACTCAGTTAATTTCTGTTTTTGCATTTTCAAATCCACTGGTTTCGGTTTCTCATCGGTTTTGGTTTTGGTGGGTTCTGGTCACCAATGGTTCGGTTTCGGTTTTAAAACCAAACTCATCTGATTTTCAACATTAATATATAATTCTTGTACTAACTTTCATATTTCTAATATTATATACAAATTTCAGCCATAATATCTAATTTCTATCATTAAACTTATGTCTAATAACATATTTCAACACTAAATATCATTTTCAGCTCAAATATTCAAAATCTAAACATATCTTGTATCACAAAATCATAATATAAACGTCGATCGGAATAGAGGTAAACCATAAAGAGAATAAAAAGTTATTTACCCTAATAACTGAACCTTGAAATATCTAGTGGAATTTATTGACTTCTATTTAATAACTATAAAATTCAAAAATATAAATGATATATTAAATATTAGTGGGTCGATTTCTTAATGGGCGGTTTATAGTTAAAACCGAAACAGAATTGAACCCATCGGTTTTTTCAAAATTGAAAACCGAACCGTTGGTTTTGAAATGGTTTCGGTTTTATCGGTTCGGTTTTGTCGATTTTAACGGATTGGTTTCCGTTTTTTAGTTTCAATGTACACCCCTACCTCTAAAGATTCTTTTAAATGGCTTACCCTTCGAACTTCCTTTATTTTCTACTTTCACTATTTTACCACTATAACATGTTAAATCTAATCAAATAATCATTGATAAGAAGTTAAACTATCTCAAAACTGAAACACCTACCAATCCCCTCAAACACCCTTTCAAAATGTACATAGCCACCACCACGGGTCAACGGGAAGCCTTATCCATTCCAATCACCTGAAGAAGAACAACTAGAAAGCCCAGTTGTGAGTTATCCCGTAAAAGTGTGCTAAGAGATAAATTTTGTGATATTATTGATGTGCATAAAAATAATATTTTTAAGATAATATTGGTAACTACAATCCTTAATAACGTAGATAAGAATAAAAGAAGAAAATTTAAGTTCTTAAAAATAACAATCGTTACTCATATTTTTACAATCAAACTCCCCATATTTTCATACTTCACTTTTTAAAGTTTCAACTTTTTATACATCAAACAAGATTAAATCAAAATTATATTTCTTTTATTCTTATCCAATTCACTTAGAGTTAGTTATTATTTATTCTCCTATGTTATAAATGGAAAGTGACTAAATGAAATTCTTTCTTTTCAAACAACAATATATAAAAATTTAAAAATAAAAATTAAACAAACGTGGTTTACTTGGATTCTTTTGGTCCGGTTATGACAAAGTAATATGCTTGAAAGCTAAAAACAATAAATATAAACATCATGCATGTCATAGCCAATTTACCATGTTCTGTTTTTCTATTCTAGAAAACCAAGTTTTTTGTTTTCGGCTGGGTGAATATTTCTGTAGGGAATATATTAAGGGGTACTAATGATTAGTGTTTTTTTTAACAACGACAATATATTAAAACTAGCAAGATGTTAAAAAGCAATATGTATCAAAATTTGAGTATAAAAACATCTCAAAAGAGAAAGAAACACCACTGACTACAAAACATTAATAAGATTAGAGCACCAACTTAACCAGTCAATCATTTTCTTAAGCTTTCCTCTAAGAGCATCCGGTGTACCTTAGGCATTAAATCGGTATGATAATGTGTCCTATCGGGTACCGAGGGGCACACCACCCCCAAGGTACCGGCACCACATTTTTTCTAAAGTTTTCGGCATTTGAGTACCGAAGGTGAAAGGAGATAGAGATGGGAGATAAAGAGAGAAAAGAGGAGAAATTAAGAGTATTTTTTTAAAATAAAAAAAGTTGAAGCGTGTGAAGCATGAGTAGTACCGGGATTTATACATGGGTGAAACATATTGATGCGGCACTGATGTGGCTTGAAGCACGGGATGTTTCAAGGGGAGTACACCCATGCTCTAAGTGTAACGCCCCAATTTGAAAAACTGACAATTTAATGCTAAAATCACCTCTGAGGATAATCACATCTGATATAAGCTAAAGCGGAAGCATACAAGTTTTTAAACAAGTTCTGACAAAAGATATTTACACATGTACACTCGTAGTTGGTACCAAAATGTTACATATTTACAATGAGGCGTTAAATGGTTTTCACAAAAGACTAAGACAACGACTGGGGTCAAACAGGAGTCTTGCCCTTGTCCTTGCTATCTGCAAAACACAACACATAATATCTAATAAGCTACGAGAGCTTAATGAGTTTACCAGATTGTCAATCATGTAAACACATGCATATAATCACATATAAATAACACACGTGTAACTGAAATATGCCAACCATTGGTTCTAGACCCAGGGGCAGCAACTGAGCTACAATACTGTACTAATCTGAGCCACTACTACACATAGCAGCATGTTATAAACACATATGAATGTCACGTAATTGTGTTCTACTGCAATAACACATATGTTGCAGATATGAGTAATAGTCTAGAAGACTCACCTTATAAACAGTTCACGGTTATAACACTGTATAAGAGTTGTATAGTTGACTAATCACAGTCATACATTAATAATATAACACACATATTAACACCACCTCACTAAAGACGCATATAAAAACTGAGCATAGGCAAGGCACGACTGTGCTCTGCTGCAGGGACGCCCGTGCCTTTCTGAAAGGTACAGTCAAAGGCCGTTCAGGCATGGGTGTACTCAAGACACGCCCGTACCTGATATAGGTACGCCCGTGTCATGTCACGCTCGGACCCCAAGAGCTAGGGTTTGTCACGGTTTGCTAAGCATGCCCGTACCCCCCATAGGTACGGCAGTGCTTCTGTACATACAGCAACAGTTTTACGACTGCTTGCTGTTTAATCCGACTAAAACCATACCAAACTCAATTTAATCAACTGAAAATGCTATATGGGTGTTTTCCTACACCCAATACAGCTTATAACAACAACTAAACTTAACTAACATGAATTCAAGCTAATGATTCCTCCTTTGAACCATTTGACCTATAAAAAACATAAAATAACACAAACCAATTAAACCTTAAAGATACTAGCTGCAAGATGAAGCTAAAAAGGAGATAATCTGCTGTGCAAACTTGATCAAATTGAAAACTGAAATTGGCAGCAAGGTGAGTCACGTATGTATGTAAGTTGTGTATCGCTAGGATGGTTCATCAGTTCATGAAGCTATATGACTACAAAGAAGTCAAACTTCCTACTATTTCAGACACAAATGGCCCCTCAATTTAACTAACTTTTAGATTTGACAATACAAGTCCCTCTAATTTATATCAATACATCTAAACACATATAAACTACCCCATACATATATAACACTTAATATTAATTAAATCATAATTAGGATTAATCGAACTTGAGTGTTACACTAAGAAAGAGATTTTTTAACAAAGCCAAGAAGGCTAGAGCCATCAAGAAGATTGGAAGAAAAAAACAATCTCATTCCTTTAACTTCTATATTATCCAGAATGTAAAAAGCGATGATGTGAAAACTTCAAACCTCAAACCTTTAAACAAATACTCGTTTAATATTAAAAAACACTGCAAGAAAAATGACCTTTTGCGGCGACGAATGTCGTCGTGAAAAGCCAAAATGTCGTCGCTGTAGCCCTTCTGCGACGACATGTCGTGGCAAATAAGTCGTCGCCGAACTGCCTTGGCTGAAACCTTTTTGCGACGACATTTTTTTCAACTATGACGACGTTTCGTGCCACGACTTGTCGTCGCAAAAGATCGTCGCAGATAATATTGCCGAAAAAAAATCAAAAAGAAATTCTTGCTGTTTTTGCGACGATAATGTCATGACAAGAATGCATTATCCAATAATCTAAAAAATTCATCACAAGAATAGATTATCTAATAGTTCACTATCTAGAATAATTAAACATAGTTATGATGCATAAGAATAGTCATGACAATTTTGATTTATTAAAAATGGTCTAAAGGTACAACAATAACTTTATAAAACACAACTTCTAGAATTGTTAGTTTATGTTATTATCTATATTTATTTAGAATTTATGCAATTACAAGGCCTATTATATAGATTAACTACAATGAACTACTTAAAAACAAAAAAACAATCTACAACAAACTTGCACTAACCTCCTGCCGCCGAAGGCCTGCCGGAAGTTCGCCGGAGTTTCGCCGGAATTTCGGCGGGGGTTCAAATGTACAAAGATCTAACATAACCATGTGTTTTACATAAACCATTTGACAAATAAAAAATACAAAGAATGAGTAAAACACCAAACCTTGAAGATGACCAGAAAACTTTGAACTTTTTCGCCGGAATTTCGCCGGAAAAACGAAATCAAGAGAAAATCTAAAAAATACAAAATGTATTACACATAAATCATCTAGCAAACACAATATACAAAGACTACACACAACCAACTAACCTTGTTCGGATCTTAAACTTCGGCGGAGAAAATGAAGCTTTTCGCCGGAAAAGATGAAGGTTTGACCGGAGATGAGATGAAACGAGATCTACAATGGGAATAAAAAAATCGACGGTAAAAATGTGAGAAATGGAGAGAGTTAGGTTGTCAAAATGAAGAAAATGGGAGTGAAAATGAAGTGGGTGTCGGCTGCCAAGGAGATAAGGGTTTCAGACCCTTCAGCGACGACATATGTCGTCGCAGAAAGTCTAAATGTCGTCGCTGAAAGGTTAACGACGTCGTCTTACACACTGATTTTAGCATTTAAATATAATATTTTTCTTGAGGACCTTGAGGGACGACGTTGTCGTCGCAGAAACCTTAAAATGTCGTCGCAAAAACCTAGTAAAAAAATGGCGGCATTTTTCACCGCTAAATTCAACTTTTCGTGCCAAAAATTAATATAAACGAAAATATAAATACTTATTGCGACGACGTGTCGTCGCAGAAAGTGAATTTCTGGTCAACATCGAGTAATGGTCAAAAAGTGGTCTCTTTTTGTCATGTAGTGGGGTTTCTGCGACGACACGTGTCGTCGCAAAAGGCTATTGGTGTTTTTTCCCTTTTTTTCTATAAGTTTTAAAAAAGAGTATGAACTTAAATGAGCATACAAGTTTCATTAAAAGTGTCAGATCAACATCATTTTATGGTTAACCTCTATATATCAATTAATAATTAATGAGGAGAAAACCAAAATGTATACATTTCGTACGTAATAATAAATATACATTGATCCATCAACTTGCTCACCTTAAAAGAACTAATATTATACATATGCTAGAATTGGCTAAAAGAGAGTTATTGGAGCTTCTCCATTTTTATGACAAAGAGAAATGATATATGATGTTTTCATAATCTAAAGTGTTTAATTAACAGAAATGTATTCAATTTGTCATGTTTTGTTATTGTATGTACCGAACTTTTAAAATTTATCATTAATGTATCTCACTTCGAAATTTAGCAATTAATTTACCTGATTACATTTACAACGGGTAACCGCCTAACCCGTAATCTTTTTATTATATACTAGTGGGTACCCGCGCAATGCGGCAACGACGGCTAAATGGTGAATATTTGTAGTGACGAGGACGGGGGAGGCAATGATGCTTGCGGATGATGCATGAATGTTACAATAATTTTGAAATAATTTAAGTAGTATTATATTCATTAAATTTATGTTATATGAAAATTTTAAATTAATAGTGTGTTTATATTGTTTATACACTTTTACTTAAAAGCAATATGGGATGGTACAAATAATACTAACATTATATGTTGAACTTGAGACATTAAGTATTATTTAAAACTTATAGTGTTTTCATGTTAGTCAATAATAGAATATTACCACAGCCACTAAAAAATCGAAATATGTGTTTTTAGAGAAAAATAAACTAAAATTGGTTGTAATCAAGACATTCATTTCTTAAAGGAGAGAAGAAGATGAAATATTTAATGAATTGATGGATGAGATTAACGTAAATAAAATTAAGAGTGGAGATTTAGTTTTAATTGAAAATTAAGAACTCTTAATTTTAGAGGAGAGATAGTGTTAATGCTTAATATAGTAGTATAGATATAGATATACTTAGTAACACAACCTTTACTATCCCATTAATGGTTACCAAAATGGGTCAAAAACCGGGTTTGAGAACACAATTTCGGATTTCAATGCAATTTTCATAAAGCACTATCGACCCCGGCCATGGGTTGCCACACCTTGGACCCCGCCACCAGGGGCGCTGTCCTGGGACCCTCATCGTTCAAGGGCTATATAACAATGTACTTAAAATCAAAATAAACTTAAACCAGTGTGCACTCTACACCATTCTTACTTGTTCAATATTTATCAAAATTATATTGGTTAACAAGTTCATCTCATTACACTTAAATAGTATTGGTGATACAAATTACCAAAGACACAAAAAATCGATGCTAAACTCTAGAACTTAAACGTACTAACTGATCTTAATCAAAAGCCATATTTAAATTCAGAACCCAAAATGGAAATCCAGATGCAAAATCATAACACAAAAATGAAATCAAAATTGCTTGCAAACCCGAACTCAGAATGCAAATCTGAAACTCAAAGCCAAAATCGAACTCAAATTCGAGTTCCATGACGAGCTCAGTGACGAGCTGTTGCGGACACTAATTAAGTGATAACATAACAACTAGATTAATCTAGTACATATTGTATAGTCTATATTGTTAAGACATTAGTTTCATCCGCAGGTTGATATTTGGTATAATCAGTAGTAGTATTTAATGATATGTACTCAAAAAAATTCGGGTTGATATTCTCGGAAATTAGAGGGTGGTGGATTGTGTTTATACAGTGTTCCTTCTTATCTAACATGTCTTTATTCACATTAATCCTTCAAAAAGAGTTGAAAAAAACAAAAATTGTTCGACTTGCTGCTACATGAACAAACTATAACCAGCCATATATAATCCAAATCATAATTTACACATAAAACACTTGCCCAACATTCAAAAGGCTTTCATGAGGAACATTAAAGATGACACTATTCTCCCTGCAAATCTTCCTCAGAAACGCATAAACATAATCTATACTAAGCTTCTTATAAAACGCCGAATCCCTTCTTGCTCTCACTACTGTGTTCCCCATTATATGCACTACCCCTGCATCTCTACAGCTTGTTAAAAACTCCATTTCATCAACCTCTGTATGACTGCTTACCTGCCCAGACGACATCCCTGAATTCACAACATGCAGCGGTGATTTTGCAGGAACTATGGAGTCAACAGATGAAACCGTGAGGTCAACAACAGAAGAAAACGTATTATTAGTGTTATCGGCTAGCAAAAAATCTCTAGAACGTTGCGTTTGCTGACCACTATATACACTATACTCGTCTGAATCAGACCCTCCTTCCATCATTGACTCGAGTCTTACAAACATAAACACGTTATCAAACAGTTTCTTTTCAAATTCATCATCTTTTTTGTGCAGATCTTTGTACCCGTATCTTGCAACGCACCTAAACATGTGGAAATTTTTGGGCCCGATTCTTTTCACAAGAAATCTTTCGTCTTCTGGGACTTTGTACACTGGAAGGTACTTTACACACACGAAAACAACCACTGAATGGATGGCGGGCAAATTCGTGATGAAATGCGAAAAGATATGCGGGACCCCACTAGCAAGCTCAGTGTACACGAGTCCTATCCCTGGGACCCGCACAAGACCTAAACTTGGACCAAGACCAAGAATCCAAGCCATAGAGATTTTACTATGCATTTCAAACTCGTATCTTTTCACTGTTCCATAATGCCAGATGTACATTATGAAAAGGAAGACCGCAGCTATGACAAGTGGGACCCAACCACCTTGGTCAACCTTAAACAGGACAGCCGAGAAGTAAGTGCATTCAACGATTAGAGATAAAGTGGCAAAGATGAAGACTAGAATCCAGTGACAGCGCCAGACTAATAACATGATTAATATCATGAGAAAAGTTGTTACAAGCATGACTATGACAACTGCTGTCCCTGTAACACAGGACACATAATGTTAATGGCTGTTAATTTTCGATAATAAGTAGTTTATAATGATCTAGAGCTGCCAAAATAGGTGGGTTATACGGGTTGCAGAATGGGTCAATAAAGTGTAAGCGGGTCAACCCAATCAGACCCGGTCCATTTTGACTTGCACTAATGAAAGACCCATTTTAACCTGAACCCGTTTTGGCCTATATGAAGTAGAAAATGAACTGTTAGAAAGATTATTAATACAAATAAATCATATACTCACCATAAGCATTCCCAATTTGACTTTGATTTTTGAAACCAGCAGTGACAATGATGCAAAGAACCATAAGGATCCAATTGATATCTGGAATATATATCTGCCCGAGAAATTTACTTGATGTATGAATGACTTTCACTCTTGGAAAACAACCAAGTGCATTTGCCTGCTTTATTAGCGAAAATGTAGCAGAAATAGTTGCCTGACTTGCAACAATTGCAGCTAGTGTTGCAATAACAAACATTGGCCAGTATATACCATCTGCAAAATATATCTTCTATTACTTCAACTTCTTCTAAACCGAATAACATTAAAATGGTCAATCTGTAAATAACATATAACTTGGCAATATGAAGTTATGAACCTGGGATAGAGCGGTAAAACGCATCAGCCACATGCTCCTTGTTGTACATGAGATAGGCTGCTTGTCCAGAATAGGCTAGAAGAAGGCAAGGAAATACAAGAACTGTGAATGCCAGCTGGATTGCCGACACTGGAAAATGTGCCAGGTCAGCAAACAGTGCCTCCGTTCCTGTAATATTAATATGAATCATCAAGAATACTTCAATAAAGGATGTATGACAGTATGACCATATATTTGTGTTTATGTATGTATGTACTATGTATACATTTAGAGAGAAAGAAAGAGATGATGATGACCTGTTATACTGAGCATGATCCCGCCAAGTGATGTCCATCCATTCTTTCCTCTCCTTTGGAAGTAACGAAATGCATATACGGGTGAAAAAGCACGCAACACCCCACTGTCATGTTTCCAGATATTGAAGATACCAATGCCTCCAATTAAAAGAAACCAAAGCAAGACAACTGGAGCAAAGAGCCATCCAACTTTATCCACACCATAGTGTTGTAGGCTAAACAAACATATCAGTATGAAAACTGCTACAACTATAACAACATCTGCAAATAGACAACAAACCTTCATAAAATTAAAAGAATATCCAAATTCTTGATTGAATATGTTTGTGTTTGATATATGTGACATACCAGTACTCATCCCAGGGTGGTCTATCTTGATGCCTCCGGAAGCTGATAAAACTGGCAAAAACAACAATTTTGGTCAGATATTTCATAACACTAAAGAACTGATAACAAGAATGTCCTTCTTGGTCATTAAATATCGGATTATAGTTGCTCAAAATCACATAATCACTTTCAAGATGCACATTCAAACACACACCCCCTTAGATGAACTTTAAAGAAACAACTACTCGAGTTTACCTGAAATAGCAGGAGTTAGAATTCCATCTCCAATCGCCATGCAAGTACCAACTAGCACAAGTATAAGAAGTGCATTCTTTTTAAACGCGTCTCTTTCCAACCATCTCTTGGTTTTTGCAGCAAACGACTTCTCATGAAATGTGCTGCGACTATAAGTTGTCAATTCCTCATCAGTCTTATGTTGATTAGGAATTGTATTAACTTTTGCATGTCGACACAGTAGTGAGTAAAGAGCAAAAGTCCCACCTGGCATATAAACAAATCAGAATTAGGTAATGCAGTTATTGTGAATTCAACAACAACAACAACAACAACAGTACCCAATCCAGCAGTTATTGTAAATTCATGAGCACTTAATAACATATGAGAGGAAATATGTACCTTGACCATTGTCATTTGCGCGACAAACAATGAAAACATATTTGATGAGTGGCACAAGAGTAAGAGAGTAAATTATCAAAGAAAGAGCACCAACTACGTCTTCTGTATCATCGATTCCTTTAGGAAATGTGTTGTAGAATACATATAAAGGAGAAGTTCCCAAATCTCCATAGACGACTCCAAGACTTTGAAAAGCAAGTCGCAGAAGTAAAATTGAGGAGAAAGTCTGCATTGAACAATGATTTGCCAGCTTATTTATCAACAACTTCACATATCATGTGATTAAATCACATGTTAAAATGGATATCTTAAGCAAATGTAACTTTTTCCTTGATCAATTTAGTCAACCATAATTGGTCAACAGATATAAATGATACACCAAGATTCAGATGATTTTAACAATGAAGGAAACTCAAAGCCACCAAGTGGAAACCTCCAATTAGTTACTTTTTTATATAACTCTAACCCCCAATCAAGACAAACACAAACAAACACACACATAAAGAAGAGAAAACCATTGAAATAACAAAAAGAGCAACATAAACACATCTGGGAAAAGCAGAAAGAATCTATGAAGTTACACAAAAGTAGCACAAAGTTCACCTTTTCTCTATACATATTTCTGAGCCTACCAGCTTCTTCATCCATGGGCTGATCAATCTTCTGCTCTAAAGCCCATATGCCACCTTTTGACTCATCTTCTCCAATCGTTTCCACTTCCATATCACTCACCATACCTAAAGTTCAAGTCACACACACACAAACACACTTCCTGAAACCTTTTTATCTGCTCTAGATTAATCAAAATACTAAAAACAGCATCAACAGCTTCGAATTCATCAAAAGAGTCCCAATTCACCTGATGTCGATTCTCAATCAATCGAATGGAATAAAACCCAGAAAAAGAAACCCAATTTTAACACTATCTCAAGTGGGGTCAACAACAGCTCTCACGATCAAAACTGAACAAATTCCTCCAATTTGACAGCCCACGTATGCAATTTAACCAAGATTTCGATTATCTTCTACTTCATTAATTCAAAAGATGTAATTTTGTTGGGTATTTCGATTTCGGGCCGATAGATATCAGCCACAAAAACGAATAGTACAAAGACCCTACTTAATCAAAACAAAACAAAACAGGGGGTGTGATGGGTATATGACAAAGAAGAATGAAAACGAAGTTTTCAAGAAACGTGGATGCAAAGTGAAATTGAGCGAGCGAATTTTGTTTTACAAGAGAAGCGTTAATAGAGTGAAAGGAAAAGGGGAAAAAAGATTCGAAGATGAAAAACTCTGAAGTCGCCCTATCATTGAAGAGCAGTCGAAGAGAGAGAAAACTGGTCGCAATCGCTTTCATTCATGGTGGTAACACGTTTGTAAACGTCACAGTGGGTTTTAATATTCTTGAGGATTCTGACAAATTCATTAAAGAAAGTTCATTTGGTACGGGGTTTAATAAAGATTTATGGATCATGATTTTGCTGATTAATATAATATTTGGCATGAAATCATGAGCACCCACTCGTAGCGGAAGAATAGCCAAGGACCGAACGTTCTCACCTCGTATCATGTGGGTGTCTTTGGAGAAGGATTTTAGCCACTTTGGGGGAATTATACACTTAATACTTGTACTAAGATCTAAAAATAATTATTAAATTATAAACTCCATTAAAAGATAATCTATTCGAAAATCTTATGGATTTAGTTTGAGTTTTTGAGATTAAGGTAATCAAAAACTCCAGAACAGGAATAAATCGAACCGATTGAATTTAAATACAGGTACAAAGTTATACTAGGCAATTGGGTATTACCGTATTAGGTGAGAGATATATTATTCGAGTACACCGATATCTCATATTACACTTTTTTTGAAATTTCAAATAAGTTTTAAATAATAGTTAATTTGGTTCTACCATCCTGGGCCAATGCCAAAAATCTTAGTTAGTGTGTACAACCATACTCGTTACAGGACCCTCTAAAGATTGTATAAGGTCTAAAGTGAACGGTAGAAGTAAGGTCTTTTGATTAATAATGTTATATATTTGTATTTTGATTTATACAAAAGAAAAAAAATATAGTTTTTATTTCTATTTTTAAGCCCTTTATTAAATCTTTTAAATTGGTTTGGTATAATAACTCTATTTAAATTGACAAAATAGCCGATTCATTTAGTCTTTCTATTCTTTTCTTGATTTGAAATAAAAAATTTACTAATTTCATTTCGAATACTTTGTTTTGCCTAGTCAATAGTCACAAGAATAATTAACATTATTTTATATGCAATATAGCTTTTGAAAAAGAATTAAACTTTTTTTTAATAAATTTAAGTATATAAGAGATTATTCAAGGTGTGTGTATATAATTTATGGGCTTTCAAAACTTTTGGAGCCTAAAGCATTCACTTAAGCAGTTTTTTCCCTCAGACATCTATTCTCGGTTATATTAAAATAAGAATATATTTGAACATAATTCGAAAAACCCAAAACCGAATTAAATAACCCAATTCGTGTACTGTCTCACTATCGGTTATTTTTCATTGTCTAAAGTACCTGAATAATATGAAACAATTCACCCAAAACCAATTAAATAGATTGAACAAGGGACTTACTCCAAGATGGAGATCATAAAAACTTGAAAACAAATATAGCAACCCATAAAGGAGGTAGCAACCAATATAACTAGCTTATTGAATAAAGATCAATCAAAATCCTTCTCGATCGGGTTTAGAATCCAAGAATCCCAACCAATGTACTCGATGTTTTTTTGTATCTACCTGTAGCTGAGGAGATCCAATGCAAATAATAGCTTTTCAATACCGGGAAATTAACGCATCATGGTTGATCGAGTCATAATTAACCAAAGCTGCATGATGAACTACCATGCATGTTTCTCCATGATTCAGAAGCTTGTATTGAGAATGGCTTCCCGGAGAAAGATTTTGCCAAAGAATTATGCTTTACATTGTTAGGAGAATAGGAAAAAAAATGCTACGACAATTTTGGTATTGCCTATATATTTTTATAAAAGGTTTAGTTTTAAAATGTGTACCGAACTTGTCACCTTTTGCTATTGTGTATACTCATCTCTCAACATAGTGTACCCAACTTGCTAAAACTATGCATGATAACTTGTAATAGTAGGTTAATACTTATGTGGCTCAAGTCTTGATGATGTGACATTTTTTTTTGAAAGGCAAGATACTTTAATAAATTTAAACTAGCAAGATGCTAGATAGTACAACCGACAAAATGATACACAACATCTTTAACGACTAACAACGAACAAACATCGGAAAATCACGAACACAACCTAAACGAACCTTGAACTCTTACCAACCTCGAACTCGGAACCTTGGACAACGAACCAAACAAACACAAACTAGGGCAACGAACCAAGCACGAATCTGAAGCAACCTCTTGAACTCTAAACAAACACGAATTGGGGCAACAAAAACTCCGATCCACGAACTGAACCAACGAACAATCGAACCATGAAACGACATCTGGATCCACAAACCGAACCATGATCCACCCGAACCACTAGCTAACCACGAACCACACGGACTAACCATGATCTCGAACCAACCACTATCTAAAACAAGATGTGAACTCGACCAAAACCCGGGCTGTAATCTCGAACCAACCACTATCACGATCTAAAAACTCGAACCTGTGAACATCTGAAACATCAGAAATCTCGAGCAAGAAATCTAAACCTCGAACCACGATCTCGAACCACGATCACGAACCATCTGAAAAAAACTCGAACAGGTATCTGACACTCGAACAAGGGGATCTGAAACTCGAACAAGAATCTGAAACTCGAACCACGATCTGAACTGTAACCAAGATCCGAAGCTTGAACACGGATCTGAAAACTTCGACCACGATCTGAACTAAAAGAAGTTCCATAGCTTGAACCGGGATTGGAAACCAAACGACCCACGAAACTCTCGATTTGGTACATCTGAACTAAAAACGATCTGAACTAGAACTCTCGACCAAACGAACCACAACGGCCGGATTTGGAGACCACGACCACGACCAAATGGACCACGAACTCGGATCTGAAAAACGGTTTTGAAAACTCGAACCTGTGAACAACTGAAACATCAGAAATCGAAACCTAAACGAACCACGAACCACAAACTCGGATCTGAAAACGGATGTGAACCAAACGAATCACGAACAAACGAATTACAACCAAACGAACCACGAACTCGGATCTGAAAACTCGAACCTGAACTAAACGAACCACGACGAAACGAAACGAACCACGACGAAACGGATGTGGCATTTTTTTAAGTGGTGACATGTAATTTTTCTATTTAAAAATAACTGAAAATAATAATTTTTCTATTTAAAAATAACTGAAAATAATAATAATAATAATAATAATAATAATAATAATAATAATAATAATAATAATAATAATAATAATAATGAGAAGAAGGAGAATGCACTGGGCCTTCAACAGTCAATCTGACTTCCATCACAACCAAGAAATCCAGTCCACGACTGACTTCTGGCACCACCACCATCGACGACTTCCGGTAGCACCACCACCAATGACTTCCGGTACCATCACCAACATCGATTCTTCTTTCTGTTACTTCTTTCGATTTGGGGTTTTCATTAAAATCCAATTGAAGGTCCCGAACTGTGTTCTTCTCTGTCGACTTGTCTCCGCCGATTTAGGGTTCTCCGACTATGTATCTCCGCCATTTTAGGGTTCTCCACCGAGTTATGGTTTAGGGTTTCTTAGATGGTTCTTCAACATGATTTAGGGTTCCCAAGTAAGTTTCCGATTTTGTGTTTCGATCTTATTTTTGTTTCATTTCGAACCCAAATCTGTTTAGGGTTCCATCTTTGTTAACTCTTCGATCTGATTTTAAGGTTCCATTTTTGTTCTCCTCCGATTTAGGGTTCCATTTTTGTTCTATATTCGATCTGAATTTTGTTCCACTTACGCTTAAGGTATCGATCATTCCAGATTACATATTTTATGTGTTCAACGAATTCAAGTTGGGTTTCGGTTTTGCTAAAATAAGTGATATTGTTCTTCATCTGATACTAAGTGATTGTGTTTCCTTCGTGTATATGCGATGGATATATCCAGATGGTTTCACATTTTCTTCATTAAGTTCATCTTCATCACAAAAAATCTATATTTAGGATTTTAAATATGATTTGGTATTTCTTTAATGACATGTTAGGTTTGAATATGATGGGAAAATTACAAATAAATCAAAATTAAAAAAATTACCAACAACTTTGTAGCAGGTTTTCCAATACACAAAATGGTAGTTTTGAAAAATGGGTATACACAATAGCAAAAAGTGATAAGTTCGGTACACTTTTAAAAGCTAACCCTTTTAAAAAAAGTATGTATGAATCCTAAATAAAAAGCCCTATTGATCATGGTCAATATTATGTTCCACCGATGCCAACTCCGGCCAACACTCTGTTCTTGAGATTTTTTTATGAAAGAATGGGAGGGATTTGAAAACAAAAAAGAGGTCGTGTTCTAAATTTCATTTAACAAAGAAAATAAATAGATTTGCAAAAAAATTTAGACTTATTTCACTTTAATTATTATCCTTCAAAAAATAAAAAGATTCGGAAAGAAAGAAATATATTCCTTTTTCTTGTTTTTCCTCTTCTTAAACTTGAAAATATGCCACAAACGAGTGTCTTTTACCCGCGCGTTGCGATAGGGGTTTAGGATAAACAAAATATAAAAATAATATTCAAACACAAATGTTAAATTAAAACGGGAAGAAAATTTAAGCATCCCATCCGACGTATTTCTCTCTTTGTTACGTTTTAATATATGGTGTTTGGTGCAAGTTTAAATATACATATATGTAAGCTAGTAATTCTCATATATATTTCAATGTAAATAATAACGTAATACACAATTATTGAATGAAATATATTTTATTAGTATTAGATTACAGAAAACACAAATATTATTTTATGATAAAATTTATATTAAAATCTAGATAAAAATAATATGATAACAAACATATATTTATATTTACACCGGATATTATATTTTAAGTTTTATTTACACCGGATATTTTATTTTAAGTTATAACACAAACACATAAAAATATAAAATTAACGTTTTGAATAAAATAATAATTAAACTGTTTTTCTTGTTTGTAATGAAGCTGGTTTATGCAGTAAAAAGTTTTAGGTGCAATGCAGGCAAAATGTATGACTTGTTGCATTATCATTAGGGTTTTGTAGGTAAAAAAATAATAATAAGAAGTTTGAAGGAGTCGAACTTGGGACCTTAAATTTAAAAAATTGCAAACTTACTAATCCACCAAATAGATATATGGTTATTGTGGACTATTCAAAAGATATAATATTTAAAAGAAAAGTTACTGTTTAATGTTTATTAACAGTAACTTCTCCTAATAAATGTAATATATATATATATATATATATATAATGCTCTCACCTAGTTGTATTAGAATCTTTGACAAAATATTAAATATTAAAGTATTAGATCATAAATATTATTACTTCAATAGTAATCTAGAATAATAAAGTTGTGTTGTATTGTTGTATGATTGGATTAAAATAACCTGTAAAAAGTACTAGATAGGTGGTGGTCTGGACATCTCTTAATAAATTATAAATCATTCCACGTAATTTTTAGGTACGTGACTAAAATTTAATTATATTAAAAAAAGAGGTAATTTATTTATTAGATGAGATCTTAAATACGTTTCGATTAAGCAAGTAATAAATTCTAAATAACCACGTCAAGATTTAGGAACATCCAAACGGAATCAAACTAGCTTACTTAAAAAATTCCCACTATAGAAAAAACGATTGATAACTACCACTCTTAAACCTAATATATATAAATATAAATATAAATATATATAGTCATAAGGCATTAATTAAACTATTTGGTGGGTAAAGTTATGGGTAAAAAATATACATGCAGCTTATCGTTTATTCGGTCAAATACTATACATATAATATTACGACGTTGTACATGTTTTAAAAGTTTTATTTTGTCAAATATTAAATAATCAGCCATTAATATATATAGGCAAAAGTTCAAACGAGAACTGTTTTTCGTACGAGAACTGCGAGAACCAATCTGAGCCGTCCAATTCTTCCTCCTTCAATGTCATTGTCCACCGATGAATTCCTCACATACACCCTGCCACACTTGATCCTCTCCACGCTCTCCATCCATGAACTTCCCATATCCAAGGAACGGCTGGGATTGGTTCTTGCAGTTCTCGTACGAAAAACAGTTCTCCTTTGAACTCTCTCCTATATATATATATATATATATATATATATATATATATATATATATATATAGAATTAGGTTCAAGTAAAAAAAAGTTTAGGGTACAAAATGTAAGGAGGAACATCAATATAATTTTCACCACCACTCCTTAAATCACGTTCACACATTCAATTAAACCTATTTTTTTGCTCCCAAACTACCGCCGCCGTCTGCATCCCTCATCTGAAAATTCGTCGCCGGTTTTCCAATATCACCAAGACCAGACTTTGCCGACGACCACCGCCACATGCGAAGCCATTGCTGCCGCCTTGAATCCGCCAACCAACACCGCCACACGAAACCTTAGATCTGTGTTTTTTTTCCGCCTCCGTATACTTTTCCTCCGCCGCATACTGCTTCTGCATCGCATCCTAGATGCCCACGCCCTGCAACCGCTGCTGAAACCACCGTTGCATCAAACACGAGATGCACGCGCCCCCGCTGCTTTTCGTGGAGGTACCGTCGATGCACACGCCGCCGCTCAGGCGATTGTGCATTCCTGTTTTGCGTGTATTCTGGTGATGCACACGCCGTCAGGGGGAAGCTGGATGCACGTCGTGGAGAGGGCGGATGCACGTTGGCGATGAACGAGCCGTCGACTGGATGCACGCCGGTGGGATGACTGCCCTGGATGAACGTCGTAGGAGGATGCCGGCGGTTTTTCAACTTCTTTTGTCCCCTTTATTCATTTACCATTTTAACCTTTTCCTTTTTTTTTTAATTCCGAATTTTAATATTTTTATTGACTTTTTTTGTTGACTTTGTACTTGATCCTATGATCAGGATCTCTCCTTACATTTAGTACCATAATTTTCTTTTTACTAGATCCTGACCCTATATATATATATATATATATATATATAGGGGAGGGTTCAAACGAGAACTGTTTTTCGTACGAGAACTGCGAGAACCAATCTCAGCAGTTCCTTGGATGTGGGAAGTTCATGGATGGAGAGCGTGGAGGGGATCAAGTGTGGCAGGGTGCATGTGAGGAATTAATGGGTGGGCAATGACATTAAAGGAGGGGGAATTGGACGGCTCAGATTGGTTCTCGCAGTTCTCGTACGAAAAACAGTTCTCGTTTGAACTTTTACCTATATATATATATATATATATATATATATATATTTATATATATATATATTTGTTACATGTTCTTTCAATCTGTCCATGGTTTTTTAATTACTTGGTCATGTTTTTATTTAAGTTAAATAAAAAACTATGATTATAATCATCACATTTTGTTTACATTGTAGTCAATTAGTTATTATATAGGGTAAAATATGTTTTAATCCCTAAACTTTAGATTTGAAAATGGTTTAACCCCTAAACTTTTTAAATGAATGATTTAATCCCAAAACTTTTTTAATGAATGTTTTAACCCCTAAACTTATTACAATTCATCGTTTTAGCCACTTGACCTTCTACACCAAGTTACCAAACTTTTAAAGAGCTTTTTAAGCTTGAGGGTATAATCGAATCAAGCCGAACCAAACCTAGTCAAACTCTAACTTGACACTGCCTCTAAAAGTTAAGCCGGTGAAGATTGAAGAACCGATTGGTTAGTGGTAACCGGTGTTCGACAATCTACAAAGTCATGAAAACCATCTCATGGATTTCCAATGAAACTAGGAAACAAAAATAGAGATAGAGGAAATCGAAGATGTGCAATCATCAAACTAGTGCAACTATACGAGTTAAAGTTTGACTAGGTTTGGTTCGGCTTGATTCGATTACACCCCCAAGCTTAGTGATTAAAATGCTCTTTAAAAGCTTAGTAACTTGTTGTAGAAGGTCAAGTGGCTAAAACGATGAATTGTAACAAGTTTAAGGGTTAAAACATTTATTAAATAAGTTTAGGGATTAAATCGTTCATTTAAAAAGTTTAGGGATTAAACCATTTTTAAACCTAAACTTTAGAGGTTTAAATATATTTTACCCTATTATATATCTATAACAATTTCCAGGGTAGTACCTTATTTGTCTTGTAGTAAGATTTAATATTATATATATTTATGAAAGAGGAATTTACATAGTTGAAGACTTGAAGATGATAGATGAGTTGGAAGATTCTTTTTACTATGAACCACATAACTCAAGTTCCAGTCATTTTAGACTCATTAATTTTGTATTTTTTTTTTTTTGCGTGGTCTTAAACTCTAAATATCAAGATTTGTCAGCTTCAAGTATAATATATTTAGGTTTTTGTTATTTGGAAAGAAAATTTATTTTTTATTATAAACTGTAAGTTTACTACCGTTGTAAATGTACAGTGCTATAGCAATCCAATTGATTTTATTAATTAAATTATTACATTCAACTATTTATTTTATATAATTTTTTAAATATAATATTAACTGTAAATATAATTGTATGTTTATGATTAGAGGTTGTTGGTCTTTTCTTTGAAAAGTTTAGCTTACGTACTCTCCATTTTGTTTTTTAGCAATTTAAGCAACTATATTTTATTAAGAAAACAAATATACAAAGTTTGAATACAGTTTTTTTCGTGACCAATTAAACTATAGTGTGATGTTTATGCATATTAACATAAGTGATGAAAAAAGTTATGATTAAATTATGAGACCTTTTAATATTTTTTTTTGAAGTATATAATAAAACCTGCTGCGTAGTGCGGTTATTTCCTATTATATATCTAAGTTAATTTGGCGGGATTGCAACCGGCTTTAACTACAAAGCAAGTGGTTTAGTATTCAAAACTCATTGTTTGCACGTGGCTTTTTTAATATTTATTATTATTATATATAAATAATTATTTTATTTGTCTCATTTTATTTTATACCTTTTAAGATAAATTTTTGGTATAAACACAAATATATAATTACTAGCATTGCACCCGCGCAATGCGGTGGTGATGACAATAGTTTGTGTTCGAAAACATGTTTGATTTAAAAAGTAGGGTATATTATGTGTAAAATGCGGCGTTAGTCAACATATTCATATTTTTTTCTCCTTTTTCTGATTTATTTACTTTTTTTACAATCAACCATTTTATTAAGAGGTAAAACCATTTTCTCGATCGATTTTTGATCGTTTTCGCTAATTCTTTTTGCAGAACATTGTAAATAATCATTTTATCTTTCAAAAAACACCAAATTAATGAATTTTCATTCAGTGTAGACCAAAAATTTGCTAATTAAAGTCGGTTATGTATCATTCAAGACAATCTTACTGTTTTTAAAGAATTTATTTATTTTAAACTCGTTTTTGGCCGTTTCTTTTGTACTACTTTATAGATAACTCGATCACCTTTCCATAGGATCAAGAATCATAAAATTTTCATAATGTATTAATTGAGAATTTCGAGATTAAAGTGTTGGATTGTTTTTCGATTTTATTTCAAAAACAGAGTAGAAAAAAACTCATTTTTCGCTCAACCCTTACTCGGTTTACAAAATTTTTTTTACAGATTATTACAGATAATCTTTTTACCTTTCAAAGGACACCAAATTCTTGAATTTTCATCAAGTATAGTCCAAGAAATTGTTAATTAAAGTCGGGTATGACCCATTAAGCACCCTTACGTTTTTTTGGTTATTTGAATCATATTAGACTCGTTTTTTGTCAGGTTTTATATATTATATTATAGATAACTCGATTATCTTACCATAAACTCAAGAATCATCATATTAGACTCGTTTTGAATTTCAGGTTTAAAGTTTCGATTTTAAGGTGAAGAAGAAAAGAGGGAAAGATGACATGCTATAGCAGGTCAAATTAAACAAAATGGACACATTAACACGTTTTTATAAGTTAGCTGGCCACATGTGCAAAAAAATAAGTAGACTTGCCACAATGGATAAAGTAAGAAAAGTTAACAACTATTTAATGGCTTTACCCCTTTTATTAATTGTTAACATAGTTTTTGAAAAACAATTAAAACATATTATTATTAAATAATTAGAGTAAAATATATTATAGTTTTAAAATTGTATTGATGTAAGTAATTTAGCGAAACTTAGATAAATGAAATAGTTGTTGTGATGTTTAATGATTTATTAAGAAAATAGTTGTCTTAAATGATTTGAGAAAATTAAGGGAATGATTGATTAGCCTATTGGTTTAAGTGTTTGTATCTTAAGCATAAAAACTTGTACTACTTAAAATTAAGTAGTATTAAAATTTTGAAAAGAGAGAAAGTTAAATGATTTATAATATAGTATAGATGGTTATTTGAATCATATTAGATTCGTTTTTGGTCAGGTTTTATATATTATATTATAGACAACTTGATTATCTTTCTATAAACTCAAGAATCATCATATTAGAGTCGTTTTGAATTTCGGGTTTAAAGTTTTGATTTTCAGGTGAAGAAGAAAAGAGGGAAAGATGACATGCTATAGCAGGTCAAATTAAACAAAATGGACACATTAACACGTTTTTATAAGTTAGCTGGCCACATGTGCAAAAAAATAAGTAGACTTGCCACAATGGATAAATTAAGAAAAGTTAACAGCAATTTAATGGATTTACCACTTTTATTAATTGTTAAAATAGTTTTTGAAAAACAATTAAAACATATTATTATTAAATAATTAGAGTAAAAGATATTATAGTCTTAAAATTGTATTGATGTAAGTAATTTAGCGAAACTTAGATAAATTAAATAGTTGTTGTGATGTTTAATGATTTATTAAGAAAATAGTTGTCTTAAATGATTTGAGAAATTAAGGGAATGATTGATTAGCCTATTGGTTTAAGTGTTTGTATCTTATACATAAAAACTTGTACTACTTAAAATTAAGTAGTCTTAAAATTTTGAAGAGAGAGAAAGTTAAATGTTTTATAATATAGTATAGATAAGAGATTATAATAGTTAATTATATTATTTTTTATAATAAAAAATTATAAATAGTAACTAATTATAATTTCTTATAATTGAAACATGTTGGTTATCTAAATTTGTTTTTAGAATATTAATTTTATTCAAATGATAGCTTTTGTACGGTTGTTATATTAAAACATAATTTTCAAATGTGAATCGTAGTATATGGTTTTATACAATGTGTAATCTGTCTTTCTACTTCTCTCTTCTTTTTTTTACTTTAAATTTGAATAAAATACTAATATAGAATGTGCTTTTCAAGGTTGTTCCAAATTAAATCTAATACACAAACTTTGATACACAACATTAGTCGACCAGTTGTTCAAGGCTCCTTAAATCTTAGTTTATTTTTAAGAGGTCAACTATTCTATGTTTTATCATGTCTAAATCCTCCCTTGTGTGTTTGGTAGTTTCAGGAAATGGAATTCACTTCCTCAACACAAAAACCAAAACTAGACCTGCCACCACCATCGCCACCTTCACCACCACCTCACCGCCGTTGCCACCGCCCCACTGTCGCCCACCACCGTCAGAACGCCGCCACCGTCTAAACACTAAATCGGTGCCACAGTCTAAAGTCTAAACCCTAAATCGCCGCCACCTTAGAAACCCTAAATCGCCGCCGCCATCTAAATTCTAGCCACAGGTGAACGTCGCCGTCACACGTTAAACCAAACACATGATCTGTCGAAACCCTAGCCAGAGGTCGCTGTCGCACGTTAAATGGGTGGTGTCGAACGCCACCAGATGTCGAACGTCGAACGCCACCAGCTTGCCGTCGCTTGTTAAGGTCGCCGCTAGCTCGTCGTCGCCGTTAAAGGTCGCCACCGGTTGCCCAATGAAGAGAAAAAGGAAGGAGAATGAAGGATTTCAAAATCCATAGGGAAGTGGAAGGATTTCTAAATCCATCAAATGAGGGAATGTTTTCCATCCCCTAAAATCTATTCCCTTCCCTGGTTTTAAACCAAACACATGATTTGGTTAGAATTGAATTCAAATTTCCACCAATTTCCAATGAATCCATCCAACAAAACACTACTTCAGAGTTGGGTTTGAAGGTCTATAGGTGGGTAGGAGGCAGGATGTGGGTGGTGGAGATTTGCAATGATTGTAGTTTGTGAGGATCGCATGAGTTTAGTCTGTTGTCGTAAGAATAAGCAAATACCGTCGCAGTTGGTTACTGGTGAGTAACCTGCTATTATAGTTGGAATTGCATACCATATAATGTTGTATCATTTTTATAAAAAATATATTAGTTATATACAATAATAATTTAAACATAATTTGTTGTATTATATTGTAATTTACCTTTTATAAATATTAATCACTGAATAGAATTATATTTCTTATAAAACCATTTCATTTAACATTAAGATGCAAGGTATAGGATTTTTTATAGAAAATGATAACATGAGACTTAAAGATTTGCTTCTTCAGGAGTTCAGGGTATTGAAGACAAATATAACATCATGATAAATATAAAGTCTTATGGCATGAAAACTCAAAAAGAGACCGGATGTATCAATTTATAAATGAAAAAACATCTTGATAAGATTTGAAGTCATCGTTAAGAGTTTGAAGTTGACTTTTATGAACAAGTAGAGTAGCAAATTAGTTTATTATATTTTTTCATATGTTGTAATGATTTTATATATTTAATTAATATAAGACATTTATTATTTTTTAAATCATCGAGTATAGTACATAATCTAGTATATTTTAATTAAATTAGTCGCTTAATTTTAAAAAAACCGTTTCAGTGGATGCTAAATGAAAATCATCGAGAAAGAAAAAGACGCTAATTAAACGAAAAAAAAGAGACAACTACATAAGATATGATCGAATCACTTGAATAATTAATTAATTATCATGACAATGCTAAAACTGTTGTAACTAAAAGATAGTTGTTTGATCAATTAAGGTTACATATTATATCGAATAGAGAACTCATTTTAAATAATAAAGTAAAATAATGAACAACAAAGTCAATCGAAGGTTGTTATCATAGTTTAGTAAAGTTTTTAATATGAAATATTTATTACTAGTTCATTAATTAATTAACACTTAATATCAGTAGAGTAAATTTATATAAAAGAGATATCATATGTAATCAGTTATGTGTAACAATTATGATATTTTACCTTTATAAACCTGTGAATTATTCTTCTAATTTACTTATTCTAGGATATTACTATCACACAATACTTTTATTGATTATGACTAATTTTTATTGTGTATAAATTATCTCTCCAGTTAAAACTTTACTATATAAGTTATTATAGAATGTCCTTTAGACTACCCATATTCTTTCAACAGATGAGTGCTAGATGAAGGGGGATGGCCTGTAACACCGTCGTCCCCATGGAATAGTAGTGGGATGAGATCATACCCGTCTTGAGTCTCGCACTATCTCTCCTTTTTTCCCTTTATCTCTCTCATCTCTCCACCTTTATTTCTTCTCTCTATCTCTCTCATCTCTCCATCTTTATTGTTTCTTTCTAACTTTCTCTTCTCTCCTATATTTATTTATTTATTTAAAAAAAAAAAGTTGTGTGATGGCTATGAGCCTATGAGGGTTTAATACAATGAGATGAAAGAGAAAAGTGATGTGAAGTAGAGGTAAAAGGGATATGAGGATGATGAATGCAAATGATATTATAGGATTTGTACACCCGATATTGTTGGGTATACTTCTTCTGTGATATACATGTCATATCATATTATCAATTATACAATGCTCTCAGATACTATAAAAAAATGCTGATTATCCATACTTTTTATCAATGTTAATACACTTAAAATTGTGAAGAATTACGATCAAACGTGAAAAAAATGAGTGTTACTAATTTCTACCAAATCTTTACATTTGAAAGTATGAAATTAGAGTCAAAATTCACATTTATTAGTGTGGACAAATTATCTAAATGTTCACACTTCTAAGCGTGGAAAATTTGAAAATAATTCTAGAGTTACAAAAGTCCACACTTTTAAGTGTGAACTTCTATAATTATCTACGTATTACTAAATTCACACATTTAAAAGCATGAACTTTTAAAAACAAATATACACGTATATAAATGTTAAAAAAAATTTTCTAACAAAATTTATTCTCAAAACTATTTTTCACACTTATAAGCGTAACAATACTTAAAAATTTTATAGACTTTTTACAATGCGTGAATAAATAACATATCTTTTATAATTTATAATGTGATAAATCATAGCTGAAAAATACAAAGATTCATACCCATTGTATACCCATCTAACAACCATAACCACCAACCAATGATACACATATGTATTTGTTGCCTTTTTAGTAATCATGTATATGTATTAAATATACTAATACTTAAAATACCGCATTTCAAAAAAATAAAAATAAAAAATACACAAAATAGTAGCATGTAAAATCCGTGTTGGAGTCAAAACACAAAAAGAGTACAACATATACTGATACTGATTGCACATAAAAAAATATAAAAACGCATATGGTGTAATTTTCTTTTTAAAATAAGTATATGTTTTCAAATATATATATATATATATATATATATATATATATATATATATATATATATATATATATATATATATATATATATAATTCACTCTTCGAAAAGGGTTTGAGATTCATTTTTTTCTTGATTTTTTATTTTTGTTCTTCCATTAAGAGACCTTAACTTCATATTTGTTATGAAAATAACATTAACCATATCAAAGCAATGATATAATGTAATCTACGGCCTATATTACTTCTCGCATTTTATTCAAAGATCATTTTTTAACGCACACACATTTTCAATATATGTATGTTTATAACAAGATTTGAATTATCGACTTTAAGAACGAAAAAATATTGTTGTATCACTAGAGAAATGTCTTTTGGTTTCAAAGATTTTTTTTGTGCTGTGATCCTCACTCTATGTATGTATGCATGTACTATCTAACTATGCGAAGACTAATGTAAAGTTTGATATTGGGGTAATTTGCTTAATTAAGACATGAGTTAAACAATTAGGTCATAAAATAATGTTTGGATTTTTACTTAATTTATAAAATATTATCTTATTACGAAAAAATAGTCATGGAGGTAATTTGTGTTGGTGATTTTAGTGTCATCAGCCCATCTAGTATGATCGAGATTAATGTGAGACTAGTTGAAGTTAGACTTAACTATAATATGAGCTCGGAGGTGTGAAGTGCACACTCGGATAAATTAAGTTAATATCAGAAACATGGAGGTCCAGGACAACTCCCTTGATGGAGTTGCGTAACGCCCCAATTTATCAACTTGATAATCACATATAAAATACCGTTAAAATATTCACATATGTAGTTTACATCAAAAGCGGAAGCGTACAGAGTTTAAAACTGGTTTGTTCAAAAGATACACATATCTACAATAGTAGTTTGGTACCACAAACTTGACACATCACAAAGACACGTTAAGTGTTTCCAAAAGACTTTTATAAAAACGAGGTCAAACAGGGGCTTTGCCCTTGTCCTTACCGCGCCCAGCAAAACATTATAAAATAGTATCTAATAAGTTAAAAGATCTTAGTAAGTATGCCAGACTGTCAATCATATAAACACACACATTAAATCACATATAGATAACACACGTATATCAGAAACATGCTAGCCTCTAGTTCAAGACCCAGGGCAGCAAACTGAGTCACAGGACTATACTAATTCTGAGCCTCTACTGCATAGAGTAGTATTCTAATCAACACATATGAATAATACATGATTATATTCTATTGTGATAACACATGCTGCAGATATGAATAATAGTATAGAAAACTCACCTTATAATTAGTTACTTGTACAACAGTGTATATGAGTTGCGAAAGTAATCACTCACGATCCTATATAGTTAAATTAACACTTATAATCAATAACACATCATGACTGCACAACTGAAAACTAGTCAGAAGAAAGGCACCCCGTGCCTTTATGTTAGATATGGTTGTGACCCTTTCAGACAAGGGCGTACCCCAAGACACGACCGTACCTGCTGCAAGTACGCCCATGCCTTAGCACTTCCATACCCCAAGAACTAGGGGTTGTCACGGTCAATGGGGCACACCCTTACCCTCCATAGGTATGCCCATGCCTTATAAACTACAACAACATTTTGCTGACTGTCTGCTGTTTTCCGCCTAAAATCAAAACTTAACACACTACAAGTGTTTTCAACACTTGTTAACAGTTCTAGGACTACTATAAGCACTAAAACAAAAAAAAGAAACACTAATACATGTTTTGGATCATTGGTTCCACCATTTGAACCATTTAACCCATTAGAACTTTTCTATCTATCAAACCAAACTCACCTCGATGATTCAATAACTGAGATGATGATTGTAGGATGCTAATATCATTAATTTCTTTATTAATATTCAAAGGAAAATTGGGCATGTATCTCACGTATGTATGTGTGTTTGTGGAGTGTAGCAATATGGTCAACAAGAAAAGCAATCTACATACATATTTACAAGTTTCACATAATTGAAGAAACGACCCCTCTATTTTTTTAAGTTTTATTTTTGACACTTTTCTAGTTTTATAAATACATCTAACCTCATATAGACTACTCAATACATATATAACTCTTATCTATTACATATTTAGGGGTAATCGAATCTTGAGTGTTACAGGTTCCAAGAGGCATCGTCCCTGGTGGAGTCTAAGGGGCTGAGCCTGGTCAATGGGCGGGGTCAAGGGGCCCGTCTCGGCCCGAAACAGAATCCTTATAAGGAAAATGGATCATGTCGTTATTTTCCTGTAAAAAATAACTACCCATAACCGTCATCTTCATTTTCATTATTACCCACATTTGGCACTGTAAATTATAAAACAAGATTTTGCATCGTTACCCTGCTTGAAGTTTTGCTCTCTATTCAAATTTTGTTATTCTAAACCCCAATTCTAATAACTTGCTCTCCACATAAACACTTGCGCTTAATAAGTAAAACTTGTTACTATCTCCTTAAAATGTTGTCGAGAAATGCTTCAAGACTACGAATGAAAGTTTGGAAAAATAAACCCCACCATTCTAGCCAAAGTCAGTAAAGTGAGCCAAAGAATCTTACCATTGGATATAACCATTCTTGCTATAGAATAAAGGAATCTTACCATTGTTGAAAACCTTAATCAAATGCAAAAGTGAGCCAAAGAATCAATGCAATTGCAATTGAAAGTCTCTTTCAAAGCTTTGAACGACATTAAGCACAATATTGGATAACAACGGATCAACCAAAGAATCTTGTTTTTTGGGCTTTTGAAATTTGTTCCACGCATTTCATTTACATCAAAATGGAGCAACGTAAACCTCCATATTCAATGTCACTTAAAAAAGATATATGAGAAATGTAAGATGAAGATAGCTTGAGACATAAACAAGTCGAGTCAAGCTTTATATTAATTAAGCTAGACTCGTTTAATATTATAGAAAAATCAAAACTAAAATTTAGTTTTTATAAAAATAGATGGTTCAGATTTAATAATAATTATTTTATCTAATACATTTTCTTCGTTTTATTCTTTTATTTTATTTATAGTAGACTAACAGACATATAGAAGATGGTCCCGAATCACAAAGACGAATTTTGTAACTCTCAGTTTGTCATAAATATATATATAGGGGATACGCGAACCAATCTTAGCCGTTGATTTGATTAGTGGAATTCATGGATGTAGAGCGTGGAGGGGATCAGGTGTGGCAGGGTGCATGTGAGGAATTCATGGATGTGTGATGACATTAAAGGAGGGGGAATTAGACGGCTCAGATTGGTTCTCGTATGAAAAACAGTTCTCGTTTGAACTTTTGCCTATATATATTGCGAGAACCAATCTGAGCCGTCTAATTCCCCCTCCTTTAATGTCATCACACATCCATGAATTCCTCACATGCACCCTGCCACACTTGATCCCCTCCACGCTCTCCATCCATGAACCTCCCATATCCAAGGAACGGCTGAGATTGGTTCTCGCAGTTCTCGTACGAAAAACAGTTCTCGTTTGAACCCTCCCATATATATATATATATATATATATATATATATATATATATATATATGTATGTACTTGTACTTTGGAGTTTGAAGACCACATTCGGTAGTCGAAGAAGATGGAGATTGGCGGCCCATGAACCCGTGGATAACTAATGGAGATGTCGGTTTCAGTGGGAGCTTGCATCTTGTGTATTTTGACCCCTAGTTGACCATGTTCTTCCCGTATGACTCACGGGAAGAACGCATAGGATTTGGAAGGTTGCCGACTTTTACATATTGTGTGTCTGGTGTGATTTTATTTCTTGTATGGTTGTTTAGGTCTCACATGCTATATAATATTTTCATGTATTGTATGACGATGGTTACGATTTTAAATTTGTTAATGAAACAATTTTTTTATGTTTTAAAAGTGATGTTATTTATTTTAAAGCTTTACCATGTTATGACATATATGAGACTAATATGGGTGGGTGGGTGATAAGTGGAAAGTGGAGTTTGTAGTTTGTGAAGATCGTGTGAGTTGGCCGTTGGGTTTCCTGGTCGTCGTAGTTTGGAGTCACCGGAATATGCAAACATCCTCGGAGATGGTTAGTGGTAGATGCCGTACTTTTATATTTAACATTGCATACCATATAACGTTTTATTATCTAGAAAGAAATCTTTTATATATAGTAATAATTTAAATAAAAATTATAGTGTAATTTACCTCTATTAAATATTAATTACATTTCTCCTAAATTTCATTTACCACCGAATGAAAAGTGTCAGATTTTTCATATAAAACCATCAACATTCATCACATGGTTTCACATACTTTCTGCCTGTCACATCAGCGCCACATCATTCTTCTATTTTATTACACAAACCCTTGCATCAATCACATCTCATCACATAGTTTAAAAAGCAAAACAAAAAGCGTGTGAGCGTCGTGACCACCATCGCACTCGTGACCGTGAGGCGCCCAAGATGGGGTGATGGTGTTCCATGTCGTGAAGGCTGATCGGGAAGGCCCCTCACGAACCTATGCGGCTGGTCTAAGAACGATAATACGAGACTAAAAGACAATTGGATGAATAAATTTTACAAGTAAATTAAAAAAATAAGACTTTGAAGTCATAATACGTAAGTTTGAAGATGACTTTGGTGAACAAGTAGGATAACTAAATTAATTTATCATAACAAAAGTTAAGGTATATTTAACATTTATAATTGTCTGTGTTTTGTAATAATTTAATAATTTTTTAAATTAGATTATTCCCTTGTTTAATAAAACCGTTCAGCAGATGTTAACTGAAAGTTTTAATAAAAATTCTGTCCGTTTCAAGGAAAAAAAATTGCTAATTAAACCGAAAAAAGACAAAAAAAACATACGACATGAATCATTTGAATAATTAATTAATTATCATAGCAATGAAAACAGTTATTATTATAGTTGTTTGATAAACTAAGGTTACATAATATATCGAATAGAGTGCTTATGAATTGAAATAATGAAAAAGTCAATCGAGATTGTTAATAGTTTAATATAGTTATTAATAAAGTATAGTGCACGAAAATGCAACTAATCATGTTTAAATTGTTATTTTATGTAACAGACTTTATTTTGTATCTAAAAATACAAACAACTTATTGAATGAGTTATTGTATGTAACCCTTAACCTGTTAATCAGTTTGCAGGTAGAGAGTGGTACATGCAAGAATTCGGATGACTCCCGAATACCTCCGTAACGCTTCGCACCTGCGGCATTTTCGCCAGACGGTCAGAGCAAGAGCTATGAGCGGGTAAACCTGGGATGGGAGTTCGCTATGAGAGCATGGGGTGTACCCATGCTTGGGCATCCCATGCTTCGTGCCACATCACAACCACATCACTTATGCTTGCCATACTTAAACCCCGATATTACTCATGCTGTAACGCTTTAAAGATTTTTTATTTAAGAAAATACCCCCTCTCCTCTTTCCTCTTTCCTCTTTCCTCTCTCCTCTCTCATTTCTCCTTGTTTCTCTCTTTCTCTCTCCTCCCTCTCTTTCCTCTCTCCATTCGTATTCAACCGCCGAGAACTTGCATATATTTTTGGTACCAAAGGGAGGAGGATGGTGTACCCCTCGGTACCACCCTTCCAAGTTCCAACTAGAATGCCGAACGGGCATACCGCTGGTACTCCTGATGCTCGAGCTAATTTTATGAATATAGAATTATCTAATTAAGATTCTACATAGGTTCTTGAATCTTCATGCTTTTGATTAAGAACAACATAAAAATTAAATTAAGAACAAGGAAAGTAGCAAATTAAACAAGAACATAGTCTTAATAACAAAAATCATACAATTCTACGAGAACACAATAGCAAATCTGAACAAGAACAACACAAGTCTGAACAAGAACGATAACCCTTAATCAACAAAAATGAACATAGATTAAACCCTAAATTGCACGAGGTCGTAGTAATTCCAACTTGCGCTTTGTTACCAAAATCACAGGTTACTTAAAATCATGTGGAGAACGCTTGAGGTTGTTTACAGATCATTGTTTGAATTGAGTTTGCTTGAAAATCAAGTATGCCTATGCCCCAAACCGCCATTATCGGAAGAGCGAAATTCGTCAACAAGGGGAACCACCTCCGTCTCACGTTTCCACTGTCTCGAACTATAGGGGAACCAACTCCGCCTCACGTCGTTGTTGTCTCGAATTAAGACTACGTCCGCCGCCTAGGTGGAAAATGAACATAATGACCAACCAATTTCGAACAGCACTAACCTGAATGAGGATGAGGAACCCTAGCTATATTGGTCATAACCATATTTAAAATCAGAACCCACTAGAATAAAACAACATAATTTGAGCATGCGAAAAAGAAAACGCACAAAAACTAGAAAAAGAAAAGAAAAGCATGATAAAAAAACATGTTAGCTACCTCCTATCACAAGTAACTTGCATATAGACATATAGTGACCCATTTCAGAAAGTTATTTGTATGTTTAGGCACAAAAATGACAATTTAAGTATAATTTGTTGTATTTTCACACACTTTGACTTTATTAATATGAAGTAATTATTAGTAGTTTGTTAATTGCTTTATAGTTAATTACCATTCGAGTTACTTCAAATTAAAAGGAAGATCATATTGTAACACAAGAATTAGTAATTCGTAACAATCATGATATTTTTATCCTCACAAACTTGTGAATTATTCTTTTAATTTACGCATTTGAGGGTATTACCATTAAAACACAATACTTTATTGTGTATGACTAGTTATTGATGTGTATAAATTATCTCTTCAGTTAAAACTTGGAATCACATTATATGTTATTCCGGAATGTCTTTTTAGACTACCACCATCCCTCCAACGGGTTAGTGCTAGATGGATGGGGGATAGCCATTAGCATTATCGCCCCTCCCCAATGTCCAATGAGATACGAGCGGATTAAGATCATGCTAGTCTTGAGTCTCACACCTCTTTTTTCTATCTATCTCTCTTCTTTCTCCACCTTTATTTGTTTTCCGTATATGTCTTATTTTTTATTTATTCTAAAATAAAAAAGGTTGTGTAAGATTATAATAGAAAAAGATGATAGGAGAATACACGGGTTTGTGAAATATAATGAAATGAAAAGAAAAAGATGATATGAGAGGGTGCTTATGATTTTTATATGATTTGTACACACTTCTAGGCTTTTTACCCTTCTAGGCCTCTATGGTAGCGAGCTGAGTGTGCAAACCCGAATACTATTTGATATTCTAACAACCATAACCACCTACCGTTGATACACATTTGTATTTGTTTTGCTATTCATAAAAAGTATAGATTTAGTAGTAGTGTGTATGTGTGTTCTGCTGTTAAAAAACAATTGTATTTGTTGCTTTTTTTGTAATTATGTATGTATAAAATATATTGATACACAAAATGCCGCTTTTCAAAAAAATAAAACACAAATGTAGGGTTTGATATTGAGGTAATTTGCTCTCCAAATAAACACTTGCACTTAACAAGTAAAACTTGTTAGTGTATCCTCGAAATATTACCGAGAAAGGGAGCTGGTCTGTACATAACAATATATCTCTATACACAACCGGTACAAGTGGTTAATAGCATATACTACAAGTTAATAATGCATCAGGTTATAACGTGTGAATAATTTTGTTGTATACGAATCATTACTTATCGAGAAATGCTTAAAACTATTCATGAAAGTTTGAAAAAAGAAAAACCATCATTTTAGCCAAAGTCAGTGAAGTGTACAACGAATAGAGCACAAGTGTACAATTAAGATTTTCACACATGTTTTGGGTAAGACCGTTCTTTCTCTGGGAAAAGGACTCTTGCCATTGTTGAAGAACTTGAATCAAATGCAAGTGAGCCAAAGAATCTATGTGATTGAAGTCTCTTTCAAAGCTTTCAACGACAGACATTAAGCACAATTATTGGATAACAATGGATCAACCAAAGAATCTTGTTTTTTTGGAATTTTGAAATTTGTTCCACACATTTCATTTACATCAAAACGAAGCAATCGCCATATTCAATCTCATAGGATATATGAGAAATGTAAGACGAAGATTAGTTTGAGATGTAAATAAGCTAAGTCGAGTACTATATTAAATGAGCCAAACTCATAATATTATTAGAAAAATCAAAATTGAGTTTCCACTTTTATAAAAATAGATGATTCAAATTTAATAATTAAATTTTTTATATAAATTAAAAATTAATATTATCTAATACATTTTATTCATTTTATTCTTGTATTTCATCAATATTAGACAAACAGACAAAAATAAGATGGTCCCGAATCACAAAGACGATTTCCGTAATTCTGAGTTTACATTTCTTCATATATATATATATATATATATATATATATATATATATAGGAAAGAGATATTGTAAAAAGGATCTTAGAGTACAAATAGTAAGGAGAGATAAGGACCCTTGGATCAAGCATAAGTCAAGATCAAAAAGTCAAAAAAGTGAAAAAAAAAACGGAAATTAAAAAAATATTAAAAAGGGCATACATGTAAATTCATATACAACAATAAAGGTTTGCAGTTACAAGAAAAAGGTAACCCGGATGAACAGAGAGGACATTTCAACTGTTTCCGGCCAATCTCCGGCCACCGTAAATTTCGCCCATCATCTACCCGGTTACTGCCGGCCAAAGCTGATGGTGCATCCATCGCTTGATGCACAATAAACAACTTCCGTTCACAGATTGCAACGAAAACTGATGGTGCATCCATCGCTTGATGCACAATAAACAACTTCCGATTCACAGATTGCAACGAAAATTGATGGTGCATCCATCGTTTTATGCACAAAATTCAGTAAAATCATTTAACATGCAAGGAGTTACATAACCAGAGAAAGCCTAAAATCGATGGGGTTTGGACGGAGACCGGCGATGTGCACATGCGACATGCTACCTGCAAACCAGAGAAAACCTAAAAACGAACGGCGACATGCTATCCTTGAAGAACCTGAGAAACCCTAAAAACGAAGGGCGACATGCTATCGTTGAAGCAGAACCTGAGAAACCCTAAAAACGAACGGCGACATGCTATCTGCGAACGGAGACCGGCGATATGCACAGTCGACCGGCGAAAGGCGTTTGGAGAACAGAGACGGTGGAGATGCATAGATGGGTTTTGTAAAAAAAATCAAAGCAATCCCCTTTGTACCTTCAATAAAAAACCGGTGCCGGCGGCGGAGGATACACAAACCAGGGGGTGTCGTTTTTTGCATCGATGAAGATGTTTGCGTAGGTTTGGAATCGCCGTAGCAGAGGCGGCGCTCCTCCTGGAGAATAACGGGTAGGGTTTTTTTTTAATACATGGAAATGTGGAAACGTGGGATAGAGACTTTTTTTTACTTTATTTATTACCCTTTTAGTACAATTGCCACATGTCAATACCAGGTTTCTCCCTACACTTTTTATCATAAAACTCTTTTTATTTGATCCTGATTCTATATATATAGAAATTGGATCAACAAAGAACCATGTGTTAAACAAAGAACCTAAAGAACCAATCTGGACCATTGGATCATCAAAATTAATGGATGAGATTTAACGATGACAAAACTGTAATTATGATGTATTAATATAGGAAGAAAAGGGCAAACATGGAAAATCCCCCCTCCAACAACCCACGATTTTCTAAAAAAAAACCCTCAAAAACTTTAAATTGTCATAACTTTTTAAATTTTGTGAATTTAAACAATAAAATTATACCAATCTTTTAGTTTTTTAATCCTCTTTCAAACAAGATCACTCTTCCCATATTTTTCTAAATTTTTTTTAGCATTAAATTTTTGTTTGCATTTTGTGCAGTATGTAGTGTTTTGTACGGATTGTGCATTTTGGGTTTAAATGTGTAATTTTGTATTTTAGACTGCATTTTCATTGAATCATGTTGGATTTGCATTTTGTATTTTAATTATTTTTGCATTTTGGAAGCATCTAGATGACCTGAATGTTTATATTTTGCGTTTTTCGGGTTTTGCACTTTGCATTTAGAATGAACCCAGCTCAAAATGCAAACTTTGCATTTCAAAAAAAAAAAAGTTTCAGAAATATATCAAGTCTGGTCTTCTTTGAAAGAGGACGAAAAACTGAATCTAACGATATACTTTTTTTGCAAAAATTCTTAAAAACGAATAAGTTATCATCATTTAAAGGTGAGTGAGGTTTTTTTATTTATAAAGTTGATTTTTTCTTTTTTTTTTGTTATTTTCCAATTTTGCCCTTAATTAAAGTGACACGTGTCAGTATCAGGATGGTTCTTTAGGTTCTATGTTTAAAGGAGGTTCTATATATAAACTCACCATATATATATATATATATATATATATATATATATATATATATATATATATATATATATATATATTTATATATAATACTTATTAAAAGAAAAGAGTTTTTCCCTTTTTCTAAAAAGTCTCTACCAATTATATCATTTGGTTTATTAAAAAAAATTAAAAAAATACGATTGATTACGTCATATTACCCCAAATTCCTTAACTCCTTCGACTCCTTTAGGGTTTTTATGCTTTTCCGTAGCCGATTTCCAGTATCGATTGAAGCCTGTGCTTCCCCAGACGACTTCCAACATCGAATGAAGCCTGTGCTTCCCCAGCCGACTTCAAACAACCTTCGATTCCTCAAGCTTCTTCGATTCCTTTAGGGGATACGGGCTTCCCCAGCCAACTTCCAACATCTGTTCTTCGATTCCTTTTAGAGTATACGGCTTCCAACATCAACGTTCAGGTAATTCGAAAAATCAACTTCTAATGTACATGTAATCACTCAATTAACCACACACATAGTTAACAACCATTCTACTTGAATTCAACACTAAATTCAAATGTTACAGAAGGTTCCATCATTGGTGGAATTTAAATTCAAATCAAATTGTCTAAGATTCTACTATCACTACAACAAAAGTAGCAATTTTTCACGGTTTTTAAGTCATATTTACACACTTAAAAGTGCGTGCAAATACAAAGTTCGCACTTGGCTCATGCGTGAAAAAATTGGGTGTCACTAAATTTGTAACATTTTTAAGTGTGAACTTGTTTGAATAATTCTTCACGCTTTTTAGTGTGAAGATAGACTTAAAAATGTTCGCACTTTTAAGTGTGAAGATTTTGAGTTATTTTTTCACAATTTTAAGTGTGAAGATTTTTGAATTATTTCTTCACATTTTTAAGTGTGAGATATTTTAGACATTTCTTTACGCTTTTATGTGCGAGGATTTTTACTCATTTCTTCACGTTTTTAGGTGAATATTTTAAGCTTTTTATTTACAAATATAGCATTATTTACAAGTTGAAATCTAATATTTTTTGAAAAACATAGAATAACTAAACAACCCAAAAGACATACAAAAAGGACATATATAAAAAAGAATAATAATCGTCAAAATTGATGTAAAAAAGGTATTCAAGTTACGAGAAGGTCCAAAATTATTCTAACATGTTTCATCTATGAGCCTATGCCAAACATTTACATTACTTTTACTTCCAAGTGTGATCAAACATATCTCATACTTAAAGATCATATGCTTTGCTCCATGCTCCATGCTCCCTGAAATATGGACCACCAAAATGTTAAAATGAAGATGGTGTTGCATCTAAAAGTATCAAACACAAAAGTTCAGCCACTAATAACTAGTTTAGAAACATGATGTATATAACATTCGAGTATCTACATATGGCAAAATGGACGGTAAAATATAGTTAATAGTTAGGCCGTCCCATAGATGTTGGTGACTCCACCCAAAGTAGGCCCTTTGAATGTCCGATTAATTTCCGGTCCATCAATGCTAGTTTTCTACTTTCAAGAATTATAACGTAAGTTTGAAGTTGTCATCCTATGGGTTGTGATGGATAACATTTTTATCAAATCCTACGAAATAATACCAAATTAATAAATATATTATAACGCTAAGTAAAATAAATTTATAAATATATTACGAGGAAGGCGTAACAAGCAAAAGTGAAGGATATACACACCTGAGTAGAATATGTAGTCAAAGATGTCTAAAAACTGAACCGAATAACATATAAGATCACTTTCCTAAACCCCTGTGAAGAACACAACAAAAACGGAACATGTACATGAAAATTTACAGAACAACAAAAGTTTTCGAATTGTTCTTGTGGGCTAAATTTGTACCTAAAGCACTCAAACAACTTGGATTTGAACAGGTCCTCCATTAGTTCCATTACATAAAATCATTAGGTAACCATTTTTCTTTTAAACTCATACATAAAACATCGAATAAAGTCGATAGCAAGACGGCAAATGAATATCTAAAAGTAATGACTAGTAGTTGACACAATTAGCCAAAAGAATTACACATTGAACCTATTTATAACCGCTCTTAATGGTTCGTTCAAGCATTTCATCTAACAGTTGGAGTGCAATGCCACATTAATACCACAGAAAGATGTAATTAGCCCTAATTAAAAGCCAGAAAACTTTCATTGTTTTCATGAAAGTAGTAAAACACAATGAAACATAAGAATTACAGATTGAACCGGTTTATAACTGCTCTTAATGGTCATTCAAGCATTTCATCAAAAACTTGGTGTGCATCTTCAAACATGCTTTTAATTGTGTAAGGGTTTTATCCGGCTCCCTAAACTCTCTTCGGTCTTCACTTACGTCCTGCTCTCCTCCCTCTCATTCCTACGATACATCCTGCTCTGCTCTTCTCACTCATACCTACATCAGTTGTTTAAGCTATTTCCCTTTTAAACTAATTGTACCGATTACGTACTTGAACATATCAGCTGTTCAACCACTGTTTAGGAGATAAACTGATACTAAGGGGGCTGATGTTTCATGGTTATCATGAAGTGAAGCAGGAGGAAAACAAACTTGGTCAGAAGTTCTTAATAGATCTTGATGCTTGGATGGATCTTCGAACACCTGGTCAGTCTGACAACATGTCTGATACTATCAGTTACACTGACATTTACAGGTAATAACCACACCATCTCCACTTCTTTTTTTTTTCTTTTCTAAATTTCAAATCAACTTCAAAGTTGATTTATCCCCAGGCCAACATGACGGAACAGGGTAAGAATATAACACAAGTATATATATATATATATATATATATATATATATATATATATATATATATATATAATTTTAAGTCTTTACTATTTAAAGTGTAAGTTAATAACTAAGGTAATGTAATCTATTACAAATGGAACTAATTTTATGTGAAACTTCATTAATAACTGAATGCATAAACTACTATCTAAGGCTACGGAAATAGCATTGAGGTGCGTTTGGATGTATTTTCTAAGCTACTAAAACGTATTATATTATGTTTCAGGTTTAGTAGAAGACGTAAGCATGGAGACGAGCCTCTTAATATACTATTTTGATTCATTATATTATCAAATGTTTCTTTATGGGATTATGTTGTGTTTCAGGATTAGTCATGTAATACTTGTGTATGTAGATCTGTATGTTTAATTTCTTCCTCTTATATATGTAGGCTTATATTCATGGTTAAGTGATCTGTTATGCGAACTTTTCCATCTTCTCTAGAAAACCTTTTAGTTATTTATATAGAATATTTTATGCCGACAATCATTTTAATCTTTCCCAATGTTCAAGTTGACCAAGTAGAATGGTTGTTTATTAGAATCTTGCTGCTTTCGTCTAATTTGAGAATTTGCGTCCTAAGTAGATTTGCTTATTTTTCTTATTTACACTTGAAACATAGTTTCTATTTGATTATATTGTTTTCATGTTTACTTGTGTATAAAATACTTCAAAAAAAACAACAATTTGATTTCTTAGATACGTATTTTAAATTATTTGTATATGTACATTTCTTACAATAAATCTTGATGTATCTTAAGTTTCCTTCTATAATATTCGTGCGTGTAGTATGACGTGTAAAAAATAGAAAAGGATTAAAAGTTCTCATTTGTGATAATAGTGACAATGTTATAGATAAAACAATAAACATTGTATAAAGTTTTTCAAAAAATAATACTTTATATTCTTTGTAAGATTTAACAATCTAATATATCTTATATTCTTTTAATTTAGTTGTTTATACCACAGAGTTTCAAAAGAAAGGTCTTCCACATACACATGTTTGTCTATTCTTCCATAAAGATGACAAATTAATTGTAGGTAAGGATGTTGGTCACATTACTTATATTCCAAGATTGAAGTTGATTCTATCAGAGCCTACATTACCATTCAAGTTCTAACGAAGACAATTTTCTCTCTTGGTTTGTTTTGCAATGACGATAAATAAAAACCAAGGTCAATCTTTATCGAATGATGGATTGTTTTTTAGACGATCCGTTTTCACTCATGGGCAGCTATATGTGGCGGTTTCTCGAGTGAAGAGTAAGGAGTGGTTAAAAGTTTTATTTTGCGATGATGAAGGCAACCCTACTAATAAAACAATGAATGTTGTTTATAAGGAGGTTCTACAGAAATGTTACATATAATCTTATGTATGAATTTCAAACTTCTGTAATGTTTATCATTTATTTGGAGTTTTTATATTTCTATCTATGTTTTCTAATTTTCTTTAACGTGTTAGTACTTTTTAAATCTATATAAATTAAAATTTTTAGTATCATCCTCGTGTTGATACACGGGTCGCTTAGCTAGAAGGTTTACATATTCTGGTTGCAGGTGAACATAGAAGGAGAGATGAAAGATTGCTCATGTCAACAATACAATCAAAATTGCAATGCATGATTACCAAGAGAACTTGATCTCCACTTAATCCCCTCTGATGAGCTTGCTGCGTCTTTATGGTACACGTACCTACAATTATGATCTAATCTTATACATGTTCACACATTGTATTTTTACCGTAATGCCAAATATTGGTCTTAAATTGGTCATTGGGATAATCGAACATACAAAACAGGAAAATATCAGCTCAATTATCTATTCGAATCATAGTTTCAGTTTAGCAAGAAAAGCTCTTTCTTTGTAGTGTGGTTATGTGTAGTTGCAGACCTCAACTTACCATATATTCATGTGTATGGTTGATTTCTTACTCTCCAAATTGTGATGTTTTTTTTTTAATTTGTTGAATTAATAGATTAAAAGTCTAACTTCTGATCACATGTAGAATATCGTCTTGTGCGGCAAGGTGATTTTGGACAACCTTTATAAACTTTTTTCGCATCTCTGTATTGTATTACAAAAGTTAAATATTCTTATGGTATTTGACATCCGCTTTGTTATAAGAATAAAAAAACCATTACATTAAATAGTTGACTCGAGAGTTTCACTCTAAAACGGTTATGTGATTTTAATTTTAGTAAGTGGAATCTGGAAAAGAGCTCATATACTTCTTGGTATTTCAAGTTTTTTTAATCTAAATTGTGATTTTGAAAGTGACTAGAATCCAAATTTGTTGATTTACTTACAAATGATGACGTAGAACATATCTTTTAAGATGTCACCTTGTGATATTGTAGTCTATTTTAAAATTTACATTAACTATTACCCGTGTAATTGATACTACTATGATACTTCTGTAATGTTTATCATTTCTTACGAGCTTTTATATTCCTATCTATGTTTTCTAATTTTCTTTAACGTGTTATTACTTTTTAAATCTATATAAATTAAAATTTTTAGTATCATCCCCGTGTTGATACACGGGTGACTTAGCTAGTATATATATAGAGGGAAGTTTCATCGAGAACAAAAAAAAAATGCGAGAACTGCGAGAACCGATCTAAACCGTCCATCTTAGCTTCTTTCTTATTAATTAATTACCCCTATTTTTTTAAAACTAAAATATCTATCAAACGTCAAGATATTAAATTATGAAAATTAAACTAAATTAACGACAAAAATATGCTCTTTAATATGACATCCATATTGCTATATTTTTTTCAACAAAAAAATTTCGTTTTTTCCGAGTTTTTTTCTAGCACTATAAGGTGTGTTACATATATGCATCAGTACTAACATATATGTAATCAGTACTATAAGGTATGTTACATATATGTATACATACCTTATCTTACACACATTTTAGACTTATATTATACGTTAACAAATCTCTTGTTGCTATTAAGTTGGTATTTCTTTTGTTTCTTTTTCTAGTGTTGTGTGTGTGCGTGCTTATTTTGGAAATCCATGTGCTTTAACCCATTAGATTGACTACATTGTTATCGAACTAGTATTTGAGTACTGTTCTAGTTTATTAATCATTTGCAGTAGTATATCGTTTTTTTATGTAATGTATATGTTAAAGGAGTACAAGAGTTATTTGAAAGTTTATGTACTGATGCACATGTGTAACATACCTTATAGTGCTAGAAAAAAAACTCGGCAAAAACGATTTTTTTTTGTTGAAAAAAAAATATAGCAATATAGATGTCATATTAAAGGGCATACTTTTGTCGTTAATTTGGTTTAATTTTCATAATTTAATATCTTGCCGTTTGGTAGATATTTTAGTTTTAAAAAAATGGGGGTAAGAAAGAAGCTAAGATGGACGGTTTAGATCGGTTCTCGCATATATATATATATATATATATATATATATATATATATATATATATATATATATATATAGGCAAAAGTTCAAACGAGAACTGTTTTTCGTACGAGAACTGCGAGAACCAATCTGAGCCGTCCAATTCCCCCTTCTTTTATGTCATTGCCTACCCATGAATTCCTCACATGCACCCTGCCACACTTGATCCCCTCCACGCTCTCCATCCATGAACTTCCCATATTCAAGGAACGGCCGAGATTGGTTCTCGCAGTTCTCGTACGAAAAACAGTTCTCGTTTGAACCCTCCCCTATATATATATATATATATATATATATATATATATATATAGGGGAGGGTTCAAACGAGAACTGTTTTTCGTACGAGAACTGCGAGAACCAATCTCGGCCGTTCCTAGGATATGGGAACTTCATGGATGGAGAGCGTGGAGGGGATCAAGTGTGGCAGGGTGCATGTGAGGAATTCATGGGTGGGCAATGACATAAAAGAAGGGGGAATTGGACGGCTCAGATTGGTTCTCGCAGTTCTCGTACGAAAAACAGTTCTCGTTTGAACTTTTGCCTATATATATATATATATATAGGAGGGTTTAAATTATAAGTGCGAGAACCAATCTTAATCGTTGATTTTACAAATGAAATTCATTGAAGTAGAGAATGAACAAATCAAGTATGTCAGTATGCATGTGATGAATTAATGAATGAGCGATAACATTTAAAAAGAAAAAATTACACGGCTCAAATTGGTTCCCATAATTCTAATTAGAACTTTTGAGTATATTATATTATAGATAACGAAGCAATAGGCATGAGGAATTCATTTTCCAAAAAAACTAATTAGCTAAGCCGACTTAGGAAAGTGGTCCCAATTCCCAACCACACACATCATTTCAACATCTACAAAAGATTGACTCTACTTGAGTTGATTTCAAGCACTCTTTTTTCTTTTTTTATAAAAATATTCGAATATTCGTAGCATCTTTTTTATCCCTAATTTCACTTCATGCAGTAGAACAAAACATGTCTATATTATGATCGAATAGTCTTACTTCCATCAATTACAAAAACTAATAACGTCGACAATGTTATATATTGCATAAAAAGTGACTATTTATTAAGATTTAGAAATCTTTAAAAAACAGACAGATACAATGAACTTTGTGGGAAAAAAAGACAGTCAATTATTTCGGTTTTCGGATTATTCAGTTCTTGTCAATTGTCATTTCCCGAGTCACCCGCAAACCCAACTGTATATTAACCGGTTCGATATGGTTTATCCAAGTAAGACCGGTGTCATATTCCGGGATAAAACTAGCTATTCAAGTATACATAGCCGAAAAAGCCTGATAATTTTCAGCAAAAATAACAACAGTTTGTCACCATAAGTTAAAATCCAAGATCAAGATTAAACCAAGTAAGACCAGTGTCATATTCCGGGATAAAACTAGCTATTCAAGTATACATAGCCGAAAAAGCCTGATAATTTTCAGCAAAAATAACAACAGTTTGTCACCATAAGTTAAAATCCAAGATCAAGATTAAACCAAGTAAGACCAGTGTCATATTCCGGGATAAAACTAGCTATTCAAGTATACATAGCCGAAAAAGCCTGATAATTTTCAGCAAAAATAACAACAGTTTGTCACCATAAGTTAAAATCCAAGATCAAGATTAAACTAGCTATAAAAACCTACCTCAATGTAGTTGAATTCTTCACCATCAAACTTTAGGTATAATACGCCTATAAACCGCTTTAAAAGTCTGCCCTCCATTTCTCGACACTTTCTGTCCTTCCTCGGTTGCACAGCTCAACAGCTTCACCACTGGATCTGCTTCAAGTTCTTCCTCAGTAAGTGATTCAAACATCGGGTGATTCTCCAGACAAGACTTCATCCATTCTCCAAGCTCTTCGACATCAGTTATGGTGTATATAACCCCACCAGCTCTAATTGCATAAGCATATTCATCTAACAAAAACGGGCTAATCACACGCCTGCGATGGTTCTTTTCTTTGAAATGAGGATCAGGGAACAAGAAAAACATCTTTGAAAGCTGTGATTTTTCAAAGTAATTCGGTATGTATTTCATGGAATTGGTTCTAACAACAGATACGTTCTGATAATGACCCGGGTTTGCAACCCGTAAAGCTAGAACGCGTTCTTTGACATATTCAGTCACCTTGTCCCGCAATTCCATTCCAATCATAAGTGTCTCGGGAAAAAGTGTTGCAAGACTGATTAGAAGTCCTCCAAATCCACACCCGATATCAGCAAATTCTATCTTTTTGGAATTGAATTGAGAATCGGATGAGGGGAAGAATTGGGGATAGTGAAGGGAGTAATCTACATGATGAGGGGAGACTGGGACTGGGAAATGGGAATCACTTAACGGGTTGCTGTGAGCTCGAGCTCTGTAAAAGCGTTTCCGTGGAAGACGGGTGGACTTGCTGATGCAAGGGTTTGATTCGTCCCCTGATGCTGTTTTTTCCTCCAACTGCATGTTAGAAGTGGCAATACTTCTGCAACGGCGTTTTGCATGTTAGAAAAACCTTGTAAAATAATCTACAAGAAAGCAAAGCATTGTAGGCCAAAAAGTTTCACAAAGAACATTAAGCACTTTGACAAGATTCTACTTACCTATTTTTTCAAACAGATAGATACTTTTTAGTGTTTGAATTAACATCAAATTCAAGTCCAACCAACCAGATCTAACGTTGCAAACTTTAAATACGAAAAAGAAAAAAACCAGAACAAAAGCGAAAACACTTGAAATTTGGTGAAGTTCTGAAAATAGTCAGCTGCCATGCAAACTATCAATTGAAACAAATCCATCTCCTTTTGCTCTTCAGTTTAGAGAATTCTATTATTTAATACAAATCTGAATAACTGAGATATTTAAATAAGTTAGGCGAATTCTATCTTGCTAAATAAAACTGGAGATGTTTGACAATACACTATATAACACTCAAGCAGGAATGTGCATGACTTGACACTTTGCGATGGGAATGTGTATATATCACTCAAGTCAAAAAAAGTAATAGAATGTATATAAGCAATAAACACACTCATTGCCAAGTTATGTTACAACTTAACCTGTTAACTATCATAAACTTTGGAAAGGATCACAATCTCCACCACTAAGTTATGAGAAAGATGCAGTCATCAAAATTGGTCTTTTAATGGGTTGTAACATGGCTTGGGTTAAAGATAAAACAAAAGGAAATATATGAAATAAAATAGTCAAAACCAAAAACAATCAAAGACCGTGCTAGTAGTTAGCACACACACTTAAACCAAAGGAGACTAATCAAATATAAAAGAAATGGTTAACACCTCAAAAAACTAAAATTTAGCCAAAAAGTAGATTTGTTATCTGATAGATGTTCTCCATTTCTTTTATAATTATGAGTTTTCTATTTAGTTTTGTCCATTTAAGAGCGTGTCCTAGCTAGCAGCTTGGTCTTTTATAGTTTTAGGTTTTGACTATTTTACACCATATATAACATTAAAAACAACCTCTAATAACCCTAATGATTGCATCTTCCTCATAACTCAGTGATGGAGATTTGATCCTCTATCAAGCCTATAATAGACAATAGTTAGTTGCATAATGACTTGGCATACCCTTTATACCCTTTAAGAGTTGAGTGAAATATACATATTCCCTTGGACGAGTTGTCATGGTTGGGTAAACTTGGGCTTCAGAATTATATAGTGTATTGTCAAACAGCTCCGATTTCATTTAACATGACAGATTTTTTGTAGCTTATTAAAATACCTTAGATATTTGGATTCTTAAATACAACCTAAACCCTATATATATGTGCATGCAACTAACCAATTGGTTTTCTATTGTAATACCTACTAATGTAGGAACATGGAATATTGGAATAAACCATATTCACAAGGTCAGGGCTTAGCATAACTTGAAAAGAGTTGATTCCTAACATTACACTCTATTGTTAAAAACCAACCCCACCACATCAGAAAGCTTTGAAACCAAATTTTTTGATTCATTATGCTCTTTATCAATTTGTTTTTGTTTTTCTAGTAGTTGGGTCTTGCATCACTTTCTATATTAGAATTATCACTCGGCTTAAATGTCATACTTATATGTTCTCCACTTCTCCTTGACTCCTTCATGTAAATCTAACACTTAAGCAAAACACTAATATAAAATTTGAAGGTAATGATCCTGAAGCAGTGGTAAAAAACAGAACATGACATTCAGAAATTTCGTAAAGAATGCACATTGATTACTGATTAGAAATTGCACGTTTGGTTCACCCATTATTGGAATCAAGAACCTAACCAAAGGTTCTATCTGCATCCTAGGAATGCTTAATTCATAACTATATCATTCACAAGGATAAACATACGCAAACACAGGATTTAAACCAATGAGGTGAGGTCCTGTTGATGTGGCAATATGAGAGGGCTAGACAGGTTTATAACAGTTCAATCACAGGAAACATTTTAATAAATTTATCAATTAAAGAACCTTAAAATTATAACTAAAACAATCAAACAAACAAGAATTGAAAAATCAAGCAATTAGCAAGTTTACAGCTATAGAATAATTCAATATTCAATAGCAAGCATTATCATATTCACAAATAGCATAGTATGAAGTAATTATCAGAATAATCACTAATGAGTAAAAAATTGTGACTTCCGATGACTAATCAGTAGCATAATCATATTCAGATACATTTATGACTTTTAAACTGCAAATAAGAAATTCAGAATTCAGAAATCAAATGTGAGATTACTGTATTAGGGATCGACGGCGTCGAGAACTCGAGGGTTGCCGGAAGTAGATTGGCGACCGTCGTGAGTGTTAAGGACTTAGGGCACGATACGGTCACCAAGAATCGAAGTGACCAACAATGTCTGAATGGATTGTTTGGAATGGAGTAGAAACAAAATTGGGTTTGACGTTTGGGCTTTTTTGATATTGGGCTAATGGGCTGACAGGCTGGCTGCGACCGAGTTGAAACCGGAAAATAATCCGACGCCGGCGACGAGAGGGAGCTCCGACGGAAATGTCTGCGCCGAGGGCTGTGGACCTGTGGCTGCGTCGAGGCGTGACTACGGGAGGCGCCGAGGGAGCAAAGAATAGCCGCTAGGTCTTTTGAATTTGGTTTATGGGTTCCTTTTTATGGGCTTGTTATATTATTTCTTTGGGCTTATGGTTCCTATCCTGAATCAAGTTGGGTTCCCATATATATATATTCAAAAAAATTTATATACAAACTGCTATTTAGGAGTAGAGGTGCACAAAAAATTCGAATATCCGATTTATACGAAAAAATATCCGAAACCGGATATTGGCAAAACCGGTTTTTAAATAACCGTTCCGGATATTTCAAAACCGGATAGGATAAACCGGTTTGGAAGATTTTAAGGTGACCGGTTTTTTTACCGGATAAAAAACCGGTTTTAAAACCGATCCGGCCACTGCACAAAAACTAGCCGTTTTTTATAGCCGTTGCAAGGTTTTTTGACCGTTTTTTTTTGTTACATTTTTGCCACTCAAATATCTTATATATAGTGTGGGTATGTATTAGGATCAAACCACAACATATATCTTTCATATTTTCTCCAAATTTTCTACATTTATTCACCAAAAATCACTTTCTTTAGATTTATTTCATGGCGGGTAGTAGTAGCATCACTCAAAAATCACTTCTTAAGTATTTAAATTAATCAAAATTTGAAATTTGTTTCATATGTATCTTTTTTTATAGTATATTTATTTATAGTGTATGTATTAAAAAACTCAAAAAATTAAATTTTTTTAAAAAAAACAGTGGGCTTTATTTGTGCAGACCGGTTTTTTTATAGGATAAAAAACCGGTTTTAAAAAAAACCGGTTGTAGTAATATCCGATCCGGTTAATATAGTATTACTATCCTATGTCCAAAACCGGATAATACTAAACCGGTTTTTTTTAAACCAGTTTTTTTTGCCCCAAAAAATCCGATCCGGATAATACTATAACCGGATATAGTATTATCCGGTGTATGTGCATGTCTATTTAGGTGCACAAAAATCCGAATATCCGATTTAAATGAAAAAATATCCGAACCGGATTTTAGCAAAACCTGTTTTTTTATAACCGATCCGGATATTTTAAAACCGGATAATATACACCAGTTTGGAGGATTTTAAGACGACCGGTTTTTTTACCAGATAAAAAACCGGTTTGAAAAAACCGGATAAAAGACCGGTTTAAAACCGATCCGGCCACCTGCACAAAACTAGCCATTTTTTATAGCTGTTGCATGGATTTTTGACCTTTTTTTCACTTTTTTTTACACTTTTATCACGCAAAAACCTTATATATAGTGTGGGTATGTGTTAGGATTGAACAACAACATATATCTTCCATATTCTCTCCAACTTTTCTACTTTTTTCACCAAAAATCACTTTTTTTAGATTTATTTCATGGCGGGTGGTAGTAGTAGTAGCATGCCGAATACGGGCGAATCTTCCGTAGGAGGAATCCCCGATGTGGTGAGGATTCTCGAGCATAGTCGAAATAAAGAAGTTTGGGAACATTTCGACTTGTGCGAGTTGTCTAACGGTTCAAAAAGGGCTCGGTGCAAACTTTGTCACAAGTTTCTCGCACCCGAAGGCAACTCTACTTTGAGGAGTCATATTACCAAGTCTTGCAAGGCGCTAAGATCAAGATCCGATGCAGATCAAGCCACCATGACGAATCAAGGTGGTGTTTTCATTTACGACAACGACAAATTACGAGACCCTTTTACAAGGTTCGTGATTACGAAAGCTTTGCCGTTTGACCACTTCGATGATCAAGCTTTCATCGAAACCATGCAAACACTCATGCAACCGCGTTACACCGCTGTAAGTCGTACTACCCTTAGGCGTGATGCAATTAAAATGTTGCGTGACGCTAGAGAAAAAATGATTTTAGGATTCCAAGAACACCGTTATGGTGTGTCACTTACATGTGACGTTTGGAGTTCTCCACATAACACCGGACATTTTTTTAGCCGTCACGGCACATTGGCTAGACCAAGAAAGTTGGCAAATGATGAAACGAACAATCGCGTTTGAGTTATTTGGTGAACCACATACCGGCGTCAATTTATTTGAGCTTTAAAAAAGGGTGATTTGTCTTTATAAAATAGAAAACAAAGTTTTTTCTATGTTGTTTGATAATGCGTCAAATTACACAAACGCGGTTCCAAGATTAAAGATACTACTTTCACCGATTTTAGACGGTGTGTTTTTTCATACTCGTTGTGTTGCACACATCATCAATCTTTCCGTGCGAGCCGGTTTGGAGGTTATTGACTCCAAAAGAAAAGAAGTTAAAGAAATGATCAAATCGGTTCTTTGATCCAACAACAAACGATTAAATAATTATAAACGATTTTGCAAGTCGGTGAATTGTAAAGCTTTGGGTCCTAAATTGGATTGCCCAACTCGTTGGAACTCTACTTGGATGATGATGCACACCGCCTTAAGGCAAAGAGACACATTGCAAGCTTTTTACAAAAACTTGTTTGATAAATGTCTTGTAGCACACGAGTATCCGAATGAGGGTTGGTAAATTATTTCAAAACTACACGATTTGCTTGGGGTTTTTAAAGACGCAACAACTTATTTATCCGGCGTTTATTATCCTACTAGCTCGTTAGTGCTTAATCAATTGTATTTGATGGCTAACAAAATTAATGACTTTGAGTTTGAAGGTGAGGAGATGAAACTCGTTGGGGAAAAAATGAAAGAAAAGCTTTTAAAATATTTTAAGGAAATTCCCCCGGTTTTTACTTGTGCTGCCGCTTTGAACCCTTGTTTAAACGTTGGTGGAGTTGAAACATTAATCGAACAAATTGCATTTTGTTTTAACGTTACTGAAGATGAGCCCAATTTTATAACTAACCAAACCAATTATTTTAACAAATATTTTCGAGATATGTTTGAGATTTATTTGGGTAAATACGGGACATCTAGTGCCATTCATGATCAAATGAGAGCTCAAGTGGAATCTAGTAGACGCCTAAGTAATGTGGGTTTGTCACTTTTTAACACGATTATGAACTCTCAATCCAAGAGAGCACGTACTGTCACCCCAAGTAGCGAGTTGGGGAATTACATGTCAACCAAATTTATATCACACTACACATATGAGGATTTTCAAACTTTTGATATTTTGGCTTGGTGGAAGGAAAGGGAATCACAATTTCCGGTTCTAGCCGCCATGGCGCGTGATCTATTAACCGTCCAAGCTTCTACGGTAGATTCGGAATCTGCTTTTTCTGTGAGTGGCAGGGTCGTATCCGCAGGAAGATCACGGTTGAGTCCTGAATCGGTGGAGGTCTGTATTTGTTTAAAAGATTACTTGGATGGCGCGGCTAGAAGACAAAACTTGACCACACTAGAAGACCCAATTGACGTCGAGTTGGAATCAAACATATACAATGAAGAAGTGGAACTTGGAATATCATCTCCCGACGAAGAAGACGATGAAGAGAAGGCTATCGAACGGGTTGCTACGTAGGGGTGATGGCGATGCCGAAGCTCCTCCCTAGCTTCCTCTTTTAATTTTAAGTTTGAATGTTTTTAAGTATTTTAAATTAAGATTTTTGGACGTTTGTAATTTGGATATTTTTAATTAGGAAGTTTGTATTGAATATTGTAATTTGAATATTGTACTTTTTAAGTATTTAAATTATTCAAAATTTGAATTTTCTTTCATATGTATGTTTTTTTATAGTATATATTTTAGGAAATTTATTAAAAAAAAACTCAAAAAAAAAAAAAGTGGGCTGGGCTCCTTATGTGCAGACCGGTTTTTTTTATAGGATAAAAAACCGGATAAAAAAATCCGGTTATAGTATTAACCGATCTGGTTAATATAGTATAGTAATCCTACCCCCAAAACCGGTTATTATTAAACCGGTTTTTTTCAGGCCCAAAATATTCGATCCGGATAATACTATAACCGGATATAGTATTATCCGGTATATGTTCATCTCTATTCACTATCACCCGGTAACTACTGGGTGGCTCCAGGGGCGGACCTTCTTCGTAGCCCAAGGTGGCACATGCAACCTCTCAACTTTATCAAGTTAATATTAGTATTTTCTAATTTTTTTCTAAAAATATAGAAATGCAACCCAAGTGTAGCCCCTAACATAGAAATGCAACCCCTAGCGTTTTTTTCTGGGTCCGCCTCTGGGTGGCTCCGCCCCTGATTGTGCTTAAAGAAAACGAATATTTGATTTTGTGCAAAAATTATTTGAACCAGTTATTTTCAAACCGGTTTTTTGTTCGGATCGTATAAATCCAAAATCGGTTTTTTGACCGGTTTGTAAAATGTTTGGGCAACCGGATAATTTACCAAAAACCAGTTACAAAAAAAACGGATAAAAACCGGTCTTTTATCCGAAAAAAAATCCTACTTAGATTTAAAAACTAGCCGTTTTTATAGCCGTTGAGGGTACATATTACCATTTATAGCTTTTTTTGTTAAAATTTCACCGTTGTACCATCATAAACATATATAAATAGTTTGTTGGTTGACTTATATCAAATTTCAACTCTCTTAAATCTCTCTTTTGATTCTTCATGACTACTAGTAGGCTACTAATGTATTTTCTGTTATTAGGTAAATAGGTAGTCACAATACATGAAAAGTATTTATACTCTAAAGGGATATACATGTACAATCTAATATATAAAGTTCAAACCAGAGGCTCATTAGTTTTGAGGCATGACAAAGGAACAATTTTATGTTATAAAGATAGTAATGATCAACTTAAAAACTTGCCGAATATACTTAAGAGGTGTTCGGATTGTGTTCTGAAATTAAGTTTCAGCTTTTGTGATTTGTAAACTTCAAAAGTGTTTTGTATTACGTTTTGAAACATGACTGTGTAAACGTTTTGGTGTATACATTTCCTACTAACACTTCAAATTATTCACAACAGATGATAAGTTAACAACAGGGATTAGAGACACATACAAAGTTAAAGAAGCAAAAGCTAGCCCTAAATACAAAGTATAAATGAGACTGATTAGTTTGTTAACTGAATCTAACTAAACAATAATAAACAAATTTCTCAGTCAATCAATGACTATAGGATGCTGCTTGATGTTGACTCACCATATGATAACATAAGTAACTCCTCTTCTCCAGCATTGTACTTCATTTTCCTAATATCAGGTTCAACCATGGAGGGCATGTATGACCTTCTAATTGATTCAAGCTCTGAAGCTACTTCTTTCATTGTTGGTCTGTTTTTCCCACACAAATTTAAGCATTGCATTGATAGGTTAGCTAGTTCCAATAACACATTCCTACCACCCTCCCTCACCATCTTTGCATCAAGTATAGACATCACTCGGCCTTCTTCATAAGCCGTAACAAAGTGTGTAGCCAAGCTTCTGTTCCCACCAAATCGAGTTAAGGAAATCGGTTTTTCTCCAGTCAAGAGTTCAACCAAAACAACCCCAAAACTGTAGACGTCACTTTTTTCAGTAAGCTGGCTAGATTGAAAGTACTCTGGATCCAAATAGCCAATTGTCCCTTGGACTAAGGTGGTTAGGTGAGTTTGACTGATTGAGACGAACCTTGAAGTTCCAAAATCAGATATTTTGGCTCTGTATTTTTCATCCAAAAGTATATTAGTGGATTTGATGTCCCTATGGTAGATTGGGGTTGAAGTTGCTGAATGTAAGTAAGAAAGTGCTCCTGCAACCTCTGTAGCAATTTGTAATCTCATATTTAAAGATATGCAAAGCTTCATATTCTCATCATGAATATGCTCGTACAAGGTCCCATTTGGGATGAATTCAGAGACTAGTAGAGGAACATCCGTCTCCAGGCAACACCCCAGTAGTTTGACCACATTCCTATGGTTGACTTGTGAAAGAATGACCATCTCATTGATGAATTGCTCTAGCTGGCTTTGGTCAACTGCCTTTGACTTCTTGACTGCCACGATTCTTCCATCACTTAACATGCCTTTGTATACTGTACCTTGGCCTCCTCGTCCAACAATCCTATTCTCATTAAAGTGGTCTGTTGCCTTCTCGAGCTCATTGGAAGTGAAAAGCTTGATTTTATCAGCTAGACCTTCGTTAGCCGCTTCTTGCTGTTTTAAAAGTAGACCCCCGTTACGTTCAAAAAATCTTTTTTTCCGTCTTTTCTCTTTGGCTCTTTGTATTACTTTGTAGGATGCAAAGCCAATGACTGTAAGAATTAGGACCAGAATACTTAGTCCAACACCTAAATATCAGATGCAAAGAAAATGATGCATTAGTACAGATCTTATAATATTAAAACACAAAAGAACAACTAAGGCTAAATGAATGGTCAGACAATTTTTTTACCATAGTACTTGTAATTTTGAAGCAAACCAACTATCATATATATCGGAAATAATGAAAAGTAATGTGTGGGCAACATCGAGTTTTTATAAAATCGAAATTGTATTTATGCTGCAGAAGCCATGGAAAAATGTTTAAAATCACTAATAGTATGATGATTAGAGAACTCATTCAATCCTTACAAGTTAACAACTCTAATGATCACTGTAAATCTATATCAACTGCAGTATGATCATCTCAGGATAAACACTAGTCGATGCCTATCATGTTTTAAAAATATAAAAATAAAAGCTTGGTATGACCACTTAGAAATAATTGGATTAGTTTGGGAACAAGTGGATACCGAAAACAGAATCAAAACATGATAATTATCATCAAGTATTAGAAAATAAATAAGATAAAAGTTGGTTGTGATGGGATCATAACTGAAAACTTTTAACTTGCTTGTTTCTAGTGTTTCTAGAGTTTAATCTTATATGCGTATTTATATACATAACATAATGAGAGAATATTAAAATCAACTTTCATAACCGGAGCTTGAAAGACGATATGATGGGGAAGTGTTGACTACGGAGCTGTCTAGCATCATCCTCAATATACACAAAGAGCACATTCCTAATGCAAAGCTTTCAAAGTATTCCTAAACTCATAGATAAGATAAAAGGTTTTGACAAAACGGTGATTGGATCACCAGAACGAGCCTGAAAAATAGTTAAAGTTCTTACTTTTTCTCCCAACAGGTTACATTAATATAAATTAATTGTCTTGTAAGTTGGACTTTTAGACCCAACATGATATTAACTAGATTTTCTTACTGGCTCATAGTTTCGTTCTTGGTGACCACATATGAACTTCCCACAAGTTCACCAATCTTGGCACTACATTGTAAGGACAAAACAAGTGTTTGAATTTTCAACATTGAAAAGCAAATTTTCTTTTTTGGGCAAAATGTGAGCATTTTTTCATACTTCCTAGATGCTCTAACTGCAAGTAAAAGCAATTTCGATCCATATGTACCTAGGAGATAAAATGGTATTACCTAGAAAAACAGCCCTGGATGATGATGATGATTTGTTACCACCCGCATGGAAGTGATGATCGCAAATGAAGGTCCGCACACCACCAAATGATACTTTGTATCCACAGAAGCCCCCTGTCTCCATACACTTTGTACATTCTTCAGAAACTACAAGCACACAAAGTGTAAGCGATCAGTAAGTACAATGCCTTACAAATTCACACAAAAAGAAGTAAAAATGTAAATAACAAGCAAAAATACCTTTGCATCCATCTGATAGATAAGGGTTTCCTTCTTCTAATTCAGACAGGCAGCTACACTTCCCAGTCGAAACTGAAGTGTAATTACCAATTCCAAGCACATGTCTACTAAAATTGTAACCACAACTTGCCTCACCAAAATCATTGTCTGGTAGCATCCACCGAAGTACTAATGGCATCGAAGAATTATCCCCAGCAATGGATTGGCCCGAAAACAATTCATCAACATATGAATTACCAGACACTAAGAAGGCAGAAAGACAAGATTTATTGCTTGTGATATTCACACTGTAAGTCTCCAGATAAAAAGGAATGTTGGTTTGACAGCAATTGGTTCCATAGCAATTGTTTCTCTTAAAACTCAAAGATTGCTGAGAGCAAAACGTCGAACACCCGGTGAGCACATTTCCATGGCTGGATATTGTAGCAGTACCACAACCCTCAACGATGAATTTGTTATGCGATTTGGAGAACAAGAATGGGGTGTCACGAAGGTCAAGATTCAAGATCTGACTGCTATCCCAAAAGGGGGTTTGACAGTCAGAGCTCATTGGGACATTGACAAGAACCATCTGTTCATTCAAGTCTACACGCAACAATGGCAGGTTTTGAAGAGCAGGTAAATAAGGTTTCGAGGAGTTGCAATTAACAGCGTACCATTTGTTAAGAAAGCAATTGGGTCCGATTCCAAAAGGGTATGGAATGCTGAAATTCCCGCACGTCTCTAAGCATCCTTGCTTGGCGTAACTGGGTAAAGATGCTGTTGCCGCCATTGTTAACGAAATGAAGATGGTGAAAATGTATATAGGGGGCAACTTTAGTTGTGCCATGGATGATATCATAAGTATTGCTTTTTCTGCATATTAAGAATTTATGGTGGTCGTGATTCGCCATTAACGGGACAAGATTTTCTGGTCCCCAACCACCACCGAGACGGTGCAGATACTCCAAGAGTGATGACTGTTGCTTTACATGCGTTGACTGATTATTATATCAAGTATATAATTGTTTGTGTATTATTTTTAACCGGTGATTAGGGTATCCACGCTTCGCGTTCGGGATTTATGACTTTTAATTAGATTATTTATTTACTATTTAACCATTTATGCAAAAATAGTAAATTGAATTTATATATGAAACTAAAAACAATTGAATTGATTGAATTTCTTAAAAGTAATTTAGCATATGTGTATCTTGAAAGTACGTAAAATATTTAAAAAAGTGAGCTTATTTCACTACTAACAAAAGTGACTTGTATACTATTTAATGACAAGTACTCGTATAATAAAAGAAATAAATAAATTTCACACCCTAATGTCCTATTATATCCAACATCTAGGGTTCTTATTTTATTCTAGGAATCCTTCATGAAAATAACTCAAAACTTATTTGGATTAATAAAAAACGAAAGTTGACAAAGATAAGAAGTAGATGTAGATGATGGAGAAGAACATTTTTGAGATAAAAATGTTTATTAGTATTTTTGTTGTACAAATTTATTTATTTTATTGGAAAATTTTATGTATTACATTGTATTAGCTTAAGTAATAAGTATGTAAATTTTTCTATGTTTGTTGACGTGTATTTTTATTGTTCATTTTTTTTAATTTTAACACATTGCTAATATAATGAGTTAGAAGATGAGTAAATATATATATAACCTCTTTCTGGTTTCTGATCTAAAACTTGTCCCAAAAAAAAAACTTCATATATGGATTTTGTTTCTATTAGATCAAAAAGATGTCTGTATAAAATGCTAAAAACCTACATTTAAAACTTTCTAACCTTAACAACTTATCTTGTATATTGTAACTATTTATTCCCATGATTTTGATATAAAAAGTTGATTATGTAAAACAAAAAGGAAAAAGAAAAAAGAACATGACTACTAAGTTATATTATGTCACTACACCTTAATAGCATATGCCGTATGGTTTTGAAAGAAAAAAAACGCCGGTAAAATCGAGAAATAAAAAAGAAACTAAATCTCTATCTAAGTCATGTTTGTGTAAAATGTGCAATTTAAAATACTTAGTTGTTAAGATTTTTTTCCTGCAAATTAAAGTCATTCTAATTTTATCCTTTTCAGTTTATATATATACATGAGACTAAAATCATAAACTTAAAGTTTACAATAAACATTTCATGGTCTAAAAATTACAAATATTATAAAAAAAGACTTGTAAAAAGAGTTAACTACAAAACAATTATTTTTATCTTATTATAAAAAAATAAAAAAACAAAAAAAATAAAATAATGCAATAAAGAGGATGATAAAATATAAAACAATAGTATTATAAAAATAATACTAAATATATTATTTTTATAAGAGAAGTAAATAATAGAACATAATCAGCCCATTAACAAAAGCACATATTGGAAAATTTAAAAAGAATAAATGGTGTGTTAGCCAGGAATCGAACCCGTGACCTTCGCCTTTGTAAAGGCCTTTATACGCAGCGCGTCTTACCAGCTCATCTATGCCATCATTTGAAAAAATTCTGGAAGTTTAAATATATAACACTTTTCTTCTTAATGTAGAAAAGGACAAAAAAAATTCCTTCAAATTGTATGGTATACTAATGTTTTATTTGGTTTTTATTTTAGGATAAAGCATGGTATCTTCTAAATAGGTCTAATTATAATTATAATAAGAATGATAATCAAGAAAAAAGTTAATTTTAGTTTTTAAAAATAATAATCATAAGTCATGTTTTATTATTTTACCTTTTATGTTTATTAAAAATCCACATTGATAATCTTGGAATAAGAATTCAAACTTTCTCTACATCACATATGATTACTAAATTTAAAAATTAAAATCATATTTATTACTCTTATCTAAAGACTCATTATCCTTTTTTAATGAACATTTAACGCAAAGGACTAAATAATATACTTAGATGTACATAAAATTAATCAATATGGCATCTACATCTCTTAATTATTTAAGATTTAAGATCCCCTCATGTTTAATCAAACATAATACGTCATGTTTTCTTACAATAATGAATGTAGGACCTATAAAAGAACCTATTTTTTGAATTAAAATATTAAACCTCATTCTTATGTTTGTGATAAAAAAAACAATAATTTATGTTTCACCATAATAGAAGATCCAAGTCTTTACTTAAAAAGTATTATTCCGTGTTGGATTTTATTAACGTTGGAAATATGAAATAATCCACTAAATAAAAAAATGACCTTTTAGACGGTATGAGGAGACTTTGTGTTTTCCACCGTAAATCTAGGAGATTGATTTTCCTGGCGTGTTGAAAGGAGATAAGAATATATATTAGGTAAGAATGTAATATATATATATATATATATATATATATATATATATATATATATTATCATGAGTAATGTTTAATATAGTTCATATTTAAAGTCATTTTGAATCAGTTAACCTGATCATTGTTGTTTCAATTAAAAACATGATTTTTTAGTACAATTGTAGTTTGTAGTCGAACCAAGAACCTTCATCTAACTCAAACATCTTATTCTCTTGTGTAGCATTTTAACAAACAGTTGGCAAGCATGAATTATCTATCAACAATTTAGACTTTGAAATCAATGATAAACACATACGAAAAACACTCTTATCACTGAAGTAATTATGTAAATACAGAAGTGATAATAAATTAGAAAGACTTAACTGCATAATCGTGTACTATGGAAATCTCAGATGAAGATAAACATGCTCATTGGTCTGATGAATTAGTGTTTTGGAATTATCATTTTCAAATATGTTTACCTGAAATACACAAAATTCAGTGCATATAGGTTAGGAAAGATGATATAATTCTACAATCGACAAGGAGATTTGATTGTAAATGATGAATCCTTGAAGTAGACAAGTGTGAGATGGGATAACCGATGGAATGATTTGAGAAGAGTTCCAACCCTAAATTGAAATGAGGAAATATTGACTGAAGCGTACCTCAATCAGAACCTTATTGTCAATTTGACAAAAACTGATGCATCTTGTGAAATGGTTGAAGGATTTAAAACGAATACTAACCTTCATCGACTGAAAGGATTTCATCGGAGAAGGAGGTTCATGGACGGAAGAGAGGAGGACTGAGCTTCTCGGAGAAGGATTTCATCGGAGAAGGGCGTTCACGGACTGAGCTTCACGTATGTTTCATCGGAGAAGGGCAGATGACTCGAAGGATAACGCCGGAGAAGGGGTTCACGGAGGGAAGAGAGAGAATGTGGGAAGTTATTAGGTGACGTGTAAAGTCAAAATTAAGGGTATATAGATAATTAGGAGGTCAAAATTAAGGGGTAAATTAGGAACAAATTTATTGAAATTCTCAAATCTGATTGGTTGATTAGTGAAATAATGATATTATAAAGTTAGCCTTTTAGTATATATAAAAGATGTGCGACCATATAACAAACATAAATTAACTATTTAAAACGTGAATTACGGTAGTTATTTAATCATTGAGAAACGCTATCATTAAAACTCAAGCTAAAGGAAAGTACTTTGCGATCATACTTGAAATATTAAAGTAGTTTCTATTTTTGGCATTTAACATATTTATGCTTCCGTAGAATTTTATTACACACTGCAATCATAATATAAGTCAAACATAAATTAATTTAAAAGATGAAGAACGGCTATTTTTGCATCACTGACTAATACTGTCATTAAAACTCGAGAATGTTGAAGATGATTTACCATATGTTAGCTTTGATGGTTCCTCTCCATACATTACAGTTTCGGAACTAGTTTTAACCGTGGAGGGAATATGTGATGCTCGCATTGTTTCTAACTCCATAGCTACTTCTTTCATCATTGGCCTGTTCTTTCCATTCATATTCAAGCATCGCATTGCAAGGTTAGCTAATGCCAAAAGTTCATCCATAGTACCCTCTTTAATAACCATAGCATCACATATAGACATAACACGGCCTTGTTCCATAGTCAACATAAAATGTGTTGCCAAACTCTTGCTTTCACCCAATCTAGTAATGAAAATCGGTTTTTCTCCCGTTAAGAGTTCGACCAAAACAACACCGAAACTATAAACATCACTCTTGTCAGTAAATTGGCTGGATTGAAAATACTCGGGGTCTAGGTAACCAAATGTACCTTTGACTAAGGTAGTCAAGTGAGTTTGGTCTACCGATACAAACCTTGAAGTTCCAAAGTCAGAAACTTTAGCACTATATTTATCATCCACAAGTATGTTAGTGGTTTTTATGTCTCTGTGGTATATTGGAATGGAAGCTGCTGAATGTAAGTAAGACAACGCTCCCGCAACCTCCGTAGCAATATGTAATCTCATGTTGAAAGAAATTGGGAACTCATCATTCTTGTTCTTAATATGATCGTACAAGGTACCATTTGGAATGAATTCGGAAACTAGAAGAGGAACTTCCGTCTCTAAGCAACATCCCAATAATTTGACCACATTTCTATGGTTGACCTGGGAAAGAATGACAACCTCATTAATGAATTGCCCTAATTGCCTTTCATCAACTAGTTTTGATTTCTTGACTGCCACAATCCTTCCATCCGCTAACATCCCTTTATACACAGTACCTTGGCCTCCTCGGCCGAGAATTCTGTTGTCATTGAAGTTGTCAGTGGCCTTTTCCAACTCACGTGAAGTGAAATGTATGGTTTTATCAACTAAAGACGAGTCAGCTTCTTGTTGTTGTTTTAAAAGTAAACCACCATTCCGTTTAAAAAATCTCTTTTTTCGTCTCGTATCTTTGGTTTTCTTGATGAATTTATATAATGCATAGCCGGTTGCCACAAGAATAAGTATACCCATACTTATGCTAACACCTGATTAAATACCAACACAAAATGGAAACTTAGAATTCATATATTCATGCTCAAAGGATATGAATCCCATAAACATCTTTGATTAGAAGATTCTAAACATAATAGTTTTGTCTGAAATATTGATGCTTATCACATAATTTTTTTTGATTTTCTTCTTATTTTTAAGGATGTGTTGGCGAAACTAGCTAGAGATGGAGTTGGGGCGGATTAATTGATAATCCCAAGCACAAGCTATAAGTTACTTGAAAAGACTTTTATTTTGAGGGCTTATGAGAGATTATGTTTTTAATAATCAATTCAAGATTTTAACACACGAACGAGGCTAGAAGGTTGAGTTTTATAAAAACTAGAATCCTAAGCTCTATAATCCCTCATAAGCCACTTACCGAACACACCTCAAGTATATAAATAACAAAATTAAGTTTGAAATACTGAAATGGTCCATACGATTGACATTATGTTACATTCCAACTAAATATATATTAGTTTGTCTTTTATTAGAACCGAAGGTATTTTACTATTTTAATCGTTATCTCTCCTGTATATCCATTTTCCTGCCATCTCCTCATGCTCTATTTTCATTGAGATTTCAGTTAATTTGGTTTGATCTTAATCCTTTTTTTTGTGGGTTTTGATCCAAATGGAGCTCCAAAGCCAAATTAAAAGCTAAGCTACTTCATTTAAACTAACACTTCCATGAACGATTTAGAGCTTCTCAAACTTGCGAACACCACCATTAACGAAAGAAAGAAAGCTCAAATATAATTGAAAAATCTAATTTGACCTCCCAACTAACATGCATAGCCTTTACATATTTGAAAGACCGTATATATTTAAAAATGTATATAAAGAATAAAAGTTTAAACGATATTTTAAAGATAATATATATTGTTAGAAAAATGTTGCGAAGTAAAAAAGTAAAGCCATGCATACTCCAATTAAAACATGTCAAAAAGCATAATTAGTTTATAGTTAAAGGGAAAAGTTCAAATGAGAATGGGAAATTAAATGAGAATATAAACTCAATTTCAGCCATTCATTTTGTAAATGGAATTCATGGATGAAGAGCGTGGAGGGATAGACTGTGGTAGGGTGCATGTGAGGAATTCGTGGGTGTGCAATGACATTAAAAGAGGGGGAATTAGACGGCTGGGATTGAGTCTCCTTTTCTTATTTAATTTAAGGTTCTCATTTGAACCGTCCACTATAGTTTAAAAATATAAATGTAGAGTAATTGGTTTATAAGCATGTACGAGAAGCATATATAGACATTACCTAATATAATAGCCAAGGGTGATCTACTTTTAGTAGGATTAGTTGCACAAATGAACTTTTCGTCAAGGACTGAGCCATCGATGTCATATATTGTTTTATCTATGCAGTAACCTCCACTATCCTCGCACCCTTTACACTCTTTCGTAATTGTAGGTTTTGGATCTGTAAGATCAATTGAAAAAAGAAAACACACATGTAAGTCGGAAAAGAAGAAAAATAAACAAATAAATACTAATTTTAGAATTACATACTAGGGCATTCATCGTCAAGATAAGGGTTTCCTCCACATGAGGTTTCTTCCGAGCATTTCCATGAATTTATTGATTCACCATTACCCATATTTACTATGAAAACATCATCATCATACCGGTAACACATTTTTTTATTGTAGTCAAGTTCTGATAGAGTCCACAGAAGTGATGTCGTCGGAATAAAAGAGTTACTATCAAGAGACTTTCCCTCGCCATATGAATGATTCTTATCCATAAAAAAAGCAGACCCACAACCTGCATCTCTACCATGTCTTTCCGACAGTGTGATATTCACTTTGTATGACTTCAAATAATGAGGAATTGTCTTTTGGCAACACGTGATGCCTAGACAACCATTGATTTCTTCGCTAACCATTCCACTATGGCAATTTGTGGAACACCTGGTGAGTAAACTCATCTTATCCATCATCACGGCATTGCCGCACCCCTCAAAAATGAAATTATTGTGGGATTTGGAATAAAGGAAGGGGCTCCTATCAAGATCGATACTCGTGATCTGACCATTATTGTTGCAATTAGAGATGATTGGCGTATTAGTAACGATGATTTGATTTTCCAAGTCAACACTCAAGATTTCGAGGTGGTGGAGTGCAGATAGATATGGTATCGAGGAGTTGCATTCAACCTTATACCAATCGTTGATTGCGCAATTATCTCCGACTCCAAAAGGGAACGGAATCCTCACACTCCCACACGTTTCATTGCACATTGCCTTGGCATATTAATAAATTGGTATATCATCTTCTGTTAATGAAAGAAAGATAAACAGATAGTAAGTACAATATAACTTCAGTTTTGTTAAGAACATTCCACAATTAAAATCAAAGCGGGTGTTTATGTTTAGTAACAAAGGTGGGTAAGGATTTAGAGGAACCTACAAAGTACACCCAAGAGTCTATGCCCTATATGCATGATAATTCAAATATATCAACTTTGTGAGATTTTTCTACTTTGAATTAAATTACGTGTTGGTGATTTTAGTGTCACTGGTTCATTTAGTGTATTGGAATTTATATGAGTTTTTCAAGGGGATTCTACTTTGTTCTAAAACAAGTATGAAGAGTATGGAGTACACGCTTGTATTAGTTAAGGTCGAACCTGGTAAGTAATGGCGGAACATATAAGGGACAAGGGGGGTTGGTCCCCCCCCCCCCCCCCCCCCCCCCAAAAAAAATTTTATGTGCTTATATTACATCTATATAAGAAAAATATTATTTTTAAGCTCCCGTAAATTTTGGAAGAATCAGGTATATAAACCAGAAATGAAAAAAGCAGTTGGGTGAAATCAGATACAGGTAGTTGGGAAGAACCCTAGGGGCAGCCGGCGAATACACTGTTATACCAATCGCCATTGCATGCCGCCGCTGGAGTACATTGTGCACCGTCGTTCTGTGGTTGCCTCCACCACGACTGCTGCTGCCGGAGGTATATTTCAAAATCTCAGATTTTGTAAGCCATTTAAAAGTGTGATTGTGTGAGCCCCTGCACTATGTTAATCGCGAGAGCAAGGGTATATTTTCAGATTTCACCCTTTTATTAATTGTGAAAGAGTGAAGAGGAGATAAGATTTTACAAGATTAGCTAAACTAGGTGACTATTGAGTTGGGAAGTAGGAAAATGTTCAAATCCTTATCAAAGTGTCATCTACTTTTTGAGTTTTTCAAAGTGTATTAAATATATTTCTTTTAAACCATTTATATACATATATAAATCAAACAACTAAAACACCAATATTAATTAAAGTGAACATTAAAAAATAAATACATAACTTAGGCTTAGATGTTGAACTAGTGAGAAATAAGAGAAAAATAAATTGTTGAAAAATTAGGTTCGAAGTATGTAATTGATGAATTTAAAAATCTTAATAGTCGTTGAGTTGAGTTATAGTTTTACTTTCTAATTTTTTAAAGTATATCGTCTACTTATATATAATTCAAATTATTTTGTGATAATTTAGAGTCCTATAATATATTTCATTTATTCATGTTATAATGATTTTCGCCCACCCCCCCCCCCCCCCCCCAAAAAAATCTATTTTCAAGTTCCGCCACCGCTTGTAAGATTTAGGAGGCAACACCTCTGAACGAAAAACGGGGGTCCCACTTTTAAAGAGTTTTCATTTTAAAGTTATAAACTTTCTAACTTCAGTTTTCTGGTTTTGATATGGAAACAAATTCAATTTTGAGACACACACAGAACATTTGAAAATACTACTTTTTCTCTGTGGTTTTGATCTTCTTCTTTGCCTAAGAACAAGATTGTTACTTCTATAATTATCCAATTCCAATTTCGTGATACCAAGACACATAAGGTCGAAATATCGAATTGGAAAGTGTTTGTCACAATTGTAGAAGAATCTGGTTACTTGCTCTAACATTACGCTCGATGATTGTCAATAGGTAAATTGTAGCTATAAGCATGGTGGTAGACCAAAGGGTTTATAGCCGCGATATCTGGTGATGTAAGGTGGTGCCCCCCTTCCCAAGAGGTTGTGGGTTCAAGTCCCGGCGTTGACAGTAGAGTAGATATTTAGGAGTAGGTTTAGAGATTATGTGTGTTTGCCGTTCAAAAAAAAGCATGGTGGTAGAACTAATTATTTTAGTTATGTTTATAGAATTATAGTCTTAAACACACTTTCCCCGACCAATAAAATTTAAAAAGTATGCTAGCTGCAAATAAATAGATCGAATAAAACACATACCATATAAGCATCCATTCTCTAAGTAAGGGTTTCTATCATTGGAATATGAGTCTTCACTGGATCCGCTAAGCAAGCATTTCCAAGTATACAACGCAGTACCATTATCCAGATCCATATCGACTCTATCTGAATTTCCACAACAGCTTACTTGTTGGATAGATTCAAGGTCAGATACTGTCCATGAAAGTGATACCGGAATAAAAGAGTTACTGTCAGAAAACCTTTCTTTTCCATATGAATAACTCCTATCCACCAAGAAGGCAGATCCACAACCTCTATCTATACCCTGTCTTTCCAACCGTGTGAGATTCACCGTATACGACTTAAGATAATGTGGAATTGTTGTTTGGCAACAAGTGATGCCAAGACAACAGTTATTTTTTTCACTTATAGTGTCATTGCTACAATCCGTCGAACACCCGGTGAGCGCTCTTCCATGGTCCATCATGAAAGCATTACCACACCCTTCAAAAACAAAATTGTTGTGAAGTTTGGAAAACAGGAAGGGGCTCGTTCCAAGATCAATACTCTTGATCGGATCATTATTGTTGCAATCAGATATGATTGGCGTGTTAACGGTGACTGTCTGATTAACCAAGTCAACACCCAAGACCTGGAGGTTGTTGAATGCAGATAGATATGGCGTCGATGAGTTGCAATCGATGATATACCATTCGTTAAGAGAACACTTCGCACCGATTCCAAAAGGAAACGGAATCTTTACGCTTCCGCACGTATCATTGCACCCTGTCTTGGTGAACTGAGGAACTGCTATTGATACTGCTATTAGCCTATTAATGAAGACAAGATCAGTAAATAAAAAAACGTCATTTTTCTAAGTGTAAGGATGGTGTTTTGGGGGTTGAAACTTTGGATAATTAATGACTAAAGTAGTAGAGAGAAACAAACAAATTGAATTTCCCCTACAAGAAAGGAGGTGCTTGATACCTTTTATAATGGTTTGTTTCTACGACTACACGAACTTGTTGGGAAATTTACAACTTGTTTTAGAGAAAGCATTGTGAAATCAAAACTTATTTTCAAAAGTAATATAATTTTTTATGGTTTTGCAAAAGTATTGTTACGGCGTATTCAACAGCCGCATTTCAAAAGTAATGTAATTTTTTTATGGTTTTGCAAAAGTATTTTATCTTACTCTTTATAAAGCATTTACAACTTTCAAAACTCTTAAATTTTAAGTAAATTGAAAGTACTAAACTACCCTCAAATCATAGTAAATAAAAATTGTTAAATGAAGTAACTATTAGATGGATTTAACGAGATTCATATATACTATTTTAGTGAACAAACCATAATAAAAAAATATTATAACATCAAGTTAATGCCAATTAACTTAAATATTACAAAATATTTTAACAACTAAACATTTCATTATAAATATTCTATCACATAATAAATAGTTAAACTTAATTATTAGAAAATATGTATAAACAGACTCGTGAATTTGAATAGCCTATAACCTAAATTCATAAACATTTATGGAATTTAAATGACTCAATAATTAAAAAGTACAAATTGATGAGCAAAACTATTCGTCGCCGCTGCATTGACGCGTGTACTATACTAGTAACTTTACAAAGTATTTAAGTAGTATAATTTTTTTTACCAAATGTATAAGCACTTAAAACAAGAAACAAAATATTGATAAATGAAAATTCAAAATTTTAATTCTATAAATTTAATGCTATTGATTCCTTAACTAGGGAATATATATATATATATATATATATATATAATGAAAAGACATTAGTAATCATGAACATAAAATCTTACTTACAAATAGACAAAAAATCAAAATACAAAGAAATAAAATCAATTTTTTAACATTTCTCTAATTCAATCACCTTAATACATTAAAACGAAAATGTTACTAAAGAAAACTTTTTTATGATGTTGAATCACGCGAGTAATATATATAATTACATTCTTGAAAGTGATACGTTACAAAACAAAAACCATTCGTTGCCGCATCATAGTGCGGGTAGGATGCTAGTGTGTGTATATATATATATATATATATACACTATTTTATAAAGCATTTAGGCATTTGTCTTAATCTCTTAATTTTAAGTAATTTAAAATTATTAATTTACCCTAATATCAAACTAAATGAAAATTGTTAAATGAAGTAACTATTACATTGAGTTAATGAGATTTAAATATACCATTTTAGTAACTAAACCTTCAATATAAAAAAATATTTAAAATATCAAGTCAATGCAAATTAACTTAAATATTACAAAATATTTTAATAATTAAACACTTCTTTATAAATATTATATTACATAATATATATTTTAACTTAATTATTAAAAAATATAAATAAATGGAACTTATAAATTTAAATAACCTATAACCTAAATTTATAAACATATACGGGATTTAAGTGACTCAATAATTAAAATGGAAAAGTTTCCGAACAAAATTATTATCTGCCGCTGCATTAGCGCGGGTACTATGCTAGTGTGTGTGTGTGTGTGTGTATATATATATATATATATATATATATATATATATATATATATATGTATAGTCGGAGGTTCAAATGAGAACCTTAAATTTATTGAGAATGAGAGACTCAATCACAGCCGTCCAATTCCCCCTCTTTCAATGTCATTGCCCACTCATGAATTCCTCACATGCACCCTGCCACACTCGATTCCCCCATGCTTTCCAATTTCCATCCATGAATTCCATTTACAAAATGAATGGCTGGGATTGAGTCTCCCATTCTCATTTAATTTCTCATTCTCAAATGAACCATCCCATATATATATATATATATATATATATATATATATATATATATATATATATATATATATATATAGTAAAGGGATCAATATAGTCCCTTTGTTTAAACGTAGTTCCTGTAGTCCAAGGGTACAGTTTGTAAATTCTAATGGTGCAGTTTGTAAATTAACCATTTTCTTAATTAAATAGAGGGGGTTAACTGTAAATATTTGAGACCGTGTGTATAACTGCCCCGGTGTATTCCTGCGCAATATGTCTTCCTGCGTATTTTATATGAAGGGGGTTGATTGTAACTTATACAAGTTTTGATTTGCAAATTAATCGTTAATTGATCGTGATCGTGGGTTATAATTTTTTTAACTCATATTTCGTCCATATTTCTTCGGTGTGTATTTTTAATTATTCTTTTTAAATTGATGCTCATGCATATTCCATCAGATCCATTTTTACGCTTGCATTTTCGTTTTGATCCCCTTTAACTCTTTTTTCTAATCCTATGCATGTTCGTCGGGAAAGATGCATTTTAGCCCATGCATGTTCGTGTAATGCTTACTGTTCTGATAAGACCGAATGCAGAAGTCCTTGAAATCTCTTATCTATAGTCCCTAATTACATTCGTTGATTTTGAATTTTTATTAAGGGTGCAGATTGTAATTTAACCATTTTTCTCATTTAAATGAAGTGGGTTGATTGTAACTTATCAAAGTTTTAATTTGCAAATTAATCGTGCATTTAAATCTCAATTGATCGTCGGTTTGCTTTTTTTAACCCATTTTCTTATTTAAATCAATTGATCGTGGGTTTTGATTTTTTTTAACCCATATTTCGTCCATATATCTTTCGTGTGTATTTTTAATTATTCTTTTTTAAGATGCTTATGCATATGCATGTACGTGGGAAAGATGCATTTTAACACCTTCATGTTCGTGGGGAAGATACATTTGAGCCACGATCCCACGTTTCCATCTCTTAAAAATTTTAAGGATTGCGTCGATTAGTCAATTTTGTATGGTGTAAATTGTAAATTAAGAAAGAGGTAGGTTGTAAAATTTGTATTAATTTCTAATTTAATTGAAGGTCTAGTTTGTAAATTTTGTAAGTTCGTAACCCACGATTTGAATTGTTAATATTTTTGAAATTATATTTTAATATCTATTTTGAACGGAGATTGGGGTCTACAGTAACTACATTTAAGATATATATATAGACAAGTGACAACACACACACATACATATAACAAAGATCAAATAGAAATTGTCTTAAAATGCATGACGGTAGAAACACTAGATTTACCTTAATTTTGTCTCTCCATCTTCGGACTCTTTCTCTATCTTCACACCAAAATTCTACATTTTCATATTTATCTACCATCATTTTCTTGAATCTTCATCGTCAACTACTGTCATTTTGTTATTTCACAAAAATGGTTCATTGATGTAGTATATTCTAGATGCACTATTTTTTGCTGCATCTAATTCTTTTTCTTCTATAAAACATATTGATTTAAATAAAATAAGGCATATTGAAAGACAAATCATATTTTACTATTGTCAACTAATGCTTCTTCAAGTTTTCTACACTAAAATTATACTAAATGCAGTGTTTATACCGTCGCTTATCTTAAGACTATTTCTATTATATCTTAAACAAAGTCCTCAAAGGCTTAATCTCAGCCACTCATCTAAAAGGGCAAAATAGGAATTGCATTATAATATTACAAAGCCACGCGCTTAAAGCATTCTTCCAGCCATATCAAAATTCATTTATTTTTTATTTTTTTATTTTTTTTACCCTTAAATTTTTAAATGACTATAACTATTTCAATTTTTTGAATTTGAGCAAAAAAAATTATACCAATCTACTCATTTTATAATCCTCTTTCAAACGAGACCACTCTTCCTATATTTCTAAAATTTTTATTTTTTGACGAAAATGACGAAAATGATAAATTTCGTCATTTATGTGCCCCTTATATATCACGTAAAACAGCAGGACCCGAAAATGATAAATTTCGTCATTTTCATCATTTTCGTGCCCCTTATATATCACGTAACAGCAGGTCCCGAAAATTATAAATTTCGTCATTTTCATCATTTTCGTGCCCCTTATATATCACGTAACAGCAGGTCCCGAACATGATAAATTTTGTCATTTTCATCATTTTCGTCAAAAAAAAAAGTCCGAAAAAATAAGTACCATATATCAGTTTCATCATTTTCGTCCATCTCCTTCATATCCATAAGAGCTACCAGTTTTTATCATTTTCGGCATCATTTTCAGACCCTGTTCATCATTTTTTTTACGATAATGTTGAAAATGACGAAATTTATCATTTTCGGGACCTCCTGCTACGTGATATACAAGGCGTACGAAATGATGAAAATGACCAAATTTATCATTTTCGGCTGCCCCTTATATATCACGTAACAGCAGGTCCTGAAAATGATAAATTTCGTCATTTTCATCATTTTCGTCAATTTTTTTTTCCAGAAATATAGGAAGAATGGTTTCGTTTGAAAGAAGATTAAAAAATGAGTAGATTAGTATAATTTTGTAACACCGGGTTTCACGAGCTTAAAATTAGCGCCAATTTAAACTTATTTACCAAAGCTTGCAGCGGAAAAAAAATCACCATTTACAAGAATATCAGATTGTTATCTGATTAGTTAAAATCTTATACAACAGGTGTTACCGTAACTAACAACCGATCATCAGATCACATGCATATAATTAACAATTTGTGTTCCTCGAAATATACATATTACAATTACCCACGAGTAACCCCAGCTCGCTAGGCCATCAGTCACGAACCTGCGAAAAAGGGAAATCTTGCACCGTTAGCTACAACTAGCTAGTGAGCACCAATTTACACATATGCATCAATAAGCATGCTATCACTTCAAAGTATGGCACACAGAGCTAAGCTATCACATAGCGGTATGCCGACATGTCAGCGGGATCATATCTTGCGAGGTAGCTAGCCTGGCTCAACGATCCAAGCTGGGGAATCAGTCACAACCAACCGCATCGGTGGGGGAGCGAAGAGCAGCCTACCATAACGTTTGAGTCACTAGGACTCCGCTTGGATCTGATCATAGACCAATATCCTCACTGTATGTCGAGGAACGGCGGCCTGCAGAACCCTCTGGGATCCGGAATTGACCATCGAATCCCATAGACCCGGAATGTACCGTCAAGTACCGTTGATCCCGAAAAACACTCAAGGATCCATCCGCGTTAGCAAACTGACCTCAACAACTGCGTCTGTCCGGACATGAATCATAAACACGTTTGACCCATAGGGTTCACAGTTCGCATGCGTATCACATATCACAATTTATATCACATGGTACCACATATAACACTATATCACGTCACACCTCACGCGTTCACATATACATATACACATGGCTGATCCAATCAGGATCCAATTACATGCGCATATACATTATCACATTAGCTTCTGCTCATACTTGATGAGCAGAATACAAATTACACTTTAAACATAGCATACAGTTGTCACATAAGTCACAACCCTACTTGGGTCTATCTCGTATCACTTCACTTATCTATCGTCACTACCATAATCACGTTACACGTGTTATAACACAACACGTCACTGCGCCACTTACCTCGCACGTGCATACGTCACTATCGCAATAACACGTTTCAACACACAACAGGTAGCCCTACTTATTGAGTCTCATGGGAAAACCGGTACTCACCTCGAGATCACAAGAGGCGGATATGAATTCGGGAATCCCAAGAACACACGGAGTCCTCCGAATCACCTAACACATTAGGTTCAGGCTTTGTTACCACATACACATAGGTTAAAACACAAGTTACACAAACTGTCAACACTGGACAGGCTTCTACGGCCGCAGTGGACATGTCCTACGGCCGCAGGACACACGTCAAACCCTTCCTACGGCCGAAGGGACCATTCCCTACGCCCGCAGTGATTCTTTCCATTGAATCATGCACTACGGCCGCAGGAACCTATTCCTACACCCGTAGTAGCTATTCTTTGGTGACCTACGACCGTAAGTTATGTACCTACGCCCGTAGACCTTGTTCCTTCGTCCGTAGACGGTAAACCACACGAAAACACATCCTACGGCCGCAGAAACCCTGCCTACGGCCGCAGTAAACATAAAAAGCCTCCTACGGCCGCAGGGTTTATTTCCTGCGCCCGTAGGAAGTTCCTGCACAGCAGGTCTTTGTCCTTGTTTTCGCACAGCTGCTGTAAATCCCGTTTTTGACACCTTTTTCGACCAAAACTCAATTCCAACGACTTGTACACTTTACTTGACATCCACAAACACTTAAGAACACATTTGACACAATTTAAACATCATAAAAACATGATTTACACCATCAAAATGGTGTATCATCTCCAAAACACAAAACTAGGTCTTTAACTCAAGAATACACTTACAAGTATGAAGAAGACAATAGATTGACACTTGAATCAGTTAGTAAACTCCTCCTTGCAACTGATTTCTTGATTTGTTCTTCAAAATCACCAAAGTGTATGTGTGTTTGAGTTTTTACGTGAATGGAAGTGTGTTTGTGTGTGTGTCACATTGACCCAGGGGATAAGGTTGGAGAAACCGACCCTGGGGTCTTTAATTAAGACACGGGGTATTTTGTTCCCCTTTTTAACTCACAACTAGACACACGTCATCCCGTTTTAACCAACGGGGATATCTACGGAATCATAACACCAAACCGTTTAACACTTTATCACATTTAAACGTGTTTAACACTTTCCACATAATCACTCTAATTAACGCATAACACGCGTTAGTAACTTAAAACACACTAATTTAAGTCACTTAAACTCACTGTACAACTATTTAAGCACAAGGCACAAGCCTACACAACTAGGCCCAATTTCAGAATGTTACAAATTTTTTTGCTCAAATTCAGTAAACTGAAATAGTTATGGTCATTTAAAGATCTAAGGGTTAAAAAAATAAAAAAAAGGGCTTTGACTATAATACCCTTCCTTATATAATTAAATCTTATAATTGTTTACTTAATTACAATAATGTCATTATAGATCTTGACCATTAATTTGATGAATGTAATGGCTGAGATTAGGACTTTAGAGGCTTTGTTTAAAGTAGGCCTGGCAATTCGGGTCGTGTTCGTGTTAAATGGTTCGGGTCGTGTTCGTGTCAATCATTTTCGTGTCACTTCTGTGTCGACCCATTCTTGACCCGGTTTAGTTTCGTGTCGTGTTCGGTTCGTGTCGCTTAATTCGTGTTCGGTTCGGGTCGTGTTTTCGTGTCGACCCATTAAAATCAAGTTATGTTTTCGGTCAAATAACTTGACTTTCATGTCGGGTTTTCATATTGAATTATTTTTTAGAAAAATGTTGCATGTATAACTTTCTTATATCAACTTTACTAAGCTTTCTTATTACGCATTTTAATTCTTTATTTGTTCAACTTCGCAAGTATCAAAAATAAAAAATATAAAACCATTATAACAGTTCTCAAACATATGTTTGGGAATTTAAAACACAAATACAAATAAAATTCACAACATAAGTTTGGGAATTTAAAACACAAATACAAATAAAATTCACAACATAAGTTTGAGAATTCAAACATATGACAAAAAATCATCAAACACACAAATTAAGATTGTCGATATTTGATTTGACTCACAATTTCTTATTTCTATTCTTAATTTCTTATGAATATTATTAATTTTATCAAAATTAAGATTGGCGGTATTTGATTTGACTCACAATTTTGGAGGTAAAATGAAAATACTAAAAAATAAGTTTTGCCATTTTGATACTAACTATACTAGTTACTTAGTTAATGACTTAATTCATATTTATAATTTAAAATTTCTAAATATTTTTAAGTTAAATATTTTTTGGGTTTTTTTAAGTTTTATTATAAAAAGATCGTGTTAAACGGGTTACCTTCGGGTTATCGTGTTCGTGTCGAAAAGTTTCGTGTCATTTTCGGGTCGACCCATTTCTGACCCAGTTCAGTTTCGTGTCGTGTTCGTGTCGACCCAAATCGTGTTAGGTTCGGGTTGGGTTTCGGGTCGTGTCAGGATTTGCCAGCCCTAGTTTAAAGAGAGGGGCTTTTTTGATTTTATATATATATATATATATATATATATATATATATATATATATATATATATATATATATATATATATACATGTGTGAGTATGCATGTGTGTGCGCGCGTGCGTGTGACCGTATTACATTTATTTATCTATGTTAAAATGTAATTGTTATATCTTAATGCAGTATATATTCGACAAAATATATATTTTGATTTAAACGTTGTATTTTGTTAAATATAAATATCGTATTATGACGAATTTATATCCAGATATAAATAGAGATTAGGGTTATAAGTATTTGTTTAGATTTATATTGAACATTATGTATTCAAAATACAAATTAAAAAAATAATAACTATAATTTCAGGAGCTTAATATAGCGGACATAAATACTAAATCACTTAAAAAAGAAGTAGTTGATTCAATAAACCTTGGTTTAGGAATAATTGAACATGTTCCCTGCAAAATAAAGTTTGATTATGTGAAACTTTTCAAAATGGTGCTTCCAGACTGTCCACGGTCGAACCACGGTCGAAGCCGTGCATCGACCGTGGGACCACTGCCAAATAATCAAATTGAAAGAGGAAACTCGCTGTCGATGCCACGGTTGACCGTGGATCGTCCGCCGGGTACCTGACGGGTTTTAACCCTATTTTTCCCCATTTCTCTTTCCTCTTCTCACTTTATCACCTCCACTCTCTCTCTTAAAAACCCTAGCCGCCATTGTCATTTTAGGAGCTTCAAAACACAAATCTTTTACTTCTAAATTCACAAAAATTACGGATTTACCTCACGGTGGCAAACCATGATTGAAACTACGATTGCACATATGGTAGATCCACGGTTGAAAAATCTCTTTCTTGAGCTCCTCTCCTCTATCACGAATTTCTTCCTCTTCAAGATGTATATTTCTCTCTCTATTCTCAAGATTAGGCTTCTATTTTGCAATAAAAATTTTGTGAATCTTGTGGATGTGTATGCTATCTTCATGTTTGGGCATGTTTGATGAGAAACTATAATCGTTAGGGGAAAACCTCGAGGTTTTATTTGAAAAAGGTTAGGTATGAAAAAGTAGTGGGTGTTGTATAAAAAAAATGATTTGTGAGCTGTTAATATGGGATAAAATAGGAGAATTCATATCATGTCAAAAATGACAAAAATATAAAAAGTTCACAGCTTACTGACGGTCGTACCCACGGTCGACCGTACTTCGACCGTCAGCCTGTTGAACTTGAACAACATTCCAGACCATCCACCGTCGATCCACGGTCGATACCGTACATCGACCGTGAGGCCCCTGGAAATTAATGAAATTTTAATTTTTTTTTTTGACTTTTAAATTTCTAAATTCACTTTAATCTTACTTCTTACATATCAACTAACATTTGTATAACACATGATTTATTAATCTCCGAAATCTTCGAACATTTTGGACACATGAACCAAATTGTTGAACACATACATGTTAATATTATACTCACATATGTGTTTTAAATATAATGAATCATCATTTATCTTAAATCACTTCATCACCTATTACTTTGAGAGCATATGCAATTTTTTTAACATCATCGTAAACAAATGAACAAAAGCATGTTTATGTTGTTAACAAGCTATGCCTAAACCTTATGAATGAAACGAATTATAATACCTTGGTTTAGTGCAACAATATGCTAACATGCAACTTTTTGCGATGTTAAAATTTGAGTATCTTGTCTTGGGTCTCAATTTCAAGAACTCCATTAAAAAAGACAAGATGTTTTTGTAAAGGTGATGAACTAGTAAACTTTGTAAAATCACACAATGGTTTTTATGAAGTTAAGATAAGATTTCATTAAATAAATAGAGACATACACTTTACAATTCATGGTAATCACACACTAAAAGTTGAGTTATGATATGAGAGTTTAATAAATCATTTGGTCAAATATTTCATGTGTTACTCTTAAAAGAACTCACTAAGTAATTGCATGCATAAAGAAATAAAGTTAATTTACACAAACCTCATGCATAAATTCTATATCTTACATGGTTTGAAAAGGTAAAATGCTTGTATGTAACTTATATGTGGTGCTCATGATATCCTATTTACATCAACAAGATATGTCACCAAAATAACAATACACAGTAAATGATAATACTTTGGTTCATGTTTGACACATCCCTGTTCTTCATGTTATCAAATTACATATGTGATTCTTACATGAAATATCACTAAACACAAGTAACATTATGATATGTCATTCATGCTCATCAAGTGTTGAATAATTATCATGTAATGAATTGTGGTCAAGCTATCTCACACATGGATTTTTCATATAAGATCATTATCAAAAGAGTCTTTGAAATAAGTTTGTGATGAAAGATATATGAAGATGATTACATGGTGAAGAAATATAAATTAACACATTGATTGTTGCAAGTGGTTCTCTCTTACTATCTTGTCATGGTACTTAATGAATTACTCTTTGTAATCAAGATAGTAAAATTAGATGACAAGTCATGCCTCATATAAGAAATCATGTTAATTGTCATCTTGATATGTGCTTGAGTATGCCTATGTACTTAAATGACTATCTCATGTGTCACACGCTTAATTTATTATCACTTGACACGTGAATCTATGAGGTATACGTGTATAAATAATGATTATAGTATCTGTATTGCACACTTGTGTACTCATGAGAACACTTTTCATCTCAATCTTGTTGAATATTGAATACACATAAATGGAAAAGGAAATTTGAATATAAGATTAAATAACAAGTAAACTTATACTTAAGCCTATTTGATTTATCAAAAGAAGATAAACTTAAGTAATCATGAATCAAACATGTAACTACAAAATCTTTGTTTAACTTGCATGAAATTATAAAACTTGTGTATACTAGTAATAATAGGAGTATAGTATACGTAGGTATTGAATTAATTCAAAATGTGTAATGCTTGAGAAAAATACCTATGATATGTTAATCTACATACACCATGAATTATTCTTCGAAGATCAAGATAATAAACAAATGACATCATGTGCTTCATACATAAAATCAAATTAATTGTCAATTTAGTGCACACATCGGTCACTTACTTGATTAAATCAATCATTTGCTACATAATGTATATGAATAAATATCAATTACAAATGAATAAACTTATATTGAGATAAAATCCCACAATCTTGAGCTAAGAAATTTTTGATACTTATCTTAAGATTAGGATTTTGGATTTTGGTTGTCCCTAACATAATTTGCACATTTTAAGGGGGAGTCACCAACCAAAAAGAAAATCTCATATATATTTGTTCACACACTCACTTCCTATCATTAGCATAAATACAAGATAATGATGCATATCTCTATCATGATTTCTACTTGAGTATATTTGATTTTTCCTAAATTAAGTTTATGCATATACTTTTGTATATCTTGCACTTGCGTTTTGCTTTGTCTATCTTTTGTCAAGTGCTAGCTCAAAGGTCATAAATCAAGGGGGAGCATCATCATAAATCAAATACTAGATCATAGGGATCGTAAATCAAGGGGGAACTTTGATCAAGGGGGAGCTTCATCAAATATTTTGTGCTAGATCAAACGGGGGAGAAGAATGTTCTTTTTTGATTTGCCAAAGGGGGAGAAAAATATAGTTATGCAACATTGTTAACATGAATAATTTTGTGTAGCAATATTAATTAAATGTTGCATATTTTGTCATCTTAAAAAAGGGGGAGATTGTTGGTGCATACATAGTCATACATTTAAAAGTGCACTCCTTGTTTTGATGCTGATGAAAATATTAACATGTGATACTATTGCTTATCAAAATTATTCATATGTTCTTATCTATATTCTTCAATGCTAACAAACCTCAAATTGATGATTAAGTGAAGATCAAACAAGTGAAGACTTTAAATCAACAAGAAATGAAGATAACAAGATCAAAAGAAAAAGTCAACCACTCACGGTCTACCCCACGGTCGACCGTGAGTCAACCGTCGCTGAAAAATCGGCTCGCTTGAAGTCAACGGATCTCGTACTCGACAATTGAAGATGTCATCTTAAAAGGCGTTGTCGTAGATATCCAACAAGAAAACATTCAAATTATATAAGCTCACAAAATAAATAATTGAACATGTTTAAGTTTTTATAAAATAATCTTTATAAAAACTTTTATAAAAATTGATAAATTTTATATAAAATTCACAAGCTTGGTTGAATTAATACAAGACTTATTATTTTGGCAAATCCCAAACATAATACATCTTTGAAACAATACAACACCATATTTAGCAAAGGAATCTCTCAAAGAAGATAATTTCCAACATGCTTTTTGTATTGGTTTTCAAAGTTCCATTTTTGTGTTAAAATTCAAACTTAAGAAGTATGGAATCAACCTAACTTTTGCCAAGCTCTTTTTCAGTGAGTTTGTATGGTAAAATTGAGTTGTGTGTGGTTTTGGTAAAAGCCCAACGTCTATATTGAAAGGCTAAAAAATGATCCAGTAGGCTGACGGTTTTAGCCACGGTCGACCGTGGATCGACCGTGAGATGTCTGGACACTTTTTGAGCTCACTCCTTTTTCCTTATTTAAACCAACTCAAACCTCATTCATTAAAAACTCTTGACATTAGAAAAACACAGAACATATTCTAAGATCTTGTGAGCTTATATTCCAATCAAAAGATATATCATCTACAAGATCAAGATCAAGATCAAGAGCAAGAGTGAAAAGTATTCAAAGCTCAATCATTACATTATCATTATATCATTTGTAATAGTGTGAGGATCAACTCTAGCCTTTCTAATTAGAGTGAAGTGAGGATTATCTCTAGCCTACATAATTAGAGAGAAGTAAGGATTAACTCTGGCCATCAAATTAGAGTGAAGCTAGGCTCATCTTAGCCTTGTTTGCAAGAGAGAAGAGTATTTCTTGTAAACTAAAGAGAGAAGTGTAAAGGTTTATCTCTACCTTGAAAGAGAGAAGCTTTAGTGGAGCAAACTCTTGGTGAGTGATGCCAAGGAGTGGATGTAGTACAAGTTTGTTAACACTTGCATGAACCACTATAAATCTCTTGTCTTCTAATTGGTGATATCTCTCTATCCTTACTCTCTTTATTTCAAGTATATATTTGTTGTGCTATAAACTTCAAGTTAAATCTTTTAAAACACAACTTACAAGTTTTTATTTGAGAAAAATTGATAAACTAAGTAAAAGAACCTATTCACCCCCCCTCTAGGTTCAAACAAATATCAACGATTGAATTTATTGTTAATATTAAGGTTGATTTCGTATATACCCTTATTAAATATTAAAATATCCTATTTATCCAACTTAAACTTTGAATATCTTATATACCTTTCTTAAGTTGTCATAATATCATATTTACCCAAAACATATATCCTTATTTTTTTATCAATTTTAAACTATTTTTAATCAATTAAAATTCTTTATAACTATTAAAAATATTTAAAAGACCATGTTACCCTTGTTTCAATCCATGTGTATAGCTATAGGTTTGGGTTCAATATCTCCGCACGTCCCCTCGTATCCATCCTCTTCCCCTAACGTCGGCGACCCTCACGTTGGCGCTGTAACTGCTGCCACCGCAAGGGCTCGACTTTCGTTTGCGGTTTTTGCATTCCTCCCTTTGGTTTGAGGTTTCTGCTTCGGCGCTTTGGAGTAGGACTCACGAAATTACCGGATGTTGGAAACACCGCTGGTACGATTGAAAAAAGAAAGAACAAACTGCTACCTTAAATATTAAAATATCCTATTTAAATATATAACAGTCGATCACCGCTTTGGGATAAGATTCAAGAAATTAAGATTCCATGTCGATTTAAGGTAATTACCATGCATTATTATATAGGGCAAATTGCCGAGAAAGGTAACTAAAATATCCAAATTTTTCAATAAAGGTAACGTCCATTTTTTCGGGCCAAGAAAGGATTATAAATTTCAATTTTTGACAAAAAAGGAAACATGTGACTTGTTTGATACGTAACCGGTTAAAATTTGATGAGGTGGAAAAAAGTTTCAATCTTTGTTTAAAAGAAAAACTTACGTGGCAAGTGCTTTGATTTTTTTTAAGAAAATGCTTATGTGGCATCTCTCCAACCACTCTCTAATCTCTCGCAATCACTCTATTATCTCTTCATCACTCTCTCTACCATCTTACATCTGCACTCTCTCTACACCATCGCTTCACTGCACCGTCGCTCTACACCATCGCTTCACTTAACCGTCAAGAACAAATCTGTGCGGCGGCGGTAGTTGTGACTTAGGGTTTTCAGATGTGTTCGTATGTTCCAGATCTCTCTTTCTCCTTTTCTTTTATTGACCATCGTGTGTGTGTGTTAGTTGATGTTTGAAGTTTCAGATCTACACGTTGAATCCAGATCTGTGTGTTTGTTTGAATTAGAAGATCTGAGTTTTTTAGGGTTTTCTAAATTTTGGGTTTTCAGATCTAAAGATACTATATAAATGCTTCTTTCATCTATTTAGGGTTTTGTGTACGTAGGGTTTTCAGATCTGATCGTGAGTTTGACTCATAGATCTGTTCAAGATCGTGACTTTGACCCAGATTCGTGTTCTTATGTGTGAGTGTTGGTTCAAGATCGTGACTTTGACTCAGATGCAGATGTTCTTAAGTGTGAGTTCATGACGGTTGTTCTTCATATCTGTTTCTTCAAGTTCCAGATGCAGATGTTCTTCAAAGAACAATTAACATAAATATGTTAGAACACCATGAACATAAATTTGTGCAGCTCATGGCAGCGATGATGGTTAACGGTGGTGGTTCATGGCAGCGATGGTGGTTCACGGTGGTGGTTCAAAGATGGAAATTATTCATATCTTCATTCTTCAAGAACATGGACATAAAGTAACAAACACAGACATATATTCCAATTAATTAAATTATTAAACACAAACATTAATTAATTCTTATTAATAATTAGTTAGAAAAATTAAAAAAAATTTAAATAAATTCTTATTAAAAATTGAATAGCTTGTATTGCCACGTCAGCATAAGGCATGACATGGCATTGACTAGACTGCCACGTAGGTTGCTATGTCACTAGTAACCTGTTGACTAGGTGATTAGCAGGTTAAAGAGGTCATCATACCCTTTTTTGTCAAAAATTGAAATTTATAATCCTTTCTTGGCAAAAAAAAAAATTTTGACATTACTTTTATTGACAAATTTTGATATTTTAGTTACATTTCTCGACAATTTGTCCAATTATATAATCACATTTTTTTAATATGCGTAGAAAACAAGTAGGAGAAACAAACAAAGAGCAAGTAACAAAATTATCATACGAGTCATGTAACACCCCAAAATGGGGCCTAGTTTTAAACTGTAGTACATGTAGCTTTAATTGTAGTACGTTGACATTAATTAGTGTTTTGTTGTTAACTGTAGTATACATGTTGTTAAATGGTGTATTATATGTTAATTGGTGTTTTAAACGTGAATTGGTGCTAATTGGTGTTAAATGGTGTTAACTGGTGTTAATTGTGGATAAAAAATGTAGTAATATAAAAAGTGTCATAAGTTGACCAAGTAGACAAATAGTTGAACGGTTTTAGATAATGGTTCCAAAAATATCTCCGTTAGTTGAAACGGATAAACCTAAGTTGAGATTTAAGTTGAATAGGAGAACAAAATACCCGTAAGGGGTATTAGTTGATAAGTCGGCCTAAGGCCTCACTTATCCCTTGTTAACACTCTCAAAACACATACACACACTTTACACACACATATGTACGTACAAACCAAAACACATACAAACTCTTGTTGGATTGAAGAAAGAAACCAAGTCTAGAGGCTGGAATCAAGTGCTAAATCTGTTCTTAGAGCTTGAGATCATCATCTTTGTAAGTATTTTTCTAAAAACCTAGTTCTTGGTGTGTTTGTGTGTGTGATGTCAAATTTGAAGATTTAGATGTGTTGTTGTGTTGTTTTTGTGACCAAATCATGTTAGGAAGTTGTGTATATGTTAGACAACTTGTATAAACACTTGAATATGGATTCAAGTTTGATTTTGAGTCAAAAACCCGTAAAACCGTAGCTGTGCTCGAACAGAGCAAGAACACACTGTAAATGTGGTTCCTACGGGCGTAGTATAATGCTACTACGGCCGTAGGGTGTTGTTGTAGTTACTACGGTCGCAGTAAATGGTTGCTACGGCCGTAGGATTGAATTCAAGAGGATTACCACCCACGGGTGATGGAAACAAGACTACGGGCATGGGTATATAACCTACGGTCGTAGTTACCCAGAGGATACATGCTACGGGCGTAGTATATGGTCACTACGGCCGTAGGTCATGGTTATTTGGCAAGAGCTTCTACGGGCGTAGGGTATGAATACTACGGCCGTAGTACGTGTTGGATGGGTGTCCTGCGGGCGTAGGAACATGTTCCTGCGGCCGTAGGAGGTTGTCAGAAGCCATGTTGACCTTTTGTTGAGACAGTTGTTAGTGCAGACTAATATAGTGTATACTAAGGGGTGTTTATCTATGTTTATTGGTGTTAGGTGACTCAGACGATTCTGTGTGCTCTTGGGATTCCCGATTGCATATCTGCCTCTTGTAGTTTCGAGGTGAGTACCTGTTTCCCATGAGTCTCAGTAGGTAAGTTATCTGTAGTACATGTTGACACATGATTGGTGTATTGATACGTGGAAATGGAGGTATGTTATGATAAAGTTGTACCAGCATGCTTATTATTATTATTATTATTGTTGATATGAAAGATATTGTTGTGATTATATGCGCGCATGAACTGGATCCTTATTGGATCAACTAGTTGTTTATGAAGTTTTGTCCGGATACTGAATTGGAGAACACGGAGGTCAGTCAGGTAGACGGGTGTCAATACTTGGCTGGGTTCTCGGGTAGACGGGTGTTAGTACCCGGGCACTAACGGTACTCAAGTAGTATACGCTTGGGTGATGGTCCTGCAGGCCGCCGTTCCTCTAAGGAGTAAGGTTCCTTGATAGATGGGAACCAACATGATAGATAATTGGCGTACTATGTGGACTGCTTTTGGGTTGTTGAGCGGGGTTAGCTCCCCTGCAACATACGACTACTACTGACACGTTTGTCACGTCACAATATGATAGGATAGCCATGTGTGCTGTTCTGATACATGATAGCCTGCTTATCGTTGCTTATGTGTAATTGGTGCTCACTAGCTAGTTGTAGCTAATGGTGCAAGATTTATCTTTTTCGCAAGTTGATGCTAGATGCCTGGTGTGGCGGGACTGGTGGTAGTTTGTATTGTAAATACCTTTTGGGGAACACGTTGTAGTTTGTATGGATCCGGTGGTCGGAACTAGTTGGTAACGCTTGTAGCTTTGAACTTGGCAAACCTTTTTGTTGTAATTAATTAGCCGAGTCAATCTTGTAGTTTTTGTAAATGGTGTTTAATTCCGCTGCAACACTTTTGATAATCGTTGTTTAAAAAGTTTAAATTAACTCTAATTTTAAGCTCGTTAGGGGTGGCGTTACAAGTCAACTGCAGGTAATTAACAAATTTAATGTAAAATAAACTAGTTTTTGAAGATTTGGGGTTTATTATATATTTATTTGCAATTTCTACGGGAAGAGTCTCAAGCGTAATTGAATACCTGATATGAAAGAGTCCCAGATCACCCATGTCTCTTATGTATTTGTTAGGTTTTAATAGACATTTAACTATTTTATATAAAGTTTTAGTTCATAAAATGGTATCCAACTTTACACCTTTTTGCTATTGTATGTACTGTACTTTCAAACTTACCATTTGATGTACTGGACTTTCAAAAGTAATCATTTTAAGTATTCTACCTGCTATAGCAAGTAAAATGGTGATGTGGCATAGGTTTATCTGATGTGGCCATGACTTGGCAGCTTTCATGGTTTTTTTCTTTTTTTAAAAAAAAATAATTATAAATAAAGAAAAATTTATAATAATAATAATAATAATAATAATAATAATAATAATAATAATAATAATAATAATAATAATAATAATAATAATAATAATTAGTTTCATCAGATTCAAATACATCCACCCTAAGTCCATGACTTCCGATTCATCTGCCACTAACGAAGGGCTTTTACGATTTAGGGCTTTTGGTCGGCGGCGGTTCAGGCATTCATCGGCGGCGGTTCAAGCATCCATCGGTGGCGGAGGTTCAGGCATCCATCGGCGGTGGTTCTTGTTAAAGCTCGACTGTAGGTCTGTCATCCACCATCATCTTCATCGACTGTCATCATCTTCATCTTCAGCAGTAAGATCGCTTCCAGCAGTAGCTTTATCGACTTAAGGTTCGTCATCGATTTAGGGTTTCTTCATCGATTTAGGGTTTCTTAAGATGTAGGGTTTATTTTCGTTTTCAAATATGATCAATTCTTGAATGTTCGTAGAACCCGAACGAAATGTGTACTTGATTTTAGTTCTTGATGGTTCGTTTTTACGGTTGAGTTTGTAGCAATCGATGAATCTGGTTCTATGTTCATATGGTTCTTGTTCTCGGTTTTGGTTCTTGTTCTTGGTTTTGGTTCTTGTTCTTATTTGGTTCGATTTCTGGGTTTTGGTTCTTGTTCCTGATTTACGGTTTTTGTTCTTGGTTTTGATTCAATTTCTGGGTTCTTGTTCTTGATTTTAAGGTTCTATGTTCATCTGGTTTCATCTAACAAATTCATGTTCTTTATATATTTCTTCAAGAAATAAGAATTAATGATGTCGCTTTGAAATATAATGACGTGGCATAAAAATAAATAAAAAAAGGTAAAGAATTACCGGTTACTTGAAGAATAGGTAACTGGATACACAAAATGGTAACTTTTTGAAACTTGGATACATCAAATAGTAAGTTTGAAAGTTCAGTACATACAATAGCAATATATGTATAGTTGGATACACTTTTATGAACTAAACCCCTTATATAATTATAAATCAAATAAAATGCTTTGAAATTAATAAAAAGATGAGATAATATTATGATAGCTTAGAAAAGATATATGAGATATTTGTAGTTATGTTAAACAAATAAGATATTTTGATGTTTAATAAGGGTATATATGAAATTAACCCTTAATATGATTATGGTAAATGAATATTAGTAACTTAACCTTATTGATTTAATCTAATTATTAATTGTTTTATTCTTATAGTTGTGTTATAACATAAAACCTAAATTATAAATCATAACGAATACATAAATCACCTTATGAGCTCATGATAATATTGTCTTAAAATTCGGATGTCATACTCATAACCTTCTTTTTAACATTGTATTATTATGTCAACAGAAAGATAACTGATTTAGTGATTCATAAACATAAACTATCTCACAAAAAAATATTATACATAAAAGATTACTGACTTGTGATTTATAACTTAAAAGGTAATCATAAATTTGTTCACGGGTTTTGGAATTTTATAAAGAAGATAAGCAATAAAATACCCATTGCAATCTAGAAAAGATTAAGTGTCATGATGTAGAAACTAGAAGAGAGGGGGGTTGAATAATTTTTATGTCCTCTTCTTCTTTATTTTAAATTTCTTTTCTCTTTTAAAATTATATTTACCTTTATAAGATAAGCTCTTTATATATATATATATATATATATATATATATATATATATATATATATTCTTGGGCACAATAGAAGCAACCTATAAATAATAAATGACAAGAATATAAAAGTGAGCATGTAAAGATCAGTGTAAAAGGATTTGGGAAGATGACACCAAGATTTATAGTGGTACGGTTGAACTCCAATGTACATCATTCCACTCCTTGACCTCCGTCAAGAGTTCCACTAGCACAACGTGCAAAAGTATCCTTAAAATGGAAGAGACTACCAATTACAATCACTTGTGGGATGTGATCACCTCACGATGTTCTAGTCCAAGAACACCAAGTGCGGGATATTTAACAAGAACCCGCTATGCCTTCAACGAGGGCTTCCAACAAGTGCCTTAACTAAGGACTTATCCAAATGTTCTTCAACAAAAACACCAACCAAAGAACAAAGTGAGGAATAGTTAGACCCAATGGTATAACATATTCTACAACTAGAACTCTCACACAATAAATGAAACCTCACAAACACCAACAATGGTGTCTACAAAATGATTTTACTCTAAAAAACCATCGAGAGACAAATGTATATAAGTTTGAAGGTCGTGTGTTTCTTTCTCTTGCTCACTTTTGAGTTGTATAAGTTAGATCCTCTTAATCTCTTTAGATTGAACAACTCAAGAATCACACATATGTATATAAAGATGAAAGATCACAAAAGTGTGATTAATATTATAGAAGATTTTATGTGCAAGAGGTGTGTTTAAAATGATAGACCAAGCATGCTTTTTATAGAGGTGAGAGATAAAATATCTTAGTTGTCTGGAGGCTGGACAGTCGCAGCTTACGGTCGACCATGAGTTTGCCACATAGCTTCATTTGCTAGTTTAGAATGTTAATGTTGAACACTGACAAATACTCAATTGTGTCATGAAAACAGTTTAATACCATAAAAATAATACTTTATTATGTACTTCTTGTTGGTATAAAGTGAGACAAACTTATAGTTATTTGGCACATGTATCAAGAAATATTTCTTTAATCAAAATGTGTGGATGAGAGAGTGCAAATATATATATATATATATATATATATATATATATAGCATCAATAAAGAACCATGTCTTAAACAAATAACCTAAAGAACCAATCTAGACCATTTGATCATCGAAATCAATAGACGAGATTTAAAGATGGCAAAATTATAATTATTATATATTAATTAACAAATAAAGGGAAAACATGGAATCATTTTGGCCAATTTTTGTTTGCATTTTGGCCTACATTGTAGTGTTATGTACGGATTCTGCATTTGGGTTTGAATATATAATTTACATTTTAGGCTACTTTTTCATTGAATCATTTTCTCACGGTTCTCGTACGAAAAACAGTTCTCGTTTGAACTTTTACCTATATAGAGGACCGTTGAAACGAGAACTGTTTTTCGTACGAGAACTGCGAGAACCAATCTTAGCCGTTGATTTGATAAAGTGGAACTCATGGATGTGGAGCGTGGGGAGATCAAGTGTGACATGGTGCATGTGATGAATTCATGGGTGGGCAATGACATGAAGGAGGGGGAATTGGACGGCTCAGATTGGTTCTCGCGTTTCTCGTACGAAAACAATTCTCGTTTGAACTTTTACCTATATATATAGGTATATATATATATATATATATATATATATATATATATATATATATATATTGAACATATGGAATCACTTTATAAAATATACAACAATAACAACAACAACAATACCCAATCCCGCTACAGCGGGGTATGAGGAGGTATAATGTAGACAATCATACCTATACTCGTAAGTAGAGAGATTGCGTCCGGCTTTGTGAAAAAGAAAGCAGTAAAAGAATCTAAGTTTATTATTAAAAAAATAGGCTTTTAAGAAAAACTTTCCTTTTAAATATATAATTTAATCAATAGGAACTTTTGTTTAAAAAATAAATTAGGTTTACAAATAAATATGATGTCACAATAGTTAATCCCAAAATTCACTTTCCTAATCCCTCCCCATTTCCATGTTTATTAAAAAATCCTATCTCAAGTGGACTCCTTTAGCTATGTAATATGAAGAGCAACCCGTAGGTATGATATGAATTAATCAACATATGTAATATTTTATCATAAATTTTTCTAAAATTTAAATTTTTATTACTACCCCATTTTATGTTAAATTATAATATAACCAGAAAATAACTCATGGTTGTGGTTTTTACACATATCAAAATCTGATAAGGATATTATATATGAATTTTAGAATCTAATAGATTTACCTCTTTTTTCAGACACGTTATAATCCTATCTACGTTTTATAATTATTTTACTATACCTTTTAAAATTTCATATCATCAAATTTTATATTTTACTTTAAACATCTCCGTGTTTATACACGGGGTACTAAACTAGTAATAGTAAAACTAATAAAAATTTAATAATAATAATAATAATAAGAACAATAATTATAATTATAATAATAATAAATAAATTCATAAATAAAACAAAGAGAAGATATTAAAAATAAACATTACAATTAAAAAATAGTTAATTACTTAAATCAATACATCACAACGGAATTTGGACAAAACTAGCGCTTATAAAACACAGACCTAAATCTTTAAAAGAGATAGGTTTAAACTATAAGTAAAATAAATTATTATAAAATATGAAAAATGCATTTTTGTTAAAACTTATTTCTATATATATTTCTTAGTGTTTGTTCAAAAATCGTTTTTAACTAAATGTGTATTGTGCACGTTTGGCGTTTGTAAAATTTGCATACTCGATACTTTTTTAATCCTCTCGTAATATTTTCGTTGTGATAAATGCAAGTTTATATTTAATCAATTAAAGTTGTCAAACTTATCATTTTCATATTAACTTGAATTTTTGTAATATATTTAATATTAAATAATTAAATATTAAAATTGCATCATCAAACATTTAAATAAATGTGTATTCTTTGATTGCACTAACACATGACATTTCGATTTACACAAAATCAAAGTTTAACTCTTTTAAGCTGGCCTAGTTGTACCTCGAGTTAGTAAGTTTATAACTTTAATACTAATTGAAATATTTTAGTTCTTAATATATTATGTGTTTTAGCTGTGAAAATGAATATTTAATTTAATAATGAAGAAATGAACTAAAATGATCAAGAATTTTAAGGATTGAAATAAAGATTTCAAAAATATTTCCGAGAATCAAATTGAATATTTTATTGAGTATTGTAAGTTGTTTAAGGGAACAGAATACCCATTTTCAATTTTGAAACCCACGTAGGTCGGTTCTCCTTTTCTTCTTCATATCCTCTTCTCTACCCCCATACACTCTCACGCTTACACTCATAGACAACCCATTTGTTTCTTGTTTTGGAGAAGTGATTATAGAAGTTAATTTATTAGATATTCCAATAATGCTTGTGCTAACCATTTGTGTTACCTTCATCTTCAACATCTCTTTATTGTAAGTGTTCTTTCTTAGTTATTGTTCTTTAAAATTTTTGGGGAAAAGAGTCGAACCTGAATTATCAATCTAGAAACGATTCCTTGATGTGTTAATGAGTTCCTACAATCTTTAGGGGCTGTAATAAACTCAAATTTGTGATAACAAGTAGTGAACTTGTTTGAGTTGGTTGAAATTGCTCAAATGGATCATTTAGGTTTAATTTCGATTTGATTTATGTAGTGGTTGCTTAAATGAATATTATGTGTGTTAGTAAGCTTATGGTAACCCCAAATGAAGTATTCAAACATTAGAAATTGCTTTTAAGTAGTTTGGAAGTGAGATATATTGAAATTGGATTGTGCAGCAGAGCTGCATGTTCTTGGTTCTAGGTGTGGACACGACGCGTCGACTTGATGGTCGCGACACATCATTGGGCCCAGAAATCTACTTTGTTTTTTTGGCGTGTTGATGCTTGGGTTGTAATTATAGGTTAATAATCGGAAGTATCTTGGACCCTGGTGAGTACTGGTTTCCATGAGGCTCAATAATAAAGAATAAAATAACATTTAAACACTATAATTAACGAAGTACCATTATAAGTTGTATGATGTGGATTTTAAATATTTACACTCACACATGCGATAAAGATATGAATTTGAATAATACCATGTGGACTTGATAAGTTATCCATGTATTCACACATGTTTACAAAAGTTATGATATGAATTGCTATATATCTATATAGTATGGGATGCATGCATGCTATTAGACCTGGAATTAGTCATCTATGTGATATGTGATTTTCCAGACATTCAATGACTGTTTTACAGTCGTAAGGTTAAGTTCAGTAGACCTTATGGTCAAAGTTCGGGATCAACAGTGATTCGAGGGGCATTCCGGGTCGTAGGTTCTGTTACCCAATTTGGGCCGTTGAACCGTTCCTTAACTAAAGGGGTTTTCGGCTACTCGTTGAACCCAAGAGAGACGATGACTCTGTAATGTGCTCGGCGGACCGCTACTCACTCACCCACCAACATGGCTAGTTGTGTCTGGTACCCGGTTAGGGCCATTGAGTTGAATTGGCTATCCCGTGAGATATTACACCTACCGAACTTATCGACACTCCATCATGTGATACGATAACATTGTTTGCTTATCCCTGTGTTGTGGTATACCTTATTGATACTTGTGCTTAGCTTGTGCGCACTAGCCATTTATAGCTAACCTCGTGTTATTTCCCATGCGCAAGAAAGGCCTAGGTTACCTGGTGATGACGGGTTGCCTATTGGTGTTTTGAAATCAACTTTTGAAGAAACACTTATTTTGCTGGTATAATTCATATGTTTATATGGTCGGTTGGCAAGATACAGTAACACTGCTTGGTTTTAGAGTTGGCAAGTGTTGTCGTATTTTATAATCGCCAAGTCTTGTTAAAGTACTTATTTCTTTGTAATAGCAGTTTAAATACCACTTGTAGTTTTAAGATTGGTTGACAAAATGACAGGTGTTGGTAATAATCGTTTTACAAACAGAACCATGTAGTTTGAAAACTCGAATTTTACTAATTATATATGATTGTAAACGACGGTGTTACACAAAGATAGTAACTAATTTTTCAATGGTTATAAAATATACTTTTTTTATTAATAAATAATTAAAATGTATTTTTTATAATTTTGTGTTAAATTAAGATAAATTTTACATCAAATGTAGATAAAAATATGATGACTATAAAAAATATAATTATATTTATAACAATAATTATACATTAAAGTTATAAAAGAAAACTATAAACATATACAATTAGATACATTCATTAATTATAAATATATATATATATATATATATATATATATATATATATATATATATATATATATATATATATATATATATATATATATATATATATATATATATATATAATATTCATATAGCTCACTAATAATTGATTTCATATACTCTTGCAAACCATTATGATTGTGGAGGTTAAATTAAAACTTTTGATCAAAATTGAGAAAATGAGAGATTTTAATTGGTTAATTAAAATTTTATCTAAAAAAGTTTTTCCAACCATAATTTTCTTATATATATATATATATATATATATATATATATATATATATATATATATATATATATATATATATATATATATATATATATATATATATATATATATATATATATATATGTAGATTGAAGTGTTTATTTTTCTGATTAACCAATATTTAATAAACGATATTATTTTAATCTCGTACCATACATTTTGTTGTTAAATTAAGATAGAGTATATATTAAAATGTAGATAAAATCGATATGATCAAATTTTGTATAGTATGAGTAAAGTAGATACGATATTTATTCAGCAGATAATTGTTCAAGTAGAATAATATATTTTATTGAATAAATATTGTATGTGATAGTTACAATATATATTTATTTCAAAGATTATATATTAAAAATAAAGAAACAAACTATAAGTAAAATTAAGTACACCAAAGTCCAAATATGATCGTTCAGATAATATTTCCACCAGATGTAGCTACAATCTGATTGCTACAAGATATAGAACATGTCAAACGTTATATATTATACATTAAAAATAAATGAAAAAGAGATTATGAGTAAAATTAGTTAATTCATTCAATAAATATATTTGACCATCATTAAATTTACAAGAATGGGAAGAATGTTGACAACTTGACATGAAGTTGCAGGGATTTCAAAAGTCGAGCACTATACTTGAATGTAAAGTTCGAAACTTTTAATATTATCAGAATCAAAAGAAGTGGCATTACTTACAAAAAAACTTTTTTAATTTCACATTACTTTAAAAGAAAGAAAAATTGAAATTAACCGGATACCGATATAAGTCTACGTACGTATGTGACTGAGTCATGAATCGAGACTTACATAATATTGTCGATGTTTCACCGGATAAGACGTACAACACCATTTATATGTTTTTTATGAAGTTTTTTTTAGCTTTATAAACTCTGTAGCATTTTATTTTAAAATAAAAAATTACAAGTCATATATGTTTAAATAAAAAATCTGAAGTTTTTTTTAACAAAAAGCTTTAAAACAAAAATTTCTTTAAGTAACTTGTAAACCTAGCTGGAAGCTTTTTAAATATCAGATTACTGAAATACCTTATTTAATTGCTTTATAATTCCTTCTATTTTTAGAAATTTGTTACCTTTTTTTATCATTTTACATTATTTAGCCCCAGCTACAAGTTAATTTGCCAAATACATATATAACTAAAATATACAGTTTGTAGCTCTAGCTACCAGCTATTTCCGTCAAACATACCAAACATAAACGTGTACTATTTTTTTTGTCGTCTAACTAAATCTGGTGTCAAATGCATAAAACAGATATATTATATTTACTCAATGGTCTTTGGTCTAGCGGTATCAAGATGTACTTAAGGTATCATTTTTTAGATTGTGGATTTAAATCTTGATAAAAATATATAAGTAGATTTAGGATGAGCATATGCTTGCCGTTATATAAATCACATTTAATCACATTTTATAAGTTCCGTGGCTTATGTTTTTATCAAAATATTCGAACATAGTTATTTATCTTTAATTAAACTAGTTTAACATCCCGTGTATAAACATGTAAATAGTTTAAAGTAAAATTCAAATGTTTATAATATTAAAGAGTACAAACATATATAGTAAAACAATTGTATAATGCATAGAGATATAAAATCTCTTAAAGAATGGGCAAATATATTAGAATTTAAAAATTTTATACATATTTTCATCTTTTTTTTTGTAAAACCTCTTTATAGTTAAATTTGAATTTTTTAATTTAATTTAACTAGTATACATGTTTACATAAATAACCGCGGAAAAAGGTAAATCTATCTACTAAATGATTTAAAAAAATATTTTCGTTAAGATATTTAAGTGTTAACAAACTCACTATAAGGAAAATCGCTTTCAGGGAGGACAAATGTCCTCGCGAAAGGTGGAAAAGTCGTCGCAGAAAGTCTATCGCGAGGACAGTACTAAATCAACTAAAAATGATATTTATGAAAATAACTCATTCGTAAACCATCCGAAAAAATTAAAAAACTTAATTGATGAAAAAAAATCTAAAAATAAAATAATAACATCTTAACCCTTTATTAAAATATATTAAAGATCTTAAACATTAGAAAACAAGAGGTCATATATGGATGAATTATGAATTTTTATGTTATAATAGTGAATTTTATACTTTACATACTTTTTAAATATATGGTTTATAATATAACTGTATATAAAAAAGCTTTTTATTTTGTATCATAATTGATAAATGATTTTTACTGCACTAAAACCTTCCTTATAAAAGAAGGAAATAGCATAACATGAATTATAAATTATCAAGTTTTTTTAACGGCTGGTACTACTTTAATTTAAAACGAGTTTAAGTTTTATAAAATTCGGTGCATTAGTTCGGTTTAATCATACCCATGAATTACCAATTTTGTCTTATATACACACACATCATTTATCGTGATGAATTATTGTCGAAAAGTTAAATTAGAAATAAGTAGACAACAAAGAAACTCATGCGGACTTAGGCAGACCCAAATCAAAGCGGCGGTGGCATGAGACATCACCCAATTTAATCCGCGTAAATTTTGATTTTTTTAGAGACGATGCTACCACCTATTTCATCTATTTCGTTGCCATCACTAATTTTAAATCCTGAATCCGCCCATGTACGGACTCCCATTAAATAGATGTTATTAAACATAAAGGTAATATTGTTATTACATCTAATCTAACTACTGATTATGGCAGAATTTTTATACTAATATTACTTGCTGTTACAAAAAAATATTGTCATTACGTATTTTGTTTACTTGTATTTTGATTACTAACAAACTACAAAGTATTCTTTCCTACTCCTCTATCCCTCTTCTTGCTCTTACACCCTGTTTTTTAGTTTTTATAGCAAATGAAAGAAAAAGATTTAAAAGAAAAACTAGAAATAAAATTTCATAACAAAAGAAAGAAGAGGAAAGTAAGGCACTCAAAGAGGGAGTTTTGGCTTCTTTGAATCAAAACTTATCCTTAAAAAATAGAGTATTTAAAAAATTAGATTTCCTTTTATTTTCCTTTTTTTCCCCTCTTCTTTATTAACTCGATAACGAACCGTTAAACTACCATGGCCTGTAGTTAGAGGTGCACAAAAAATCCGAATATCAGATTTTGTGCAAAAACTATTCGAACCGATTTTTTATAAAACCGGATTTTTTTCAGACCGGAGCGGATTTAACCGGTTTTATCCGATCCGAAACCGGTTACACTTTTGTCTGAGAAAATCTGGTTTTAATCCGTACGAAACCGGTTACACTTTTGTCCAAGAAAATCCGGTTACAATCCGAAAAGTGTTAATGACACGTGTCATGTAATATGTGTGGTTAAATAAAATTTTATGTGTAGGTAATAGTTGTAGATGTGTTGTTAAAAATACTATTATGTACGCAAAAAACCTAATATATGTAGGTGATAATATTCAAATACATGGAAACAAATTCAAAATTTGTGACAAGAAAGCATAATGGTTTCGACCATTAAAAGGTAAATTTCAATCATGTAATATAAATACGAAACAATTGAAAGAGAAATTAATCAAAAGTACGCATATGTATCATAAAAATGCTAAACATTCGTAGATAATCCTAATTGTTCAATCTAGATCACCGCTCTCGTCACCACTTTCACGAGACTCGTCACAATGAGATTCTCCGAACTAAGCGTTGTTAGATGTATCATCTTGGATAATTGGAGGCCATATATTTCTCTCCACTAAAAGTTTTCGTTTAGTTCCAACCGTTGCTTCCAAGTTCCAAGTCTTGACTCGTCCTGCCAATTGATTATAAGTAGGACGATTTGACTCAATGGTACTCTTGGTTTTTTTAAACCAAGCCCAATATCGTAAGATCCACTATAGCCTTCTAAGACACAAATAGATTTAGACATGTTATGACTTATGATGATAATCGTCAATTGATACGCATTGTGGCCAGCAAAGACGAATGAAAACGTTTATGGCTTTTTAAGACTATTATATACAATTATGACCTAATTAAAACCTAATAAGACTAATATTATTTTTTATTAATGACGTTATACAACTGTTATGACCTATACAGCTTATTCATATAAATCATAATGTCTCAAGTTTATTATGGGCATGTTATGAGACAAATAGTTAATTAAGCGAGGCTTACCATCTATTAAGATCGGCTATGATATTTTATGTGATGTCAAACATGGTCAACATGAGTCAATAATGGTTAGAGTTGGTTCAAGTATATCAATATATCATGGTTATAGTTGGTTCATATACGTGATGTTTATGGCTTAGGAGCTATCTGTTATGTAGTGTTCGTTCTTAATTACTAATCGTTTAGTTTGATCTGCTTTGGGGTTCTTTGTTTCACAGTTTATCTCCTGCAAACTGCGGATTTCCATTGGTTCTAGTTAGGGGTGGCAATTATCGACACGACACGAAACACGACACGAACCCGACTCGAAAATAAACAGGTTTGGGTTGAGCATAAACGCGTTCGGGTCGTTTTCGGGTTGACCCGCCAACCCGTATAAATAAACGAGTCGTGTTCGGGTTGGCTTGCGGGTTCGCGGGTCAACCCGTCAACCCGTATATATATTTTTGATTTTTTTATTTTCTTTTTATCCTTATATATCTCATATTTCCTATTTGGTTTTTGAACTTTTATCTTATTCTTTAGTCATCTTAAACCTAATAAGAAACAATTCTATTGTCTCCTTTTGTTCATTCGCCGTTTTAATTCTATTGTTTCTTTTTGTTCATTCGTAGTTTTGAAACTACTAAAAGTTGACCTCATCACTTGTAGTTTAATTGTTCTTAGAATCATCAAATTTTTGTATTTGGATTAAACTGTTTAGGTAGGGTTGAACTTTATTTAATAATTTGCATTTAAATTTTGTATTTTGACAAACAAGGGTCAAAATTAGTAAAACTAGACTCACTGACTCGCCAACCAATTAATGACCCGTCAACCCGTTTATGACCCGCCAACCCGTTTATGACCCGCGAACCCGCGAACCCGTATATTTAAACGGGTTACGCGGGTCGTGTATTGTTTCAACTTATACAGGTCTGGTCACACATCTTGACACGAATAATTATACGGGTCGTGTTCGGGTCACGACCCTTTGACCCGCCAACCCGCGACCCGCCAACCCGAACCCGACACGATTGCCACCCCTAGTTCTAGTCTTGTAATTCAGTTTCTTTCATAAAGCTGCCGCCAAAATTTATAATACTAATGGCTTATTAAGACCATTACAAACCAATTGGACCTAATGAAGACCTATAAAAATAAGACGAGCTAAGATGACATGCAATTTGTTAGACCATGAGTAACACACACAAAAAATCCTGCATACCCTGTTGCTAAAATCTTCGTCACATCAGCTTTTCTCTTCCATACTTCTTCCCTACCTTAAAGTGGAGTACCACACCCTATCTACCCCAATTTTTTCCCTCTTTTTTTCTTAATTCTTTTTCAAATACATTTAATAATATAATAAAATAAAATTCATAACTAAATTATCATTTCATTCCATTAGAAATAAAAAAAATGATTACAACCCTAAAAAATATTTAAAAATATTAATAAAAAACTACCACTCTTCTAACAATCTAAATAATAAAAAATAAAAAAAACGATTACAACCCTAAAAAAGTGTGTGAAATAGAGAGAAAAAAGAAGAAATTTGGTGTGAAAAATGAATAAAGTTGGTGTGGTATTATAGGGAGTGAATTGGAAAATTTTAAAAAAAAAATTTGAAAATTACAACTAGTTGGGATATTTTTTTTTTATAAATGACCGTTGGAAACGGTAAAAAAGAAAAGATAATATATATATATATATATATATATATTCGGTTGAGGGTTCGAGAAACCGTGAGAAAATCCGCTGGCTCCTAACCGCTAGGGCCGTAGCGGTGTGGAATGGAAACCGCCGGCTAGCCGTTGGCGGTACACATGGTCTTATAATGTATACAATCTACTCGTAATTATGATAATATATTAAGTTTTATCAAGACATGTTATAACACTTATAGCGAATTAATGCTAAACATGACAAGTTATAAAGCTTAAGGCTCATAAAGATTTACTAAATCATGCGATTATATTTATAGACTGTTAATAACCCGTTATGGTCTACACCTAGAGTTGCACAAAAAATCCGCATATCCGATTTTGTGCAAAAACTATCTTAACCGATTTTTTATAAAACCGGATTTTTTTCAAACGGAGCGGATTCAACCGGTTTTATCCAATCTGATCCGGTTTTAATCCGATCCGAAACCGGTTAAACCGGTTACACTTTTGTCCGAGAAAATTCGGTTTTAATCCGTACGAAACCGGTTACACTTTTGTCCGAGAAAATGCGGTTACAATCCGAAAATCCGGTCCCCAAAAAAACCGAAAAAATCCGGTCCGGATTTTATCCGATCCAGATCGGATTAAAATCCGAAGATGTACACCTCTATCTACAACAACTATGATGACACTTATAGCCCAATAAGACCCATTCATGACTAGTAAGATCTAATATGACTAGTATGGAAAATTATGACTACTATAAACCATTATGAGTTATACAACATACTGAGACCTACCATAGTTTGTTATATACCGCCAATGTATGCTACAACACTTATAGTTACTCAATACACATCATGTCCCACAAAGGCCACTCATAACACTTATGGAGCATTAAGACCTACCACAAACCAATATGACCAAACCAAAACTTAGTAATATGATCTAACATGATGCTAAGCAACCTATTATGAACTATGAAAACATACATTAAGTTTTCATTAGGACACATTTTGATGTTTATATTTGATTAATACGGAAATGTTCAAAGAGACAGCTTATGATGCTCTTAAAGGCTGTTAAGACATACTAAGACATGTGTTAGGTCCCTAAAAGTTGTGTTCAATATATTGTAGTGAAGTTTAGTTTATATATGATATTAGTCATAGTTTAGGGTAACTATTATAAATACATAAGGATATAAATACAAGTTTGTAAGCCCTAATTCAATAAGCAGTCATATTTGATCATGTTCTATGCTCTCGGTTCTCTCTTTATCGACAAACCTACAAACCGAGATATCGTTTTGTTGATTATTTCAATTCTTGTTTGATATTTGATACAATTGGGTTCTACAATATGTTATTATACTTTATATTCTATTAATTTATGTTTGATACTTGTTGAATGCTAAATCATTCAACATTTAGCGTGTTTGATTACTAGTTTGAATAAAAATTGTGCTGAATGAAACTAAAGAACGTTGCTGAATCATTCTACCTTAAAGTACATTCTGAATCATGAAACACCAAATATTTTACCCTAATACTCCTTTCAAATGTTATCTTGTTAAACAATTATATCATATGTTATCTTTTCTTATAAGATAATATATCAGTATTAAGATTAAAATGGTAATTTACATCATACATATTGTTCGTTCAGAATCCTTATCAAACAATATGTCATATTCAGAGACAGATTTGTTCAGAGCCTTTAATTATTCAACCCTCAAAATCATTCGGTGTTTAATTATTCTGTTTTAATAAACAGTCCCTAAGAAACTTATAATAGGGTGACGATAGTGACAGATCATAGAAATTAAGCACCATTTAGTAACACAAGAAATAGCAAGATAACTTAGTTCATGAAGCAAAACATGGACGGGTTAAAACGGATAGGCTAAACTTATTTGATGGTCACATTAATGCGATAAGAATCCAAAACCTAAATAATCAGATATGCTAAATAAATTATAAAATTGATTACTATGCCATCAAATTCATTAAATAATCAAATTTAAACCTAAATAACTAAACCTATAGTATAAACCTAGATTAATAATCAATTCATACTGCCTTTCAAACAAAAAAAAAAAATCAATTCATACTTCTTATCCTTAATGTCAAAAGCAAGCTAGAGCGAGATATTATGAACTAAAAATAAGAAAATTGCAAACGAACTGATTAATCAATCAACCTTGAAGAAACAAATATAAAAATTGATTAATTGGCCCGAAAAAAAGAGTTTGATTGGGACTTTGGGGAGGAATAGATTTGAAATAGAAGAAAATAGCAAACCTGAAGTTCATGAAACTTTGACTGAGAAGCTTGTTCCGACGTACCAGCAATGGCTATATTTTGCATAAGGTTTCTCATCGATGTCGGCTATGGTTTCCGCAAAACTATTTCATCGAGGATTTCTCATCCGATTCTATGACTTTCGGTCTCCGTTTTCCGTTGTTCATCGGTGATTAGAAAGACACAAATGTTGCTGTCTTGGGCTATCCCCTTTTTCATGGATTAAGATAGGGGGGCCTAGTCAGAAATTACACAAAATGACCACAAGTAAGAATCTACTTGTTAGAAACAAGCCTTAGTTTGGTGCTTATGAGGGTACGCAATGATCAAGTTCTCATGCATTAGCAATTTGCAATCTTTATTCTTTCACATATAAAGAAAAAGAAAGCTCATGCATGATTCCTCTCATGAACATGATCTTACAAAGTAACTAGTACAAAAGCTATTGGAGCGACGAACAAGTACTATTTCTAATCAAGATGTTTTGTGATTTACATGTGAAAGCATGACCCCTTCATTGACCAACACCTCATAGGTCGTAAACTGCCCAACGCGCCTCATAGGACTTGTCTAAGGCAGTGTATGCGGGAATGAGGGAAGGAATGGAATAACTCATTCCTGTGTAATTGAAAAAACATGTTTGTTTATCACAAAGAAATGGAATGACTAATTACACAAGTAATGTGATTCTTTCACTTTCATTCCATAGGGGAGAGGAATTAACTTTTTAGTTAATCTAAAATTTTAAAGTTTCTTTTAATAACATTAATAAATATTTTCTACATATTTATAAAATTTATTAAAAAAGATATTTTTTATAATGTTCTTAACTAAGTTTATAATTTTTTTTATGATTAATCTTTCTATATAATAAGTTACTGATCTACATCCTTTTTTAAAATTATTAACTAGTTAAAAGTAAAATACGTTTAGAAATGTGTATATAATATATGGAAATTTGATAAACAAAGTAGTGTTTTCAATAAAAAAATATAAATAAAAAATACTACATCAATGATTAATTCCATTCCGAGAAAACAACCAAATATGCGGATGAAATTGTAATGAACTATTCCATTCATTTGTCTATTCAATTACTTTGTCATTCCTTTCCGTCCAACCAAACATACCCTAACGCATAAGGGTCCAAGCAATTTCTATATATACTTCATTAAATGAAAGCACATTGTTGTTTTAAGGAAAATGAATGTATATTGCGATCATAAGATGTAAGATGGAAGTCAATTTTTATATTAGAAATTTAACACATTTACTACTATGTTAAATTTTATTACACATTGCAACCATATGACAACACAAATTATCGAGACAATTAACAATAACGGCAGATTTTGCATCATTGACTAATATTATCATAGAAACTTAAGAATGTTTATGATGATTCATCATAAGTTAGGACAGATAGTTCCTCCCCATAAACAAAAGGTCCAATACTAGTTTGGACAGTTGAGGGAATGTGCGACGTGCGAATGCTCTCCAACTCCATAGCTACTTCTTTCATATTTGGTCTGTTCTTTCCATTCAAATTCAGACATCGCATTGCAAGATTAGCTAATACCTCAAGCTCATCTCTAGTACCCTCTTTAATCACCATCGCATCAAAAATAGACATGACACGCCCTTCTTCCATAGCCAACATAAAGTGCATAGCTAAGCTTCTATTTTCACCAAAACGAGTTAGGAAAATTGGTCTTTCTCTTGTCAAGAGTTCAACCAAAACAACACCAAAACTATAAACATCACTCTTTTCCGTGAATTGGCTAGATTGAAAATACTCGGGATCTAGGTAACCAAATGTACCTTTGACTAAGGTAGTCAAGTGAGTTTGACCTACCGATACGAACCTTGAAGTTCCAAAGTCAGAAATTTTGGCCCTATATTTATCATCCAAAAGTATATTGGTGGTTTTGATGTCTCTATGGTAAATGGGAATAGATGTTGCTGAATGCAAGTAAGCAAGTGCTCCTGCAACCTCTGTGGCTATCTGTAATCTCGTGTTCAAAGAAATTGGGAACTTGTCATTCTTATTGTGAATACAATGGTACAACGTACCATTTGAAATGAATTCAGAAACTAGAAGAGGAACTTCGGTCTCTAAGCAACATCCCAATAATTTAACCACGTTCCTATGATTGACTTGGGAAAGAATGACCACTTCATTGATGAATTGCTCTAATTGACTTTCATCAACTATTTTTGATTTCTTGACCGCCACAATCCTTCCATCAACTAACATTCCTTTATAAACAGTACCTTGGCCTCCTCGACCAAGAATTCTGTTCTCATTGAAATTGTCTGTTGCCTTTTCCAGCTCATGTGATGTAAAAAGTATTGTTTTATCAACTAAAGATGGATCAGCTTTTTGTTGTTGTTTTAAAAGTAAACCACCATTACGCTTAAAAAACTTCTTTCTTCGTCTCATGTCTTTTGTTTTCTTGATGAATTTGTACAATGCATAGCTGGTCACAACAATCAACAATACACCAATGCTTATGCTAGCACCTGATGGAAGAAATTACACCATAGATAGTAAATTTAGAAGCTACGGATATATGTAACATATATATTTTATTATGTACAATTGAAGTGTTAAGACTATGTGTTGTAGATAACCCTTCCCTTTTGGTCTCTCCTTTCTCTCTTGTTATGTCAGTGTCATATCACTACTTATTCCATTCGTTGCTAAGTATGTTATACCCTTCATTTCCTACCTCAATCTTTCCTCTAACTTTTAAAACTTTATTATAATCGAAGAGAAAGATAAAGAGAGAAAGAGGTAAATAGAGAGAAAGAGGAAAGAAATAATAAGGGTCGGGTGAAAGGATTTCTTTAAGGTTGGGTTACCTTTTACCCACTCTAGGTGGATCTAGAATACAACGGACAACCTAATTGGATAGTATAGATTTTAGACGATCAAATTGTTTTTCTTTCATTTATTTTAGGCTTTTACTAGATTTTGTTATTCGTCGAAATCGTTTTACTTTTAAAATTATCGTCTAAATTTGTAAGAATAAAAAAAGATAAATTGTTCAAGTAATTAAAAGTCATTGATTTTTATCTATGTATGTGGTTAGTCCAAAAGAAAAGTCAAGTAGGGCGGGCTTGTTCTAAATGACAGTGGTTTATTTAATTATGTGATAGACTTGAATATTCATGATAGTCGTCGATTATAAAGACACTAATTTAAGCACATATAACGTTTTGTAAATATAGATATATATTACCTAGTATAATACCCAATAATGATCTTTCCTTCTGATGGTGACAAAAGAACGAGTCTCTGACGTCGGAGCCATACTCATAGTCGTCATATATTGGTTTATATTGACATTCACCTCCACTATGCTGGCACGTTATACATTCATCTGGACCTACATGTGATGATATGATGCTCCATGTTAAAAAAAAAAAAAAAACAATAAAAAAAAGTATAATATTATAGAACTACATACCTTTGCATCCATATTCAAGATAAGGGTTCCCTTGTGAAGTGGGATCTAGATCGCATTTCCTAGTGTTCACTATAGTACCATTATCCAAATCCACTTTAAGTATAGACATCTCATATGGATTACAACATGTTACTACTGTATTATAGTCATGTTCTGATATAGTCCACAGAAGTGATATCGGAATAGAAGAGTTACTATCCCTGACAACATGATCATATGAATTCTTATCCACCAAGAAGGCAGACCCACAAGCTCCATATTTACCATTTCTTTCCGACCATTTGAGATTCACTGTATATGACTTAAGATAATTAGGAATTGTTGTTTGGCAACAAGTGATGCCAAGGCAGTGGTTGTTTTCTTCATTGACAGTATCATTGAGACAATTTGTGGAACACCCGATGAGTGCACTGCCAGCTTGGTCCATCATCAAAGCATTACCACACCCTTCATAAACAAAATTATTCTCAGATTTGGAAAAAAAGAAGGGGCTCTTGTTAAGATCGAGACTCATCGTCCGACTACTATTGCTGCAGACAGAGATGACTGGTGTGTTAACAATGACTGTTTGATTTCCCAAGTCAACACCCAAGACTTCGAGGTGGTTGAGTGCAGATAGATATGGTGTCGACGAGTTGCATTCGACGATGTACCATCTGTTAACAGAACAGTTTGCTCCGATCCCAAAAGGGTATGGAATCCTCACGTTCCCGCACGTTTCATTACATCCTGTCTTGGCATACTTAGGAGAGGTTATCCATGTAGCTGTTAATGAAAGCAAGATAAATTAATAATAAGGATGAGAGAGAATCGAATTGTTCAGTAATAAGTTCAGTAATCGAATTGTATATATATTACAACTCAAAATATGGAATTGTTGTGGATTGTTTTCTTCTTTAAGATTACGATTGATGGTAGTCAGCAGTTAATTGTAATCATATTAAACGATGTTATTCACAATTGTACATCCAATAATAATTTTTGTAATAGTATTAAATGAGGTGATTGCAGATTGTACACAATAATAGCTTTCTTTATACACAATAAAATTACTTAGTTGAACAATTATAAACATATTAATAAAAATAATTGATATGAGCAACATGGGGGCATAAATATCATAAATAATATAAATTGTATGACAATATATTATTGTGTATAAATGACCTCTTTTGTATATGAGAGACGTAGCTAATAAAGGGACTAGGATGCTCGGCATGCTCCAATCAACCTAATTAATTAATTACTACAATTAGTTTCAAATTGATCTATCACATATTATTATTTTAAGTTACCCCCTTATCCCTTGATAGGACATGATTCAAAAAATACAATCTTCAAATTTTCGTAGAACTTAAATCTTGGTTCAAATGGAAGTTATTTGAGCTTGAATTTCAAACTAGTACTCATTTCTAGATTAGTATTAATTAAGTTGCATGTCTATGTGCCGATTTTATCCATCTTTATATGATTGTCTCGTGTATCTCTTAGAACTAACCATTATGAAGGCTTCATTATAAAATACCTAACAACTTCATTTTGCTTGATTATGACAACTTATTTTTATAATTTTATGTGAAATATAAAGTAAATATGCACTAGTACAGGAATTATCATTTAGACCGGTTAAAAGGGTTATTTAGACCGGTTTTCTTTTGGTCTAGATAGCAGGTGGTCTAAATACGTAATCATATTAAGACCGGTTTAAAACCGGTCTTTAAAAGGTGTTTATAGACCGGTTTTTATGCTACCCCCTCGGAATCATATTAAGACCGGTTTTAAACCGGTCTTTAAAAGGTGTTTATAGACCGGCTACCTCCTGGAAGCATATTAAGACCGGTTTAAAACCGGTTTTTATAAGGTGTTTAAGGACCGGTTTTCATTCTAGCTCCCCCTCTTTTACACTATCGAGACCGGTTACGCTACTCTTTTTTTCCTTGTTTCAAGACCTATATTTTGTCATCTAGACCGGTTTTTAGTGATTTTATTAAAAAAAACTAGTTTTAATATACTATTTATTAGAATTAAAAATCATATGAATGGTGGTCATAAACAACGGTTTCTATATGTATTTTTTTAGTTTTTGCATTTTGGGACAACACCTTTTTTTTTCAATTTACAATACAACACCACAAATTACACCAAATAGCATTATAATATGAAAACAAAACTTAAATATAATTTTACATATCAAAAATTAAAAAGCTAGAACTGATATCAATGATATTGTCACTCATACATAGCCCCGTTAAATAAAGATATTATTTCATATCATCACATTAAAGTTGCATCATGACAAATGATATGTACTCAATTTACAACTAATAAGAATAAGAACTAAGTAATTTTTTGTGAAATTACTTGGTATTAGTGGGTTAGATTCAAACTTCAACTCTATAATCTTCATGTTCGCGTAACATCAAAAATAGCTACTTTCCCAAATACTCACTATGAATCTCTCTTTCAATTCCTGTTCGTCGTCCTTAATCCTCCTTGTAATTAGCTTTAGAGACTCTGGAAAATATAGTTTCGATTAGCGTCTAGTTAATCGAGACATAATTATTAATTATGACTAAAAATAAATATATTAATATTAGAATCTTCTAGTATAAACTACTAAAAGACTACCACAAAAGACATTAAAAACACACACCATGGCTATAGCAATAAGTCAAAGACATTCAGTATAATAACATCCATCGTACAAATGAAAAATCAACACAAACACTTGTTAAAAAATAAGTTGGATATCCAAGTTTTACACAAGTAAATTAAGTAAACATACCTGGTCAATATCGCATACCGTATGCCATAGATTAACAATGTCATTCAACTCTTCCTTGGTAAAAGCCTTCATACTAGTCCAAGGATTCTAAAATAGAAAAAAATTAATATATGTATACTTTCACTAATGATATATCTGAATATAAAATTTAAAATTAAAAAATGACAATACTTACTCTAGCAGGGAATTCATACATGTGCTCCGTAACAAAATCATTTAAAAATCTCATCATGTAGTATCCACATTCCCAGCCATCATTTTGTTTATTGCACTGCTTGTTAGTGGAACAAATAAATACATATAAACACTTATCTAAATCAGTGAAATTATACATAATACTAATTTACCTTAAGTAGTCTCCATTTCACACCACTACCAAGCACCCTGAAAATACGCAAGGTTAGGAGATATAGTTACACTTAAAATATGCTAGGAATTATAGGTAATACTTACTCGATCAAACAATTTGTGAATTTGTATTGCTTCTCTGATTTTGCACCAGTTTTGTTAAGGGAGTCGAAAATATATACAGTTCCTTGTTTTTTGTGTATGACATACAAAACCCAATGTTGGCTGATAGTTTGAAAAAAAACAATTAGTAATTACAATAATTATGCTTTATAAATAAAAATAACTAGTACCTTTGAAAATATGCACCGAGAAAAAACTCAATGTTAGCGTTCCTTTCATCATTGAAGACATCCCTCAAATAAGTTAACACTAATTCTCGATCGTTCGTGATATATACATCACAAATAGTGTTAGACATCAAGAAAAACGCCCTCTCCTTAGCTACCAAATCCATCTTTTGGTAAAGCGCCCTAAAACCATAACACAACATATATAGTAAAATGTTTATTGGTAAAATTACAAGAAAGACAAGTAAACCATAATAATATCTATTTAAACTTACCACTCGAACCAAGTAATGACTCCCATATCTAGCCAATTATTTGTCCACAAGTCATACACATCACGGGCGTCAACAATGATATTAACCTCTTGATCCTTTATCCCAAAGATCTCATCCATAGGAGTAACTATTATCACATAAGGTGAAGTAGGATCATATCGAAGCATCCATTTTCTATATCCGTCAAATAAAGACCGTCCTCTTTCAACTAAATTATCATGCAATCTTAGTAATTTATAAGACATTTCTCTTTTTCTCTCTTTTTCATCTTCATCGCTTTTATTTTTCTTTTCTAGTGCATCTTTTGTTTTCTCTTCTTCCTTTTTTCTTTCCTCTTCTTTGTCCTAAACAACAAAAACTATTAATATATTTTCAAGTAATTACCACAAACGTAATTCTAACAACCAATGTGAAGTAATAAAAAGACAATAAGATATTCTAACCTTCATAACACTCGTAGATTTAGACATGGAAGAAGTTCGAGTCACCGTTTGATTGGGGGTGGTTACTGTCTTCTTAATCACGCGGATACGTGGCACAGGCCACTGAATAAAACTACCCGTTGCTTGACCTAATGTCACAATCTCTTCACCAACAGGCATAGGTAGTTTGAAGTCTACGTACTTGTCATAAACAAAATCTATAGACACCTTCATGTAAAATGGTAGTATAGGAGAACCATGAAGTACACCATCTTTTGTCGGATGCACCATGCCCCGAGCAATCTCATTTTTAAAATCTTCACCATGTGGGTCAAACAAAGCAACCTGTCGTGGCTCCTATAAAACATGAACACGTAGAATTTATTAGTCGATGTGAGAATTTTATGTAACATGTAATAACTAGATTATATACCGTAATATCTTGTAGTCGTTGTAGCTTTGGTTGTTGCTGAGTTTGCAGCGGCTGTCGATTGATTTGAGGCATCGGAAACGGATTGTTTTGACCTTTTCTACTCTCCGAAAGATCCTTTTGTAAAACTCTAATTTGTTCCTCCATATTCTTCAATTTCTCTTGATGTTGCTTCTCCTTTTGTAGATTATCAGCTTCTTGTTGTTTTCGTTGCTCTTCTAATGCCAATTTTAGTTGTTCATCAAATAACCTTTTCACTTCTTCTCGGTCAATTTTGCTCATTTTTTTTACGTGAGCATATTTCGGTAACCCCTTTCTCCAACTTATATTACTTCCTACACCTCTAGTGCGGCCCGGATGCTCAGGTCCAAGTACATTAATCAACCGGTCTATAAAGTTGCTAAAGTTTAGCGCCACTTTTATTGGGTTTTTAAGACCCAATGTCGAAAAACCGGTCTTAAAGATGACCTTTTAAAACCGGTTTCATAAAAAGGGTCTTGAAGCTTGGGTCTAAATAATAATTCCTGTAGTAGTGATGTTATCTTAAATTTGGTGATGTTGCGAACATATTAGCTATGGTTAGATGATATGAGTGCTTTCATCTCATAAAATTCGACATAAAACGGAGAAAAATATAGAAGATGATACTTAGCAAGTTAAAATAATGTATTGTTAATTTGTGGAATATTACGTCGAAATATTAATAAAATCGGTAAAATCTGATAAAGAAAATAAAAAGCTAACCTACCCCCCATTACGCGATGCGTATAAGACCGACCGCATCCATCACGGATGCAGCCATTTGAGACCCAAACACTCGCGAACACCATCGCCCTCCTTCATGAGGGGTGGCTCATGGTCACGCGCGCGGCCATGGTCACACTCGTGAGGGATGCAACTTGTTTTTTTTTGTTTTTTTTTTCTTGTGATGTGAAGCATGTGATGAATGCAGAGGTTTGTGTGATGTGATGAGTGAATGGTGGGGGAATGATGTGGCGCTAATGTGACTGTGTGAAGCATGTGATGAATGTTGGTGGTCTAAGCTAGCCAATATACGCGACACGTTCCCCGTAAACTTACAAAGTGGTCAAATTCGGTAAACTTACAACTCCGCACCATCAATGCATTACGGGACGTGTACATAGCCATAGTACGTGATGTATATTTCCACTCCCAACAACTCTTAAAACACAACTCAAAAGTATTGTAAATCTCTCTGATTTTAGCCTTAGGTGTTGTTTCTTTTTTGAAGACATAAATGTCTTATGTCTTATTCCATGTCTTCAAAATAAGATATGGTTTAAAAGGCCTTATGTCTGCAAATGTCTGCGAGATAAAACTGTTTGTTTTTTTACTTTTAAGAAATGTCTTATTTACTATATTTACCAACCACCACCTCCACCACCGTCACCACCGCCGGTGACCACCACCCGCCGCCGCAGACCACCACCAACCGCCTCCTCCGCCGACCACCACCAACCGCTGCCGACCACCCCCAACCGCCACCGCCACCAACGCTGCCGACCACCATCAATGGCTACCACCACAACCACCACTTCCACCACCGTTACCACCGCCGGCGACCACCACCAACCACCACCTCCACCACTGTCACCATCACCGCCGACCACCACCAACCGCTGCCCCCGCCAACCACCACCAACCGCCACTGACACTACCACCGCCGACCGCAATCTCCGCCAACCGCCACCGGCACCACCGCCGCCAACCACCACCAACGGCCATCACCACCACCGCCACCGAGCACCACCAACCGCCACTTCCACCACTGTCACCACCGCCAACGACCACCACCAACAACCGCCGCCGACCACCGGCACCGCTGTCACCAACCGCCACCGCCACCGTCATCACCAACCGCCACCGCCGACCACCACAAACCGCCACTTCCACCACCGTCACCACCGCCGCCGATCACCACCAACCACCTCCGCCATCTCCTTCACCACCGCCGACCACCACCAATCACCGTCTCCGAAATAGTCACCATCGTCGTTGACCACCACCAATTGCCGCGCCGACACCGTCATGCGGCCACCGTCCCTATCCCTGCCGCTGTTACCGCTCCTATTACTTGCCACTGTCACCACCATTACCTCCACCACCTCATCGCCGCCGTTAGCCACCACCTATCCCTGCCACCAACACCATCACGATCGTCGTAGCTACCGCGATTGTAAGGGGTAGGGTGGGGTAAGTACGTAAGGGTGGAGTGGGGGTGGATAGTGTTGGATTATGAGCAGAGATAATTAATGGGTACATTGTATCCAATGTTATAAGAGATTAAAGGGTCACACTGCTACACACCCAAATTAGAATAGTTGGAATTTACCATTTTTTTGTGTGGAAATAATTAATCAGTTGGATTAATTATTTGAGAGATAAATAAATAATTAATCAGTTTGAGTTAATTATTAGAGAGAAAAGTAGATAATTAATCAGTCGAATTAATTATCAGAAAGTAAATAAATAATAAATAGTTATTTATTATTTAAGGAGAAATTAAATATTAAGTTTAATATTTAACGGACCAGTTAATTAATAGTTAATTAATTAACTAGTAAAGTTTAGGGGGTCAAATTGAGAGGAATGAAAGTTTAATTAAAGACATGTGCTTTAATTAAACGGGATTGAGCTTTTAATAAGGTTTATAAATAACATTTTAAGCCTTAAGGATTAAAGGAATTGAAGCATTCTAAAAACCCTAGCCACCCTACACTCTCTCTCTTGTCGACACTCTCCCTCTCCGCTCTCTCTCTTCTCGTCGAACAAGAACAACACCAAAGGTGTTTTCGGTTTTGTTAAGATTGACTCACACACACGCTCAAGGTTTCAAGTGTTGGAGCTTGGGTGATTCCAGGAGCGGTCTAGCAGCCAGTTCATTGGAGGTGCAGTAGTGGTGAACTATCTTTAGCAATCCCAGGATCAAAGCAGGTAAAATTCTAAACCTTTATTGTAGATGATTGAGAAACTGAAATAGATCATTAGTTTAAAGATCCTAACCCTTTTTGGGGTTTAGAGTGTAGATGATTGAGAAACTGAAATAGTTCCGCTTTAGGATTGAACCAGTAGAATCAAACCCAGGACTTAACCAGTTTGTGTCATATAGTGGTTTGGTCAGATCAAAACCCTTCAGTGGTATCAGAGCCTCGGCTCTATGATCTTTTAGTTTCTAGTTTTATCTGTTTTTAGGATTAAGGTTTGGTTCTTGATCTCCTACTTGTTCTAGGATTTTTCGAAAATCACCAGGGGAACAAAAACAATTTGTTTTTTGTTATCCAGTTTTAAAAGGTTTAATCCTATTAATCAGAAAGTTTAAACAGTTAGTTTAAATGGTTAAAAGGATTATGTTTTTTTGGATAAGGACAAGTTTGGATTAAGATAAATTAAACAGTTTGCTTTAATTATTAAACCTAGTTAATACAGTTAATTGATTCGGTTTAGGTTGTATGATCTTCTACTTCATCTTGTTCTTCTATTCATGAAAATCGAAAATCTAAGAGTATAAAAACAAGTTTCTGTTTTTATCCAGATAAATAAAAAGATTGACTTTAAATAAGATAAGTTTAAACGAGTCTATGTTTATTCGGTTAAAAGATAAACCTTTTATCTAAAACTTGATCTTAACCAGAAATTTAAACTGTTTTTTGTTTAAAGGTTAAAATCTGGTTTTAGGATTATTAATTATTAATGAAATAGGCTTTAGGTTACATCAATAATTAAAAGTTTTGGGTTTTTTGATTAAATCCAGTTTTTAATCAGGATATTAAAACAGGTTGGTTTTAATAGATTAAAAGGGTTTTAGGATTTATTTTTAAAATTTTGTTTTTAATCGGAAAACGGGGACCACGACCACCATCGTAGCCGGCGGCAGCAGCGGCCCAAGTCGGTGATAGCCGGAGTTTTAGGTGGTCAACCAGCAGAGGCGGGGTAGGCGGCTTCGGCCCAGGCACCTCGGCCCAGGTACTGTCACGTCCCAGGAAGGGCTACGGCCCAGGTGATCCCCGGTCTAGGGGGTTCTCGGCCCAAGTGGGTTCTCAGCCCAAGATTAGACTATCAAAAGGTTTTTCGGTTAATTACAAAAGGCATTATTAATTTTAAGTTTTAAAATTAATAAAGTACTATATAAACTAGTATTATATATCTTTTAATTAGTTTTAGTTAAAATATATATTTTGGATGTTTGTTTATCATGTTCAGTTGAGACATTATAAATAAACTCTAAAAGGGTGAGTTTATATATATAAAGGATTGAAACAAGATGATAGTATTTTTTTTAATGACCAAAGTTTTGTCGTGTTTTCGTTTTTGGGTAAAACTAGTAAAAAACCCGACAGGGGATTTCATTCAAGTTTTCGGATAAAGTCCAGTTTTTCAAAATTTGTTGAAAAAAAAATTTTGGTCAAGTAATTTCAAATGTTTTAGAAGATCATAATTCTCTTTTTTGGTTGATAGTTTTTTATCAAAAGGATTAAAGAGAATGGTTAAACGAATCAAGTTTTTTGCTTTATCGCATAGTTCTTTTTTTATATATTCCTTTAACTGCGTGGCTGATACATATATATGTTAATTATATATGTTGCGTGGTTGTGATATATAGCTATAGTTTTGCCGACTTAGGACTCGCTTTTTTTTTCTTTTTCTTTTTGGTTTTGGGAAGGCCTGCGTGCCAATTACAATCCCTTTCTGAATGTAATTTTGTACTGGTTCAGGGAGGCCTGCGTGCCACTTACAACCCCATTCATTTTTGTAATAGATTAGTTGTAGTTTAATCCCTCGACCAAGATGGATTTCAAGAAGGTGTTCAAAGTGATGGCTTGCACGGAGCCCGGGTACTTCGGAGGAGATGTCAAGGCTAGTGGGAGCAATACATCAAGAAGGCGAATCCAAGTTCTTTATCCTTAAGTTTGACCTTAGGATTAGTTGGCAAAACTATAAGTCTTTATATGCTCATTATCTGCGTGGTTGTGATTTTATTACCTATTCATGTATGTGATATGCATGTGACGGTATATTTAAAAAGGGGTTTAATAATAGGTAATTATTAAACAGTGAAAAACCACGATTTATGATAAACTAGAATACGACTTCAGCTTGCTAGTCGTATTAGTTAAATTTTTATAAATTTAAAGTTTTGTCAAGATCATAAGTTTGGAACTTATAAAGCCGTTTGTGCACCAAGTATAGGTACACATGTAAATCGTATTCTTTAAAACAGTTAGTTTTAAAATGGTTTTTCAAAAACTGGAAAATTAAGTTTTTCGTTTAAACTTAATTATAAAACCCAAGAAAAATCTTAGATTAGTGTGCTACCCACCTAATGGTACACCTTTGCTGTTAAACAGTACTCGGGTGTCGGAAGTGCCCAATCTTTGGGCATCTGGGTTCAAACCATTGCGGGAAAGGGTATGAAAGATTCTGCGATAATCGGGAGTCCCGGCCAGAATTCATACTGTCTTAGGTGGTGCGATCTATTTTGGTGATAATCGGGAGTCCCGGCCCAAAAAGCACTAGAGTAGAGTTAAACATACTAGACTAGGTCTAAGTGCTCTACGAGGTTCTAGGAGTCGTATCAGCTAGGTACGATTGGTACAGGGTGTTACCTACCAGAAATAGCATGACTTGGCGGGAAGTGCCCAAACCTTGCGTCAAGTATGTGAAATATGGGTCCTAGGTCTGATATATATTATTTATGGGTTTGATGATATATGTTAAAAAAGTTTATTTGCAATTACTAATTAATCTGGGTTTTAATTTGTAGATGGCAAGCAACGTTACCAACACTAACAACCTCTCTCTTCGCTCTATACTTGAGAAGGATAAGCTCACAGAACCGAACTTTCTCACTTGGGAGAGAAATCTCCGGATCGTGCTGAGGCACGAGAGAAAGTAGTACGTCATAGAACAACCTCTGGAGAACCCTCCTGCCAACAACGCCATAGCAGAAGTCAGGGAGGCTTTTCAAAAGCGCTCCAACTACGCTCTTGACGTGAGTTGCCTCATGCTTTCAACGATGAGTCCTGAGTTGCAGTCAAGCATGATGGAAACTCCTGCTTACGACATGATCCGCCAGCTGAGGGACATTTTTCAGGAGCAAACCCGCACGGAGTGTTATGATGCCACTAGGGCATTTAACTCGTGCAATATGGTGAAGGGGACATCGGTCAGTAACCACGTCATGAAAATGAAAGGTTACATGGACCACATGGAGAGGCTTGGGCATCCAGTATCGTTGAAGCTTGCAATGGATACGATACTCAACTCGTTGTCAGACGACTATATGCCTTTTATAGTCAACTACAACATGAATAACATGGAGAAATCCGTGGCTGAGTTGCACTCCATGCTTAAGACGGCGGAGCAGAGTATCGGGACCAAGTCTCAGGACGTCCTCATGGTGGGAAATGGCGGTTACAAGAAGAGGAAAGGGCGCAACGGAAAGGGAAAGGGTAAGACCCAGCTCAGCCAGAATGCACCCAGGGCTAGTGACAACAACAAGGACAAGAAGCCAAAGCCAAACAAGGCAAGAACCTGGGTTATAGTAGGGAAAAGTGGGCTAAAAGCTTCGGATTTGGGGACTTGGATTTCTTTGCCATCTGGGTTATAAGCTGCGCTCTCTATCTTCCTGTGCAGAAATATTTTCGCTACTCAGAAATGGATTTGGTAGCAGCAGCAGTTTCCACTTTTTTGTTTTGTCTTTCATTTGCAAGGTGTAGTTTGTTACACCTATCTTTTTATCATTTAGCATCTGGTTGTTTGTAGCAAATGGCTTAGTTGCCATGGACTTTGTAATGGTTTTGGTTTTTTGGTAATGGTATTGGGCTTTAAAAAAAACAAGGCAAGAACCGAGAACCGGTGCTTCAAATGTGGCGAGGCTGGACATTGGAAAAGAGATTGTCCAAAGGCTCACGAGGCAGGAGGCAAGGCTAGCTCCTCAGGTATCGTGTGAATAGCTTCTTTATCACTTTCCACTTGTAAAGTTATTACAAGTATTCTGACATCTTGCAATCGTTTATTACAGGAGGTGATGGAAAGTGAAGCATCCCAGCATTAGAGTTCTCACGTGCAGCTCGGATATTTAATAATTCTTTTTCCTAGTTTTTTGAACTTTCCTTTTAAAGATTTTGAATTGTTTGGCATGATTGGTTTAAAAACTCTTGCGTTGGTACTATGTTTTTAAACATTTGGAAATTTGAAAATTTTAATTTATATCCATGCACGTGTGTTTTTAGGTTAGTCCAGTTGAGACTAAAGGTACTAATAAGTCAAGTTCCGACTTAATAGATGGTTCATATTGATCTTATGCAATAATTGTTGTAGTTTCTTAACTCTCACGATTTATAAATACTTGGATAAACAAGTCATGTTTATGATATTAGATAAGTTTTTTTTTTCTAATCTGCAAGTATTTATGAATTTATGAAAAACAAATGTTCAAGGCTTTGAACATAATCAAATAATAAATAATAGTTATTATTTCTAGATAAAAGTTTTTGGGACAAAACATTTAAGAAAGTATAAAGGTGATTGTAATGGTTATTATAATCAAGGTTGATTTATACTAAATGTTTTAGGCAAAAAAATTTAAAATATCTTTACAAGTGTTTTAAAATTGTAAACATGTTAGATTTAATGAAACCACATTCCGTAATAGGAAAGATGGATGTATGCAAAATCCAAGTTCTGGTTTCATAAAACGTTTAAATTTCTCACTAAAACTGAGCAAGTGTTTAAAAACACAAGTTTTAGACGTGTTAGTCAAGGATTGACTAAGTCTAAAAAGGTGTGTTTTAAGGTAATACACTTTTTCATAAAAGATAGTGGGAGCAACTTGACTAGTGTATTTATCAAGTTATCAAGGATTGATCTAACTAGTATGATAAATATAAGTATGAACTTTTAAAGTATATAATTGTCGGATGATTTTTAGAAGTGATCTAAAATAAAAGTTCTTGAAAGATAACTAATCCGAATAACGCATGGCTTATTGAAAGGTTCTCAATAAGGAAGTCACTGCAAAGTTTTAAGGTCAAGACACGACTTAAAAGGGAATTATATATAAAAATGTTCAAAAGGTCAAGATAATTAATGTTGGTGGTTGATTAACGTTAGAAATGATAAGATAGGATATTTTTCGGTATCCTTAGTAGTGAAATTAGATAAGTGTTTCGTGTACACTGGGAATCTAATCTCAAGTTTACAAGTTTGTGTAAATATTTTTATCATTTCAAAAGGAGGATATGAATCTAGTAAGATTTATCACATCTACAAGTGTAATTATAGTTTTAATTACAAGGGGATTATTTTATAAACTCAGAAACTTTTGAGTTATTTTTCAGTTCTCCAAGTTTAAGGAATTTTTAAAATAAGTAAGTCTAGAATTGGGTTTTTGGGTTGCGAAACCGGCTTCTAGCAAAACCAAGAAGGATTACTTTAAAGTACTAGTCTTGAGTTTAAGGTTTATACGCATATTATTTTCTATGTAATCCGTGATAAGTTACAATGTAAAATAATAAAGTAATTCAGATAAGTAGTGATAGACCAAATCTTATGTTAAAAATAAATGGATTATGATTTTAATGTATGTGCCATCATTATGTTCCAATGATCATAAATTTATTATTAGATTGATACTTATAACTATAAGATCCACAAAAGAACACGATATTATGAATTAAATGCTTGATTATAGATAAGTTAACTGTGACACCATCGAGTTAACCTTTTATTCATCACAGAGTTCGAGGATTGACTATGAAACCTATCTTATTTTAGAAATTGGTACATGGTTAACAAATAAAGGGGAAACAAATCAAAGTATTATTTCTTTGTTTGAAACAATGTTTTAAGACACAGGTCGGACTGTTGACCCGGGACCCGTCCCTCGAGCTGGTCAATTAAAACCGGATTTTTGGCACTTCCGGCCTGGAGTGACTCGTCCGGGTTAAAGGTTCAACCGGTCGGAACGGTGCTTTTAACCCGATTTGACCTGGTTTGCAATTTATTTATTTTTTAAAAAGTGAGACTTTTAACCCAAATCTTGAATTAGTACAATACCCCAATGTGTTAAAGTTTTTAATTTGGTTTGATTGTGAGCTTATGACAATCGTCGTTTGATGTTTGAATTTTTTTTTTTTGTGTTGAATGTTGAACTTAATTATTGTATTTGGATTGATAATATTGTTGGTTTATATCTGGTCGTACATATCCACAACATATTACTTGGTTGTAATAGTCAGAGTCAGATATTGTCCACAAAAGTGATACTGGAATAACAGAGTTATGATGCGAAAGCCATCTTCCTTTATCATATGAATTCTTATCCACCAAGAATGCAAATCCACAACCCCCATCTCTACTCTTCTGTCTTTTCGGTTGCGTGAGATTCACTGTGTACGACTTAAGATGATATGGAATTGTTGTTTGGCAAGTGATGCCAAGGTGGCTACTATTTTTGTCACTAACAGTGTCATTGCCACAATCTGTGGAACACTCGACGAGTGCACTCCCACGGTCCATCATTACAGCTTTACCACATCCCAAAACAGCAAATTTATTGTGAGATTTGGAAAACAAGAAGGGGGTGTTACCAAGATTGATACTCATCGTCTCCCTGCTATTATTGCAATGAGGGATGATTGGCGTGTTAATGGTGACTATTAAATTTGATTTTCCAAGTCAACACGTAAGACTTCGAGGTGGAGTGCAGATAGATACGGTGTCGCGGAGTTGCAATCAACGATATACCCATCGTTGAGTGCACAATTTGCTCCGATTCCAAAAGGGAATGGAATCCTCACGCTCCCGCACATATCATCGCATCCTAGCTTGGCGTACTCAATAGCTGCTATTGATGTTACTATTGATGAAAGAAAAATAAGTAAATAGTAAGGATAGCACAGTTTCATTTTTGTGAAGAACATTCAATAACTAAAATCCTGAAAAGGAAAGAAGAGTTTATGTAATTTATATAGAAAGATAGGTAGTCATGATTACTTGGTTAGAGGAACCTACTGAGAAATTAATTGTACATTTATGCATGGGACAACAAGATTACAAGAGTCTACGCCGTGTATGATCATTCGAAATTTTGGGGGGTCTTTTATTTTTTGGCATAATGCTATGGTGGAAAATAGATTTTGTTTTACAATTGCTGTTTTCAAGAATATAATGATATGTTATTGACGTAATTAAATGTTACGGAAAAGTAATATACACCAACGTGTCCATTTTTTTCAAATTTTCTTTTATTTGCATCTAACTATTTTACTAATTTAAAAAGAATTTTAAAACACATTAAAATTAGAAAAAATATTTATATTGATAAAATAAAGAAAAAGAAGTTAATAAGATTTTAAATATTATGTTGATGTGGGTGGAGGATAATTGTGTTCGTATGAGAAAGTGTGTTAGTATAAGAGAATATATTTTTAATAAATTAAAAGTTAAAGTAAATTAGGAAAGAGAATGAAATAGTTAAAAATTAAGTAAATGAGATTAATTTAGATAAAATAAATGGTCAAAATTTATGTTAATTAAATTTTAAAAACTCTTAAAGTTAAAGATGAGAAAATATTAAATGGTTTTGTAGTATTAATAACAATTATAAATGTGATGTATGATAAAATTTATTGTGTATAAATTATTTCTTTAATAAAGTAGACTTTTTTATATTTTAAGATTACGAGGGCAACCGTAACTATATGGTAGTAAATATACATATATTACACTTATTTCTTTTAATTATTTTATAAAAATATTAATACACATTTTTGTTGCAATGGTATGTCCACCTACTTGTTCCCCGGAAATTTTTACACATTTAACATTAATGCATCTTATCTGAAATCCATAAAATACTTAGGGGATGTTTGGTTCAAGTATTGGTTTTGGAGGGATTGGGATTTATACAAGGGATTTGCATTTGGTGAGAATTCATTTGGTAGGATTTAAAATCCCAAAACTGTGTTTGGTTCACTACTAAAGCCATCAACACCACCGCCAACCTCCCACCATCCAAGAAACCACCCTCTGTCGGCGACGATTAGAGTTTCAGTCGGCGACGGCGACGAACGGCGACTCAGGCGACGGCGAAGCCACCACACCACCAACCACCACCAACCAAATTTGCGATGAAGGGTTTTCGATGAAGGCTAGGGTTTTCGAACGGGTTACATATTTTGACGAAGGCTAGGGTTTTCGAAGGGGTTACAGGCGACGACGACGGGTTACAGCGATTGACGAAGGCTAGGGTTTTCGAAGGGGTTACAGGCGACGGCGACGGGTTACAGCGATTGACAAAGGCTAGGGTTTTCGAAGGGGTTACAGGCGACGTCGATGACTTACAACTTTCGACGAAGGCTAGGGTTTTTGTAGCTTTCGACGGCTAGGGTTTTCGTAGGCTAGGGTTTTCGACGACGGCGAAGGGGTTGCCAGAGGCGAAGGTTTCTGTGGCGAAGGAGAAGGGTTTGTCGGAAGGTGGCCGGAGGGTCGCCAAAGTAAATGCATCAGGTGTGGAATTTCTAAATACCATGGGGGTGGGAGAATTTCTAAATCTCTCATTCATGGGATTTTAGAAATTCCTAGAAATTGAAATCCTATCTCCATCTTGCAAACCAAACATTACATTTTGAGGGATTTGAATTCCTTATCCCATGAAATCCCTCCAAATGCATCCAACCAAACACCCCCTTAGATTACACATTTAATTACATATATTTTATTTTGTGTTCAGAAAAGTTAATTTAATGTTTTGTTTTGGGTGGTGTAACCATTATTAAATTGATTATATATATATAGGATTATGATCAAATAAGATGTGAATTAGTGTAGATGTAATGGGAGAATGACATGTGGCATTTGTGGATCAAGGGTATTATAGGTCATTTATATATATATTCCATTGTCTTTAATTATATTTCACATTTACCTTTTATAAAACCTACCCCCCTCCTCTCCCCTTACGTTTCAAAAAAACGACCACCGCCCTAACCCTAAACCACCGCCCGTCCTCTGTAGTTTTAAACCACCGCCGTCATGTGTAGCTTGAACCACTACCGTTCTCTGTAGCATAAACTGAAGGGTTTTGATCTGACCAAACCACCTTAAGACACAAACTGGTCAAGCCCTGGGTTTGATCCTACTGGTTCAATCCTAAAGCTGAAACAGATTGAACACAACCCTCTAAACCCCAAAAAGGGTTAGGATTTTTCTTATGATCATATTAGTTTCTCATCAACAATCCAGATAAAAGGTTAAGAAAACAATGCCTCTTGTGATCTTGGGATTGCTAAAGTTAATCCACCACTATTGCACCACCAACGTGTGTGTGTGGTGATCGACGCAAGCAAAACCGAGAACACCCCTTGGGTATTGGTCGAAGTCGACGCAGGGGAGGGAGCAAGGTGGCTAGGGTTTGCTTGATTTAGGATTAAATCACTTACTTCATAAAATGAGCTTTTCTAGGTTTAAATACTTAAACCTTATCCAAGCCCAAGCCCATTTAATTAAAACCCATGACTTTAATTAAAGTTTCATTCCTTGCACTTTGACCCCTGGACTTTACTAGTTAATTAATTAACTATTAATTAACGGGTCCGTTAAATATTAAACTTAATATTTAATTCGATTTAAATAATAAATAACTATTTATTATTTATTTCCTTCTAATAATTAATCCAACTGATTAATTATTTATTTCTCCCTTAAATAATTAATTCAACTGATTAATTATTTCCACACGAAAATACTGGTAAATTCCGAACTGTTCTAATTGGGTGTGTAGCAGTGTGACCCTTTAGTCTCTTATAACATTGGATACAATGTACCATTAATTATCAATGCACATAATCTAACAGACTCCCACTTGTGCAAGATATAAGTAATAGTTACTGTACATTGTTAGCCTAAGGAGGTCCCTAGCCAGACACTTAGGGTAACCAGGTTATACGAACTCTTATACCCCAAAGTAACGTGTGATAATGTAAATTCTCATAAAACACCTGTTTATGAGCAATCTATCATAAACTAATTGTTCATGAATTAACTATCATAAACTACCTGTTTATGAATGAGTATGGTTATTGTAGGTTTGTCCCTTGCAGCACGATATTTCAAATTTGAGCATAAGCACGGAGAGTGTCAACTCAAAAATCTCAAGAATTATTTCATGACATACTTGATTTCAAAACTGCGTGATAAACGACAAAGAACGGATCAATTCGTTTGGGCACGGCCGTGCACTTACCAGGTTCACTAATTAGTCAAGGGGCCCAGAAATATCTCTCCTAAAAAGGAGGTGCAAATACCTTTTTGCATATTTGCATTTGGCAACACGGCTCCCACAGAATCTAGATACGCCCCTTATGACCACCCTGTTACGGCGTGGCGTTAGGACGCACTAAGGAGACAACGGTTACCACATCCCAAACCAAATACCTCAGGTTTAAGGATAACCTATGTGATAAATACTTTTGACACGAATCCATGAAGTATTTTTCAAGGTGGGTCAATCCAATATTCGTAACCCTAACGAATATCCGTCAATTTTGGTCCGCAGATACCTTTTGCAGCTAAATTCTACCCCAAAATTACGATGACTTTACAACCCTATCAAGGTTCCCACCAAGATAAGTAGTAACGGATAATGTTTTGAATAAACCAAGTTTATTCCTAGATGGTCTAAAATATACAAAATGGTGGAAAAACAATGAAACTAATTTCTGCACCCTCCATATTCCACCCTGGAATAAAGATGCATAATTTCTACCATTTCATTGACTCAATTCACATCGTTTATCTGAATTACTTATTATTTTACATTATAACTTATCACGGATTACAAAGAAAATAATGTGCCTATAAACCCAAAAACTCAAGACTAGTACCTTAAAGCACTCCTTCTTGGTTTTGCTAGAAATCGTTTTCGCAACCTAAAAACAATTCTAGACTTACTTATTTTATAAATTCCTTAAACTTGGAGAACTGAAAATAACTCCAAAGTTTCTGAGTTTATAAAATAATCTCCTTGTAATTAAAATGTTAATTACACTTGTAGATGTATTAAATCTTACTAGATTCATACCCCTTTTTGAAATGATAAATCCATTTACACATACTTGTAAACTTGAGATTAGATCCCCAGTGTACACTAACACATATCTAATTTCATTACTAAGGATACCGAAAAATATCATATTTTATCATTTCTAACGTTAATCAACTACCAACATTAATTATTTTCACTTTTAAACCTTTTTAATCATATATAACTCCTTTTTAAGTCATAACTTGACTAAAAAAAGAACTTGCAATGACATCCTTATTGAGAAATACACTAGTCAGGTGCTCCTACTATCTTTTATGAAAAAACTCATTACCTGAAAACATCCTTTTAGACTCAGTCAATCCTTGACTAATACGCCTAAAACTTGTGTTTTAAACACTTGCTCTTAAAACAGTTTTTGTAAAAAATTTAACCGTTTTATGAAACCAGAACTTGGATTTCTCATATGTCCACCTTTCCAATTATGAAAAACGGTTTCATTAAACCCAAAACACGATTACAAGTATGAAACACTTGTAAAAGTATTTTAAATTTCTTTGCCTAAAACATTTAGTATAAAAACAACCTTGATCATAATAACTATTATAATCACCTTCATACTTTTTTAAATGTTTTGTTCAAAAACTTTTATCTAGAAATAATAACTATTATTTCTTATCTGATCATGTTCAATGCTTTGAACATTTATCTTTCATAAAAATCTTTAAATACTTGTAAATTAGAAAGAATTTCTAATTTCATAAAGACAACTTGTTTATCTAAGTATTTATATAGTGAGATGTAATAATTTCTGCATAAGATCGCTATGAATCATCTATTAAGTCAAAACTTGACTTAATAGTAACCTTTAGTCACAACTGGACTAACTTGATTCATTTAAACATACGTGCACATATATTAGTCAAAAATTCAAATTTCCAAAACTCAAACCATAAAGTCAACCAATAGTCTGAAAAACAAACCAATCAAATCCAAAACTTTAAAAGTTTAACTAAGGAAAAAGAATTATTAAATATCCGGATAAAGCACGTAGGATCTTGAATGCTGGGCCGATTCACTTTCCATCACCTCCTGCAATAAACGATCGCAAGATATTAGAAAACTCGTAAGAAACTTTACAAGTGGAAAGTGACAAAGAAGCTAGTCACACGATACCTGAGGAGCCATACTTGCCTCCTGCTTCGTGAGCCTTCGGACAATCTCTTTTCCAGTGTCCGGTCTCACCGCACTTAAAGCACCGATTCTCGATTCTTGCCTTGTTCGGCTTTGGCTTCTTGCCCTTGTTGTTATCCCTAGCCCTGGGTGCATTCTGGCTGGGCTGGGTCTTACATTTTCCCTTTCCGTTGAGCCCCTTCCTCTTCTTATAACCGCCATTGTCCACCATGAGAACGTCCTTAGACTTGGTCCCGATACTCTGCTCCGCAGTCTTAAGCATAGAATGCAGTTCCGCCACAGATTTCTCCATGTTGTTCATTTTGTAGTTGACTATGAAAGGCTTATAGTCATCTGACAACGAATTGAGTATCGTATCCGTTGCTAGCTGCAACAGTACTGGGTGCCCAAGCCTCTCTAGGTGGTCCATGTACCCCTTCATTTTCATGACATGGGTACTGACCGATGTCCCCTTGACCATCTTGCACGAGTTGAATGCCTTAGTGGCATTATAACGCTCCGTACGAGCTTGCTCCTGGAACATGTCCCTCAGCTGGCGGATCATGTCGTAAGCAGGAGTTTCCATCATGCTTGACTGCAACTTAGGACTGATATTTCCGGATTAAACTATGTTTATATTCGCAAATATTGCATGTTATACATGTGTTTCATGCTTAAAATGATCATATATTACACTAATCCACCATGATTGGGGTGTTTGCAGGTTAACTTGGTAAATGGTGGACAAATGTTAAGAAACCAGCTGAAGATAGAAGAAAGACGAAGAACAGTGCAGAAATTCAGATCTCGCGCCGCGAGCCCCAAGAGGTTCGCGCCGCGAAGCATGCCAGAAATTGATATTTTTTCCAGAGGATGTGTAATGCCGCGAGGATCCTTGCTTCGCTCCGCGAGCTCGGTCAACGAAAATAAAAGTTCGGGTCAAACATCTTCGCGCCGCGAGCCACCTATGCTTCGCGCCGCGAAGCATCGCAGAACAGATTTCTATAAATTCGATTTTTCATTCATTCGATCCCATCTTTTGACCTACGCCCGACTTCGGGCGACATATTCTGAGGTTTACAACCCTGGAGGGGGAGGAAACACCCTTGGAGCTTGGAGGATCCATATTCCATCACCATTCATCATCATCAACAACCCGGTTTGTCAAATCTATGGCTAGTCTTCCATTAGGCTTGTTTTCTCAGACTTTGTTTGGTTGTTTAAGCCTGATTATGGGCTAAACTCATCTTGTATTCACTTTATGATTGAACCCTGATTGGGATATGCTTTGATTTCTTTGTTTATCGTTGGATTGATACTAGTTCCATGTTCAATTAATGAAAGTTTGGATCTTTATGGTTTTAATATTCGTTTATGGATTTATGGTTCATATTGAATTTAAATAGAAAGTTCTTATGATGTATGTTCCTATTTGAATGATTTGTCTATGAATCGTTTAGGGGTTTACTAGGAAAAGTAATCAGAATCCAGATTCCATAACCTAAACCTAATTTTCTAGGGCTTTGCAATCGAGGAAACGGTTGGTTTATATTAAACTTGTTTTAATATACTTGTTGAATTATGCACTAGGTTGTGTGGATTTAGATGATCAATAGGAAGTTGTTATTCTTTATCCGTCTCACAATAGCTGTATGAAATAGGAAGTGGAGTATAGCTAAGTCAATCCAGGTAATCAATTAAATTGATATCACAACAGGGGGGAAGATTAAGGTGGATACTTGCTTTTAATTGGCTGTTTGCAAAAGTTCGTTTACTGCTTTGTTTATCTGCTTTCACTTAGTCATTATTTTAATCACTCTCAATACTGAAAACTCGCAATCTTTAGGTTAATTATTAGTCTGCTTTATTTCTTGTGTTTGCACTGCTCCTTGTGGATACGATACCCATTACTTACCTTTGCTATACTATTGCATGATCCAGTCATACTTGCTGGTAGTGTGTGGTGAAACTTAGGTGATATTGGACTTAATTTTATAACTAGATTTCACACGATCAAGGACTCATCGTTGCAATCATGAGGCAACTCACGTCCAGGGCGTCATTGGAGCGCTTCTGAAAAGCCTCCCTGACGTCTGCCCTAGCGTTATTGGCAGGGGGTTTCCCAGAGGTTGTTCTAGGACGTACCACTTTCTCTCGTGCCTCAGCACGATCCGGAGATTTCTCTCCCAATTGAGAAAGTTTGGCCCGGTGAGCTTATCCTTCTTTAGGATAGAGCGAAGAGAGAGGTTGTTAGTGTTGGTAACGTTGGTTGCCATCTACAAATTAAAACTCGGTTTATTTAGTAATTGCAAATAAAATTTTCTAACATATATCATCAAAACGCATAAATAATATATATCATACCTAGGACCCATATTTCACATACTTGACGCAAGGTTTGGTCACTTCCCGCCAAGTCATGCTATTTCTGGTAGGTAACACGCTGTACCAATCGTACCTAGCTGATACGACTCCTAGAACCTCGTAGAGCACTTAGACCCAGTCTAGTATGTTTAACTCTACTCTAGTGCATTTTGGGCCGGGACTCCCGATTATCACCAAAATAGATCGCACCACCTAAGACAGTATGAATTCTGGCCGGGACTCCCGATTATCGCAGAATCTTTCATATCCTTTGCCGCAATGGTTTGAACCCAGATGCCCAAGGTTTGGGCACTTCCGACACCCGAGTACCGTTTAACAGCAAAGGTGTACCATTAGATGGGTAATACACTGATCTAAGATTTTCTTGGGTTCTATAGTTAAGTTTAAAAGAAAAACTTAACTTTCCAGTTTTTGAAAAAAAAACGTTTTTAAAACTATCTGTTTTAAAAAAATACGATTTATATGTGTACCTATACTAGGTGCACAAAACGGCTTTATAAATTCCTAACTTATAACCTTGACAAAACTTTAAATTTATAAAAATTTAACTAATACGACTTGCAAACTGAAGTCGTATTTTAGTTTGTCATAAATCGTGGTTTTTTACTGTTTAATAATTACCTATTATTAAACCTCTTTCTACAGCATCACATACAAGTATGAATAAGCATAAAAGGATCACAACCACGCAGATAATAAGCAGATAAAAACCTATAATTTTGTCAACTAATCCTAAGGGTCAATCCTAAGGATATAAGCAACTTGGATTCGCCCTCATGATGCATTGCTCCCACTTGTCTTGACACCACCTCCAAAGTACCCGAGCACTATGCAAGCCATCATTTTGAAAATCTCCTTGAACTCCATTTTGATCATGGGACAAAAATACAACTACTCTATAATAAATACAATGAAGAAGGGGTTGTAAATGGCACGCAGGCCTCCCCGAACCAGTACATTATTACAATTGAAAAATGGATTGTAATTGGCACGCAGGCCTTCCCAAAACCAAAGAAAAAGAAGAAGAAAAAGTGACTCCTAATTTGGCAAACTATAGCTATATATCACAACCACGCAATATATATAAGCAACATGTATATACACAACCACGCAGTTAAAATATATAAAAGCGATAAACACAGAACCTGATTCGTTTAACTATTCTCATCTAACCTTTTGACTAATAACTATTAATAAAAAAAGAATTATAATCATCTAAGTTATTTAAATTAACTTGATCAAAACAGTTTTTCAACAAACTTTGAAAAACATAACTTTATTCATAAAGAATAATTCTTATGTCGATTTTTTACTGATTTTACCAAAAACTCAAACACGACAAAATTTGATCACTATTTAAATAACAACAACTTGTTTCGTTTTTCTTTATATAAACTTACCTTTTGGAGTTTATTTACAACGTCTCAACTGGACGTGATTAATAAACGTCCAAAGACTATATATATTTTAACTAAACTAATTAAAATATATAATACTAGTTTATATAAAAACTTATTAATTTTAACACTTAAATTAATAACTTTGTACTTAATCGGACGAACTAATTTGGACCAACTACTCTTTTGGCCAAGGATCCTCCTGGACCATTTGCCCCCTTGGGCTGAATGCTCTCAGGACCGTATCCCACCTGGGCCGGAACCCCTTGGACCGTATCCCACCTGGGCCGGAACCCCCTTGGGCCGTATCTCACTTGAGCCGGAACCCCCTTGGGCCGTATCTCACTTGGGCCGGAACCCCCTTTGGTCGGAAACTGCAGCCAGGCCGATTTGGGCCGTGATTCCTGGGCCAAAGCCACGCCACCATCGCCTGCCCGTGCCACCGACCATCTGGCCACACCGTCGACGACTGCCGCCGACCACGGTGGTGGTCTTGGTTCCTTTCCGATTAAACAAAAAAAAACCTTTTTTTAAATCTTAATCCCTTTTAATCTATTAAAACAAACTAGTTTTAATAACCTGATTAAAATAGGACTTAATCAAAAACCAAAAACTTTAATTAATGTGAGCAAAAAAATTGTTCCATTAACAATTAATAATTCTAAAACCAGATTTTGACCTTTTAAACAAAAACAGTTTAAATTCCTGATCAATATCAGGTTTTTTAAATAAAAGACTTATCTTTTAACCGTTTAAACAAAAAAACGTGTTTAAACTTATATGGTTAAAGTTAATCCTTTTATATTTTAGAAAAACTTAAACTTGTTTTTCTTATCCCTTTGGTTTTCGACTTTTACAAGGAGAAGCAAGATGAAGAAGACGATGATATAACTTAAAAAAATCAAACAAGTAGATTAACTAGGTTTCTATCAATTAAACAAACTGTTTAATTTATATTGATTTAAAACTTGTTTCTTTAAAAGTTGTAATCCTTCAACCGTTCAAACTAAATGTTTAAACTTTCTGATCAATAGGATTAAAGCTTTTAATAATTGGGTAACAAAAACAAACTGTATTATTGCCCTTCTTGATTTTCGAAAATCACTAGAAACAAGTAGGAGATCAAGAACAAACCTTAAATCTAAAAACAGGATAAACTAGAAACTATAGATCACAGAGCCGAGGCTCTGATACCACTGAAGGGTTTTGATCTGACCAAACCACCCTAAGACACAAACTGGTCAAACCCTGGGTTTGATCCTACTAGTTCAATCCTAAAGCGGAAACAGATTGAACACAACCCTCTAAACCCCAAAAAGCGTTAGGATCTTTCTAATGATCATATCAGTTTCTCATCAACAATCCAGATAAAAGGTTAAGAAAATAATACCTCTTGTGATCTTGGGATTGCTAAAGTTAGTCCACCACTATTGCACCACCAACGAACTGGCTGCTAGACCGCTCCTGGAATTACCCGAAAAACAACACGCAAACTTTACGTATGTGTGTGGTGATCGACGCAAGCAAAACCGAGAACACCCCTTGGGTGTTGGTCGAAGTCGACGAATGGGAGGGAGAGGTCGACGCAGGGGAGGGAGCAAGGTGGCTAGGGTTTGCTTGATTTAGGATTAAATCACTTACTTCATAAAATGAGCCTTTTCTAGGTTTAAATACTTAAACTTTATCCAAGCCCAAACCCATTTAATTAAAGCCCATGACTTTAATTAAAGTTTCATTCCTTGCACTTTGACCGTTTGGACTTTACTAGTTAATTAATTAACTATTAATTAACTGACCCGTTAAATATTAAACTTAATATTTAATTCCCTTTAAATAATAAATAACTATTTATTATTTATTTCATTCTAATAATTAATCCAACTGATTAATTATTTATTTCTCCCTTAAATAATTAATTCAACTGATTAATTATTTCTATACGAAAATACTGGTAAATTTTGAACTGTTCTAATTGGGTGTGTAGCAGTGTGACCCTTTAGTCTCTTATAACATTGGATACAATGTACCCATTAATTATCTCTGCACATAATCCAACTTAAACCAGCGCCGGTCTCTGTAGCCCTAAACCTAGGGGTGGCAATCGTGTCGGGTTTTGGTTCGCGGGTCACGGGTTGGCGGGTTGGCGGGTCAGGAAGGGTTGACACGAACACGACCCGTTTAATTATATGGGTCAGGGTATTCGACACGAACACGATTAACACTAAACACGACACGACACGACACGACCCGTTTAATTATACATGTTCATGGCGCACGGGTCATTTTCGGGCTCGTGGGTCATTTTCGGGTTCGCGGGTCATTTTCAGGTTCGCGGGTCACTTGCTAGCTTTTTATCATTTTTATCCTTTTTAACACAAATTTAAAATACCAAATGTTGTTCAACTTCAAGTTCATATAAATCTATAATGCAATTAAATAAATCTTTAATAAAATATAAATCTGTGATGTAATCTACATATGAAAGAAGCAAAATCTGTGAATCTATGATGCAAAAAAGAAGCAAATCAAATTTGTGATTTTTCTATAACATTATTATTTAAACATCTTGAGCATGAAGAATATCTAAGAACCATTATGGCTAAAATGTTTAAAATAAAATTTTGAATTTTTTAAAAAGTCAAAAAATAAACGGGTTGGCGGGTCAACCCGTGAAACCTTATACCAACCCGAATACGACCCGTTAAATTATACGGGTTCGTGGGTCAACCCGAAATTGACCCGAACCAGTTTACGGAAAACCCAAACCCGTTTATTTTTGTGTCGGGTCGTGTCGTGTTTCGTGTCGTGTCAAGAATTGCCACCTCTACCTAAACCGTCGCCATTCTCTGTAAACCCCCGCCGCCGCTTACCCTAAACAGGTAGTTGCATCTCCGCCACGACGCCGCCCACACTCCGCCCAGTCTTCTCCAACTCTGAAGCTAAAAGCCACCAGCATAGGAACCCTAAACCACCACCGCTGCTCCTCGTCTGAACCCTAAATATCCAGCCGCTTCCTCCGCCGTCCTCCTCTCACCCTGTTAACCCTAAAATATAACCACCGCCAAACCCTAAATGTCGAACAAAGTAACAGTCCCATGAGCCTCCACGCGTATACAGATCGACTGTTGATGTTTTTTTAATGAAGTGGCAGTGGTGGGTTTGATGAAGCGGGGGTGGTGGCCGGACGTTATCCTCCCTCAGAAGCGATGGTGGGGTTTGATGAAGCGGCGGTGGTGGTCGGACGTTATCCACCCTTTGTAGACAGAAATGGGTTTCATGTTTCACACTGGCATACATATTCATCATATCTTCTCTTTCATCAATTTCCTGTTCATTCCATTCATCAATTTTTTTGTTACAAATCTGATGATTTATTTGTTACAAATTTGATGATTTTATTGTTACAAATATGATGTATGTATACAAACTGATGAATTTTTTTATACAAATCTGATTACTTTTATTGTTATGGAATGTTTCTGATGCAAAATGTTGTTGCCGGAGGTTGGAATATCTCTCATGCAAAATGTTGCTGCCGGAGGTTGAATAGGTTTGGTAACGGCAGGAGGCAACGTGAAATCAGGGATTTAAAAAGTGTTAAAAGTCAATTATGTCCTTAACGGTATTGTTTATTAATTAAATCTGAAAAAAGGAAATTATTTTTTAAATGATCAGATCTGATGAAATGAATGGTTCAGATTATATCTTACCCATCTTACTAGAAAATACATCTTACATTAACCTCACCCTATATATATATATATATATATATATATATATATATATATATATATATATATATATATATATATATATAACAATCAACCTAAAGAATCAAATCTAATCATTAAGTAAACTTAATCAATGGCTAAGATTAATTGATGACCGTTTTTTAATTATTATATATGTTTATCAATTATAATCTATAAAGATGGACAAAAATAGAAAAACGTTTATTTTCACTCTCAAAATATAACGCTTTAAATTTTAATTTGTTATAACTAATTAAGTTTTGGGAATTTAAGCAAAAAAAATATATCCTTATACTAGTTTTATAATCCTCTTAAAATCAAGGTCACTCTTTTCCTATTTCTGAAATTTAAATAGTTTAAAAATGCAACACAGATGATGTTAAATATGCATTTTGGGTTGCAGATTTCAAATTATATCTATTATATCAAACAAAATGAAAAACCCAAGATAATAACGAAAATACAACCATGATGAAAATGATAACTAAAATGCAACCCAGATGAAAATGATAACCAAAATGTAACTCACATGAAAATGATAACCAAAATGTTTTTCATGTGAAAATGTTATTATTTGCATTTTAGATTGTATTTTTTATGTGAAAATGATCTTGTTAGCATTTTAGATTGTTGTTGATTGAATTTTTTATATAAAAATGTTGTTGCTTCAATTTTAGATTGCTTACTTTTTTTATATGAAAATGTTGTTGTTTGCGTTTTAGATTGTTGTTGCTTGTATTTTTTTTATTTGAAAATGTTGTTACTTTGCATTTTTTATTGTTGTTAATTTGCATTTTATATGTGTACTGCTTGTATACTTGTCTTTCTTATAGATTTTTTTAAATGCATATGAATTAATTAACATGCAGAAGCTGGTGAAAGTATTTTGATTATCTTCTCATCTGGTTCTCTACTAGATATGTTCTTTTTCATTTGGAAGCATTTGTATATTCGCCAAACCATTTACATTTTCGAAATCACCTGCATGTTCTGAAAATAAAGTTTAAATAATATATTAAGTCTAGTCTTAAATTAAAGAGAACGAAAAATTGAATCGATTGGTATATATATATATGATTAAAAATTTGACGAGTATTAAAAAAGGGAGTCTAATCTTCCCTCTCCTTCTCCAATTTAAGAGTTCTTAAATTTCAATCTAGACTACATCTTGACCTGAATTTTATCCAAATTAATCTCAACCATTCAACTTTTAATCATTTCAATCTCTTTCCTAATTTAATTTAACTTTTCATTGATTAAAAATTTGATGGGTATTAAAAAAGGGAGTCTAATCTTCTCTCTTCTCCAATTTAAGAGTTCTTAAATTTCAATCAAGACTACATCTTGACCCTCCATTTTATCCAAATTAATCTCAACCATTTAACTTTTAATCATTTCAATCTCTTTCCTAATTTAATTTAACTTTTCATTTATTTAAAAATAGTCTTCCATGAAAACACTCTCTCATACAACACAATTATTCACCACACCAATACAATTCTCAAGATCTTATTAACTTTTCATCCCCTTATTTCATAAATAGAAATCTCTTTTCTTATATTAATATTATTTATAAATTTATAAAAAGTTGATTGAATAAAAGAAACAGAAGAAAATGAACTTAGTGATGAACAAAAACAATTTAGTGACATTGAGTTGTGCGAATAATATACCATTATATTCTTAAAAAGGATATGTTGCTACACAGAAACTATTCGCCGCCGTCGTATTACGCGGGTATGATACTAGTATATATATACATAATATATATATATATATATAGGGGATGGTTCAAACGAGAACTGTTTTTCGTACGAGAACTGCGAGAACCAATCTTAGCTGTTGATTTGATAAGTAAAATTCATGGATGTAGAGTGTGGGGCGATCAAGTGTGACAGAGTGCATGTGGTGAATTCATGGGTAGGTGATGACACTAAAGAAGGAGGAATTGGACGGCTCAGATTGGTTCTCACAGTTCTCGTACGAAAAACAGTTCTCGTTTAGGTTCAAATGAGAACCTTAAATTTAATGAGAATGAGAGACTCAATCCTAGCCGTCCAATTCACCCTCCTTCAATGTCATTGCCAACCCATGAATTCCTCACATGCACCTTGCCACACTCTATCCCCTCACGCTCTCAATCCATGAACTTTCCATATCCAATAAACGGCTAAGATTGGTTCTCGCGGTTCTCACATTAACAACGGTTCTCGAATGAACCCTCCCCCATATATATACATACATATATATATATATATACGTACACACACACACACACACACACATATATATATATATATATATATATATATATATAGGGGAGGGTTCCATTGAGAACTGATTTTAGTGCGAGAACCGCGAGAACCAATCTTAGCCGTTGATTTGATAAGTGGAGTTCATGGATTGAGAGCGTGGGGAGATCAAGTGTGGCAGGGTGTATGTTAGGAATTCATGGGTGGGCATGATATTGAAAAAGGGGGAATTGGACGGCTTAGATTGGTTCTCGCACTAAAAATGGTTCTCGATGGAACTTCTTCCTATATATATATATACCCTCCCCTATATATATATATATATATATATATATATATATATATATATATATATATATATATATATATATATATATATATATAGGGGAGGGTTCAAACGAGAACTATTTCTCGTACGAGAAGTGCGAGAACCAATCTCATCCGTTCCTTGGACATGGGAAGTTCATGGATAGAGAGCGTGGTGGGGATTAAGTGTGGCAGGGTGCATGTGAGGAATTAATGGGTGAGCAATGACATTAAGGGAGGGGGAATTGGACGGCTCAGGTTGGTTCCCGCGGTTCTCGTACGAAATATAGTTCTCGTTTGAACTTTTGCCTATATAAATATATATATATATATATATATATATATATATATATATATATATAGAGAGAGAGAGAGAGAGAGAGAGGAAGGTTAAAATGAGAATGAGAAATTAATTGAGAAAGAGAGATTTAATCTCAGCCGTTCATTTAATAAGTGGAATTCATAGATGGAAAACGTGAGAGAATCAAGTGTGGCAGGGTGCATGTGAGGAATTCATAGGTGGACAATGACATTGAAGTAGGGGAATTGGACGGCTGGGATTGAATCTCTCATTCTCAAAAATATTTAGATTCTCATTTGAACCTCCCATTATATATATATATATATATATAATATATATATATATATAGGAAGAATTTCCATTGAGAACTATTTTTAGTGCGAGAACCGCGAGAACCAATCTAGCCGTCCAATTCCCCCGCTTTCAATGTCATTGTCCACAAATGAATTCCTCACATACACCCTGCCACACTTGATCACTCCAAGCTCTCCATCCATGAATTCCACATATTATATATATATATATATATTGAGAACTAGCAATTATTAATGGATATATTTTAAGTATTAAATTATTGGTAGAGACTTATTGCAAGTCATGCACGGAAAGGATTTGCGTCTTTCCCACGGTTGAAAAAAGACTTTAACATTTTACTAATAATTGAACTCATTAATTATTCGATATTCTTCGTCTTTGATATATCTAACCATTTATAATGACGGAAAAACTATATATTCATCTTGTATATATACTCAAACCAATTCTTCCTAAAAATTTGAAAATGAAAAGTTAATAGTATATAATACACACATTACAATTCTATTTAGGAAAGAAAAAAAACCCCACCTCCATACCCTTTTTCCTCCAAACGGCGTCGGCAACAATAGTCGACATTTACAACCGCCGGATGCCAGAGAACAGCTCACGTCCAAAGTGATGCGCGCCCCCATAACAAGAAGCACGCTCCTGGATACAACCCCGTCATCGGTAGCTAAAAGCAAGGTTGGCCCTCCCCCATACCCTCATGTTGGCCGACCACCACAACACTACCCATTCCGTCTTTTGTTTTGAGCTGCTTGCAATTTGGGTTTGAAAGATAGTATCTAGTTTTAAGTTGATTATTTAGTAATTATTAGGATTGTATCGTATTGGTTTGTATATTGTTCCTATGTACTTGTGTTCTCTAGCACTTTGCTACTACCTTTTAATAGATTTTGGATCATAGTTTAAAGGTGATATTAATGCTGAAGCTCTTTAGTTTATTAGTTCTTTTTTGCCTTGCGGATAAAAAAGATAGCAAAGAAGGTAAAGAATTAGAGAAACACCATAAAACCTTGAAGGGAACTTTGAATGAGAGTTGGGTGAGATCAAAATTTGTCAACTTCAATTAATTATATATATCTTACTACTATATAAAGCAATCATGTTTCTCTCTCCTAAGCTTTTTAAGACTTCTTAAATTTAAGTAGTACAAATTTTTTTACCAAATGTATAACCACTTAAAGCAAGAAACAAAATATTGATAAATGAAAACTCAAAATATTAATTCAATAATTAATGCTATTGATTTCATAACTTTTTTGTTTATTTAAAATATACTCTCACGCAAACACAATTATTCACCATATCAAAACAACTTTTAAAATTTTATTACTTTCTCCCTCCTTATTTCATAAATATAAATCTTTCTTTAAAAGTATTTCGTAAATATAAATCTTTTTTTTCTTATTTTAATTTCTTTTAGATTTTGTTTTTAAAACTAATAGACAGGTGATGCAAATAAAACGGGCATCTTGCTAAATAAAACTTTTTGAGACGTTGAATCACGCGAATAACATATTATTACATTACTGAAAGCGACATATTGCAAAACAAAACTATTCGTCGCCGCAACATTGCGCGGGTCGGATGCTAGTATGTTACTCACGGTGCGACTCTCTATCTTAAATGTTACCCGTCAAATTGGAATTCTAAATCAATCTGAACCACATAAAATAAAAATTGAATAAGTCAAAGCTGCATCTTCTAATGACGCACATGCAAAAAGATTATCCACGCTTCATACAACTCCGTGGTTTCATTTTCAAAATTTTCATCTTTTATATAATTTTAAAAGAACCTCATCAAATCCTTCAACATTTAAAATCCTTGAAGATAACCCAAAGAAACCTAGAATTTTCAGCACCCAGTTCCAGCGCCCACTTTTCCAGTTATCACAATAACCCAAAGAAACCTAGAATTTTCAGAGAAGAAGAAGATAAGAAGGTTTGTATTATTTCGAGTTTACAATTTTAATTGTCTAGAAAAAGTTAACAACTTTAACAGATTATAAGAGGTAACTTGTCAAGTATAATTAAATATGTATACACTCATTGTTGCTTATAATGCATTATAATTTACAGCTCACATGAGAACGATTGCAAACAGAAGCTTAATCCGACCCGTTGGAATTGAGAAGAAAAGATCGTTCTTGACAGCTTAGATATATTAGTTTCGATAATCCTACATTGCTTAATTCTATTATTTCAAGAAATGCTGATAATGTTCTTTCAACGAAAAGATCAAAGAAAGATCAAGTTAGAAATCAGGGCCGGAACAGGGTGCTAATTCTACTTATAAATGAATCAGACTTAGCACCATAAATCACGACGATGATTAATGTTGGGACAAATTTTATTACAAGTTTAATTTCAGTTCTTTTTCTAACCTAAAATGGATTGATTTTATACTATATAAGGTTAGGTATACTTACAGAGTTACGGTTACTGAATCCTTAGAATACGAAGAGAATGATGTAGGCAGAGATGCCGAAATTTGCAGATCTACAAGGTGGAGAGCGACCAATCGAGGGTAGGTAGAAGCGGAGAGTGGTCATCACCATTGTACCATTGACGAGCTTTGAGCGGGAGCGATGAACCGGTTTGTCGACGGACACAAAAGAGTATAGGGATGGCAAAAAAAACCCGAAACCGACGGGGAAAACCGAAAACCGACATAAACGGGGCGGGGAAAACCGAAAACCGATTATTTAAACGGAGATGGGGACGGGGACAGGTTTGATGATCCCCGCCCCGATTAACCGATAACGGCCCCGATTACAAGTTAATACTAATTATTTAGATATCAATATGCATAAAATTATTTTAAATAGAAAATATACAAATTTTTATACATTTTCATACAAACTACTTTTAATAGTTGTCTTTATTTGAATTGTTTGGTTTTGATATTTTTGATGCATTTAGTTTCTTTAATACTTTATTTTTGGTTCATATATGTTTGTATTCGATACTGTTATATAATTTAGCATAATTGTTTTCTAAAACTCGTGGTAAAATCATAACCCTAACGATCTACGTAGTGAATAAACACAGTTTCACTTTAACCGGTATCTTTGCGGTGAAAATTACAAATTTAAATACAAGTTTTATATTAAACGGGGATACCCGTTTCCCCGCGGTTTTCCCCGGTTACCGACGGGGATCCCCGTTTCAATCCCCGCGGTTTTTTAAGCGGGGACGGGGGGGCCAATCCCCGGCCCGAAACCGCCCCGTTGCCATCCCTAAAAGAGTACGTCGTCAGATGTGGGGATGGGTATGACACCAGTAGTGGTGAGGTACGACGCTAGAGGTGGTGGTAGTTTGTTTAGTGTATTGTGAAAAGGGAACTTACTAATGGTAGTCGTTCAACAGTTTGTGTATTTTGGTGTGTTACTGTGTTGTCAATCAATCTATCTATCTATATCTTCTTTAACTTAGAATCCTACCTATCCCATGTGACATGCTTAATTAGACACTAATTTTGGGAATCCTGTCAAATTTAAGGGAGGGGGGGGGGGGGGGGGGGCAATCTGACGTGTCGCTTTTGGAGTTTTGGTTATATTCTAACAATATTAAACAACGAATAAAAGAAAAAAGAAATAGAATAAAACAATTTAATAATGATATAGAAAAGCTCAAACTTGAAATTATTAAAGAAATTAGAACTAATCAAATTACTGATATCTCATCATCTTACTTTGATAACTCTCCACTTGTTGAAGAAGTAGAATTAACTTATCATCTTCGTAATCACTTAATCCTAATAGTTGAATATTTGAAAAAACAAATCCATTAATAAAATTGACTGAATCATACATCAACATGGAATATCTTAAAAATGAATTTTATGCAAATCATAATAAAGAAAAAAGAGAGTATTACTATAATACTATTAATGATAGTAAAAAAAAATGTATACATCAAATAGAATGGAGAAATTATATAAATAAAAATAATGTTCACTTAACATTTTTTGAATGGTACGAAATATATTGCAAACAAAACAATATTCCTTATCCTTTTTTAAGTGTATACGAATCTCCAAAAATAACTCAATAATATTTAGACTTTATCACAGATGAAAAAGTAACAACTATTCATTCCCCAAAAACCAAAATATTAATTCAAAATAAATATTTAGCTACATCATTTACCACAATTAAAGAAAAAATGACTAAAAAATAATTAACCAAATAAACCATATATCAAAATAATTATACAAATGAGATTCTTAATACTATGAGTCAACAACTTAATAGAATTGAAAGTAATAAAAATAATAAGACAGAAAGCAGCAAAACTGAAAACAACAATACAATAAAATATTATGAAGAAAAACCCATCTTTACACCTCAACAAATAGATTCAACAATTAATCTAGGATACAACAAAAAATTAGTTAGCGAATTAGAACAAAAATTAGGTGAAATAAAAATTAATGTGATTAATCAGGCTGATGACTCTGAAGAAGACTCTACAGATAATGATGTAAAATTTTCTCAATTACAAGAATAATTCTTAATTAATGTTAACAAACTTAGAAATACAAATACTTACAATAGACCAACTACTCTAAACTACTACCCAAGACCTAGTTTTCCAAATATACAATATGAAGAAAAAGAATACACCCTACAAAGAAGCGCTTATGATGGAACATCTGTTTATGAATGGAACATAGATGGATTTTCTGAACATCAAATTTTAAATACACTTCAAGAAATGAATATGGCTTCTAATGCTTACTCAATAAAAGGAAATAACCAAAGAAAAATAGCTGAAATATTAACTTCCGGATTTACTGGTAATATAAAAGGTTGGTGGGATTCATATGTTACTAATGAAGAAAGAACTCATATACTTAATGCAAAAAAGGTAGTTATAAAACAAGAAAATAATGAGGCTGTTACTACTTAAGAAGATGACATTATCTCAACCCTTATTTATGCAATAATAAAAAATTACATAGGAGATCCAACACTACTTCAAGAAAAAAATGTTGAAATATTACTCAATTTAACTTGTAGAAAGCTTCAAGATTTTAGATGGTATAAAGATATGTTTTTAACAAAAGTCATGTTAAGAACAGACTGTAAAGAAGCCTATTGAAAAGAAAGATTCATTGCAGGTTTACCTAACCTATTTGCTGAAAATATTAGAAATAATCTAAAAGAAAAATGTAATAATCAAATTCCTTATAAAGATTTTACCTATGGAGAAATAATTAGTTATGTTAATAAATAAGGATTATCCATATGCTCAGATTTAAGATTAAAAGCTAAACTCAAAAAGGATAAGATTACTAGTAAAAATGAATTAGGAGACTTTTGTCAACAATATGGTTATCAACCAAGTTCTAAACCTTCTTCTTCCAAACCTAAGAAACAATTTTACAAAAGACGTTTTTCTAATAAAAAATATACTTCTAAACCTAATAAAACAGAAGGATATACTAATAAGAAGAAAAACTATAAAAACTATAAAAGATTTAATAATAAACAATACTATAAAAGTAATCAAAAGGATATTATTATTTGTTATAAATGTGGTAAAACTGGTCATATGGCAAAAAAATTGCTATGTTAAGAAAACTATAAATGAATTAGATGTTTCCGATCAATTAAAAACCCAGATAAGCAAATTATTTTTAAATGATTATGATAGTTCCGAATCAAGCCTATCAGATTATGATAATAATGATTTAAAGGTTTTGCAAAACTATTCAACTGATGAAACTGATTATGAATCAGAATGTGAATGTATAGGAAACTGTACTTGTAATAAAATAAATGTCATCACAGATAAAGATAGAGATTTTTTAGAATTAATAGATCAAATTCAAGATAAAACTATAAAAACCCAGTTAATGGATAAATTTATTAATTATAATAAAAATATTGAATCAACAACTACAACAACCAATTATAATAACAACCCTTTTAATCTTCAAGAAATTTATCAAAGATTTTCAAAACCAAAAAATACAATTACAATTCAAGATTTACAAGAAGAACTAAAAATTGTCAAAACAGAAATAAGATTAATAAAAGATAGATTAACTAAGGTTGAAAAGGGAAAAGAAATTGTCACTGATAAAAAAGAAGACACTAATAATATCAATAAAATTATTAAAAGTCAAAATAAAATACCAAAAGTCATATCATATCAGAGATGGAATACTTATATAAATCTTTGTATAGCAAATGAATTCAAAATAACAGTTCTTGCATTAATGGATAGTGGTGTTGATATAAATTGCATCCAAGAAGGAATCATTCCAACCAAATATTATGAAAGAACTACTAATCGAGCTGCTACTGCTGATGGATCATCTTTAAATATTAAATACAAAGTTATAAATGTTCACATATGTAACAATGATTATTGTTATAAAACCTCTCTTGTTCTTTCAAAAACTTTAACCTCTACTTTAATATTAGGAACACCATTTCTTAATCAACTTTATCCTATACGAAACTGGAATAAGTACTAAAGTTTTAGACAAAGAAATAGTTTTTAAGTTCACTAAGCCAATTGCTTTTACAGAACTTAATAACTTGAATAATAAAATTAATCAAGCAAAATATTTAATAAATGAAATCAGTGTATTAAAAATTCCTAATCAAATACAAGAAAAAATTACTCAAAACAAAATTAGACAGTTAAAAGAAAATTTTGAAAAAAATGTTTGCTCTAATATCCCAAATGCTTTCTGGGATAGAAAGCAACATATTGTTAGATTACCCTATATAAAAGATTTTAATGAAAAAGATATACCTTCAAAATCAAGAGCTATTCATATGTCTTCAGAATTACAAGAATATTGTAAAAAGGAAATTCAAGAATTATTAAATAAAAAACTTATAAGAAAATCTAAATCTCCTTGGTCATGTTCAGCTTTTTATGTTATAAATGTCGCTGAGCTTGAAAGAGGATCCCCAAGATTAGTAATTAATTACAAACCATTAAGCAAAGTTTTAGAATGGATAAGATATCCAATACCTAACAAAAGAGATTTATTAAAAAGATTACACGATTCAAATATTTTTTCAAAATTTGACATGAAATCCGGATTTTGGCAAATACAAATTCATGAACAAGATAAATATAAAACTGGTTTTAATGTTCCTTTTGGACATTATGAATGGAATGTTATGCTTTTTGGGCTTAAAAATGCTCCTTCAGAATTTCAGAATATCATGAATGATATTATTATTCCTATAAGTAGCTTTGCTATTGTATATATAGACGATGTTTTAATCTTTTCAAAATCTATTGATCAAGATTTTAAACATTTAAATATATTTTATGAATTGATTCATAAAAATGGATTAGTCGTATCTTCCTAAAAATGAGTCTGTTTCAAACACAAATTAGATTTTTAGGACATGAAATTATTAATGGAACTATTAGACCTATTCAAAGAAGCTTAGAATTTGCCAATAAATTTCCTGACGAAATCAAAGATAAAACACAGCTTCAAAGATTTTTAGGATGTTTAAACTATGTTCATGATTTCTTCCAAAACTTAGGAACAATATGTAAATCCCTATATAAAAGACTCAAAAAGAATCCTGAGCCTTGGACTCAAGAACATTCAAATGTTGTCAAACAGATTAAGCAAAAAATTAAATATTTACCATGCTTAAATATTCCTCAACTTAATGCTAAGATTATAGTTGAAACGGATGCTAGTGATTTAGGATTTGGTGGCATACTTAAACAAAATATTAATGATCAAGCTAAAGAAGAATTGGTTAGATACTTTTCAGATGCATGGAATGATACCCAAAAATATTATTCAACAGTCAAAAAAGAAGTTTTAAGCATTGTTTTATGCATTAATAAATTTGAGGATGATCTATATATGAAACAATTTTTACTAAGAATTGATTGTCAATCCGCAAAACCCATTTTAGAAAATGATATTAAAAATATTATTTCAAAACAAATTTTTGCAAGATGGCAAGCCTTGCTTAGCAACTTTGATTTTCAAATCAAATTTATCAAAGGAAAAAACAATTCTTTACCAGATTTCTTATCAAGAGAATTTCTACAGGGCAAATGACGTCTCAAAATTCTACTCATGATCAGAAGAAAAAATTAGTCATTTCCCCATTCAACGGCCAAACACCTCCTCATTTACCTATTCAAAACAGATTTTCTCCAATTACTCCCCCCCCCCCCCCCCCCGAAGAAATCATCTTACTCATCCTTAGTTAAAACTTCTATCTCAATCCCAGGATCATCAAGCTCTTCTATTATCAAACCTTCAACCACTAATATTTCTCCATTTCAACAAAAGGGTCCTTCTCCCTCAAAACCCACATCCAACTCATATAAAAATAATTCAAATTCTCAAACCGTTAAAATATTAGAAGACCATGAATTGCAGTTACATGCATGAAGTTTTCTTACTTTAACATATTTTCTATTTCCAAAAGATTCATTTTTTATCGGAGATATTTATAAAACAAGAGAATATTATGAAGCTATATTATTCATACGTATGAAATACATTTCTTGGTATTTCAGAAGAACAAATTATTCAAAACAAAAGCTTGTCAAAATACAGGTACAGAATACGGATGCCAAGACAAAAGATGATTTCAAGATAGATGATTTCAAAGATACCAAGATGCCAAGACAAACAACTTTTCAACTTCTAAAAAGTTGTCGGCCAATGTTCAATTTTCAAATTCAATTATCAAAAGAAGACAATCAACTTTAAAAAAAAAGCAAGATTCTAAAGAGAAAGTAACGGTGCACAATTATCAAAGATTTCAAAAGCAATTTAAAGAAAATTTGAAATCCGCAACCGGCTATTCAAGGTTACCAAGTCATCAAAGATGTCTATAAAAAGAAGATTCAAGACCTACTAATAATCATCTCTTAGTTTTTACAAAAATGTTATGCAACCTTATAAGAAACCCTCTCTCAGATTCTCAACCTCTCAATGCTCAAAGTCTTTAATTTTCAAATATTCACATCTCCCGATGTATGTCAAGATTGTCGTAAAGACAAGTGTAATCAAGATTGTTTAATCAAAGAATGTACTTTATCATAAAAATATTTTGCTTGCCTTGCCTTACATATATATAGACAAAAGTTCATGCGAGAACCGTTGTTAGCGCGAGAACCGCGAGAACCGATCTAAGCCGTCCAATTCCCCCTCCTTTAATGTCATTGCCCACCCATGAATTCCTCACATACACCCTGCCACACTCTATCCCTCCACGCTCTCCATCCATTATACTTCCCATATCCAAGGGGGAGGGGTAGTTTTGTAATAATACATTTAAATGTTTTCAAATAAAGATAAATTAATTAGAAAGATAATTTTTTATTTTTTAATGGTTTAAATATATTTAAAACAAGTGATTGGATATATATATATATATATATATATATATAGGAAAAAGTTCATGCGAGAACCATTCTTAGTGCGAGAACCGCGAGAACCAATCTGAGCCTTCCAATTCCCCCTCCTTCAATGTCATTGCCCACCCATGAATTCCTCACATGCACCCTGCCACACTCTATCCCCCACGTTCTCCATCCGGTTAACTTCCCATATCCTAGGAACGGCTGAGATTGGTTCTCGCGGTTCTCGCACTAACAACGGTTCTCGCATGAACCCTCCCCTATATATATATATATATATATATATATATATATATATATAGGGGAGGGTTCATGCGAGAACCGTTGTTAGTGCGAGAACCGCGATAACCAATCTCATCCGTTCCTTGGATATGGGAAGTATAATGGATGGAGAGCGTGGAGGGATAGAGTGTGACAGGGTGTATGTGAGGAATTCATGGGTGGACAATGACATTGAAGGAGGGGGAATTGGAAGGCTCAGATCGGTTCTCGCGGTTCTCGCGCTAAGAATGGTTCTCGCATGAACTTTTTCCTATATATATATATATATATATATATATATATATATATATATATATATATATATATCCAATCACTTGTTTTAAATATATTTAAACCATTAAAAAATAAAAAATTATCTTTCTAATTAATTTATCTTTATTTGAAAACATTTAAATGTATTATTACAAAACTACCCCTCCCCCTTTTCACTTCATCGATTAGGCTAGGTGTTATGGTGAAAGATTTCATGCGGGTACGGTGAAAGATTGCAGCGGCTCCAAGGGAACACCATTTCCGCTTGTTCGGGTAAGGCAGCGGCTCCAAGGCTTCGACTTCTTTTATCCGAGAGTAATCTTTCAACCCCCATCCCCCCACACCCCACCTTCATCCAATCAAATAATTACACATTTATTATATTTTCTTTTTTCTTTTTTTTTAAGTGAAAAGGAAAAGGAAAGCTGAAAGATGGGTATAACACTAGTTGGGGGTAAGGAAAGGGGAAGAAAAAGAAAGCTAATGTAACATTGATGTGGCTGTGGGTAAGAAAAGATGAAAAATAGGTATAACACATACCCTTTATCTCTGCGTTTTAAAATCCCTAAATCCTCACAAAATTCAAAACAACTCTTCACTAGTCTTATCTCAAAATCCCTACGTTCTTCTTTCAATTAAATCAACGAAGCTAGTTTGATTTGTCATTTTGCGTTTTTTTTACCAGAATCTGAAGCTAAAACTGACGTCAAGATGTACGATCTCCTATCTAGCTCGTTTTCCGGCGGCCATAATGGCGATATCGAAATGGTGAACGCCAGCGCCGGTGACGGTGCTGGTACGGAGATGGCGGTGGAGCTTCCGTAATTGTGGACCGTAGAGAAGCCTTAGGCTGGTCAAATTCAACAAACCAGAGCCTCCGTAACTGTGGACCGGGAAGCTCCACCGACTGGACGCGAACCTCCGTCGTCAACGGAAGTCGTAAGCAGCTTCAATCTCTTATGAAATTGTTTAACGAGCTTCGTTAGAAGATGGCTGCGGAGCTTCCGTAACTGTGGACCGTAGAGAAGCCTTAGGCTGGTCAAATTCAACAAACCAGAGCCTCCGTAACTGTGGACCGGGAAGCTCCAACGACTGGACGCGAACCTCCGTCGTCAACGGAAGTCGTAAGCAGCTTCAATCTCTTATGAAATTGTTTAACGAGCTTCGTTAGAAGATGGCTGCGGAGCACCGGGAAACCGTACAGTGACGGTACTACACAGGTGCTTTCATACTTCTGCTTCTATATCAAGTGTAGGTGTGCATCATGTATGTAATTTGAGTCAAGACTGATTTATAAACAAAATCGATCACGTTGCTTGGGTTATTTGTGGAACCAATATTTGTTTTGTATAATGGCATGATTCGGTTTTGACTTGGGAAGGAACTCCAATTTAAGGTTTTGAATAGCGAAGATGATTCCTGGTACTCGCTTTGAAGCAAAATCATGTGATACAAAGCATAGGAAGTGTATTTTTATATATGCAAGGGGGGTGACTTCAGAGTTGAAGCAAGGATGACTATTCTGCAGCGGTAGTTGAAGCAACATTGGATTAAAGAGATGTGTTGTGTTAATAAAGTTCAATTCTTAGGGATTCAAGATACTTTTGTTCATCAACCTGATCATAATTTACTACAGTTACTATGGGGCAAGAGACCTTTTGATTTTGAATTTGTGGAAGTAAATGGAAGATCACTTGGTCTTTCTTCAACAGGGAATCCCACATGTTTTTGAAAAATAGATGTCATGCGTGGTGCAGGTTTTTTGATAATTGTAGGAAATTGGATTGGAGTACCTAACAAATGTGGATTCCTCAATATTTATGCACCACAAAGTTTGGTTTACAAGAAAAGACTTTGTTCTTCGATTTAAACATAATCAAACTAAACGGTAATGTGCTGTGGGTAGTATTTGGGGACTTTAATGAGGTTTGTAACTGTAATGAAAGAAAAGGAACTTCGTTTTCAGCTTCTGGAGCTCAAATTTTTAATCAATTTGTTCATGATTCGGACCTGGTGGAAGTTAAAAGTGGGGGAAGGAAATACAGTCGAATGAGTTCGGACGGAAGTAAATTGTCAAAATTGGACAGATTCTTTGTTACGTCCAAATTTTTTTCCCTATGGCCTAATCCAGGGGTGGAAATATTTCCACGCTTACATTCGGATCACTGCCCTCTACTATTCAATGCAACGAACTCTGACTTTGGGCCTACTTATTTTAAGTTTTTCAACTCTTTAGTAGATCCCAAATTACTGAATGTAGTTCTTTTCTCATGGAACGGCAATCAGGTTAAATCGCAAGTGTCTCAAATGCAAAGATTCATGTTTAAGCTTAAGAGTGTGAACGAAAGTATCAAAAAATGGAGGAAGGATTCTAAAACAGAAAAGAGTAGACAATTGAGTTGCTGAAAAGAAAGGTTAATTGAGCTTGACCTCAAGGCTGAGAATTCTACTCTTAGAACTCAAGAGATAAAATCAAGACAAGATTGTTTGCTTGAAATCAAAGACCTGGAAAGATTATCAACTCTTGATCTAAAGCAAAAGGTGAGATTGAAGTGGGCGGTTGAAGGGGATGAGAACTCCAGATTTTTCCATGGAATTATTAACTGTCATCAAAGAAACAATTTCAAACATGGGCAATCGATTAATGGACTTTGGACTTCAGATCCAGATGAAATTGCTGCAACTTATAAATTCTTTGCTAATAAATTTTCTTATCTTCCTTTATGTAGGCAAAGCTACACGAGTAATAAATTTCCAAAACTTTCAACGAAGCCGGCTTCATCTCTTGAAGTGGAAATAACAGAAGCAGAAAGAAGAGCTGCAGTGTGGGAGTGTGGATCGGAAAAGGCACCTGATGGGGTCACTTTTGGCTTTGTGAAATTTTTTTGGGGATTAATTAAAGATGACCTGGTGGCTGCAATCAAACAATTCGAAGCTTCAGGAAATTTTAACAAGGGATGTAATGCTTCCTTTATAGCTGTTAGATTTATTCATATATGTAGTCTTTGTATAAGTATAGGGGCCAAAATGTAATTAGTTAATTATCTGTATAGGGTTACGTATTAGTTCCCGTAACTCTCAATTTTTTGAATTCAACGTAAATGAGAATCACGATTGCTCGATTTCACATGGTATCAGAGCCATCGTGACATTTTCAGCTGCATTCATCATCGTCTACATCTGCCTTTGTGTCTCCATATCCAAGGGCTGTTACTGATCGATATTGCTTCATTGATTCTTCCTCACGTCTGCCATCAGACTATCAGAGTCAATCGATTGATTAACTAGGGTTTTATTCACTGATCGATTGATTAACTAGGGTTTATTCACTGATCGCTGTTGCTGATTGATACCAATTCATCTGCCATCATAGAATTATCGCTGTTGCTGGTAATTTTTTTTTTAATTTTCTGATCGGTAATTTTTTGGTTTTATATCCCTCAATTGGATTGCCCTGCTGCTCTATTGGTCTTCTCTTCATCGATCGGTAGGATTTACACTTTGATCGTTGCTGATTATCCTTGTTTTTACTGCTACTGATTAAGTTGCTGCTGCCTCTTCATTTATTGTTTCTGTTCGCAAAGAATCAGTATTCATAAGTATGACAGATACTGGAGATACTATGAATCCCACTTCTCAGTCTCTTCTTATTGGCACTCAATCAATCACCACGGAAAAACTCACAGGCTCCGCAAATTATTTATCATGGGCTGCGTCAGTTAAGACGTGGTTTAAGGGCCAAGGACGAAGTGACCATTTAACTAAACGTGTGACCGAAATACCAGAAAAAAAAAGGTGCGAAATGGGAACAAATCGATGCTCAACTTTGTAACTTGTTGTGGCAATCCATTGATCCATCAATTGTTCAACTGTTTAAACCGTTTGAATCTTGTTTTGATGTATGGACTGAGGCCTCGGAGTGTTATACCAACGACATTCAAAGGCTATATACTGTTGTTCACAATATCCAAAACCTGAAACAGGAGGGTAGTATGGAAACCTACCTTGGTCATGTTCGTGCACTAATGCAAGAATTTGCTGCCCTAATGCCGGTTGAAACAACAAGAGAAGTTGCACAAAGGGAGAAATTCTTCATGGTAGCTGCTCTTTCCGGTTTGAAACCTGAATTTGAATCTGCTAGACATCAGATCCTTACTAGCTCTACTACACCTACCATGAAGGATACCTTCCGTCGGTTGCTAAACATGTCAGGTACCTCTACTCCAGCACCAGGACCACCACATCCCTCTGCTTTCATGGCTACTCCAGGTTCTCAAGGTCCACCTCCATCCGTCATGGCTTCGGGTTCTAAAAGGGGAAACAATAGCAAACGTCCTTCGTGTGATTTTTGCCATCGTCTAGGTCATACCGAGGATAAATGTTGGAAAAAGCATGGTCGTCCTGCAGCCCCTCCAGCGAATCAACCACAAACTGGGTCTATCAATGTTGCCTCTTCAACTACAACAGTAAACTTGCCTCTATCTGATTATGAGGCCTTCTTGAGATTTCAAGCTTCTCAGCACTCTGCATCCACAACCACAAGCCATACAGGTGCCCCGTCTTCTTTTGCCACTCATGCTCCAAATATCAGCCCTTGGATAGTTGACTCTGGTGCTACTGACCATCTTTGTGGTAACAAACATCTTTTCTCTATGTTAACTTGTTCAGCCTCTTTACCATCTATCACTGTGGCTGATGGTAATAAAACCGCTGTTAATGGGATAGGAACAGCCCAACCTATCTCTGCACTGTCTTTGGACTCTGTTTTATATGTTCCTAAAAGTCCTTTCAACCTTTTATCTGTTAGCCACCTTACTAAGACTCATTCCTGTTCAATAACCTTTACTCCTGAATCTGTGTTTTTGCAGGATCTGAGCACGGGACGGATGATTGGCGAATGGCATGAGTCACATGGGCACTACTACTTAGGTGGGTCTCGATCTTCCCTTGCAACAGTTTCCATGTCACCAGCATACCTGCATCATCTCTATGGTCATCCTTCTCTTACCAAGCTCAAGAAAATGGTGCCAAGCTTATCATCATTAGAGTCCTTAGAGTGTCAGTCTTGTCAGTTAGGGAAACACACCCGTGGTGTCTTTCCTAGGCGTGCCAATAATCGAGTTGAGTCTTCTTTTTCTTTAGTACACAAAGATGTATGGGGTCCGAGTCGAGTTTGTTCAACATTGGGTTTTCAGTACTTTGTTACGTTTATTGATGATCATTCGCGTGCTACTTGGTTATTTCTTATGAAAAATAGATCTGAATTATTTACAATTTTTAAAGATTTTTGTGCTGAAATACAAACCCAATTTGGAACCACTATAGGCACTCTTCGGAGTGACAATGCACTTGAATATTTCTCTACCCCCTTTCAATCCTTTATGTCATCTAATGGCATTCTACATGAATACTCATGTCCTCATACCCCACAACAAAACGATGTGGCCGAAAGGAAAAATAGACATATCATTGAAACAACCCGAACCTTGTTAATACATGCCAATCATCCACTGAAATTCTGGGCTGATGCTGCAATGACAGCTTGTTATATGATCAACCGTATGCCATCATCTGTCTTGCACAATCAAACCCCTTTTTCTATCCTCTATCCAAAACAGAGTCCCTATCACCTACCCTTACACCCCATCGGCTCCGTTTGTTTTGTTCACTGTCTTGACCAAGGACGAGACAAACTTGCCCCGAAATCTCTTAAAATGTGTTTTCTTGGGTTACTCTCGTTTACAAAAAGGGTACAAGTGTTACTCTCCTACTTCCCACAAATATTATACGGTCGCTGATGTTACCTTCTTTGACCATCAACTCTATTTCTCCTCTAATCCTCAAGAACAAGCCGGTCTTGATCAGGTCCTTCCTGTCCCGATTCCCCATTTCCCTTCTACTACATCGGTTTCTGACCCATCTACCTCTGCTCCATCTGTTGACACCAGTCCTCCTCCGTTGAAAACTTATCATCGTCGTCCACACACTCCTGCACCTAATCCTCAACCGTCTGCAGATGATCTAGTTCCACCTGTGCAAGAGACCTTTGACTTGTACTCTTCGCCGGCTTCTACCTCTGCCTCAGATCCCGCTGATGATGTTCCCATTGCCAAACGCAAAGGTACTCGATCCACTGCCAATCCCTACCTTATCTATAATTATGTTAGCTACAATCGTTTATCAACTTTATTTTCAGCATGTGTTACCAGCCTCGAATCTGTGACTATTCCAAAGACAGTCGTAGAGGCTTTTACTCATCCAGGGTGGAAAAAGGCAATGATTGATGAGATGACTGCGCTGCATGAGAATGGAACATGGGACTTAGTCCCGTTACCCCCTGGGAAATCTAAGGTGGGTTGCTGGTGGATATTTACCCCCAAGGTTGGGCCTGATGGAGCTATTGATCGTTTAAAAGCCCGTCTTGTTGCAAAGGGGTACACTCAAGTCTATGGTCTTGACTACAGTGATACGTTTTCCCCATTGGCTAAGATGACAAGCATTCGCATCCTTCTCTCAATGGTTGCTATGAGAGACTGGCTACTACACCAACTGGACATCAAGAATGCATTTCTTCATGGGGATCTTCATGAAGAGGTGTACATGGAGCAACCACCTGGTTTTATTGCTCAGGGGGAGTCTGGTCTCGTTTGTAGACTACGCAAGTCACTTTATGGCCTGAAACAATCCCCGAGAGCCTGGTTCGGAAGGTTCAGCAGTGTGGTAAAAGAATTTGGTATGCAATAGAGTCAGGCAGATCATTCGGTGTTTTATCTCACTTCAGGGCTGCGGTGCGTGTACTTGATAGTCTATGTCGATGACATAGTTATCACAGGGAATGATCATGAAAGGATAAAGAAGATAAAAGATCACATGTTTAAACACTTTCAGACGAAGGACATGGGTAATCTCAGATACTTTCTAGGTATTGAGGTTGCGAAGTCCAAAGATGGAATCTCAATATCACAGAGGAAGTATGCCCTGGACATATTAGAAGAAGCTCATCTCACTGACTGTAAACTAGTGGAATCTCCAAGACTGGTTGACTGATCAAGGGAAGTATCGAAGACTGGTTGGTAGGCTTAACTATCTCACAGTCACACGTCCAGATATTTCGTTTGCTGTGAGTGTTGTAAGTCAGTTTCTTAATGCTCCGTGTGATACTCATTGGGATGCTGCCTTACGAATTCTGAAGTACATCAAAGGAGCTCCAGGGAAGGGTTTGCTCTATGAGAACAAAGGGAACACTGAGATATCATGTTATGCTGATGCTGACTATGGTGGGTGTCCTTTTAGTAGAAGGTCGGGGTACTGTGTTCTCTTTGGAGGTAATTTGATATCCTGGAAAAGTAAGAAACAGAATGTAGTAGCTAGGTCCAGTGTTGAAGCAGAGTATCGAGCTATGGCGAATGCGACCTGTGAACTAATTTGGATTAAACAACTCCTTGAGGAACTAAGGTTTTGCAAAGTTACGCAAATGAAGTTGATATGTGATAATCAAGCTGCTCTTCATATTGCCTCGAATCCAGTTTTCCATGAAAGAACAAAACACATTGAAATTGACTGTTACTTTGTCAGGGACAAACTGCTCGAGGGTCTTATTTCTACTAATTTTGTGAATTCAAATAACCAGCTTGCAGATGGATTTACAAAGCCTCTGAGAGGGCCCCGAGTCGATTATATATATACCAAGCTTGGAGCTTATGATATATATGCTCCAGCTTGAGGGGGAGTGTTAGATTTATTCATATATGTAGTCTTTGTAAAAGTATAGGGGCTAAAATGTAATTAGTTAATTATCTGTATAGGGTTACGTATTAGTTCCCGTAACTCTCAATTTTTTGAATTCAACGTAAATGAGAATCACGATTGCTCGATTTCACAATAGCTTTGATTCCTAAATCCATGTCTGCTATTTCTTTGAAAGAATAGTAGCCAAAATTCTAGCTAATCGGTTAAAGATGGTGATTGGATTAGTGATTGGTCAAGAGCAAACAACCTTTATTAAAGACAGAACATTTTAGATGGTCCAATAATAATTAATGAGATTATTTCTTGTGCTAAGAAAATCAAAAGAAAGCTGATGCCTGATGGTGTTTAAAACAGATTTCGAGAAGGTGATTAACTCATTATATTGGGGTTTCTTGGATGATACCATGCTGCAAATGAATTTTGGATTAAAATGGAGAAAGTGGATTCAAGGATGTTTAAATTCGGCATTAGTTTCGGTCATCGTTAACTGTTCCCCTAAAAGGAATTTATGATGGGAAAAGGCGTTCGTCAAGGAGATCCGTTGGCTCCTTTTTTATTTATCATTGTGTAGAGGTTCTTAACATTGCAATGAAAGAAACATGCGATAAAGGTGTTTTTCATGGTGTTAACATGCCCAAGAATGGACCATCTGTATCCCTTATGCAATTCGCTGATGATGTGATATTCATAGGAGAATGATCGTGTTCGAACATATCTAATCTAAATTGTATTTTGAGGTGCATCTATTTGTCATCATGTTTGAAAATAAATCTCAACAAGAGTATGCTACTAGGTGTGGGAGTTGAAAGCGAGGAAGTAAGTCAATATGCAGAAAGATTTCACTACAAAGTGGGATCCTTTCCTATTACTTATTTGGGAATCCCTGTAGGTGTTACTATGAACAAATGTGTTTCTGGGACCCGATTCTCGATAAGTTCGCGTCTAAATTAACTCAATGGAAAGCAAGCTATCTTCTGGAGGTCGTCTGGTCTTGGTTTAATCGGTGTTCGGAAGCTTTGGACTATATATTTCTTCTCGCTATTTAAAGCTCCTCAAAAGATCATTAATACACTCGAAAGCTTATGTTTAAATTTTTTTGGGGATCAAGTTATGGAGAGAAGAAAATAGCTTGGACATCTTCGAACTTAATCCTCTCGGATAAAGCACTAAATCTTGCGCTATTGGCAAAATGGTTGCGGTGATTCAAACGTGAAGACAGTCGATTCATAGTGAAATGTGAGGATTCGATAAGGCAAGCCCGGTTGGAGCAACATCTGGAACATGGAGAAACATCTTAAAGATACACAAATAGTTCAAAGACGCGAAGATTCAATTAACCAATGGATTCAGTCAAAAACAGGAAGCGATGTTTGTGGGATTATTGAAACATCAGGTATATTTTCAGCCTCCTTACTAAGGCATGCATATGAAGATTTTTACCTTCAAATATCAAATAGAAGTTCCTTTTTCTGGATCAATTGAGTGCCATTGAAAGTAAACATTTTAGCGTGGAGAATATCACAAGATCGCTTGGCCACAAGACAATTTACAAAAGCGTGGGGTTATTCTTTTGGGACTGAATTGTCCTTTTTGCAATATATATGATGAGAATCCTACTCATCTGTTTAAGGAATGTAAAATAAGTAAGTGGACATTACAGGAGATTTGCAAATGTGGTGGGGCTTTGATGAAAAAGTCATAGATGAACATCCTAACATTTTGGATTGGAATGAAATATTAAAACTCAAAGGAGCAAAGAGAAAATCTTTTATGGGAGTAATATATATTTACCTTTGGGTGATATGGAAATTGAGGAATGACAAAGCCTTTTCAAATGAGAGGTGATTTGCACACAACAATATTTAGTAATGCATAACAATTATATGATAAGAGACCATTATACCCTTCTCTTAATTATCTAATTTATCCCCTCCATTAGAACTTTTTTTTCCCAATATTTTATACTCTACCTGTTACAAATTCCAACCACCACCAAAACACTTTTTACAATTTTGTATTTTTTTTGGTTAAGTTTACTTGTATTAAAACCAACATATTTTTATCAAAATTTTATATCGATAATTTTAACCTCATTTTTCTATTCTTTACAAACTAGTAAATACCATTATTTTTTGCTACTGATAATTTTAACCTTATTTTTTGCTACATGATTTTTTTCTACAAATAAGAACTATCAAATAAGAAGCGATAATACTATCAGATAAGAAACAAAAGCCATGTGAAACATAACCAAACCGTGGGTTTATGAGCGGCGGTGGAATCAAGCAGGAACGAACGGCGGTGGCGGAAGCAAGCAGGAACGGCGGTGACGGAAGCAAGCAGAAATGACGGTGGAAGCAAGAAGGAACGGCGTGATTTTGGCTTCGATTGCGTCGGAACTAACCGTTCCGTTTCTTATGGGGAATCGACATACGAAGGCTGGGGAAGGGTTTTAAGGGTTTTAATGGAGGGGGTAAATTAGAAAATTAAGGGAAATGTATAATGGCCTCTTAACATGATTGGTATTAAAGTAGGATAACATGATTGGTGCTATAATGTTTTTAATTCTTTGTACTTTTCTTATTTTTAATGAAATTATATTGCTGTAAAAAAAACAAATATTGATGGGATCGAGGTACACCGTAAAATGAGAAAGAGATGTTTTTTCAATTTACATCTTCCAAGGTCAAATAATTAGTATAAGGTATTTTTATTAACTCTTTCATTTTCTTTTTTTATTTAGTTATTTCACATTTTTACATTAAACAATATATACAATTAAAAAGTAGTAAAACATTTGAAAAATTACACGTGAAAATTGAAAATAAGAAAGCATAAATCAATCCTCCTATTTTGTAAGTTATAACAATTCGTCCTAAAATTTGAACTAAAAGAAAGAAAGCGCTTGCAACATGGACACTAAAAAACTAAACAAATTCAGAATCGAACCTAAGAAAACCTTACCGTTTCTCATATTATATGCACACATGCATTCAAGTTAAATAATCATAGCTCGAATTAAATGGTACAAAACTCGAGATTCATTTATTTGTATTTCGATGGTTATTTTACTTTGTTACATAGTTATAAAATAATTTATGTTAAAATAACTTTAGCCTCCCAAAATAATTATTCAAGTTCCGCCACTTCTTAATGTGCTTAAAAATGTGGCTTATAACCGATAAAATCACCCCTAGCTAGGCCTTAGCGTGCACCAAGTGTACGCCCAAGTAATCTTTTCATGATGACATAGTCAAGCCGTGCCTTGACAAAGCCATAACAAGTTTTAAAACCTTGCTAAAAATGAAATTTCTATGACCAATCCTTGATTATTCGTTATTATAAAACTAAACTGAATGCTCGTGTAATACACAATTTGGTTTACAAAATAATAAATATTAAAAATTGCTAATCTACATTAAATATGTGAATGCATGTGTGAAATTTCTAGGACCGATCCTTATTATTCGTTATTACCAAATATATACACACAATAAGTTCATCATAGTTTTCATTTTCACTCTTCGACAAAATTCACTTTTTATTTTTCTTGGTTTTTTTATCTCTCTAATTTTAAGTTTTTAAACCTAAATACCAAATTACTTACGCCTTGTTTTTAATTTTTGGATGTAAAATTATGAATAACTGTTAAGTTTTAATGAATTTTTTTATAATCTTAAAAATGTTTTTAGTATATTAGTAATTTGCCACTTCATGTATTTTTAACAATAACACCTTATCAATTGGTATTTAAAAAACAAATAGAAGTGAAAATCTATGAAACCAACCCAAACTAAACCGGGTTATGATGGTTAAAAGTCGGTTTGGTTTGGCTAGTTATGTGGTCTAGTATGGTTTAATATTTCTTGAAGCCGGCGTTGTCGGTTAGGTTGTCAATGTTTGAGAATCCGATTCACGAACACCCTTACTTCAAATTAAGTGCACTTCTATATTTTTTTTGACATAAAACGCAAAGAAGGCACAAGTAGTATTTAGTTCTCTTTTTTTGTTGGGAATGAAGATGTTAACAAACATGATGGACGAAAGTAGTCGAAGGAGTTTATTTCTAATGACTTAAACATAGAGACTTCTAATTTCTTGAAACATTGTATTTTTTAATTGGTTTGTGGAAAATTATGAGCTTTTTTATCGACTATATTTCCTTTTAATTTAGATATTAGTTTTTTTATTTAATGTATGTGTTATTATTCGTTTATAAAGTAAAGTTGAAATCTTAAATTTACTTTCATTTCTTCTCTCTAATCCGAGAGTACTGTTAAGACTAGTTTTTTCAAAAAACAAAATACACCACATACATAATATATGCATATAATTAAGAACTCCTTTGTTTTGTCTCGAGCTTTACATACGTCATATTTAAGCTTATAGTTATACAAAAGATTAGCCTGTGTTATACTTGGAGCTATCTGCCTTTAGCTTGCTGGGGCCTTACCTTTGTCATCTCCGATCCTCCTGTAAACAATATCAACAAATAGAGTAAACTTACGTTTAGTGAGCATACTACTAAACAACAGTTAAATAAGAGCTATAGGTTGTATAACAGTAAAGCACTGCAATATAAGTTGTACCACTGTAAATTAGTGCAATAGAAGTTGTACAATTGCAAAATAGTGCAATATAAGTTGTACCACTGCAAAGCATTGCAATATAAGTTATACCACTGCAAAGCGCTGCAGTATAATAGTTTCATACACAACACACGTAAATAAAAGAAGTCTAGTATAGTCACCTCGTAATCAATTCAAAGCGTTAAACAACTTATAGATTTCTGAAAGGTAGCCAATAACCTTCCTATATGATTAAAATAACTGAATATTACAAACTGCATAAACTAAGCCGAAACAAGCCCTACACAGGCCTTGTAAGGGATCACACGCCATGTAAGCTACCTACATGAGCCGTGTAACCATCACACTACACGGGCATATCATGCTACATGGCCCGTGTTGACCTAGGTCACTACACGGGCTGCGTTGGCCTACACGGTCTAGTTACACGAAGTACCCATGACTAGACGGATAGAACACAGACACATCGTATTTCGAATAGTTGTTCTTGACCAAAATTCAATACCAATTCAATCATAAACACTTATGGATGTTTCCTACATCCCATACAACGTATGTAACTGATTTAACTACTTGAAACACAATTAAACACATATCAAAGCTATAGTTCATCCTAATGAACTATTTGACCCATTAGAACATGTAATTAACTAAACTACCATACCTCTAACGTACAGTACGGCAACCAAAAGCACCGTTGCTCATCCTCTCTCTCACTTCCTTTTTTTTCTCTCTCTCCACCACACACATTAAAAAAAACCACAACTCCAACAACCACCGCCTTGTCCCAGTCGACGTGACCACCACCACAGCCACCTTGCTCACTCTCTCTACTTGCACCACCACCATCACCACCACCAACAAAAAGAAAGTGAAAATCACACGAAGCAAAGTTCAAACACTAACACAAACCTACATCTGCTTCAAACCAGGATAAGAAACCCTAACCAAACAAACTCGTGTTCGGTGGTGGTGGTTTCAATGGCGAACTACAGTGGCTGCGGCGGCGGCGGCATCGAAGTGAAGTGGTGGTAGACGGGTGGCGTTCATATGAAGAAAGAGAGGTGGCGGTGAAGTGCGCCGATGGCAGATTGGTGGCGTTCGTATGAAGTGCAGCGAAGAAGTGCGCTGATGGCGGTGGACTGGTGGCGTTTGTATGAAGTCCAACGGCGGAGAAGTGCCGTGAGGGAGGCGGCGGCCAAATGAAGTGGTGGTGGTGCACTACAACACAAACAGGCTTTTGCGACGAAAATTTGCGACGGACGAAGGGAGAGAGTAGTTGTTGTGGTGCATGTTTGAACAAAAAAGGCATAGTGAGAGAGATAGGACATTGAGAGTCAGAGATCTTAGCATATAGCCATATATATTATCATATTAAAATAAAAGTGTATTTTTATTATCAAATAAAAGGATATATATGATATAAAAAATTTGAAAAACTATAAAAAGACTTCTATAATCCTGAACTAACGGTTTAATTAACGGTCGACGTCTCAAAGGACCAAACTCGCCGTAAAACGATTCATAAATGACGGTCATTACAACTTTTGAAGTTAAAGAACTAAAATGGTAGAAATACCTAAGTTAAAGGATCATTTGATCAATTAACTCGAAGAAAACGTAAGTGAAAGTCTTTGTTCTACATATAACCCATTTAAGATTAATATTACATAAAATTTTACTACACACCGATACCATATGACAACATAAATTATGTAAAACAATAAACAACCACTGTTTTTTTCATCATTGACCAACACTATACGTGGAACTCAAGAATGTTGATAGCGATTCATCATAAGTTAGCATTGGTAGTTCCTCCCTATACTTTACATGTCCGTTACTAGTTTGAACCGTAGAGGGAATATGTGACGTCTTTATGGTTTCTAACTCCATAACTACTTCTTTCATAGTTGGCCTGTTCTTTCCCTTCAAATTCAAGCATCGCATTGCAAGATTAGCCAACGCTAGAAGCTTATCTCTCGTACCTTTTTTAATCATCATTGCATCAAAAACAGACAATACAGACCCTTCTTCCATAGCTAACATAAAATGTGTAGCTAGACTTCTGCTTTCACCAAAACTATTAATGAAAATTGGCCTTTCTCCCGTCAAAAGTTCGACCAAAACGACACCAAAACTATAAACATCACTCTTTTCAGTAAATTGACTAGATTGAAAATACTCCGGATCTAGGTAACCAAATGTACCTTTGACTAAGGTAGTCAGATGAGTTTGATCTATGGATACAAACCTTGAAGTTCCAAAGTCAGAAACTTTAGCCTTGTATTTATCATCCAAAAGTATGTTAGTGGTTTTGATGTCTCTATGGTATATTGGAATGGAAGTTGTTGAATGTAAGTACGAAAGTGCTCCTGCAACTTCTATAGCAATTTGTAATCTCATGTTAAAAGAAATTGGATAGTCATCATTCTTGCTCTGAATATGATCGTACAATGTACCATTAGGGATGAATTCGGAAACTAGCAGAGGAACATCCGTCTCTAAGCAACATCCCAATAGTTTGACCACATTCCTATGATTAACCTGTGAAAGAATGACCACCTCATTGATGAACTGCTCTAGTTGCCTTTCGTCAACTAGTTTTGATTTCTTGACGGCCACAATCCTTCCATCCGCTAACATCCCTTTATACACAGTTCCTTGGCCTCCTCGACCGAGAATTCTATTCCCATTAAAGTTATCAGTGGCCTTCTCCAACTCGCGTGAAGTGAAAAGTATGGTTTTATCAACTAAAGATGGGTCAGCTTCTTGTTGTTGTTTTAAGAGTATACCACCATTGCGTTTAAAAAACCTCTTTTTTCTTCTCTTGTCTTTTGTTTTCTTGATGAATTTATAGAATGCATAGCTAATTGCCACAAGAATAAGTACACCCATACTTATGCTAACACCTGATTGAAGTGCAACACACAATGAAACCTAGTGTTTATATATGTTGTCTAAACTTTTAAGAAAAGTGGATGATTCATGTTTAAAGGATATGGAATCCAATAGTCATGTATGATTGAATGTTTCTAAATACAATATTTTTTTTCTAAAATTTTCGATGCTTATCACTTGAAACTTTTGATCTTCTTCTCATTTTAATGTATATAAATCATAAAATTAATATATATTAGACTTGAATATTCATGATAGGTGATGTCTAAGTGTAACTAATACTAATGTGAACATTGCGAAGAATATATAGTAGGTGTAATTGGTTTATTAAAGTCTTTGTAAAAGTCAACATAAGTTTTTTTTTTTGATGAAATGAAACTGTTTGATTTGTTACAGACTAAAATTTGAGGGGGGTGTTAAAATGTAATTTTAGTTAGTTCTGCTTCAATTTTTTAGTCTGGTTAAATAAAGGTTTTAACTTAAAATGTTGAATTGTAGGATAATGTGAAGCCAGGGTTGTTGCTGAACCGTTTGGAAGTGAAGGGGCTAGAATGATAAAGGATAGGTCTTTCAAAATGGTGGTAAGTACTCAAGTAACTTGAAGGGCACGGGCGGACCCAGAATTTTTTTTGACCGGTGGCACCATATAATGCGGAAATAAAATTAAATAAAATTGAGGGTGTGGTTCGGGTTTTTTCTCGGGTTTTCGGTTAATCCGGTCGAATTAACGCGATTTCGGCGGCTATTCTGGTATTTTAGGGCCAAAATTTAAAACAAAACACAATTTATATGAAGTCATGTTAACTAAAATGCTATTTTAAAGGTATAAATTGAAATATTAACCTATTTTTTATCATTTTTTTTAAAGTATAATTTTTCCTTTGATTTTGGTGGCATCACCGGCTGCAACCCAAAAATTTACCGGTAGCACCATCTCAAAAATTCGATAATCGACACTGCGAACCGCCAAAAGACCGGTGGCGCTTGACAACCCCCCCCCCCCCCCCCCCACCCCACCCCACCCCACCCACATTAGGCAGGTCCGCTACTGTTGAAGGGGTTTAGTGAAACATTGTGGTGAAGCAGCCTATTTCTTCTGGTTTCCTTTTGCTGTTCGAATGTGCAGATGAAAAAGAGAGACTACTCTGTTAGTTCGTTCAAGAAGTATTCAATGATCAGATAAGATTTCTGTTTTGTACCAAAATTTGTTTCAAGTCTTTAGAGAGATTGAGTGAAGTATTGGGTCACGATTAATGATACTGTTGCGTTCATAATTCTCAATTTGGGGATTCTTTCATCTGCTCGTCGTTCTTGGAGTGTAATCTAGTCATTGTTCTCGTATTGTGAATTTCTAACAGCACATAGTATATATGAGAAGCATAAATAGACATTACCTAATATAATACCCAAGGCTGGTCTTTTCTCGGTAGGAAAAGTTTCACAAATGAACTTCTGTTCATAAATCAAGCCATCGACGTCATATATATTTTTATTAGTACAGTAACCTCCACTATCTTGGCACCTTTCACACTCTTTTGTAACTTTAACTGGTTCTGGATCATCTGTGGAATCACCTGGAAAATGAAAACATTAAAGTCAGCTAGAAAACAAGCAAAATAACAAATAAATAATAGTGATTAATTATAGATTTACATACCAGGGCATTCATCACTAAGATAAGGGTTTCCTCCACATGGGGAAAATGAGCATTTCCATGAATCTATTGCTGTACCATTACCCAATTTCACTTTAAACAACATATCGCCCTCGTACCGATAACAGATTCTTTCATTGTAGTCAAGTTCTGATAGAGTCCATAGAAGTGATGTTGGAATAAAGGAGTTACTATCAGAAAACTTTCCTTCGCCATATGAATAATTTTTATGCACCAAGAAGGCAGACCCACAACCTCCATCTCTACCATGTCTTTCTGACAATGTGATATTCATTGTGTACGACGTCAAATAATGAGGAATTGTTGTTTGGCAACACGTGATGCCAAGGCAACTGTTGATTTTCTCACTAACTGTTCCACTATTGCAATTTGTGGAACAGCTAGCGAGTACACTCATGTTATCCATCATAACAGCATTACCACATCCCTCAAAAATGAAATTGTTGTGTGATTTGGAAAACAAGAAGGGGCTCCTACTAAGATCGATACTCATGCGCTGACTGTTATTGTTGCAATCAGAGATGATTGGTGTATTAGTGATGACTGTTTGATTTTCCAAGTCAACACTTAAGATTTCGAGTTGGTGGAGTGCAGATAGATATGGTGTCGAGGAGTTGCAATTAACCTTGTACCAATCGTTGATTGCACAATTTTCTCCGATTCCAAAAGGGAATGGAATCCTCACACTCCCGCATGTATCATTGCACCCTGTCTTAGCGTAGTTATAAGTAGTGATTGGTGTATTATCTGTTAATGAAAATATGATAAGCATTTAGTAAGAACGAAATAACTTTATTTTTGTTAAGAACACGAAACAATTGAATCAAAGCAGGCACGGGCGTTCGGTGGATTTTTTTAGGCAATGTACGAAATAGAAAAATGCCCCTTTAATCACACACACACACACACACACACACATTCTGGACCGTAAGTTGGATTTCAACAACTTAAGTTCTGAGAAACTTAATTATGCAGATGTCATAGTTACTAGAAAAATGCCCCTTTAATCACACACACACACACACACATTCTGGACCGTAAGTTGGATTTCAACAACTTAAGTTCTGAGAAACTTATTTATGCAGATGTCATAGTTACTAGAATACTTACTGCTACTAAAATTATTATATATCTAAACAAACTTGAATTGTGATGTGGTTTGAACTTTGAATGCTAAATATTTGGATTTCTACACGATTGTCTCGACCTGGACGCCTTATACTTTCTTCTCAATTCCCGAACGATAAATGAGTTTTCCTAATATATATATTTTTGATATTATAGAATAACTACTTTAAATATGAGATTCTTAGTATTCAACTTTATTAAGTGGTCTTAAAAAATTATAACATTTATATCTATTATTCTATATATAATGTATGTATTAATGGTATAAAAAAAGATGGGTCTCCTTTTAAACGTGAGTCCTATACGATCACACTTCATGCACTATCTCAATGACACCCTGAAAGCAGATCATTGTGTTTAATGATAAAGATGGGCAAGAATATAGATGAACCTACAAAGAACTACACCCAAGAGTAATATTATTGCATGGTGGTAGTATGGTAGAATTCACTCATGGGTTAATATTCTTGCACACACATTCCCCAACCAATAAAATAAAGTGTACGTTCGAAACATGCAAAATGAAAAAGTAAATCCAGAATATAGATCGAGGAAAATACATACCATATAAGCATCCATTCTCTAAGTAAGGATTTCTAGCATTGAAATATGATTCTTCACTGAAACCATTAATCGAGCATTTCCAAGTATACACCGTAGTACTATTATCCAGATTCAAATTGAGTTTATCTTGAGAACCACAACAACTTACTTGTTGGAAATAGTCATCGTCAGACAGTGTCCATAAAAGTGATACCGAAATAAAAGAGTTACTATTAGAAAACCTTCCTTTCCCATATGAATAACTCTTATCCACCAAGAAGGCGGACCCACAATCTTTATCTATACCATGTCTTTCCAACCGTGTGAGGTTCACCGTATACGACTTAAGATGATGAGGAATTGGTGTTTGGCAACAAGTGATGCCAAGACAGTTGTTATTTTTTTCATTTACAGTGTCATTGCCACAATCCGTTGAACACCCGGTGAGCGCACTTCCATGGTACATCATGAAAGCATTACCACACCCCTCGAAAACAAAATTGTTGTGAGATTTGGAAAACAGGAAGGAGCTCTTTTCAAGATCGATACTCATGATTTGGCCGCTATTGCTACAATCAGAGATGATTGGCGTGTTAACGGCGACTGTTTGATTTTCCAAGTCAACACTTAAGACCTGGAGGTTGTTGAGTGCAGATAGATATGGCGTCGATGAGTTGCAATCAACAATATACCATTTGTTAACAGAACACTTAGGACCGATTCCAAAAGGAAATGGAATCCTTACACTTCCGCATGTATCATTGCACCCTGTCTTGGCTAATTCAGGAACTGCTATTGATATTCCTGTTAATGAAAACAAGATAAGTAAATGAAAAAACGTCATTTTTCTAAGTGTAAGGATGGTGTTTTGGGATTCAAAACTTCGGATAATTACTAAAGTAGTAGACGGAAACAACAATCGAAGCTAGTAGCTAGCTACAACCTTTGTCGGGGTTTTCTTTGTTGATTTGAATATTTCCCCTACAAGGAGGTGCTACCTTTTATAATGGTTTGTTTCTATGATTGCACGAACCTACTGGGAAATTAACGACTTGTTTCTAAAAAATCCATTGTGAAATTAAAAGTGATTTTCAAAAGTAACGTACTTTTTTATGATTGTGCAAAGTATGGTTACCGCGTTTTTTACACCTACACTTGTATGTGAACTCGGATTATGAAATCCCGGCAAATTAATTCATCCTTTCATTTGTATGTGAACTTTCAGATTTTGAATTTCTGACAAAATCATCCTTACGTTTGTTAGATGTTACTTGAAATTAACCATACGATATTAAAATTAGATCCAATTAAAAGAGAGATTGACTTGAAGTCTATGATATCATATTTTAATTTAAGCAAGATAGTTCACGGCATGGTAAAAAACGGTTGACAAGATGAAGTAATGAAAACTTGACGTTAACATAAATTGCCGGTTCTATATATATATATATATATGTGTGTGTGTGTGTGTGTGTGTGTGTGTGTTTGATGTTGCCATGGCCTTGATTTGATTCTGTAATATGGACCAATCGGTGCCATTTTGTGTGTTGATCAACGATTGAATTCACAGGTGCGATATAAGAGACGTATATGATAGAAATCGATATATACATTTACTGCTTAATCACATATTTATACAACACAAGTTTGGCGGTTTATTTTCCCGCTAAAACTACTTAACGATACTGTCATTAACTTCCTAACAGAGTTTGACTTTTGATGATGGTTAACGGCTGATTTAAGCAGCCCCATCATCTAATACACATACATAGCATAATTACTTATATTTACAACATTAAAATCCTAATATTAAGTTAGCATAAGATGATTAAATAAGTATAGGAGCCAACAATATATGCAAATCAAATGGCTTGAAAAAAATAAAAAAATAAAAATTAAGGTGCACATGGTGATGATGATGTGCATGGCATGTGACATATATCAAGAATGGGTTTTGAATTGTGGCTGGGTTGTGGTTATAAGGGTGGCGATGGTAGGCTTAAAGGTTGTGGCTAAAATTTCCATGCTCTGGTGTTCTGGTGGCACTGATTTAAGCACACACTCACATTGCCTCCTTACATTTCTTAGCCATGGTCATAGGCTAGCAAGAGGTTCACCGTTTAATGTGCAGGAGGTTTGAACCTTGTTTGACACCACGGCGTGATAAGGGAGGCATTCCAATCCCTGTCCGATTTCCTAGGCCATCTTTGCCCAGCCAATGCAAATCCTTCTTTGAAGCCCCAGACTTTGTACTTTTATGATTTGCAGGGACTTGAGTTTACAAATACAGGTGGATTCTTCAGGAGACAGACTTTGTGTCCGGAGCTTGCTGTGAAGCTGCTGATTGATGCATATGTAGACGTCTTGCAGTGTTGATGTGGTTACCTGATGCTGTCGAAATGTTGCTGTGTTTCGCTGTTTTTCCGTGATGTTGCTACTCTCCTGCTGCGCAAGGTTAAGCTGATGCACTGATATGGGAGCCAATCTGATGCTATGTAACTTATGTTCGGTATTTCCTGCTGGATGTCTGACCTGCAGTGTAGTCGGATCGGGGACACGGACATAATTTACTGTTGTTGATATTTTTGTGGTTGCTGCCATGTATTATGTCATAGTGTCTCATGTGTGTTGGTTTAGGGTATACATATCAAGTGAGTGTGTAATGGATTCTTATGGTTTACTATCTGATCATATATGAAATTTCTGCCGTTCAAAAAAAAAATTGTGGCATGTGATGATGATGTGCACGTTGAACACAGGGGGGTATGAGTTGTCCCCGTAGGTTGTCAAATTTTTATGGATATCAACTAAAAAAATTAATATGCCCTCATGAATTAGACATTTACAGTAACACCCCCTAATATGGCCTAGAATAATTAAGATAATTAATTGGTTTATCTTATTATAATTTGATTGATAAATTGTTATTATGTGATTTAATTGTTTTTATTAATTAATATGTGACATTTGTTAATTATATGTTAATTAATTGATGAGTGGACTTAGAGGTGTCAAGTTGATGACACATAACCCTTGCCACTAGCACCTTCCCCATTACATGCAAATTGATCAAAGTGTGTGTGTGTTGAGAGCTCTCGGCCGAACCAAAAGAAGGAGAGAAGAAGAGATCGAAATCTTGTGATCTTAATTGTGTAATTGACTAGCTGAAGCATTTATCATCCATAGAAGGTTAGATCTCAGTAACACTATGTTAATTGATGATAATCTCGGTTTTATAGAATTTTATTTATGAATTCCGATTGATAGACTTATATGATAAATTGATGATCTAAATTGTTTGCATGTAAGAAATTAATGATAATGTATGATCATTATGTGTTTAGGATGTGTTCTGGACATTTAGATTACATTATATGTTTAAGATCAGATCAAATGTGAAGTTAAAAGTAAACTGTTTAAAAGATATGAAGGACTCGGAATTGATATTTTGAATCGATCGGAATTGGGACTTGAATTAGTCGGAATTGGTGAATTCCGACTGAATTGGTAGGAATCCGAGGGATTTAGTCGGAATTAGTGAAATCCGAGAGAAAGACTCGGAATTGGATGAAATCCGACTAAAGACATAGATTTTCCTTAAACACTTTACTCGGAATTAAGATGATCGGAATCCGACTAAATACTGTGAATTGCCTTTTACTCGGAATTGACATTTAATCGGATTGTGTCTATCCTCGGATTGTACCTTTACTCGGATTATAGCTTTGCTCGGAATCCTGTTTTACTCGGATTTGATATATATATGCCTATTCTCGGATTATGCATTTCCTCGGAATTGGATTTATCGGATTGTACTTAATCTCGGAATTGGGATTCGATCGGATTTAGCCTTTTACTCGGATTGTGCCCTTAATCGGAATTGGACATTGTCGGATTTGAACTTGATTGGGATTACATTCATGCTTATACTCGGAATTTGGGAATTTAATGATGAATCTGAATGAAGATTTAACCGATAACTCCTTGATGATATTGATAAACTGAAATGAACAATGTAGCAAGTGTGTGGATAGAAGATTATGAATTGCCTAAGCTAAGGAGTTGAAGTAATTCACAAGATTTACAAGATGTACAGAGTAATTGTGAATTCGGGTATAATTGTGTTTGATGATTATGTACTTAAAGATTCTTAGTACATGTGATATGTAAATATGTGTACTTGCTGATTTTATGTACATGTATGATAACTGTAGTATTATGTTTATTGTAGATTTATTAAGTAGATACTGACTAGTAGTTGTTTACTCAGGTGGTGACAAGGCTCAGTAAAATAGATTGCTGAGTGGCCAGAGTTGGAAGACTTTGGTGAGTGGATCTATATCTTCGGATATACAGGATATGACATCCTGATAGTTGTTGCTATGCTCTTGATTTATATGTATACATGTTTGATGTTTTGATGGGAGATCAGCTTTAGCTGGGCGGCTGGGCCTGTTTGCTTGGGGATTTACAGTATCTGGTCTTGAGTTGCATTTGTTGCACACAAGGGTGCTGGTACTGTTGTCCATGTTAGCAGGGCTATCGGTAGACCTTGGTTTTGGTGGCCGACCTTGGTTGTGGGTGGTTGCAATAGTAAAACTTGGTTTTGGTGGCCGATCTTGGTTTTGGGGTGGTTGCAACACCGCCGGTTCTCTTCGATTGTTGAGCTTTATGTGTTTGGACTGATTGCCTTGTATGTGCTTAGATGTTGATTCCCTCACTTAGCATTGTGCTAATTCCCCACTAGTTTGTTTTGCAGATAAACTTTTGTGAGTTTGCGAATACAGAAGGCTGGGAATATGGACAGACCACAACTCTGATGTCAATTGATTTTGTTAGAGCCTGTTTTGTAATTAACACCGTAGTGGCATTTTGTAATTATAAATCGGATAAAGTTTGTATTTATCTTTGGTTTTAAATTAATTATATGTATTTAGCTTCCGCACGCATATTAATGTTGTTATAAAAAGTACGGTGTTACAATTTGGTATCAGAGCCCCGGTTTGAGGATTTGCATTTGGTGGCCGTGCAATACTCGAACCAAGGCTCTGGTCAGTCCAGTATTCCCAGGGTGGGTAATTAGTAGTGTAGCTTTGTGGTGGTTAGTGTTTTAGTACTAACGGATTATATCTAACAATTGGTGAGATGTTGTGTATAGAACAGAATTATGGCAGATAACGTGAACCAGACAGCTACCCCTGCGTCCCCTAGAAGGAACAATCAGTCCTCGACTGCAGTCAATGAGCAGCACAACAGAGTAGGTACTTCTCACAATGGTGAATCTGAACAACATGATTATATGTTACAGTTAGAGGATACAGTACAAACTTTGAGGGATAGAATACAGGAGTTAGAACAACAGCAGCATCAAACTCAATCTTCACAGCCAACCCAGACGATTCATATGCCAAGAGAATCAGCAGTATTTACTCAGTCAATACCACCACCTGTGTATTCAGTTGCTCCGTTTAACACAATGTCTATACCTTTTTGTACGGTACCATATATGTCCTTTCCACCAGTGTCACAACCTCAGCAACAGTACCAACCGCAACCGAATTTCTTTATTCCATGGTATCCAAATCAGGGAGGTTTCAGACCTAATTGTCAGTACAAGGACTTTATGGATTGCCAGCCACCTGAATATTCTGGAAGCTCCAACCCAACTGATACTTTGAGTTGGTTAAGAGAAACAGTGAAGGCTTTGGATGCCTGCAATTGTGAGGAATCTGAAAGAGTTAAGTTTGCAACTCGGAGATTGAAAGGTCAAGCTTTAACCTGGTGGGATTCTTTAACTGCTCATTTGTCCAGGGAAGTCGTGAATTCTATAACTTGGGATCAGTTTCAATCCAAGTTTTGTGAACAATTTTGCAATACTTATGATTTGGCTAGAGTGAAGCGGGAATTCATGGATCTAGCACAAAATGATAAAATGTCAGTTGATGAGTTAATCTTAAAGTTCAATGAGAAGTTAAGGTTTGCCAAACAGTGGGTTCCTGATGAGCCTTCTCAGATCGATCATTTTGTTCAAGCTTTGCTACCTGAGTACCGGGGTAATACCCGAATGGCAACATCGTTGGTACAAGCTTTCACCCTTGCTATAGCTGCAGAGGGTGATGTGAGAGCTCGGGAGAAAATGAATCGTGAGAAAGGATCCTCTCACAAGTCCAGTGGAAGTCAGAGTGGGAATAAGGGAAAAGGGCAGAATAGTCAGAATTAAGAAGATGCACAAAGGAATCCATGGTGTATGAACTGCAGATCTCGTCATACAGGTCCGTGCACACCACAGACTCGTTGGTGTTTGCGTTGTGGTGGGATAGGTCATGAACTTTATGACTGTAAGTTTAGAACGAACGTCTGTTGGAACTGTCATGAATAGGGGCATCGAGCTGGAGTTTTTACAAAACAAAGAACAGCAGGGACAGGGCAAGGGGTAGTCGATGTCGGGGGATCGTCGACTGCAGGACAAAAGAGAAAGAATCCGCCTACTGCTCAAGCAAGAGCATTTCAGATGGTAGCAAAAGAAGTTGCTGAAAATGAGAATCTGATTACAGGTATGTTACTGATGAACTGTATAGTTATTTACTTGTTATAGTATAGATAAAATGCATATCTATATCTACGATATATGTGAGAATTGAGTATGCTTGTCAGTATGATATGTTGGATTTGTGCATAGAATAGATAGAGACTGTAGATGTATATCTGATGAGATTCCGAGGACGGAATCCTTTAAGGGGGAGAGATTTGTAACACCCCCTAATATGGCCTAGAATAATTAAGATAATTAATTGGTTTATCTTATTATAATTTGATTGGTAAATTGTTATTATGTGATTTAATTGTTTTTATTAATTAATATGTGACATTTGTTAATTATATATTAATTAATTGATGAGTGGACTTAAAGGTGTCAAGTTGATGACACATAACCCTTGCCACTAGCACCTTCCCCATTACATGCAAATTGATCAAAGTGTGTGTGTGTGTTGAGAGCTCTCGGCCGAACCAAAAGAAGGAGAGAAGAAGAGATCGAAATCTTGTGATCTTAATTGTGTAATTGACTAGCTGAAGCATTTATCATCCATAGAAGGTTAGATCTCAGTAACACTATGTTAATTGATGATAATCTCGGTTTTATAGAATTTTATTTATGAATTCCGATTGATAGACTTATATGATAAATTGATGATCTAAATTGTTTGCATGTAAGAAATTAATGATAATGTATGATCATTATGTGTTTAGGATGTGTTCTGGACATTTAGATTACATTATATGTTTAAGATCAGATCAAATGTGAAGTTAAAAGTAAACTGTTTAAAAGATATGAAGGACTCGGAATTGATATTTTGAATCGATCGGAATTGGGACTTGAATTAGTCGGAATTGGTGAATTCCGACTGAATTGGTAGGAATCCGAGGGATTTAGTCGGAATTAGTGAAATCCGAGAGAAAGACTCGGAATTGGATGAAATCCGACTAAAGACATAGATTTTCCTTAAACACTTTACTCGGAATTAAGATGATCGGAATCCGACTAAATACTGTGAATTGCCTTTTACTCGGAATTGACATTTAATCGGATTGTGTCTATCCTCGGATTGTACCTTTACTCGGATTATAGCTTTGCTCGGAATCCTGTTTTACTCGGATTTGATATATATATGCCTATTCTCGGATTATGCATTTCCTCGGAATTGGATTTATCGGATTGTACTTAATCTCGGAATTGGGATTCGATCGGATTTAGCCTTTTACTCGGATTGTGCCCTTAATCGGAATTGGACATTGTCGGATTTGAACTTGATTGGGATTACATTCATGCTTATACTCGGAATTTGGGAATTTAATGATGAATCTGAATGAAGATTTAACCGATAACTCCTTGATGATATTGATAAACTGAAATGAACAATGTAGCAAGTGTGTGGATAGAAGATTATGAATTGCCTAAGCTAAGGAGTTGAAGTAATTCACAAGATTTACAAGATGTACAGAGTAATTGTGAATTCGGGTATAATTGTGTTTGATGATTATGTACTTAAAGATTCTTAGTACATGTGATATGTAAATATGTGTACTTGCTGATTTTATGTACATGTATGATAACTGTAGTATTATGTTTATTGTAGATTTATTAAGTAGATACTGACTAGTAGTTGTTTACTCAGGTGGTGACAAGGCTCAGTAAAATAGATTGCTGAGTGGCCAGAGTTGGAAGACTTTGGTGAGTGGATCTATATCTTCGGATATACAGGATATGACATCCTGATAGTTGTTGCTATGCTCTTGATTTATATGTATACATGTTTGATGTTTTGATGGGAGATCAGCTTTAGCTGGGCGGCTGGGCCTGTTTGCTAGGGGATTTACAGTATCTGATCTTGAGTTGCATTTGTTGCACTCAAGGGTGCTGGTACTGTTGTCCATGTTAGCAGGGCTATCGGTAGACCTTGGTTTTGGTGGCCGACCTTGGTTGTGGGTGGTTGCAATAGTAAACCTTGGTTTTGGTGGCCGATCTTGGTTTTGGGGTGGTTGCAACACCGCCGGTTCTCTTCGATTGTTGAGCTTTATGTGTTTGGACTGATTGCCTTGTATGTGCTTAGATGTTGATTCCCTCACTTAGCTTTGTACTAATTCCCCACTAGTTTGTTTTGCAGATAAACTTTTGTGAGTTTGCGAATAAAGAAGGCTGGGAATATGGACAGACCACAACTCTGATGTCAATTGATTTTGTTAGAGTCTGTTTTGTAATTAACACCGTAGTGGCATTTTGTAATTATAAATCAGATAAAGTTTGTATTTATCTTTGGTTTTAAATTAATTATATGTATTTAGCTTCCACACGCATATTAATGTTGTTATAAAAAGTACGGTGTTACATTTACGCCCCTTCATATTTAGCCATTGATGTTTAGGCCTCTCAAATTTTAAAATAAAATCATTAATATAATAAAATGGTACTTTTAATTGAAGCCTGCAGTATATATAACTTCAAAATTTAGTCATTTAACATCCAGGTCACTGAAACTTTACAACTTATTTGTTGTAAATTGTATTAATTATGCTGTGATTTGTAAATAACTGTTTAAAAGTTTCAAAACTAAAGTTAAATTATCCGATTATCGAACAAGTTTGATTCGACCCGTTTAACCTTAATATAATTTCATTTGTTATATTAGTCGTCTTACCAATCTTTCATTAAAGTTTCCTCCCGTTAAAAAAAATCTGGATCCGCCACTGATCTCCACGGATGGAGCATTACAGATTCATCCGAAATGTTACGTTTGGTATTGATCTATGTCGAGTCCATTTAAAGTTGCATTGTTACCTAGAAAGGGGCCAACTAAATTAATCAGGGTTGCTAGTTTATGTCGATAAATATTATAGCTGGGTTCTATTTAACTTATACATCTTTGGGGTGATATCTTGTAAATACTTAATAAGTCTCTGGTTTGTGTCTGTACACAGTACACGTAGGTTGTGACTCTAACGCCGAACCACGTTATATCTTGATGTTTGTTTAACTTCTTTTCGTTATCCGCATCTTCTAACGGGTTCTTGTTAAGGTTTCAAGTTCGATACTTACAATATTGTGTTTTGATCCGTACACCATTCTCGTTAATAAACTATACAAAACTATTATTGATAAATAAACATAATCAATTTTTACAGATTTTTTGGGGAGCCAAAAGGAAGCGAGTAACGGTCAGTACAAAGCTGATGGATAAAGGAATCAATTTACCTTCTGTTCTATGTCCGTTTTGTGTTTCAGTAGATCACACTTACACACATTGTTCGAATGCCCAAAAGCAGCGGATATTTGGGAGCAAATTTTTTAATGGTGGCAGCTAGATTATTTAATGATCAAATCTGTTAATGATTGTTGCATGATGTATTGCATAAAAGAGAGAGAAAGAGAAGCAGAATATTTTTCTTACTTCATTAATGGCTAATTACAAGATTATATACAAATCTTATTGTACACCATGTTACTAATGTGAGCTGTAACAAACTACTTAACTGCCTAACTAAACACAGTAATAACAAAAGATAAATAGCAACTAATATGCCCCCTCAAGATGGACAACTGAAAATGTTTTGAAGTGCCATCTTGCTCATAATTGGAAGAAGTTTGAAAGCTGGCAATGGCTTAGTGAAGATGTCTGCCAGCTGAGAAGTTGTTCGAATAGGCAGTATTTTGATGACTTTTTCAGTGATTTTATCTCGAATGAAGTGACAATCCAACTCTATATGTTTTGTACGTTCGTGAAAAGTTGGATTAGATGCAAGCTGAATGGCAGAATTATTGTCACAGAAAACAAGTGTAGGATCACTTTGAGGGATATTTAGATCATGCAGCAAATGCTGTAGCCAAATTATCTCAGTTGTAACTGCTGCAATTGCCCTATATTCAGCTTCCGTGGATGATCGTGAAACTACAGTCTGCTTTTTAGACTTCCACGATATTAAAGAATCACCCAAAAAAACACAAAAACCCGTAACAGATCGTCGAGTATCATTGCATCCAGCCCAATCCGAATCACTGAAAGCTCTTAGTTGTAAGGACTGTTTAGATGAAAAAAATAAACCTTGACCAGGATTGGATTTTATGTATCGAAGAAGATGCTTAACAGCTAGCATATGATGAAGTCGAGGCTTGTTTACATATTGACTCAACCTGTGTACAGCATATGTAATATCGGGTCGTGTTATTGTCAAATATAGGAGTCTTCCGATTAACCTACGATATTGTGACTGGTCTTCAAATTCTTCCCCTTCAAAATTCGAAGACTTATAACGAGGATCCATTGGAAATTGAACGGGTTTAGCTCCTAATAAACCAGTGTCTTGTAACAGCTCTAAAGCATATTTTCTTTGAGAAAGAAAAATACCATCAGCTGATCTAGCAATTTCAAGACCCAAAAAGTGTTTGACAGAGCCCAAATCTTTAAGTTTAAATTGCTGACTTAAAGTTTTTTTTACTTCATTAATATGTGATAAAGAAGCCCCTGTAAGAACAATGTCATCCACGTAAACAAGAAGAGCAACAAATGAGGAACCTTGGCCTTTAGTAAACAATGAATAATCTGCCTTTGATTGTGTAAAACCAATGGACACCAAAAAACTTGAAAACTTGGCATACCATTGACGAGAAGCTTGTCGAAGACCATAGAGTGATTTTTGTAACTTGCAAACCAACTGCTGATGATTATATTGTACACCAGAAACTTCGTATCCTTGAGGTAATTGCATGTATACCTCTTCTTCAAGATCCCCATTTAAGAACGCATTATTGACATCCATTTGCATTAAAGGCCAACCCTTTTGAGCTGCAATTGCAAGTAACAACTTGACTGTAACAATCTTAGCTACAGGTGAATAAGTATCCAGAAAATCAACTCCCTCTTGTTGATTAAACCCCTTAGCTACAAGACGAGCTTTATATCGCTCAATGGATCCATCAGCCTTTCTCTTGATTTTATAGACCCATTTGCATCCAAGAGCCTTGCGATCAACTGGTAATGGAACTACTTTCCAGGTGTTATTAACTTCTAATGCTGTGATTTCCTCATTCATGGCATTCTGCCACTCAACTGATTGTGATGCCTCATGAAACGTTTTTGGCTCAACTTCTGTTGATATAGACAGTGTATAAGCTTGATAGGAAAGAGATAACCTATCATAAGATATAACATCAGACAATGGATATCGACATGAAGAAGATTGAGAGGTTTTAGTTACAAGATTACAATGATAATCTTGTAAATATGTTGGTTTTTGGCGACGTCTTTGAGATCTTTGAGAATGAGACCCAGTTGAGTTTGAAGGTGCATTGAAGTCTTCAGAGGTATTTTCAACAGGTTCAGAAGCATCAGATGCAGAATGATCATCAGGTATAGAAGAAGGAATGGTAGGGATAACATGCATGAGAAAAGAATTGTCACTTTGTGTGTGAGGGGACTGAGTAAATGGAAAAATATCTTCATGAAATACAACATCACGAGAAACAAATACTTGATTAGTAACAAGATCAAGTAATTTGTATGCTTTCATACCAGTAGGATATCCAAGGAACACACAAGCCTTAGCTCGTGGATCAAACTTTGTTCTTTGTGCATGCAAAGTAGAAGCAAAGGCAAGACATCCAAACGATCGAAAAGAAGAATAATCCGGTATGTCATGATAAAGCTTTTGAAATGGAGATGAATATGAAAGGATTTTAGAAGGGGTGCGATTTATCAAAAACACCGCAGCCAAAACACATTCAGACCAAAATTTAATTGGTAAGTGTGACTGAAAATAAAGAGCACGAGCCACATTTAAAATATGTTGATGCTTTCTTTCAACAACAGAATTTTGTTGTGGACGTTCAACACAAGAAAACTGATGCAGTGTCCCTTGTTTTTGAAAAAATTCAGTAAACAGCAATTCTTTTGCATTATCAGATCTAAAAATCTTCACCTTGGACCCAAATTGAGTGAAGATCATTGCAAAGAATCGAGGTATAATCGCTTGTATATCAGACTTATTACGCATCAGATATACCCAAGTAAATCTTGTATTATCATCAACAAGAGTAGCAAAATATCGAAAGCCTTGATAAGAATCAGTTTGATAAGGACCCCAAATGTCACAATGCAAGATATCAAATGGCTTGCTCGCAACTTTATTCAATGAAACAAATGGCAATCTTTTCTGTTTGGCTAAAGGACATATAGAACATACATGTTTACTAATATCCTTTTTGATGAAAAGACTACTATTAAGAACTTGAAGTTTCTTATCGGATGGATGACCAAATCTTTGATGCCACTTTTGAATTGAGACATGATTGACTTGAATTTCAGAAACACCTTGCATTAAGTAGAGTCCTTCTCGAACATCACCCCTGCCAATCGTTTTCTTGGATGTAATTTGCTTGATCAGAGCATGATTGTGATAGAAGTTCACTTTGAGAGTTTGCTCCTTTGTCAAGCAAGTAATTGAAATTAGATTTAACTCAAATTGTGGTACATACAAAACATCCTTGAGAAACAACTTATCAGTAAGTTGTATATTACCCTTGAGATTAACCTGAATAAGAGCCTGATTGGGTAATCTTACCCTTGTGTGATATATTTTCTGAGTATCAATGAATAAGCTTTTGTTATTACATATGTGTTGTGTGGCTCCTGTATCTAGAATCCACACATTTGATGTGTACATACCAGAATTAAAAGTAAGAATACGATGATTACCTTGAAGATTTTCAGCTGCTGTAGTAACAAGATTTGCAGAGGCCATTTTTCCAGAAATAGCAGCAATCAATTGCTCACATTGACTTTGCGTTAAACTTGTTATTACTTCATTGATACCAGGTGAATCAGAATTAGCAGAGACTGAATTAGCACGATTATCATGGAAATTTTTGTGTTGTGAACGATATCCAGGCGGAAATCCATGTAGCCTATAACACTTATCTTGAGTGTGTCCTGATTTCTTACAATGAGTACAAAAAGGTGAATCCTTTCTGTAATTCTTATTACCTTGATAAGCATTGCTTCTGACATTAAAAGCAACCGTAGAAGAAGAAATAGGATTACCGATACTTCGTTGACGTTCTTCTTGAATAACAAGAGAAAAAATCTTGTTAACAGAGGGAATTGGATCCATAAGAAGAATTTGTCCACGAATTTGTGAAAAATCTTCATTAAGACCCATGAGAAAACTCATTGCATGTTCCATATCTTTTGCACCTCCACAAATACATCTTCCACAGGTGCAATGGACATTATAATTGGCTAATTCTTCCCACATAACCTTCAATTTTGTAAAATAGCTACTTACAGAATCTTGACCTTGTGTTAAATTCATAATATCTCTTTTGATCTGAAAGATACGAGGTCCATTACCTTGTTGAAATCTTTCCTTGAGCTCCTTCCACATTTCATGTGCAGTATCCAGATAAATGATACTAGCTGAAATTTCTTTTGATACAGAGTTCAAAATCCATGAAATTACAACATTATTGTTTCGATTCCAAGATTTGAGACGAATCTGATCATTAGAGTTCGGCCGAGCCAAAGTTCCATCGATGAATTCCAGTTTGTTCTTCACAGATAAAGCTATGATCATTGCTCTGCTCCAAGAAGCATAATTGTCCCCTGTGAGTATCTGAGAAACCAGTACTAAACCAGGACCATCAGAGTGATGTAAGAAATAGGGATCATCGTTTGAATTCGTATCACCAGACATTTTCAGACCTAATTTTTGGGGAAAACAGAAGAGAAGATTGATCTGAACCAAAAATTAGGAAGAAGAAGAACGAGAATAAGAATCTAGCGATTTGAATCAAAAAGGAAAAATGATTGGTTGAAGAACGCAGCGTGAGAGCATAAAATGCTCTGATACCATATTGCATAAAAGAGAGAGAAAGAGAAGCAGAATATTTTTCTTACTTCATTAATGGCTAATTACAAGATTATATACAAATCTTATTGTACACCATGTTACTAATGTGAGCTGTAACAAACTACTTAACTGCCTAACTAAACACAGTAATAACAAAAGATAAATAGCAACTAATATGATGTCTCGATCAAATCTTCTATCAAGTGCTCATCTTCGTTTTGGGAGGCTACGGTTTGGGCTACAGCTTTTTTTCGTATGGAAAAGAAGAAATGCTAAAGGTGTTTAAAGATCTTAAGGAGAATTCGGATGATACTGTACGTTGCTGGTATACACGTAAAGCTATTTCAATGATTTAAAATCCGATGTAGTAAATTTAGGCAGGTAGCCTGATATTCTCTTTCGAAGGAGCTGGCAAAAATTTATGCGTTGTACGCTTGCATATTGGTGGTTGTGTTCATGAAATCCTTTTACGCTCATATTAAATAGGTTGTTTTTAAGGCAAGTTGTTTTAAAATATAATAAACTTTTGTTAAGCTACTTTTTTATATAGCGAACTTTTATTTAAGTTAATACAACGAAGTTACAAAATCCAACCATATTATACAAATCACGAGGTGACATCCCATTTATCAACTGGTCACCTTATTTTATTTTTATATCTTTTTATTTTAAACAATTTTAATAAAATTATATTCTCCAACCACTTCCCTAATCATAATAAATAAGGATTCTTGAAGAAGCTATAGAGTTTAGCATGACGATCTAAGAACACAAACACCTACAAATCTTGTCAAGATCCACACACAAAGACCCACACAAATTTGGTATCGTTTGTGGGTTTCTCCGACCACCACCATCACCGGTGGTTTTGTAGTCCAAACCACCACTACTGCCGCTTATCTCACCGGTTTTGTGGTCCAAATCTGGTGTCATTTGTGTGTTTCTCCAACCACCACCATCGCCGGTGGGTTTGTGGTCCAAACATCCATCGTCGCCGCTAATCTTGCCGGATTTGTGGTCTGTCGTTTGTGGGCTTCTCCGACCACCACCATCGCCATTGGTTTTGTGATCTAAACCACCATCACCGCCACTGCTATGAATATCCTCCACCACCGCCGCTGATTTGTCAAGATTGAGCCACCATAACTGCCACCTTCCTAGTTCTACCACCATCACCAACGCCACCTTCATAGTCCTACTACCATCACCGGTTTTGAGCCACCATCACCCCCGCCTTCGTAGCTTCATCGATGACGTAGCTTCAAGGTTTGAACAACTAGTTTTTTGGATTGTTAGAGATTTGAGATTTGGGGTTTGTTACAGATCTAGGATTTTTCATCTGCGATTTTTGTATATTAGGTTTGTTTATTTGCATTTGTTCATCTGCTTCTCCTATTTTGATTTCTTGTTCTTGTTCAAATGACTTTCCATGTTCTAGTTTGAATAGGTTTTAAGGTTGCATTTTGTTATTGTGGATTTTTTAGGGGTTATAAACTATGAGGAGAGGCAGTGGCAACTTTGTTATTTAGTTCCTTGATCTGAGTTAGGTTTCAAAATTGCATTTTGTCTTCAAAACCACAGTTTGAGTGGGTTTGTGATCTAAATTGGGTTTTATCTTTTTTATGGTGATTTTTTAATCTAAATTGTACATATTTGAGTTTGTTTGTACAGATTGTATTTATGGTGTTTATACATATGAAGAACACTAAAAAAACACATGAATTTAAAATAAAAAATTAAAATAAATTTAAAAATTATCGGATACCTACACTTTACGTATACAATTGCATACAATGTATGAGTTTTAAAATTGATTGTATTAATTTTTAATAAAAGATTCGTTGTATACAATAATAACTTAGTCATTGTTCGTTAAATTTTAAAGCAGTTTGTTTTTTTTTTTTGTTAGATGCTACCACTTTTCTGTATCTTGCAGAAAGTGGATTCTTGTTATTGTGTTTTTGTTTTTGTTTTAATAAAGTTTGCATTAGAAAAATAATTAATTACTTATTATTTATTAATCTTATAACTTTTAATATCATAATATTTTATTTGAACATAGCTATATATGTGTGACCATTATATCCTTACTAGCTTAACACTCCGTGTATAAATACGGAGATGGTTAAAGTTACTTTTAAACTTTTTAGGTTTTTTAAAATACTAACATGTATAGATATAAAACTGTCAAACATACATATAATATAGTATGTATTTAATCGACAAAATTGAATCATTATCAGGACTTGGAAAATCATCTGTAGCTTCAACAATGGTGTTTTGGAAGAAGTTAATTTTCGCCATATGATCAACCAGTTTAGGTTTAGAAAAGTATGATACAACCTTGAAATTTGAAATTATAAAAAAACCATCTTCTTCAAATTAACACTCGAACATTATTAGTAACGTTTTTCTAATGATGGCGTTTATCTTGTAAACCCTATTGAGAATAAATATTTAAATTAAAAGTACTAATAGAAATTATGAAATATGGGCAAATAATATATATGATTTATATCGAATATTAAATATTAACTATTCATCCATGAAGATCATCTCATCAAGGCTAGATGAATTTATTTGATTGTTATTAAAGAAGTTTTTTCATATGAGAATTACTTTTACTTTGACGATACAGTGATCGGATTCACTTTTTATGTTTTTTAGAATCGTGAATATATCTCGTTTTCCACTATAACATTGTCAGCTTTGAAAATAGAAATCACTATCGAAAGCAATAGAAAATAATTCTAAAAGTTTTTAAACTTAATTTCACTATCTAATGTATATATTGTAGGAAATGAACATATATTATTTTTATTTTTAGTTATTTATCAATACTAATAACCTAGAAATATGAAAAGTTTGAAAATTTAAAAAACTTTATTATCTAAATTTAGTTTCAATTTTAAATAATCATACTTGATAGGAGAAAATTAGATATATTGAAAGTAGGAGGTTATAATTGGTAATCATCAAGAGTTTTTTTTTTTAATTTGTAAAATAAGAGGTTGTGATTGGTAAAAAAATTCCTACAAATAATGATGATGATGTCATACATCATTTTCTTTTAGTATTAGATTAGATTTGTCTATGTTTTGATAATTTTTTTTATCTTAATGCAATTTACATTCAACAAAAAATATATATATCTATACTAACATGGTACATACGCAATGCGGCATCAGCGAATAATTCCTTATCAATAACATGTTTGTTTTCGATAATGTAGGGATATAATATTCACAATCTATGGAAACATTGAAAATTTTTCATTCAACATGTTCATTTTCTTTCTCTTTTTCCATTTTTATTTTTCTTTTATCTGTCAAATCTTTTATTAATTTTTAAAGTAACTTTGGTGAACTTCTTTCTTTTCAGAAAGCATTTTTGGAAAGTAACAATTCCATTCAGTTCGTTTTGGAGATGTAAGAGAAATTTACTTCTTCTTTAGCTACTAACTATTTTATTAAGCTTTAAATTAACTTTTGAAAAACAATAAAAATCAGAAAAACTAATTTCTATTCATTGTGATCACGATACAATTGGATGGATTGACGATTGGTTTTGTTTTAGAATAAAAAAACTATGTAATTCAATTCAAAAATTAAGACACTTTTATAAACACATAATATATGTAGAGTATGGCTTGATTCCGTAATTGATAGTTTATTTGATAGAAACCATTTTCAAAAATTTCCTGTACGTACGAATGAATTTTTTTGGTGGTAGGAGATCAATATATAAAGTCATGGTATTTTATTATTTATATGTCAATTTACAATCTATGGTATTTTTTAGTTTTATGATTAAAAGTCAAACCATATATAAGATATTGATTGCATTTTAGTTTCTAAATTAATATTCACTCTAATTATGGCTTTATTACCAAATTTTTGGTGACGTTGAATTTCAACTTACTTAAAAATTGAGAGATTAAAATATATAGATGCTTTATAGATAGTGTGTGTGTATACTTGATAATATGTCCTGTTTTTTGACGTATGGTATGATATTCACGCATTATGATGACATTGAATAATTTTAATTCGCAACATTTTCATTTTCTTTCTGTTGGTCCCTTGGTGAGAGTATCAACAAGCAAGTAATGTGTAGAAGGGGGGTTGAATACACTTTCTGCGGAAAATTGAATACATCAATAAAAAGTGTTAACACACATCAAACCACATGAAATCGAATGCTTTCATTAATAAGAAGATGATTACAGGAACAACCAAGTAAGCAACACTTGATATGTAAACACCTAATGTAAATCAAATCTCTCAATCTCTCAAACTTTGCTATCTATAATCAACTTATGATTATAGATACGAACTGACTCTCTAAACAGGATTTATTCACAGATTGAATACTTACCAACTTCACAACAGACGTGAAGATCGAACACACGAACAATGTTGGCAATCTGTGAATTTCTTGATCACGTTGAACTTACAAACTGTGTATCAAGATTCATAATACATACGATCAATAGGTTGAGGTGAGATTTGAGTCTGGCACTCATTGTCGTACCTCTAAACTTATCAGGAGATAAGTATTGATAATCATGTTCCTACGGATCCTAACAAACTAGAACTTATCCTAATCTGCTAACAAACTAACGGATAACCCGGAATCTTGAATCTTGAACCTTCTATCTTGAGTCTTCAATCTTCAATCTTGATTCTGGAATCTTCTTATCCATGTCGTAGATATAGAGAGTAATAGGAATTTAAAACATATTTAAATTCTCTTAAACTAACTTCTTTAGTCGGGCTGAGTTACTCAGCTTGAAACTCATCAAGCTGAGTTCTTCGAGAACAAACCCGAAATCAAACATGTACTAACATGTATAATGACTAACTCTGTTGAGCTGACTCGGTCTATAAGCTGAGTCACTCAGCTCGAAACGCATCAAGCTGAATACTAAACCTATACCTTAGGTGACACACACAGCTTATCAAACATAGTGATAATCTTACTAAGATATAGTCTAAGTTGATCAACTATATGCTCAGTCTGAAACACTATAAGTGTTCAGTCTGATCAAGCTTTATAATTCTGTTTAAGTTATATTCAGAACATATCTTACAAACTTAACTTTGTCTCATCAAATCTCAACTGATGAGATCATTTGACCAACAAACTCCCCATATTTGATGATGACAAAACTATTAAATAGTTCTTAAGTTTGTTGAACATAATTATGTTTCAAATCTTAAACTTACTAAGATTTTAATTTTAAACTTATCAAATATTAATTGAACCATCAATTTTAATTGAACTTATCAATTATAAGTTGAACATACCAACCAATCATAACAATGAACATAAACTAATCAAATTATTCATTCAAGCTGAACTAATCAGACTAAGAATTATGAACATATCATAAACAGTTGAACATATCAAACCAGTACTTGTATTCATTGAACATATCAGAGTACAAAATTTTGATCACTTAGATCATGCACACTTAGTGCTTACAAATTATTAGAACTAATCTAATAATTAGATATAGAACTAATCTATTCAAGATGCAGCTCTTTAAACTCTTTGATCTCCTTGTTAATTTCTTCAAGAAGTTCTTACAGATTTGGCAAGTGTTGAAGTTGATCATTTTGTGATCTTATAGCTCTGTGAAGGGTTTTGATCTGACCAAACCACCCTAAGACACAAACTGGTCAAACCCTGGGTTTGATTCTACTGGTTCAATCCTAAAGCGGAAACAGACTGAACACAACCCTCTAAACCCCAAAAAGGGTTAGGATCTTACTAATGATCAAAACAGTTTCTCAACAACAATCCAGATAAAAGGTTAAGAAAAACAATACCTGTTTTTGTTCTTGGGATTGCTAAAAGTAGTCCACCACTACTGCACCACCAACGAACTGGCTGCTAGACCGCACCTGGAATTACCCGAAAAAAACAAGCGAGCTTTACGTGTGTGTGTGTGGTGATCGACGCAAGCAAAACCGAGAACACCCCTTGGGTGTTGGTCGAAGTCGACGCAGAGGAGGGTGAGGTCGACGCAGGGTAGGGAGCAAGGTGGCTAGGTTTGCTTGATTTAGGATTAAATCACTTATCTACATAAAATGGGCCTTTTCTAGGTTTAAATACTTAAACCTTATCCAAGTCCAAACCCGTTCAATTAAAGCCCATGTCTTTAATTGAAGTTTCATTCCTTGCACTTTGACCCCCTGGACTTTACTAGTTAATTAATTAACTATTAATTAACTGGTCCGTTAAATATTAAACTTAATATTTAATTCCATTTAAATAATAAATAACTATTTGTTATTTATTTCCTTCTAATAATTAATCCAACTGATTAATTATTTATTTCTCCCTTAAATAATTAATTCCACTGATTAATTATTTCCACACAAATATTGATAAATTTCCAAACTGTTCTAATTGGGTGTGTAGCAATGTGACCCTTTAGTCTCTTATAGCATTGGATACAATGTACCCATTAATTATACTGCACATAATCCAACACTCTGTTCAGTCTATATCTGAACCTGGCATTTGGTTCAGTTTTCTCCACAATTAATCTCAGAGCTAATACTTGTGATACCCCACATATATAAATTGATGCATCAGACTGGAAGCATTGTTCACCATTACTGTCCAAGTACATAAATCCCTTATGAGGCTTTTCAACATAGGTATTCTCTTTAAACTCCATGCCTTTAGGAAGATCAAGATCGTACTTGTTTCTTTTTGCTAATCCAGCTGGTTTTGATAACTTTTTCTTCCCAACTTTGTGAAAGGAAGTCAGTAGGGTTACTATCTCAGATCTGGGTATGATTTCCATCGTATCAGCTCTTGCTAGCAGCCTTAAGATTTCATCTTTTACTTGATTTCTAGCAGAGGACTTTTCCATCTGCTTAAAGAGTATGGCTACCTGCTTCCATTCTTCATATCCCAGTCTGTGAAGTTGATTCAGTTCCAGGGAAGGTGTTTCACCATTTCTTAAGACGAACTCTAGAATGACGATCCCTTGGACTGTACTCAGCTTGAGTGTTTTGATTTGAGAGGATAAGTGTGTCTTGATATAACACTGAGTTATGTCTTCTTCCTCTTGTTGATTCTCAGCAGGAAGTTCTTCTACTTCTTCCTCCTTAGGCACAATAGGCAGTCTGAGTCTGGCTAATTTCTCATTCTGTTTTCTTATCTGTTCAGCCTAAGCCTGTTCCCTTGCTTCTTTCTCATGTGCTAACTCAGCTTGTACATTCATTTTCCTTCTTCTTAGTTCATTGATAGACATCCAAAGCTGGTCAGCATCATGTTCTTCCATTCTTCTAACTGCTAACAGAGAAGCTCTTTCTTGTAAAGTCATTTTATCAGCAGAGTCTTCATCTGAGTCTGATTCACTAAGAATCATTTTTCTTCTCTTCTGCATGGGGGTTTCTGAATCTTCTGAACTGACTATTACAGGTCTTTTTCCTTTAGCCTTTTCAGTCAACTCAGTTTCTATTTCCTTCCCTTTCTCCCCCTCAATCTGAGCTGGCTTTTCTGCTCCCTTAGCTAGTAGTAACAAAGCCTCAGCTTGAACGAACTCAACTTCAGCCTCTTGAACCTTGTCCCCCTTTTTGTCATCATCAATAGGGTTCGAAGTTTGTTGTTGTGTTAGAGCAGTCACTGCAGATTTCAATTTCAGCACCTCTTCATCCAATGAATCCAATATCAGCAACATATGCTTTTTGTTCTTTCTTCTCTTGAGATGCAATGTGTCAAATTGACCTTTTACAAATTTCAAGATATCATCTAAGTCAGCTTGAGAAGGTTGGGACTTGGGTGCATCATCCAAGGTTTGGTGTATACCCTCAAAGTCATGTACACCAGAGTTTGGACCCTGTAATTCACCTTGGTATGTAGATGAATCATTGACAGGTCGTGCTGGAGAGTGTAAGAATTGAAGAGAAGTAATTGGGCTCAAAACGTGATGTGTATGGGTTGGTGGTTGGCTTATTGGTGAGTGGGGGATGATTGACCCTGGGGATTGGTCAGAGTTTCAATGTTACCTGAGTGTGTCTGCTCAGGCACAGCAGTAGGCTCTCCCATGGCTCTAGAGAGTGTGGGCTGAGTAGACACCACACCCTGGCTAGGCTTAAGGGTTGAAATGAGCCTTGAGGTTGACACCTTAAGAGTAGGCGTCTCCCCCTCAACTCCTGCCAGTGGAGGTATCAATGTGATATCAACTCTAGTGGTACCTTTAGGTGTGGCACCACCTTTGGCAGTTTTCCGTATATAGGTTTGTATATTTTCCTTAGTAGCAGGGGGCATACCAAGGTTGGCTTTAGAGTGGAGTTTATGGTGGACAGAAGGTGGAGGAGATGGGTTAGACTGAGTTAGGCTTACTGCAGTCTTATCTCCAAATATAACACTGTACTTTTTTTTAACAATAAACTGCGTGCGGAAGCTAATTACATATAATTAGATTTAAAATAAAAGTTAAATACAACTTTGACTGGTTATCATTTACAAAATATCCACTACAGTGTTAGTTACAAAACAGGCTCTAACAAAAATCTTGGACATCAGAGTATTGGCCTGTCCATGATCCCAGTCATCAGCATCAAAACTCACCATGAAGTATCTGCAAAATAATCTAGTGGGGAATTAGCACAAAGCTAAGTGAGGGAACAAATATCTCAACAAGTACAAGGCTAACAGCCCAACAACTAATCAAGCTCAAACTCAAGAGGACCGACGGTGTTGCAACCACCTACAACCAAATGTCGGCCAAAGCATAGGTTTACCGATAGCCCTGCTAACATGGACAACAGTATCAGCACCCTTGAGTACAACAAATGTATCTCAAGATCAGATACTGTAAATCCCCAAGCAACAAGCCCAGCCTACAAAACTGTCACGGCTGACCCCCATAATAACATGTATACATATCCAAATGAGCACATATTCAATCAAGATGTTACATCCTGTACAATCAGGATATAAATCCACTCACCACAGTCGGCACTGTTGGATCACACTCAGTAGACTAATTCACTGAGCCTTCTCAGTTCCTGAGAATAAGTAACCACAAGTCAGTATTTAATTAGCAATACTGATTCATAATAAATAACACATGTATTCATACATCACATGTTAAATATTCATATATAACTATCATGTATACCAATTCATAGTTTGATTGTTAGGAATAACTCCTAAATCTCAAATTCCGATTAAATCCATTTCTGATCGAGTGAAAGGCCAATTCCGATAATATCGAATTCCGAGAAAAGGCCAATTCCGAGAAATGGACAATTCCGATCAATCATGATTCCGGTATTTTATAATTCCGAGTAAATATGAATTCCGAGCAAGGACAATTGTCAACTCCGATGATTTCATCAATTGACAAAAGTGTTAGGGCATATATCAATTCCGAGCAAATAGGATTCCAATAAAATAAGATTCCGATAGATCTCAATTCCGATAAATATCCAATTCCGATCAAATCAAATCCGATAAAAGTGTTAAGGCATTTTATAATTTCATAAGTCCATGTTGTCGGAATCTATCTCATTCCGAGAAAAACTACTCGGTATTCCTGTATTCCGATAATCTTTTAATCGGAATTCTCAATTCCGATATATTCATATCTCAATTCCGACAGATTCATATCTCAGATAAATTTTCGATTTCTAATCAAATTATCACCTGATTTCTAATATGCAATTGTTCTAAGTTTCCAGAATCATTCTAACAATAATTTCTAACATGCAAACATCCTATAATCATCAAATCATCAAGAATCAATCGGAATTCATATAAATACTCAAGACCGAATATATTTAGCAATTAATCATCTATAATTCAGAATTCTAACCTTTAGATGATTTCAATTAATCAACTTAAATGAAAGCAAGTTTGAAGTTTGTTTTCTTTCTTTTTCTTCCTTCTTCTTCTTCTCGGCCGAGAGCAAACAAAACACATACACACACTTTGTTTTGTTTAACTTGCAAGAAATGAGGTATGGTGGAGGAGTTGGTGACTAAACCCACCAAAACCGGCCACCTCACCCTACCAACTCAATTTAATAAATTAATTTAATTATTTACCTAATAATAATAAAACAACTTATTATCACAATTAATGATCAATTAATACATATTTACAAATAATTCACATAATCAAATTAAATCTCAAGATTAAGTAAATTGATTACCTTAATTAAACTAAGCCGGTTAAGAGGGTGTTACAAATCTACCCCCTTAAGAAGATTCCGTCCTCGGAATCTCATCGCGCTCAAACAAGGAAGGATACCGGCTTCTCATATCTGATTAGTCTCCCAAGTCAAGTCTGAACCTAAACTATGCTTCCACTTGACCAAAACCATGGGTATCTGTTTCTTTCTCAATTTTGAGACTTTTCTATCAAGTAATTCAATTGGTTCCACAATAAGTTTCTGATTCATATCCACACGAAGATCCTGAATCGGAAAAACTTGTGTCTGATCCTCTACATTGCATTTCCTCAAATAACATACGTTGATAGTGTCATGGATACCCGCTAATTCATCAGGAAGATCTAATGCAACAGCCTGATCGTTAACCACTCGTCTGATTCTGAAAGGACCAATGTAACGGGGAGCCAACTTCCCGCGTTTCCCAAAACGAATCACACCCTTCCATGGAGATACTTTCAAGTAGACCAATTCTCCTTCAACAAACGATACTGGTCGACGACGTGGATCTGCATACATTTTCTGTCTATCCCTTGCAGCTTTTAATTTCTCCCGAGAAATAGCAACCTTATCAGCTGTCATCTGTACAATATCAGGCCCGGAAAATTGCTTTTCACCAGCCTCTAACCAATAAGTCGGAGTTCTAAAAGGGCGACCATACATCATCTCATACGGTGGCATACCGATACTCGAATGATAAGAATTGTTGTACGCAAACTCAACCAGTGGCAGATGCGAATCCCATGAACCTCCAAACTCTAACACACATGCTCGCAGCATATCTTCTAAAGTCTGAATGGTTCTCTCGGACTGACCATCTGTCTGTGGATGATAGGCTGTACTCAAATTTACCCTGGACCCCAATTCCTGTTGCAGTCTATTCTAAAAGTTAGACACAAAACTCGAATCTCGATCCGAAACAATGGACAATGGAACCCCATGTCTAGATACTATCTCATCGATGTACAGTTGTGCCAATTTACTCAAAGAAGCAGTTTCAGCTGTAGCAAGGAAATGAGCACTCTTGGTTAATCTGTCAACAATAACCCAAATCATATCATGACCCCTCTGAGTTCGTGGAAGTTTAGTTACAAAATCCATCGTAATGTGATCCCACTTCCACTCAGGTATATCCAATTGTTTCAATGATCCGTACGGTTTCTGATGTTCAGCTTTAACTTGCGCACAAATGTGACATGTCCCAACAAATTTAGCAATATCTGTTTTCATTGTCGGCCACCAATAACGAGTCTTCAAATCATGGTACATCTTTGTACTGCCCGGATGGATTGACAATCTAGACTTATGAGCCTCATTTAGAATTAACTCCCTCAAATTACCAAATTTCGGTACCCACACGCGCGTATGATAAACCTTCAAACCACGCGAATCGGTAGTTAATTCATGCTGTCGTTTGATCATTAGTTCATTCTTCAGATTCTCATCTTTCAAAGCTTCAAGCTGTGCAGCCACAAGTTGATCCACTAAATCAGATTTGATCTCTAATCGCATAAATTTCACTGTATCCGAAGACCCCTTTCGACTGAGTGCATCGGCAACTACATTAGCTTTACCCGGATGATACTGAATATCGCAATCATAATCCTTGATCAATTTTAACCAACGGGGTTGTCTCATGTTCAATTCTTTCTGAGTAAATACATACTGAAGGCTCTTGTGATTAGTGCAAATCATGCACTTGGTTCCATACAAATAATGTCTCCATAGTTTCAGAGCAAATAATACTGCTGCTAATTCCAAATCATGAGTCGGGTAATTACATTCATTCGGTTTCAACTGTCTTGAAGCATAAGCAATTACCTTACCCCTCTGCATCAAAACACATCCCAAACCAGCGTGAGAAGCATCGCAGTAAACCACAAAGTCTTCCGAACCCTCGGGTAAAGAAAGAATAGGAGCTTGACACAACAACTGTTTCAACGTCTGAAAAGCACTCTCCTGAGCTGAACCCCACTGAAACGGAACATCTTTTCTAGTCAACTTGGTCAATGGACCAGCAAGCTTAGAAAAATCTTTAATAAATCTACGATAATAACCTGCCAACCCAAGGAAACTCTTTATCTCAGTTGGTATTTTCGGTGCACTCCAATTCATCACTGCCTCAATCTTGGACGGATCTACTTTGATACCTTCTTGTCAAATTACATGCCCTAGAAATTGAACTTCACGTAACCAAAATTCACATTTCGAAAACTTGGCATATAATTTGTGTTGCTTTAAAATCTCCAAAACCTGCCTCAGGTGCTGATCATGCTCATCCTCTGTCTTCGAATACATCAGAATATCGTCGATGAACACAATAACAAACTTATCTAAGAAAGGTCTGCACACACGATTCATCAAATCCATAAATACCGCAGGAGCATTTCTTAAACCAAACGGCATCACTAAGAATTCGTAATGACCATACCGAGTACGGAAAGCAGTCTTAGGTATATCCTCCTCTGTTACCCTGACCTGATGATAACCTGATCGTAGATCAATCTTTGAAAAGTAAGAAGCCCCTTGCAACTGATCAAACAAATCGTCAATTCTGGGCAACGGATATTTGTTCTTGATGGTTCTCATATTCAGATCCCTGTAATCAATACACATACGGAGAGTTCCATCTTTCTTTTTCACAAACAGTACAGGTACACCCCACGGTGAAGAACTCAGACGGATAAACCCCTTGTCAAGCAATTCCTGAATCAAAGTCATCATCTCTCGGATCTCAGATGGAGCCAAACGATACGGAGCTTTAACAATCGGTGTAGTACCCGGTACCAATTCTATCTTATACTCAACATCCCGTACAGGTGGTAACCCTGGCAGATCATCTGGAAATACATCTGGATATTCGGAAACAACACGAACATCGGTAACAGGTCGCTTCTCTTTCTTCACATCAATGGCGTATGCCAGAAAAGACGCACACCCTTTGGCTAGAGATTTTCTAGCCTTCATATACGAGATGAATGGAAAAGAAGATCGAGATCTATCCCCACGAGCCACGACATGCGACCCGTCAGCCAAAGGAATAGTAATCAGTTTCTTATGGCACTGGATACTAGCTCTATGGAGACTTAACCAATCCATGCCTAGTACTAAGTCAAACCCCGGTATAGGCATCAGCAAACAGTCTACAAGCAAACTAGTACCATCAATATCTATCGACACCCCAGTCACATAAGAGGTTACAGGAACTATCTTACCATCTGCTATCTCTGCTTCTAAAAGAGTAGTAATCACAGAAGCAGGCAGTTTCAGTTTGTCACACAAAGTTACAGATATAAAAGATCTATTTGCACCAGAATCAAATAACACACGGGCAGGCACAAAGTTTACAATAAACATACCCGTGATCACATCACTGTTTTCAGCAGCCTCTGTAACAGTCATTTTGAAGGCTCTCCCTTCCGTAGAAGGTGCAACCTTTCTCTTCTGACCTGCAGAAGACGATCCCTAGACATTTGCTACCCCCTGCCCCGTCCCTATCGATCTCTGCTTTGTGCAAGCCCCAGACCTGTGACCTTCCTCATGACGGTTCCAGCAAACATTTGTTTTGAACTTACAATCTGATGGCTCATGACCCATTCCGCCACAATGCAAACACTTTCTAGTCTGTGGTGTGCACAGACCTGTATGTCGAGACTTGCAAGGTCCACACCAAGGTTTACTCTGATAAGATCCTGAACCCTTATATTTTTGATCCCCATGGTTCTAATTTCCCTGCCACTTGCCTTTACCCTGGTTTCCACCAGACTTGTGAAACGATCCTTTCTCTCTGTTCATCCTTTCCCGAGCTTTCACATCACCCTCAGCAGCTCGTGTAATAGTAAATGCCTGTACCAACGATGTTGCCATCCGGGTGTTACCCCGATATTCAGGCAACAGTGCTTGAACGAAATGATCAATCTGTGATGGTTCATCTGGTACCCACTGCTTAGCAAACCTCAGCTTTTCATTAAACTTTGCAATAAGCTCATCAACCGACATTTTATCATCCTGAGCTAGGTCCATAAATTCCCGCTTTACCTTGGCCAAATCGTAAGTATTGCAGAACTGTTCACATAATTTGGCTTGAAATTGATCCCAGGTAACAGAATTCACAACCTCCTTGGATAAATGAGCAGTCAAAGAATCCCACCAGGTTGCAGTTTGACCCTTCAACCTCCAAGTTGCAAAATTAACCCTATCAGATTCCTCACAATTGCAGGCATCTAAAGCCTTAACCATCTCCCTTAACCAGTTCAAAGTATCACTTGGATTTGAGCTTCCAGAATACTCAGGTGGCTGGCAACCCATGAAATCCTTGTATTGCCCTTTCGGTTTAAAGCCTCCTTGAGTTGGGTACCAAGGAATGAAAAAGTTCTGCTGTTGTGGTTGGTGTTGTTGTTGGGGTTGTGATACAGGTGGTATAGTAGCAAATGGTAAAGAACCAAATGGTGTTGACACTGTATTGAAGGGTGCAGCAGAGTAAACAGGAGGTGGTATAGATTGGGTAAACACAGCTGACTCTCGAGGCATAAGAATGGTCTGAGTTTGATGAGAGGACTGAGTCTGATGTTGCTGCTGTTCCAACTCCTGAACCCGATCTCTCAAAATTTGCAGAGTGTCTTCCAATTGCAGCACATAATCCTGCTGATCAGATTCACCATAATGTGAAGTACCAGCTCTGTTGTGTTGTTCATTTGCTGCGGTAGAGGATTGATTGTTGTTTCTTCTGGGGGACGCAGGGGTAGTTGTCGGGTTCACATTATCAGCCATTTTCTGTTCTATACACAGCATCTCACCAGTTGTTAGATATAATCCGTTAATATAAACACACTAACCACCCTCAAAGCTATACTACTAATTACCCACCCTGGGAATACTGGACTGACCAGAGCCTCGGTTCAAGTATTGCACAAATCATTCATGAAAATCCTCAAACCAGGGCTCTGATACCAATTTATAACACTGTACTTTTTTTTAACAATAAACTGCGTGCGGAAGCTAATTACATATAATTAGATTTAAAATAAAAGTTAAATACAACTTTGACTGGTTATCATTTACAAAATATCCACTACAGTGTTAGTTACAAAACAGGCTCTAACAAAAATCTTGGACATCAGAGTATTGGTCTATCCATATTCCCAGTCATCAGCATCAAAACTCACCATGAAGTATCTGCAAAATAATCTAGTGGGGAATTAGCATAAAGCTAAGTGAGGGAACAAACATCTCAACAAGTACAAGGCTAACAGCCCAACAAGTAATCAAGCTCAAACTCAAGAGGACCGGCGGTGTTGCAACCACCTACAACCAAATACCGGCCAAAGCATAGGTTTACCGATAGCCCTGCTAACATGGACAACAGTATCAGCACCCTTGAGTACAACAAATGTATCTCAAGATCAGATACTGTAAATCCCCAAGCAACAAGCCCAGCCTACAAAACTGTCACGGCTGACCCCCATAATAACATGTATACATATCCAAATGAACACATATTCAATCAAGATGTTACATCCTGTACAATCAGGATATAAATCCACTCACCACAGTCGGCACTGTTGGATCACACTCAGTACACTAATTCACTGAGCCTTCTCAGTTCCTGAGAATAAGTAACCACAAGTCAGTATTTAATTAGCAATACTGATTCATAATAAATAACACATGTATTCATACATCACATGTTAAATATTCATATATAACTATCATGTATACCAATTCATAGTTTGATTGTTAGGAATAACTCCTAAATCTCAAATTCCGATTAAATCCATTTCCGATCGAGTGAAAGGCCAATTCCGATAATATCGAATTCCGAGAAAAGGCCAATTCCGAGAAATGGACAATTCCGATCAATCATGATTCCGGTATTTTATAATTCCGAGTAAATATGAATTCCGAGCAAGGACAAATGTCAATTCCGATGATTTCATCAATTCCGATAAAATAGATATTTAATACATATTTACAAATTAATGATCCGGTATTTTTTTAATAATAAAACAACTTATTATCACAATTAATGATCAATTAATACATATTTACAAATAATTCACATAATCAAATTAAATCTCAAGATCAAGTAAATTGATTACCTTAATTAAACTAAGCCGGTTAAGAGGGTGTTACACCAAAGGAGGATGGAGAAAAGTGAGAAGAAGAAGAAAGTGGAGAGATCTTACCAGGTGCAGCTTGAAAGGTTGTTGTGTCAGCTTAAGCAGGGTGCTCAGCTTGAACCTCTTGATCAGCTTGAGCTGCTCCTCCTTGATTTGATCTCTCAACTTCACTCTCAGAGGAAGCCCTCTTAGCTATCCATTGCATAGGCTCACTTAGGCCTTGCTGCTCTGGAAATATATCATTGTTGAACATCTTTGAGCTGAGTGTTGGTGTGAGGAACACATCCTGACCAGCTTCATACAGTGTTGTCTGTAGCTCAGCTTCAAATGCCAGGGACAGGTACCTTATAAATGGTACATGAAGATCCCTTGTAGTCTTCATCACTTGGACCTTGAGTTCATTGAGGATGAGTTGTGCATAATCCAGATTTCTTGCGAAGTAGATGTTGTAAAGCAGCTGCATCTCGAACTCGTTAACCTGGTCCAGTCCTCCAACCTTGGTACCAAGTGAACGAATCACTGTGGACATCATGAAACCCCATCTGGTTGGAAAGGTGGCCTTTTTGATAATACCCTCTGTTTGTGGGTGACCCATTCTGGGTAGGACATACCTTGCCACCTGCCTCGTCACAGCAGGCTCGAACACATTGTTTTGAGGGAGTTGAAGAACGTCCCTTAGCCTTTGAGCTATGAGAGCAATGGTTCTCTCTCCATTCAGCACCGTGCCGTGGATTTCGCCGTTATCCTGGTCATAGACACACGTATACCAGAACTCCAGTAAATGCTGAGGAACAACGTGAATAGGTGCTCCGGCAAAAGCGAATGCCAACGGGCATTTTCTGATGTAATCCACCCATGCTTCGTAACCTCTGCCTCGTTTTCGCTCAGGAATAGCGAGACATGCCCGTTGATTGTTCAGCTTAATCACGGGCATTCCGTTGTTCTTGAATAATGCACCTCTTACCTCTGTGATGGAGATTCAGAATGATTCCGTCCATGTTAGAAGTGAGCAAACTTGAAATGGATTCACACTAAGTGATTACAAAAGTTGCACTGAGCAATTAGGGATTCAAGTTCGATTGAACGGTGAATTGCACTTAGCAAATAGGTGGTTGTAGAAGGTATAGAGAGAATATCAGAAGTTTAGTAAGCGTAAACGTCTAAATTTCGATTACAACCGATATATATACCTTTTTGAGGAGAGAGAAAACTTACCGTTCGAAATCCCTATTTATCCGTTACTTTAACAAACTTACAGCTTGATGTAACAGTAATAGAGAAGAAACACATCATCTCCCAACGGATAAGTATGTAAAATAACATTCTTGACTTACAAAAATATTATTTACACTGTAGTCTTATACCAATACGTAATCGGTATAAAACGTAATTTGAGACTGACTCAAATACAGTTACTCATGGATTAATAACACATAGTAATTAAAACATGATTTGGACACACCAAGCTGAGTAAACTTATCACTCAGCATGAGTCAAGCACTCAGCTTGATTTGAGAACTCAACTTAAGATTGACACTCAGCTTGAGTAGAGCACACAGCTCAGGCTCAATGACACTTAGTCAGTTGTTTTTTGAGACTGACTCAAAATTATATTTTAACCACACTGAGTAGTTAAAATATGTTTGGAACAAACCAAACGTGTGAACTTATCACTCAGCTTGACACGGTAGGCAGTTTAAGAAAACTTATCTATAAACTGTGTACTTAGCGTAAGATACTTAGTCTTTGTCAGGCTGAAACTCAGTTTTAGAGACTTATCTAAGGGTTGAGCATACCCAATTCACTTAGCAGATACAAAAATCTCTTTTCATCAAGTGGTTTTGTAAAGATGTCTGCTAATTGGTCATCAGTGGAGATAAATTTGATTTCCACTTTACCTTTTTCCACGATGTCTCTGATGAAGTGATGTCTAATTTCTATACCAAAGTCTTGAAGCTGATGTTGCATCCACAAGATTTGAGCATAACACCTACCTGCAACAACATACTCAGCTTCAGCAGTTGAAGTAGCCACTGAATTTTGTTTCTTGCTTGTCTAGCTTACTAACATCCCTCCAAGCATTTGACTTCCTCATGTTGTTGATTTTCAGTCTAACTTGCACCCAACATAGTCAGCATCTGAAAAACCAACTAATTCAAATCTAGAGTCCTTTGGATACCAAAGACCTAGATTTGGTGTACCTTTAAGGTACCTAAAGATCCTTTTCACAACTTGAAGATGTGATTCCTTAGGATCTGCCTGATATCTTGCACAAATACATGTAGCAAACATGATATCAGGTCTACTAGCTATCAAATAGAGTAATGAACCTATCATTCCTCTATAGGTAGATTGACATACAGACTTTCCATCTGAGTCCTTGCTCAGCTTGACAGCTGGTGACATGGGTGTTTTCATGGTTGAACTAGAATCAAAACCATATTTCTTTATCAAATCAAGAACATACTTGCTTTGATTAATGAATATTCCATCAGGCTTTTGTTGAATCTGCAAGCCTAGGAAATATGTCATTTCACCCATCATACTCATCTTGTACCTTTTTGACATAGCTTTGGAGAACCATTCACACAGAGATTCATTTGTAGAACCAAAGATAATGTCATCCATATAGATTTGTACAATAATCACCTGTCCTTTACTCTTTTTAATAAAGAATGTCTTATCAATACTACCTCTGGTGAAGTCCATTGATAGTAAATAGTTGGACAGGGTATCATACCAAGCTCTTGGAACTTGTTTAAGACCATACAAAGCCTTGTCTAACTTATAGACATGATGTGGATACTTTGAACTGACAAAGCCAGGAGGTTGTTTCACATAGACTTCCTCCTGAAGTTTTCCATTTAGGAAAGCACTCTTCACATCCATTTGATAGACTTTGAAGTCTTTATATGCTGCATAAGCTAAGAACAGCCTTACGGCTTCAATTCTAGCAACAGGGGAAAAAGTCTCATCATAATCAATTCCTTCTTCTTGTTTATACCCTTGTGCTACCAGCCTGACTTTGTTCCTAACAATCACTCCATCCTTGTCCGTTTTGTTTCTATAGACCCATTTAGTGCTTATAATTGTATGATCTTTGGGGGCTGGGACAAGACTCCATACCTTGTTTCTCTCAAACTCATTTAATTCATCTTGCATAGCTTCATCCAGTCTTCATCCTCTAAGGCTTCTTCAGTCTTCTTTGGTTCCATTTGAGATAGAAAACCAAAGTAAGCAGCATAGTTTGCTGTTGCCTTCGATCTGGTAATCACTCTTTCTTAAACATTACCAATCACTTGATCTTGAGGATGATCTTTGAGGAATTTAAATGTTGTAGTAGGTTATTGTGGTTCTGGATCTGAGTGATATTGAGGACTTTGAGGTGAACTTACATCCTCAGTCCCAATTGCAGCATTGCCATCAAACTGTTGATCACTAAGATCTTCAGTCTGAGTAATGTCAGCTTCAAAGGGAATAATGAACTCATCATCTTTCTCAGCTTGAGAGTCCCTTGGAGCTTGTGATGATTTCTTAGATGGACATACATCATCATCACTGTCATCATCCATGACATACATAGGATTTGACATTTTGGTTTCCTCAGGCTTTTCAAGCTCACTTAGACTGACCAAGTCAGCTTGTCTTTTATCAGCTTGATAAAAAATGTCTTCATCAAATGAGACATGAATTGATTCTTCTATAGCCTTTCTCCTTGAGTTATATACTCTGTGAGACTTGTAGATTGAGGAATAACCAACAAAGATTCCAGGATCAGCTTTAGGTTCCAGCTTATGGAGCTGATCTCTTTGATTCAGCACATAGCATTTTGAACCAAAGACATGGAAGTAACCTATATTGGGCTTTCTTGATTTATACATCTCATAAGCAGTTTTGCCATGTATTTTGACTATGATTGATCTATTCTGGGTATAGCATGCTGTACTTATAGCTTCATCCCAAAAATAGAGTTTCAATCCTGCCTCACATAGCATTATTCTTGCAGCCTCAATTAAGGTTCTGTTTCTCCTTTCAGCAACTCCATTTTGTTGAGGAGTTCTGATTGAGGAGAAATTTGTAATATTCCTTTTTGTTCACAAAAGCCTTCCAGAGTTGAGTTTCTGAACTCAGTCCCATGATCACTTCTGAGTTGCTTAACAGACTTACCTTTTTGCAACTCTTCCTGTTTGATAAAACTTATTATCTCCAGGGCAGCTTCACTTTTGGCTTTAAGAAATATTACCCAGATGAATCTTGAGAACTCATCTACTATCACCAGGGTGTACTTCTTGCCACTTAGGCTTGGAGTACTTATGGGTCCAAACAGATCCATATGCAACATATGCAGTGTGTCTATTATTGAAAATTTTTGCTTTGACTTGAAGGACCCTTTGTGATGTTTCCCTTGTTCACAAGCTGAGCACAATTTGTCCTTGACAAATGTGATTTTTGGCAATCCAGATACTAACTCTTTATAGGATAGCATATTTATATTCTTGAAATTTAAATGTGATAACCTTTTATGCACAGCCAACTCAGCTTAGGAACAGATTGGGAATATAAGCAGGTTTCAGTGCAAGGATTAGCAGAATTGAGATCAAGTAGATACACATCCCTTTCTCTCTTTGCTATTAGCACTGGCTTACCCTTAGCATTGTATATTGTTCCTGCTTTCTTCCTAAAAGTAACAACATTGTCTTCATCTCACAATTGGCTGATACTTATCAGATTGTGTTTAAGACCTTTAACATATGCAACTTTCTGGAAAGTCACCTTGCCAGCATGCATCTTCCCATATCCTTTAGTTCTTCCATGAGAGTTATCACCAAATGTTACTTTAGGACCTTCATCTTCCTGGAATTCACTTAGAAGTCCTTTCCACCCAGTCATGTGCCTTGAACATCCTCTATCCAAGTACCATTTACCTGAACCCGGCACATGAGAAAACTAAACAAATTAGTTTTATTTGGGAACCCTCTTTGTAGTAGGTTCAGATGATGAACACTTAGCAGCTTCATCTTGTGGAACTGACTGGTCAGCTTGAGCAGGTGTTGAGTCCTGTGTAGGCTGATCAGCTTGTTCCTTCTCAGGCCTTAAGATTTCATTGTCACAGTCCTTGGCCTCATGTCCTCTACCTCTACACTTGTAGCATTTCCTTCTACCAATGACTACAAGAGGTAGATCATCCGATAATCCTTTAGGGAACTTACCCTCAGTATTAGTATTACGGGTTGTGGTTAACTTCTCAACTTTCTTTGCAAGTTGATTCACCTGATCCTCATTGACTTTGGACTTACCTTTATCAGGTCTAGGTTTATTATCCTTTTGATTAGAAGCTTGACCAACAAACTTCTTTTCACTGACTTTGGACTTACCATTGTTATGTTTTCTGGACTTACCAGTTTCAACATTTTTAGACTTACCACTGTTGATTTCTTTGGACTTACCAATTTCAACAACTTTGGACTTACCATTGTTGTGATATGATCTCTGACTTACAGTAGTCTTCCTATTCTTGAAACTTCTCTCTGAGCCAGATAGAGAGTGTTGTCTTTTGAAAGGGTTTGGATTCAACCTTTCAATAATAGAAGTTCTTTGAATAGGCTGAGTGCCTAATCTATCGAGCACAGACTTACTATGTTGTTTAGATGTTGAACACTCATTTCCATGATCCTTTGCCTTGACAAACTTATTGTACTTTAGGCTTGGATCATGTATCTTTTCTGAGGCTGACTTCTGAGACTCAATCAGTTGTCTATCTTCCTCAGAATTTGTACTTGCTATCACATCATCATCAGCTGCATAAGCTACGGATTGATAGTCACCTCCAAGTACATCCTTTACCTGTTTAGGGATCTGCTGGCTGATGCACTACTCAGCAAGCCTTGATGACTTACACCAGGATTCAGTGACCTTCTGAAGTTGGTCAGCTTTATCCTTGGCTTCCTGAAGCTCTTCACTTAGAAGTTTATTAATGTGTCTTTGACATTCAAGATCACATTGTGCTTTCTTTCCAGCAGTAATGAGAGTTTGATTTTCCTTAATCTCATTCTTGAGATTAGTGATTTCAGCTTTGAGGTTAGCTTGAGATTTAAGGCTGGTCTTAAAGTCGTTTAACAAATAACCAAAAGTAAGACCTTTTTCTTCATCGGTGTAAGAGTTGAAATTACTAACCTTGTACATGGAGGAAGGATCCCAGTCACTTAGTTTACTGTTTTCTTCAGCTTCATTCATGTCGGCTTCAAAAGTTGATTCAGACAAACCATAATCAAATTCATCTAATTCAAACTCTTCATCTTCTTGAGCCATCAGACATTTATCATCATCATCTGAGGTAGATGATTCTGTATCCCAAGTTTCAGCATAAAGTCCTTTTGCAATGGGCTTGTCTTTAGGCTTTCCTTTCTTGAGCTGAGTATATTTCTTCTTATACTTGTCAGCTCTGTAAGCATTCTTGTCAGCTACTGAAGCTGTTTCATCCTTCTTCATTTTTCTCTCAGCAGCAATGTGTCCCTTTCTCTGACAGTTAAAGCACACAACTTTCTTGGGATCAAAAGAACTCTTTCCTTTGCCCCTGTCAGATCTTCCTCTTCCCCTTTGAGTTCTTCTTAGTCTTCTGGAAAGCATGGCCATTTGTTTAGTGATAGTCTAAACATCATCAGTATCACTTGAGTCTGACTTTGAGTGGTCAGCTTGAGAGTCTGGCTCAGTCTCAGATTCAGCAATGAAGGCTTTTGAACTCTTTTTCTTTCTATCTGCAACTACTGTAATGTCATGTTTATCAAGAGAATCCTTCATTTGTTGTAGAGAAGATCTCTTGTGTTCTTAATCTGTTCATGATTAAGCAAGAACCCATATATGGACTGTAGGTTATACATGTGTAATGTACCTCCAGCCCTTAGTGCTACAATCACTTCATTGAATTTTTCTGGTAACACATCCAGAAATTTCAGCACTAGGTCAGCTTCATCCTTTTTAACACACACACTTAGCAGGTCATTAATCAAGCAGTGAAACCTTGTAAACAAATCAGACAAGGTTTCATTCTTCTTAGCAAAGAAGTTTTCATAGCATCTGTTAAGATGATTCTTCTTTTGCTGCTTGACCAGATCTGTGCCCTCATATGTAATACTCAAAGTATCCCAGATCTCTTTTGCAGTTTGACACCCAGTCACAGTGTGCAAGATATCATTGGTCAGGACATTAGCCAGAACACTCTTTGCTTTGTCATCCAGGGAATGTAGTTTCCAATCTTCATCAGTCCAGGATGACAAAGGCTTCTTGACTTCTTTCTCTGTCTTGTTAGTGGACTTATCACCAACAGCAGCAGAAATCTTGGGGATAATTGGTGCACGAGTTATGACATCGTACATACGAGTGTCAATGGACTTGAGGAAAAGCATGGCTCTGAATTTCCACATAGGATAATCAGATCCATCAAATACGGGACAACTTTTAGCAGCCATCTGAGGAAAGTTTGATGAATTGTTGCTTGTCGACATTGTATACTTTCTCAGAATCTTGAACTTTCAACTTCTGAAATCGTTCAACCTACTCTGATACCAGTTGTTGGTCCCTTGGTGAGAGTATCAACAAGCAAGTAATGTGTAGAAGAAGGGTTGAATACACTTTCTGCGGAAAATTGAACATATCAATAAAAAGTGTTAACACACATCAAACCATATGAAATCGAATGCTTTCATTAATAAAAAGATGATTACAAGAACAACCAAGTAAGCAACACTTGATATGTAAACACCTAATGTAAATCAAATCTCTCAATCTCACAAACTTTGTTATCTATAATCAACTTATGATTATAGATACGAACTGACTCTCTAAACATGATTTATTCACAGATTGAATACTTACCAACTTCACAATAGACGTGAAGATCGAACACACGAATAATGTTGGCAATCTGTGAATTTCTTGATCACGTTGAACTTACAAACTGTGTATCAAGATTAGTAACACACACGATCAATAGGTTGAAGTGAGATTAGAGTCTGACACTCGTTGTCGTACCTCTAAACTTATCAGGAGATAAGTATTGTTCCTACGGATCCTAACAAACTAGAACTTATCCTAATCTGCTAACAAACTAACGGATAACCCGGAATCTTGAATCTTGAATCTTCTATCTTGAGTCTTCAATCTTGATTCTGGAATCTTCTTATCCATGCCGTAGATATAGAGAGTAATAGGAATTTAAAACATATTTAAATTCTTTTAAACTGACTTCTTTAGTCGGGCTGAGTAACGAAAGTTTTTAACCTACTTCTACGAGTACTTATAAATTCGAGTTACATGTTATTAGGTTTATGAGTTTTTACTTTACGAACTTTCTAATACTTAAATTAAAATATTTGTTATATGGTATAATATTAAGATAATATTTTTGTAAAGGTTTTTTTATTTAATTTATAATTTGTTTCATATCTTATAGGTAGAAATTTAATTTTCAAGAACTTGATATTTTTATACATTGTTTCTTATGAAAGGTTTTGTTATTAAAATAGTTTTTAAGAATCTAATTAAATTTATTCAATTGTTTCCTATTATGTTTAAATGAGAGGTAAGTTAGTAACTTTAATTTACTTAAAGTGTAAGAGTTTTTTTAAAAGAGAAATTGTTAAATACTTTATATAATAATATGGATATATATAGCGAAGAGATCAGCTGCAAACGTTCGCAGGGTGCGCCCTGCGAAGCGAACGGTTTTTATCAAAGAAATTGTAGTACTAAGGTGGGGACTAAAAGACAAACTTGCGGATGAATTATTTTTACATATGGAAATTTGATATTTTTTCTTCTTCTTTTAATTTTAGGATGACTAAATTTGAAGTATATAAATAGAATTAGTTTTTAAAATTTTTAGGTTTTAGATATAATGATTTTAAATCAGATGTAGTTGTTTAAATAAGATGTAGTTATTTTTTAAACCTGAAATTATTAAATTCTTTAATAAAGATGCAGTAATTTTAACGGTACCTTATTTTTATTAGCCGAGATGTAGTGATTTTATAGACAAGATGCAGTGTTCTTAGCGTTCATATTTTAAGACATTTTCTATTAGATCCTATCAAAAAACACCTTATCTAGTATAAAATCGTTACATCTTGTCCAAAATAAATGCATCTCATCTCCAATATATATATTATAATATAATATATAAAAAAATAAATTATGAAACTATTTTACATGAATTACTGAAAACTTTAATCTAAAAAATAAGAATTAAATTTTAAAAAAGAAAAGAAAACACCACCATGGAGAATCTCACAAAGTGAGGAAGTTGTAGGAAAAAAAAAATGAAAAAAAAATTAAAACTTAATTTTTGGTGTGAGATTCACGTATTTCAACATTTGCGGCTATCCACCATCCAAAATGGAAACTTCGCGGTAAAAATTAGGTGCTTGCACGTTCGCAGTTATATATATGGAAAAAGTTAATGCGAGAACCATTTTTAGTACGAGAACCGCGAGAATTAATCTAAGTCGTCAAATTTCCCTTTCTTCAATGTCATTGTCCACCCATGAATTCCTCACATGCACCCTGTCACACTCTATCCCTTCACGCTCTCCATCCGTTTAACTTCCCATATCCAAGAAACGGCCGAGATTGTTTCTCGCGGTTCTCGCGCTAACAACGGTTCTCGAATGAACCCTCCCATATATATATATATATATATATATATATATATATATATATATATATATATATATATATATATATATATATATATATATATATATCAATTTAGAACCACTCTTTATATATAGAACCTAAAAAACTAATTTGGATCATTAGATCATCAAAATTAATGTATGAGATTTAAAGATGACATAAGTGTAATTATCATATATTAATTATCATGTAAAATGACAAACATGGAAAATCCCCCCAATAAACCCACCTTTAAAAAAAATACACCCAAAACTTTACATTGTCATGATTTTTTAAGTTTGTGAATTTAAACAAAAAAAATTATACCAATTTTTTATTTTTTAATTCTCTTTCAATCAAAACACTCTTCCCATATTTTTCTAAATTTTTTAAAAAAATGCAAATTTCGTTTTGCATTTTGGACTGCATTTTAGTGTTGTGTACGAATTTTGCATTTTGGGTTTGAATATGTAATTTTGCATTTTGGAAGCATTGCATGACCTGCATGTTTATATTTTGAATTTTTCGATTTTTTGCATTTTGGATTTTAGAATGAAACTCAGCTCAAAATGCAAATTTTGCATTTTCAAAAAAAGAAGTTTCAGAAATATATCAAGCGTAGTCTTGTTTGAAAGAGAACGAAAAACTGAATCTAACGATATACTTTTTTTGCTAAAATTCTTAAAACGAATGAGTAATGATCATTTAAAATTAAATGGAGTTTTTTTTTAAAAAAAAGTTTTGGCTGGGAGGCGATGAAGTCTGCGCGTGTGTTTATTTTTTTTTTCCAGATTTGCCCTTAATCAATATGTCACGTGTCATCCATTAGGATGGTTCTTTAGGTTCTATATTTAAGAGATGTTCTATATATATCCTAACCCTATATATATATATAGCGAGAACAATTCTTAGTGCGAGAACCGCGAGAACCAATCTGAGCCGTCGACTTCCCCCTCCTTCAATATCATTGCCCACCCATGAATTCCTCACATGTACCCTGCCACACTCTATCCCTCCACGCTCTCCATCTATGAACTTCCCATATCCAAGGAACTGCTGAGATTGGTTTTCGCGGTTTTCGCACTAACAACGGTTCTCGAATGAACCCTCCCATATATATATATATATATATATATATATATATATATATATATATATATATATATGGATTCGAATGTAATATTTGTTTAACATAAATACTAGCTTAGTGTCCCGTGTATAAACACGAGGATGTTTAAAGTAAATGATAAAATATGATTGTGTGAATTTTTAAGAGGTATAATAAAATAATGGTATAAAATATTGAATGATAAATATCACATGTATATTTACCCAAAATCTGGATAATTACAAAACATTAAGATCGTAAATATATGGACCTTCCTATATAAAATAAAGATAAAATTGGAAATATTGGTTTTATATTTAATATATAAGAAAGCTAACCACCTTAAAATATTTGAAGTTTGAAAAAAAATATAAATATCTCATGTATATGTAGATAAAATTTGAATAATTATGGATGATATTTAAGGAATTTATATTTATAAATATAATATTATTTAAGAGTTAGACGCTTAAGATTATCTGAAATATAATATTTTTTTAAGTTACATGATTTCAAAGTATATGTAACAAGACGTGTTGGATGTTAGATTAAGAAAAATGAGTTTTGGAACTAATGATGATTACATCACATTTGTTTATAAATGTATTTTATTTTTTAAAGAAAAGGTTCTTATTGGTTAAATTATTTTTTTAAAAAGAAAGTTTTTCTTAAAAGTCTATTCTTTTAATAATATTAGTTAGATTAGATTAGATTGTATTATCACGAATATGTACTTGAATATAGATAAAAATCTGTTATCTATAAAGATTTTTGTAGATTTATATTGAAAGTTCTCCATTAAAAATTATAAAAGAAAAAATAATAAGTAAAAGTTAGGAGTTTAACATAAAGTATTAAAATGAAAATAATTATTACGTTAAATAAAAATTAGTATATTAAACTTATATATCCTATTGATTTATTATATTTTTACTTTTATGGCTGTTAATTTATGGATTACTGTTGATATATGATAGTTGCTTTAAATTTGAATATCTCTATGACCGTATAATCGTATATTTCTATCTAATTGAAGTATTAGTTTTTTTTTCGTAAAAGAATACTTAATAAAAAATATCTTTTTTAAACTCATACTATACATTTTGTTATCAAATTGAGATAAATTAAGAATCTAATCAAATTCAATGTAGCTAAAAGCCTAAAAACCTATACGATCAAATTTTGTATGTTATATGTAAATACGATATCTATACAACCAGATGTTTTGTTCGAGCAGAAACACATATTTTGTTCAATAAATATTAAATTTAGATAAAATTTATACCACATGTAGCTAAACATGCAAGATATATTTATATTAAATATTATATTAATTAAAATAAAGAAACAAACTAACAGTAACCTTAACAAATATTATTTAATATATATAATTTACCATCATTAAATTTACAAGAATGGGAAGAATATAGACATGAAGCTGCAGGGATTTCAAAAATCGAGCAATATGCATGAATCGAAAGTTCGAAACTGATATTGTCAAAAAGAAAAGAAGTGGCGTTGCTTTTGAATATCATTTTTAATTTCATACTACTTTAAAAGAAAAATCGAAATTAACCGGAGACCTACAAAGTCTACGCACGTCACTGAGTCATGAATCGAGGCTTATAATCTTGTCGATTTTTCACCGGCCAACACCACACCATCTATTTTTGCTACAAAACATGAACGTACTCTTTTTTTTTCTCCTTCTAAATGCATCTTGTGTTGTGTCAAATCCATATTAATAGATAAAATATATTTATGAGAGGTGATATATTAATTATCTTTTATTTTCTTCTATTTATCCTCTAACCCTTAAGATAAAGAAAAATGTTAATACTAATGGAGGAAGTAATAAAAGAGAATTTGTGTAGTTCACATGTTAACTTGCGTTGAGTAAGATAATGAAGTAAGAAGAAATAGTAGGAGGATATATTATTTTTCTATATTTACTAAACGGTGTTTGACTTAATGATATCAAGATATGTATAGTGTTTCCTTTTTTCTTGAGATTTTGGGTTCAAATACTGCTAAGAACAAATGAGTATATTAGGACGTGTGTGTTTGCCGTTAAAAAAAGATAAATTACATTTAATCAAGTTTTATAAGTTCTGTGGCCTATGTTTTCATCAATATACATATTCGAACATAGTTATTTATTTAAACTAAATTAGCTTAATACTCCATGTAGAAACACGGGGATTGTTAAGTAAAATTTACATGTTTGTGGTGTTAAAGAGTACTAACATATATAGATAATAAAACATTTGCAAAAAGTAGACAGCGATATAAAATCTTTTAAAAGATGGGTAAGTCTGTTAGAATTTAAAAAAATTCATACATATTATCATCAAATTTTTTTTGTAAAACCCCTTTATAATCAAATTTGGATTTTTTATTTATTTATTCCAATTGGTATATATATTTACATAAATAAACATGAAAATAGGTGTGAGGATCAAAACACTTACCACTAGTTCAAAAGGAAGTCCTGGTGATCAAAACAATACTTCTTTCTTATATATTGAGTAATCTAATTTGCCAATGAGTCGAATTATTTCGGAAATGTTGTCCCACATCAACATTCTCCCCCCAACATCTGCCGCAAATGCTTTAGACTCATTGGATTCCAACTTGTCACAACCTACGAGCGGATTTAGGAAGATGGTGGCCAATGACTCATCCAACTTCCCCCAGCATTTGCCGCAAATGCCTTAGACTTATGGGATTCCAACTCGTTACAACCTCCGAGCAGATTTAGGAAGATGGTGACCAATGACTCATCCAACTTCCCCCAGCATTTTTTTGCATGTAGTGGGATTCGAATCCATGAGCTCGCTCTGATACCAATTGTTAGGATCAAGGAGCTTACCACTAGGCTAAAAGAAAAATTCTGGTAGTCAAGGCGCTACCTCTTTCTTATATATTGGGTAGTTTAGCTCACCCACAAGTCGAATTATTTAGGAGATGTTGTACCATACCAACAATAGATAATCTATCTACTAAATGATTTGAATAAATATTTTTGTTAATTTTTTAAATCAACTAAAAAATAGTATGTAAGAAAATAACTCAAGTAATAAAGGGAGATGGTGGAGTACAGATAGATATGATGTCGAGGAACTAAATATTCAAATCAAATATGCTAAATATAAGAATCAAAACAAATATACTACATCAATTAAGAAACTGAATACCATGCTCTCAAATTCATTGAATAATCAAATTTAAACCTGTGACTAAAGCTAAAGTATGTGGGGAAATTATATATAATGATGTTACACTCATAAACTTATTAAATGAAAAGTATTTTAAATAATAAATTCATACTTCGTAACCTAAATGTCAAGAGCAAGAGCCAGGTATAATGAACTAAAAATAGAAGAAAATAGCAAACCTGAAATTCAAATTCATGCAACTCTGACAGAGAAGCTTGTTCGGACCAACAATGGCTATTTTGCATAACGTTTCTAATCGATGTTGGCTATGATTTTTCCGATACTATTTCGTTTAAGGATTTCTACAACTCGTCAACTAATAAGGCCTTTTTAAACAACAACAAATCATATCTGATTTCTATGACTTTGGGTCTCCGTTCCATCGTTCATCGGTGATTAAACACGCAAATGTTGTTGTGTGGGCTATTTCCCTTTACATGGATTAAGATAGGGGGCCCTAATCATAAATTACAAAAATTGGACCACAAATCCACAAGCAATAATCTACTTTGCGCAAGAATCTACCATGTGCTTATGAGTGTACACAATCAAGTTCTCGTGCATTAGCAATTAGCTAGCAATTTGCAATCTTAATTCTTTCATATATAAAGACAAAAAAACTCATGATTCCTCCTCTCAGAACATGATCTTACAAAGCCTAACAAGTACAAAAGCAAGCGGAGGGATGAACAAGTATTTCTAATCAAGACGTTTTGTGATAAACATTTGAAAGCATGACCCCTTCATTGACCAAAACCTCATAGGACGTAAACGGCCCAACATGCCTCATAGGACTTGTTTAAGGCGTCAAGGTCCGAGAAATTTCTATATATTTACTTCATTAAATGAAAGCACATTGTTGTTTTAAGGAAAATGAATGTATGTTGCGATCATAAGAAGTAAGATGGTAGTCGATTTTATATTTGATATTTAACCCATTTATTAGTATGTAAAATTTTATTACACATTGTGCAACCATATGACGATACAAATTATTTACACAATTAAGAATAACAACCCTTTTTGCATCATTGACTAATACTATCATTGAAACTTATGAATGTTGATGATGATTCATCATAAGTTAGCACGGAGAGTTCCTCCCCATACACAAAAGGTCCAATACTAGTTTGGTCTGTCGAAGGAATGTGCGACGTGCGAATTCTCTCCAACTCCATAGCTACTTCTTTCATAGTTGGTCTGTTCTTTCCATTCAAATTCAAACATCGCATTGCAAGGTTAGCTAATACCTCAAGCTCATTACTAGTACCCTCTTTAATCACCATTGCATCAAAAATAGACATGACACACCCTTCTTCCATAGCCAACATAAAGTGCAGAGCTAAACTTCTATTTTTGCCAAAACGAGTTAGGGATATTGGCCTTTCTCTTGTCAATAGTTCAACCAAAACAACGCCAAAACTATAAACATCACTCTTTTCAGTGAATTGGCTAGATTGGAAATACTCAGGATCTAGGTAACCAAATGTACCTTTGACTAAGGTAGTCAAGTGAGTTTGACCTACTGATACAAACCTTGAAGTTCCAAAGTCAGAAATTTTGGCCCTATATTTATCATCCAAAAGTATATTGGTGGTTTTGATGTCTCTATGGTAAATGGGAATAGAAGTTGCTGAATGCAAGTAAGCAAGTGCTCCTGCAACCTCTGTGGCTATCTGTAATCTCATGTTCAAAGAAATTGGAAACTCGTCATTCTCATTGTGAATACAATGATACAACGTACCATTTGAAATGAATTCAGAAACTAGAAGAGGAACTTCCGTCTCTAAGCAACATCCCAATAATTTAACCACGTTCCTATGACTGACTTGGGAAAGAATGACCACTTCATTGATGAATTGCTCTAATTGGCTTTCATCAACTATTTTTGATTTCTTAACCGCCACAATCCTTCCATCAACTAACATTCCTTTATAAACAGTACCTTGGCCTCCTCGACCAATAATTCTGTTCTCATTGAAATTGTTTGTTGCCTTCTCCAACTCACGTGATGTAAAAAGTATAGTTTTATCAACTAAGGATGGATCAGCTTTCTGTTGTTGTTTTAGAAGTAAACCACCATTGCGCTTAAAAAACTTCTTTCTTCGTCTCCTTTCTTTTGTTTTCTTGATGAATTTGTACAATGCATAGCTGGTTGCGACAATCAACAATATACACATGCTTATGCTAGCACCTGATGGAAAAAAAACACACCATAAATTCTTAGTAATCATATATGTTGCTTACCTACACTAGGTGGAACTAGAGCGGATCTGGACTATAACGGACAATCTTATTGGATAGTGTAGATTTAAAAAGATAAAATTTGTTTTTCTTTCATTTATTTTAGGCTATCACTGGATTTTTCTTATTCGCTGAAATCGTTTTCCTTTTAAATTTATCGTCTAAATTTGTAAGTATAAAAAAAGAGTAACTGTTCAAGTAAAAATCATTAATTTTTATCTATATACGTGGTTAGCCCAAAAGTAAAGTAAGACGGGCAGTTGAGATTTGTAAAGTAGAACGGGCTTGTTGTAGAAAACAGCGTATTCATGATAATGGTCGATTATAAAGATACTAATTTGAACTACTTGTGAAGAATATTGTGGGTGTAAATGGTTTATAAGCACATATACACGTTTAGTAAATAGAAATATTACCTAGTATAATACCCAATAATGATCTTGCATTATGCTGACGGTGACAAAATAAGACCGATTCTGTGACGAAGCCATAATCATAGTCATATATTGATTTATATTGACATTCACCTCCACTATTCTGGCACCTTACACATTCATCCGGACCTACATGTAAGATGATATGATGCTCATGTTAAAAAACACACTAAAAAAAGTATAATATGATAGAACTACATACCATTGCATCCGTCTTCAAGATAAGGGTTCCCTTGTGAAGTGGAATCTAGGTTGCATTTCCTGGTGTTCATTGTTGTACCGTTATCCAAATCCACATTAAGTATAGACATCTCATCTCGAGAGCAACATGCTACTTTAGCATAGTCATGTTCTGATAGAGTCCACAGAAGTGATATCGGAATAGAAGAGCTACTATCCCTGACTACATGAGTATATGAATTCTTATCCACCAAGAAAGCAGACCCACAAGCTTCATATTTACCATTTCTCTCTGACCATTTGAGATTCACTGTGTATGAGTTAAGATAACTAGGAATTGTTGTTTGGCAACAAGTGATGCCAAGGCAGCGGTTGTTTTCTTCACTGATGGTATCATTGACACAATCTGTGGAACACCCGATGAGCGCATTGCCATCATGGTCCATCATCAAAGCATTACCACACCCTTCAAAAACAAAATTATTCTTAGATTTGGAATAAAAGAAGGGGGTATTGTTAAGATCGAGACTCGTCGTTTGACTACTATTGCAATCAGAGATGATTGGCGTGTTAACGGTGACTGTTTGATTTCCCAAGTCAACACCCAAGATTTCGAGGTGATGGAGTGCAGCTAGATATGGTGTTGACGAGTTGCAATCGACGATGTACCATTTGTTAACTGAACAGTTTTCTCCAATCCCAAAAGGGTATGGAATCCTCACGTTCCCGCACATTTCATTGCAGCCTGTCTTGGCGTACTTAGGAACGGTTATTAATGTTGCTGTTAATGAAAGCAAGATTAATTAATAATAAGGATGAAACAATGAACTTTAAAGAGAGGTTAGATCGAGAGAGTTTATACTAAGGGTAATAACACTAACTAATACTAACTAACAATTGTAGTAACTTAACTAACTTTTAATCCATAAAACAACATTTTAATGAAGAACATGCAATAAATAAAATCTGAAGGAGATGCTTATGTTTATATAAAGAAGTGATCATGAATTGAGGAACCAACTCAGAAATAAGTTCAGTACGGGAGACTCCAAAAGTCTAAGAAGTAATGTTTGAAAAACCGATTTTTTTAGTTGATCTAGTCACCTTACCAGATCAAACAATTTCTTTTTTAAAATTTTATATATATATATATATATATATATATATATATATATATATATATATATATATATATATATATATATATATAGAAATTGAATCAATAAAGAACTATGTGTTAAACAAAGAACCTAAAGAACCAATCTGGACATTTGGATCATCAAAATCAATAGATGAGATTGATTGGTGGCAAAACTGTAATTATTATGTATTAATTAAGGAAGAAAAGGGTAAACATGGAAAATCCCCCCCCCCTCCCCCAACAAACTCGATTTTTAAAAAAAAAAAACCCCCAAAATTTTTAAATTGTCATAACTTTTTAAGTTTTGTGAATTTGAACAAAAAAATTATACCAATCTTTTAGTTTTTTAATCCTCTTTCAAACAAGATCACTCTTCCCATATTTTTCTAAAATTTTTTTAACATGAAAATTTTGTTTGCATTTAGGCAGCATGTACGTTTTCGTTTTTTGCATTTTGTATTTAGGTTTCAATGAACACAGCTCAAAATGCAAACTACGGATTTTGCATTTAGGCTTGAATGAACCCAGCTCAAAATGCAAACAACGGAGTTTGCATTTAGGCTTGAATTGCCCAGCTCAAAATGCAAACTACGGATTTTGCATTTAGGCTTGAATTACCCAGCTCAAAATGCAAACTACAGATTTTGCATTTTGGGCTTGAATGAACCCAGCTCAAAATGCAAACTTCAGATTTTGCATTTTGAGTTTGAATGAACCCAACTCAAAATGCAAACTTTGCATTTCAAAAAAAAAAAGTTTCAGAAATATATCAAGTTCGGTCTTGTTTGAAAGAGGACGAAAAACTAAATCTAACGGTATAATTTTTATGTTAAAATTGTTAAGAACGAACGAGTTATGATTATTTAAAGTAAATGGGGGTTTTTTTTTAAGTTTGTTGTGGGTTTTGGTTGTGGGTGCTGTAGGCGCCGATTGTTTTTTTTTTTAATTTCCTTTTTTGCCCTAAACAATGTGCCACATGTCATTACTAGGGAGGTTCTTTAGGTTCTTTGTTTAAGGGAGGTTCTTTGTTTAACCACACCCTATATATATATATATATATATATATATATATATATATATATATATATATATATATATATATATGTGTGTGTGTGTGTGTGTGTGTGTAACAAAAAAATATAAACCTACAATATCTTCAATCCCACACAATAATTTTTTTTTCAACATACTCTACCAAAAAAAGAAAATAAATTCAAACATAAAACAATAATTGTTATAGACTTACAACCAAACATCAACTTAAAGATTTTATGACATTGGAGTATTTTAAGACATAGGTTTAAAAAAAAATTATATAAAAAGAAAACCGGGTTGATTTACACCGGTTCAACCGCTAATCTGGCCGGGTCACTCTGTAAATTATATATATATATATATATATATATATATATATATATATATATATATATATATATATATATATATATGAAAAAGTTCATGCGAGAACCATTCTTAGTGCGAGAACCACGAGAATCAATCTGAGCCGTCCAATTACCCCTATTTCAATGTCATTGCCCACCCATGAATTCCTCACATGCACCCTGCCACACTCTATCCTTCCACGCTCTCCCATCCATGAACTTCTCATATACAAGGAACGGCTGAGATTGGTTTTCGCACTAAGAACGGTTCTCGAATGAACCTTCCCCTATATATATATATATAGACAAAAGTTCATGCGAGAACCATTGTTAATGCGAGAACTGCGAGAACCAATCTGAGCCGTCCAATTCCCCCTACTTCAATGTCATTGCCCACCCATGAATTCCTCACATGCACCCTGCCACACTCTATCTCTCCACGCTCACCATCCATGAAACTTCCCATATCCATGGAACGGCCGAGATTGGTTCTCGCGGTTCTCGCACTAACAACGGTTCTCGCATGAACCCTCACCTATATATATATATATATATAAGGAGTTTTCCCGGTTAGGGCTCATTCCGAGGCGCTGAGCCGGCCTTTGGCTCACATGTACGCGGTCTAACCGGTTTTACCCGTAGCCGTTTCAGAAACATCCATGTGGCCATCTCTAATTGAAACCCGGTGGGACTTGAACCTTTGACCTCCTATATGGCGGTTAGAAGATGGTTTGTTAAAAATCTATATATCAATAACAAATCAATAAACATTCATGAAAATCGAAAGATGAAGAAAGAAAGTTGATATACTCTCATATTTGCGCTCATAATTGTTATCAAATTTTGGCAAGAATTATTTGAAGTTATTTCAAAATAGAGGATGATAATTGCCAAAAGATATTCTAAAAATAGTTTAATGATTCAAATCTTATTCAAGAGAGCTGTAAAATGCTAAACTTCTTTTCAAGGAGTGTTAGAACACTAGATACTCCTTGGAAAGAAGCGTTCTACAAATTGAATGAGGGAAACTTTTTTGATTATTCATACGGGGTATAGCCTATATAAGGATAAGCTATTATTTATTAAACGAGAAAGTTTCATGCTTAAGAGTTATTATAATAACCGTAATTTTACATATATATGTATGACTATATATATGACTATAGTTTCAGTTTAAAATAGAGATTAAATGAATAATTTTAGTTTAACACTTAATGGGCCTGTAGGATATGGGAGTAGTCTAGACATGGGCCCTGAGGACCGACCGGACCGGTCCAAGAAAGACCGCCCGAACCGAACCGGTCCAAGACCGGACCGAGACCGAAAATGACGTAAGCGGTCCGAACCGGTCCAGAACCGGTCCAAGATCCGAACCGGTCCAAAACGGTCCAGGACCGGTCCAAGACCGAACCGGTCCAAACTCGGTCCGAACCGGTCCAAGACCGGTCCAATGCCCAACGGTCGAAGTTCAAAATGCAACGGCTCTTTTTTCGGTCCAAACCGGTCCAGAACCGGTCCAAACCGGTCCGAGCCGGTCCAAACCGGTCCGAGCCGGTCCGAACCGGTCCGAACCGGTCCCCAACGGCTAGTTTCCGATTTTTTTTTTTTTTTTTTTCAATTCTTCCTATAAATACCCCCCATTTGGTTGCCATTTTTCTCCTACACCTTCTCTAAACCACTTATTCTCTCATTCTTTCTTCTTTCTCTCAAGATTTGCTTATAATTTGCAATTTTTCCAATTCAAGGATTTGTTTATAATTTGCTTCAAGAATCAAGGATTTGCTTATAATTTTTTGATTTGCTTCAAGAATCAAGATTATAAAAAATGGCGGGTGAAGGACCTAGCAATTTGAAAGCGGGTCGAAGTGATTTCAATATAAATCTCCCGTACGAAGAAGTTCCAAAAACAAATCGAGTTGCGGAAATTTGGAAGGATTTTGTGCAACTCAAACAAAATAACAAAAAATATGCGAAGTGTACGCATTGTGGAGGAATATTATCCGGCTCTAATTCTTCTCTCGCTCGGCATTTAGTAAGTATTCTGTTTTATATTTAAGTTTAGTTTATTTAAATACTAGTTTTTTTATATTTAAGTTTAGTTTATTTAAATACTTATTATATTTGTGAATTTAAAATTATAGGAATTCATGAAATTGAAAATATAGGAATTTATGAAATTGAAAATATTGGTGGACAACTTATTATATTTGTGAATTTAAAATTATAGGAATTTATGAAATTGAAAATATAGGAATTCATGAAATTGAAATTATAGGAATTCATGAGCCTAAAACAATTTGATGTAGTTCTAGTTATTCATAACTTAGTTATTCATTCTAATCGTAATACTAGTAGATATAACCCGGAGAGTGGTGTCTAGAATAGTCACGATCGGCTTGTGGTTGTTGGATTTTCCGAAAGGTTTTAAACCGAAAGGATCCTGCCCCCCGACTGACCTGCCTGGCCACTCTTTGCTTGGTAGTCAAACGTATTACTTTAGAATCAATAACTATAGTTTAATACTTGAATTAAATACATGAACTTGGTTAAATATAGTTTAGTACTTGAATTAAATACATGACCTTAGTTAAATATAGTTTACATTACTTGAACTTAGTTTATTCTAATATAAACTTTAAAAAATTAGACTAAATGCTTGGTGCGACAAGCCGCTGAGGTTGAGAGTCAAACTCAAGTTGATGGTCAAACATGGCGTTTCGATGCCGCTTTAGCTCAGGAATTAAGCATGCAGTTAACAATACAAGAAGCATTACCATTTGACTTCTTCTCCCGCCCAAGAGTCACAACTTTTATCAAAAAAGCTTTACAACCTCATTATTCCTCTGTAAGTCGAAGAACTCTTAAACGTAGAGCTATGACAAAATGGAAAATAATATATCAAGACTTAAAGGAATTCTTTACTAGATTCGATGGTAGAGTTTCTATAACCACCGATATTTGGACCGCTCCACATACAACCCATTATTCATTTATTTGTGTTACGATACATTGGGTAGACCCTAATACATGGCTTATGCAAAAACGTATTATTGCTTTTGAAAACTTTCCTCACCCGCATGGAGGTGAACAAATTTACGATATTTTATTAAGGATTTTTAACGGTTTTGGAATAAAAGAAAAAATACTTTCAATCACCCTAGATAATGCTAGCAACAATACAAACGCTATGGGACGATTGAAACGGGTTTTAAACCCAATATGTGACGGGGAATTTTTGCATGTACGTTGTTGTTGTCATATTTTCAACCTCGCGGTCCAAAAAGGTTTGGGGGCTATGGAAACTTGTCTTTTGAAATTTAGAAGATTAAATGAGACAATTTTTAAAAGCGGACCAGTCGCGTTCGAAAAATATGAACATTTTTGTAAAACAAAAAGAAGAAGATGTTTGAGACCTCTCATAGATATGCCCGTGAGATGGAACTCGACTTATAAAATGATAGGGCGTTTGATACAAAATAAGGATTTACTTACCGAATATCATCGAGAACACCTACCCCAATTATATGAAGTACTTACGGAAACTGATTGGATTATTTTAGAAGAATTACACATCGGTTTGGGAGTTTTGTATCAAGCCACAATAATGCTATCACAAACATATTTTCCATCATCTCACTCCGCTATGATAGGTGTTTGTGAAATTTTAAGAACATTAAAGGCTTTTGGTTCTTTGGATCAAAGGTGGGATATGATTACCAACGAAATGTGTGAAAGTCTTATAAAATATTTTAAAGAGTTTCCAACAATTTTTTTGATTGCTTCGGCATTAAACCCTCTTGTTAATTTTAAGGGTGTAACGGAATCTTTAACTACAATCGGGGAAGCATTGGGTCAATCTCCAGATGAGATTACGATAAGTATATCCAAATTTGAAAATAGTGTTAAACAATTATATATGATTTATGATAATGAATGTGCACCACGGGGACAACTTGCTTCCACCCCGAGGTCTTCGACTTCACAAGCATCGGCTTCTCGGCCAAACACTACTTTTAGCATTGGATCGTCTTGGCTTCAAAATGTATCTCAATCAAAACGTACACGAGTTCAATCGTCTTTAGACGAACTTTCCATTTATAAAGAAACTGATTACAGTAGTTATATTGGCACCGAAGATTTTACACAATTTGATGTATTAAAATGGTGGCAAGAAAGAGAAAACGTTGGTCAATTTAAGATCCTAGCCCGTATGGCTAGGGACGTACTAACCGTCCAAGCTAGTAGCGTAGCTTCGGAATGTTGTTTTTCTCTTAGTGGCAGGATTTTAAGTGCACGACGGTGTATGTTGAAGGCCGAGTCGGTGCAAATGGCCGTGATGCTTAAGGACTACTATGATTCTATGGAAAGATGTCAAAACGATGCAGATCTCGAAGAAGGCTTAACTAATTTGGAGGAAGCGATTATGGAAGACGATTACAACAGGGACTTCGCATCGGGAACATCAAACACTAACACTGAAGCTGAAACTGAAGAACCCGAACCCGGCGAAGAATACGTTGACGACACTCAAAATAGAATGAACGCGGGTTCATCATCCAACGTCCACTCGAACGAAGTCGCCTATTATGGGCATGTGCCATATACCGACGATAGTTACAACTATTGGAATTTCAATTCCGACTATCCATTTTAGTAGTTGTCTCTTTATATTTTGTGACGTTATTTCTTTCGAACAATATGTATTTTTCGGGTCTCCAACTTGGGGTGATGGCAATGCCGAAGCTCCATTGCTAGAGTTCCCTTTTCTTGTTAAAAAAATAATTAAGTTTCAACAATATGTAATTTTATTTTGTAATTGTATCGCAATGTTATTTATATGTTTTTATTAACTTGCAATTATATATGTTTATATTTTATAGTTTATAACTTGCATTTTTTTTAAATTAACAAGTCACTTTTTTTTTCAAACAAAAAAACGAATCGAAAACCGGAAAATTTTAAACCGAAACTAAAAAAAACCCGGAAATATCTAAACCGAACCGGAAAAATACCCGAACGAAAAACGGACCGGTCCAGGACCGAAGTCGGACCGGTCCGGACTTGGACCGGTCCGGAAGTGGTCTAGGACCGCCCGAAGACCGAATTTATCGAAATGGTCTTACGCGAAGACCGGTCCGCCGAGGACCGGACCGGCTCAGGACCGACTAGGTCCGGACCGGACCGGACCGGCTGTGGTCCAGGACCGGTCCAGGACCGATTTTGCCCATGTCTAGAGTAGTCTATTAACTTAGCCCAGCAACCTAAATGTTTAAGCCCATATGAATTTAAACTTCTAAGCCCTACAACCCTTGTTGTTGACTGCCCAAACGACCAGAGGAGAGGGAGTAACGTCCCCTCCCGAACCTGCCACCACTTCTCCCCCTTTATCGGCGATCGTTCCCCAAGACCCGCTAACAAACTCGTTTATATATGCACCGTATGCACAACTCTTTTCTTCAATTCATAAACCACGAACCCTAATCACTGAAAAACGAGAGAGAAAGAGAGAAAGTGAGGGTCGGCGATTGTGGTACAGCGAAGGCGACTGACAGTGCAGCCAGGGGCGAAGATTATTGAGGACTGAAGCTGCGATTAAGGTGATTAGGAGCTGAGTTCGGTGTCATTTGTACTCAGCAACTGTTAAAGGTTAGTAATTGTTGTCTCCTCGTGTGTAGCTTAAGAACAACCGAAATTAAAACCAATTTCTCATCTTTTTGACCTGCAATTAGGCAATATACTGATCTGTACGTACTAAGTTAATTATGTCATCTGACAACTGATACATCTGAGTTCATACGTCTGTTGAATTTCATAATTTAATTCGTTCTGTCCACTATGTTTCTGATTTGTTCAGTTGCATTAATCTTTAATTGAATCAATTATGAACCACATGAACACCTGTGCTTATCTCTGTTATCTGCTGCTACGGTATTTAAACAATGAGATTAATAAATAATGAAACTGAGTTCTATTAAATCAACTAGGCACTACACTGGGGAAACATATGAAGGCTGGAATTAAAGTAGTATTGAGCTTATTTTTGAAGTTACTGCCTTGATGCTTTTTATGCTATAATACTCTCCTGATCTTGGTTAGTTTGACAGTAAATGTATCGGTACTTAGTGTATGGTTTGTCTGTCAAGTTCCCAGTAAACTGAACTGAATTGTGTAGGACTGGAAATAATTAATACATAACTACCATAGAGTTGTTCATAAACTACATTTAGCACATTACGTATAACTATTTCCGTTAGATTAGATAGAATCATGAATCAGAAATCAGTTAGGTGGTCTGCACAGGTGATTATACTATTTAAACTAATATGACTATTGTGTTAAAATGGACCTGTTAGTCAGAATAGGAAAACACCAAACTGATCTGTTACATGTACGTATAGGGGGAGGGTTCATTCGAGAACCGTTGTTAGTGCGAGAACCGCGAGAACCAATCTCAGCCGTTCCTTGGATATGGGAAGTATTATGGATGAAGAGCGTGGAGAGATAGAGTGTGGCAGGGTGCATGTGAGGAATTTATGGGTGGGCAATGACATTGAAGGAGGGGGAATTGGACGGCTTAGATTGGTTCTCGCGGTTCTCGCGCTAACAACGGTTCTTGCATGAACTTTTGTCTGTATATATATATATATATAAATCCATAGTAAAGTTTATCTGTTTAAATCCTTGATCCTGTAATCTGTCAATTGGTAATCATTATACCTTTTAGAATCCATTTGTTAGGTTGATAAGAATAATAGTAGTAATAAATTTTAACCATGCAACAATCTAAATTATTAATAAGAGAGGAACGGAATAAGATAAATTCTAACGGTAATTTATATATTTTTAGACGAGGTGAAAAACAATTAAACTTGAAGCTACCGGTAGTGTTGGACTTATTTGACCGTGAATACAAGGTACGGATATTAATCTCTTTATAGAGATTTCTATTGTTCGGTTCACATATATTGTATGGATTCTTTCTATGCGGCAGGTAATCAGGGGACTACGGGATAAGCGAATGAGAGCTAGTTTGGACCGGTTGGAGATTAGACTTATGAAGAACTTTTAGATGATGGATAGTTTTACTTATGGATTTATCATTTGTTATTTAACATTTAAGACTTGAATTCTTATTCGATTAGTTCTTCTAGTTTTATTTATGTTTATGCTCTCTTATGTATCGTATGCGTAACCTCTAAGTTCCATTTCTGGCCGGGGTGTTACAGTTATAAACAAGCATAACAAAACATACGAATACGTCGGAAAACATGCAAAATGAACAAATAAATCGTATATATAGATCGAATAACATACCATAGCATCCATGCTCTAAATAAGGATTTCCTTCAAGGTTATCACCGGAGTGTGGATCAAGCGAGCATGTCCAAGTAGACACTGCGGTATCGTTATCTACATCGAAATAGAGAATATCTGGTTCTACATATCCACAACATTTTACTTGGTTGTAATAGTCAAAGTCAGATATAGTCCACATAAGTGATACCGGAATAGAAGATTTATGATCAGAAAACCTTCCTTGATCATATGAATTCTTATCCACCAAGAATGCGGAGCCACATCCCCCATCTTTGCTCTGTCTTTCCGGCCGCGTGAGATTGACTGTGTACGACTTAAGATGATGTGGAATTGTTGTTTGACAACAACTGATGCCAAGACAACTACTATTTTTGTCACTAACAGTGTCATTGCCACAATATGTGGAACACTCGGCGAGTGCACTACCACGATCCATCATTACAGCATTACCACATCCCAAAACAACAAATCTATTGTGCGATTTGGAAAAGAGGAAGGGGCTGTTACCAAGATTGGTACTTGTCGTCTCACTGTTATTGCCACAATTAGAGATGATTGGCATGTTAATGGTGACTATTTGATTTTCCAAGTCAACATGCAAGACTTCGAGGTGAAGGAGTGCAGATAGATACGGTGTCGAGGAGTTGCAATCAACGATGTACCCATCGTTGAGTGCACAGTTTGCTCCGATTCCAAAAGGAAATGGAATCCTCACATTCCCGCACATATCATTGCACCCTAGCTTGGCGTACTCAAGAGCTGCTATTGATGTTGCTATTGATGAAAGAAAAACAAGTAAATAGTAAGGATAGCACAGTTTCATTTTTGTGAAGAACATTCAATAATTAAAATCCAGAAAAGGAAAAAAGAGTTTTATGTGATTTATATAGAAAGATTCGTAGTCATGATCACTTGGTTAGAGGAACCACCTGAGAAATGAGTATATGCATGGGAGACCCACAATTAAGAGTCTATGCCGTGTATGATAATTCGAAATTTGGAATTTTGGGGATATTTTTCAACTTTAAGATTACGATATGATAGTGGCCGTAAGTGTTTGGAGGAGAAGACTATTTCATTTAATTAATCCATAGGCCGGCTCTGATGATTAAGTAAATAGATTTTTAATCATCGTTCAAGTAAATACTGCTTATTGCTTATTTGCTCAGTTTAATTTTACTATTGATAAAACTGTCTTAACCACATAGCACAATCTACACCATACATGGAAAATTAGATTTAAGAAATGTTAGTGAGAAAATTTAAACAAGCTATTAAAGCATGATGACGCATGTACCTTCTAGATCTAGAAGATTATACACCTCAACATTCGATTTGAGTATAGCCTCTCATTCTTCTCATTCATACTTTAATATCATATCGGTATCACATAATTTTTTTTCCTACTTTTTCTATTTTACTCCAAAACCAAATATAGTCTAACCCAACTAATTTATTTTTCCTTCCCTTACGCTCTTTTACACTGCAAAAAAAAAAATGACCGGGTGTGGTCGGGTTGGGGAAACCGAACACCTACCCGTAGGTAGGGGCGTACGGGTGTTCCTCAAGCACCCAAGGAGCAACCGAAGAAACCCGAAGGCTCTCAAGTCACCCCACACGGGTGGCCTAACTAATTACGTACCTAGGCTCAAGATAGCTAGGTTGATAACCTATCACCCGTGCATGTAAGAAATTCATGGGTGGGCAATGACATTGAAGAAGGGAAAATTGAACGACTTAGATTGGTTCTCGCAGTTCTTACACTAAGATTGATTTTTAAATGAACTTCTTCCTGTACATATATTACACCTTATATATTTCTTTTCATTACTTTATGAAAATATAATACACCTTTCGGTTGCAATGGTACATCCACCTTGTGTCCTTGTTCCGTGACGTGGCAAAGTTTAGGACTATATATATACCATTTATTTTTGCTCTATAAGAGCATGGGGAGTGGGTGAGGCATCCGTGCGGCATGCCTAGGTGGCACGTCGGTACCGGCGCAAACACCACCCCGCCTCCAACGGTACCGAGCAGAAGCATCAAGCCTCGGCATTTGAATGCTGCGCATGGATCGACGAATTTAAGCCTCCAACGGTCATTTGACCGTTTGATAATTAAAAAAAAAAATTACTTTTTTACTTTATATAAATTACACCATTTTATACCATTTTACCTCACACCAAATCCAAAACTCTCTCATTCTTCTACTTTTTTATTCTTTTATTTTCCATCATTGAGATGGATTCATCTTCAAACACTCCAAACTCATCTCGTTCAAAATCCCGTCAACCAAGTTCATCTTTTAACCCATTCCGTCTTGATACGGCACATCAAATGTATGTACCGAACCCGATGTTTGCTCCACCTCAACTATTCAACCCTAAATACGGAATGGGATACCCTCATCTTCCAATCCAAAACCCCAACATCCCGACTCAAGTAGCGTACAACGAGTTTAGATACGAGACCCAATCGGTTCCCGAGACCCAAGACGAAGCCGGACTTGAAGCCTTACCGGACACCATGGTCGAGACCCAACCCAAGGTCGAGACCCAACCCGAAACCGACGCCCAAGGAGGTTCGCGACGCAATCAAGTGGCTAAAAAAGGACGAGAACCCAACACCAAGTGGACTCCCGAGGAGGAGGTGGCTTTGGCTAAAGGGTAGGTCGATATTTCCGAAGATAACCAAGTTGGGAACTCTCAAAAAAATGCTTCATTTTGGAGTCGTGTTGTGGATTACTTCCACAAAGAAACGGGAAAAATGCACCGCACCAACCACCAACTCAATTCCAAATGGAAAACTTTGAACAAGCAAGTTGGCGCCTTCAACGCGATCTACAATAATTTGTTGACGAGCCGGAGGAGTGGCCAAAGTGATGCGGACATCAAGAAAAACGCCTATATACAAAATAGGCAAATTTACAAGAGTAACTTTGTCCTCGAACACACTTGGGACATCCTTCGAGTTGCACCAAAATGGGCTCCCGTTCCACCACCACCATCAAGCCATGGTTCAAGCAAAAGAACCAAGACGTCCGACTCCAACACTTTCTCGGACGCTCAAGCACACCCCCTCGACGAAGAAACCGAAGACGAAAACGAGGTAGAATTTTTTGAACCGGAACGCCCGGTTGGAAAAAAGAAAGGAAAACGGACGGCTTCTTCCACCTCGACCGGGGTTTCATCGGAAAATTTTAACCAACTATTGAAGGATCTCGGCGGCTTTCGAAGTTCAATGGATGAGTACAACACGAGGCTTCTCGAACAAAACGAACGGCGGCTTCGTTTGCAAGAAGAAAAAGAACTCCGCAAGGCGTCACAATTTTTAAAACAATCGGACGAAGGTTTGGAAGGCGAGGATCTCGAGATTGTTCAACGAGCAAAGGATGTCATTCGGAAAAAATATGGACTAAAAAGGTGAACCGTTGATGTATTTTTTTTATTTAGTCGTCGTTCTATGTTTTATTTAATCGTATTTTTAGCTATGTACTTTTTTTATTTTAATGAAAAAGAAGTTATTTATATTATTTTAATTTTTATTATATAAATATTTATTTCTATTTCGTATAATAATATTAATAAATAATAATTAAAAAATATAATTATTTTAAAAATAAAAAAAGTTTGAAGCGTGCGAAGCGTGGATAGTACTGGAATTGAAGCATGCCTGAAGCATGGAAGGGGTTTGCTGATGTGAAGCTGATGTGACGCTGATGTGGAGCTGAAACATGGAAAGCATGGGGCATGTACTCCCCATGCTCTAACATTTGTATATTAATGCATCGTGTCTGATATCCATAAAGCAATTAGATTACACAAAATGAAATAATGATATATTTTAGGTTTTTTGTTAAAAAAAGTTCAACGTTTTGTTTTGAATGGTGTAACCATTATTAAATTGATGATATAATGAGAATTGTCAATCAAGAATGTTTCAAGTATTTCATTATCAGTAAAGACTAATTGCAAGTCATGCATGGAAAGGATTTGTGTTCTTTTCGATGGTTGGAAAAAGACTTTATGGTTTTAATAATTAGTCAAATCATCATTATTCTATATTCTTCATCTTTTGTATATTTAACTATCTATTATAATTGAAAAACTATATATCCAATTTGTATAACCCTGTAGTTTAACGTCAATAAAAATTTATCTTATAATGGATAAAAGCACCCTTAGCGCCTTAGCATGTGCCGAATATACGTCCAAGCCTTTGATCTTTTCATGATAGCATAGTCAAGTCTCATGTCTTGATAAACCATAATGAGTTTGAGAATTGCTAAAAATGAAATTTCCTATGACCAATTCTTGATCATTCATTATTACTAAACTTGATTGAATGTTTGTTTAATACACAACTTAGTTCGAATAATAAAAAATATTAAAAATTATTAAACTACATGTGTGAAATTTCTAGGACCAATCCTTAATTATTCGTTATCACCAAATTTATACACACACAATAAGTTCATGATAGTTTTCATTTTCACTTTTTGACAAAATTCACTTTTTATTTTTTTAGCTTTTATCTTTCTCTAATTTAAAGTTTTTTAACCTAAGTACCAAATAACTTAATTACGTCTTGTTTTGATCTTTTAGATGTATAGTTATAAATAATTGTTAAGTTTTATGAATATTATTAAAACTTAAACATGTTTTTAGGATATTAGTAAATATATGCCAGTTTATGTATATTAACATCACCACCTTACCAATTGGTATTTAGAATAAGAAGTTAAAGACTATGAAACCAACCCAAATCTAACCGGGTTATGATGGTCAAAATCGGTTTATTCTGGCTAGTTATGTGGTGCAATCTGGATTGAAATTAATATCTTCATTCAAACAAATAATAATTTAAAATTAAAAAAACTGAAGTTCCTCTTACTGAATCTTCCAACTCATTCTCCATTCCACTAAATTTTCACACATATTTTGTCGTTGACAGTCAAAAAACAATGGAAACACAATAGCAAAAAGAGCGTCAAAAGCATTGTAACATCCCAAAATATTTTTTTTAAACAAATAGAAATTCATATAGATACGAAACCGATAATTAAGAATATTTAGTACAATCAACCACTCAGCCTACACACGGGTCTTATGGTTTAAAATACACGTGTAGAAGTAATAGTCGTAAATTAGAGTTCGAAAACAATTTGCGGTTTTAGCTATCACCGGGGAGCTTTCCTCTTGTCAACACGCGACGGTTCTGAAAGAGATAAACAACAACGGGTTAAACACAAATTAAGCTTAGTGAGCATACAGGTCGAATCCTCTAGTTTCGTTTTGCAGGGCGTGTTTCCTTTAAAGATTCCTCGCATACATTATATCACACACACATCCACATATAATATACATCACATCACGTATGCCACACAGGTGAAGTGGCCATCGGCCAAACGAGCCCAGTTGCTCATGACATCACTCAGGTATCACATCAAAATGCTACACGGGTGGGGTGGCCATGTGCCAAACGAGTCCAGCTGCTCACGACATCACCGAGGTATCACATCAAGTATGCCACACATCATCACATTAAACACGTATCGCAACATAGTATAGAAGTTAGTGAAACTCACCAGATCACCACAACAAAATTTAGTATTTCGCAGTATTGCACGGTTAACGAATTAGACAACCATAACCTACAATTCAAAATTTAGTATTTCGCAGTTACAAGACACCTAGGCCGAACCCCACATTCAATTGTTCCTAAGCCGGACTTGTACTAAGTTAGGTTACATCAAAGTAGCACTAAGCTTTGGTTCGGACTTGACTCCAAGTCGTACCCACACAGTCCAAGTCGGACATGCGTACCAGGTCGCACGAGTTTGTATGGTCATGTGGGTGTCTAGGTTGCATGAGCCTTCTAAGTCGGATCATAAGCGCAAGTCAGATAAACACCCTATATTTCACAAGTCAGACCTATATTTCACAAGTCGCACCTCATCCGGAAGCCACTCAAGTCGTCCCGTAACATAAATTGGATACATGTCCAAGTCGGACCATACCACGGCGGATCTAATGTAAGTCGACAATAACACTTCTCGCACACAAGTCGGATAAGTCCATAATGCATGTATATAAGCCAGACACACTTAACACACAACACTTCCTAAGTCGTACCACACAAATCGGATATCACTAAGTCGGACCAAGCTTGTCTTGGTCGGACCAAATGTTCACGCAGCCATCACCTGACAGTTGAACTTTAAAAATCCAAATCGTTTCAACACACAACCAAGTCAGAAGATTTTGACTCCTATATGTTTCTAACCTTGTACAAACAATTCCTTTTGTATTAATTCGATTATCTTAACATTTGGTGGGTTAGAATTCCATTTTTGCTCTCGGTTTGGCTTATACGCAAGAACAGAGGTCCAGGCTTAGAAAATCTACATTTTTGTTTGTTTGACGTTATAAAAGGCATTCTTGTTCATCCTAGATTATTTAACTCCACAAAGCATTACACATTTTGATTTAAAAAAAAAACGAACACAAGGATATATGTGTGTTCTTGCTCTCGGTTCAAAATAAACAAGAACAGGGGGTTTTTGACCCTCAAAAACTCTCTAAAAACCCTTCATACACACTAGAATTACACAGATAAAGATAAAAATGTTAAGAATCTCATACCTGACTACTTCCTTAGATTTTAGCTCACAAATCTTGATTTCCTTTCCCTTCTCTTCCTCTTGGTAGTGTAAGAACACACACACACACACTCAGACACACTTTCTCTGAAGAAGACAATATTCAAATGAATGGAACAGTATATTTCCCTAATTAATCCGTCTTTCTGCTAAAGAGGATGTATTGAACTCATAATTTATTAGATACTTTTTATGAATGTCAACTAAGTATCGTAAGTAAATTACTCCCGGTTGTTCGATCATTTGATAACCAGAGTCATTCTTTGATAAATCCCAAGAAATCCTGAATTTTGCATCCACCTTGACCTGCACCCTTCTCGATGGTTCTGCGTACTGTTTCTCAAACCATTCGGGAGTGACCTTATCTTTAGCAGGTCCCTTGTATTTTTTTACTGTGCTTCCTTCCAAGGTGTAGTAACCATAAGCTTTTGGTGCAAGAAAGAAACCTTTCACAATTTGATCTTCCAGCTTTTGGGCCAAGCCCATTCTCATGACCTTTGCTTAATCCAAATATCTTATTTCTAACTGAGCCCATCACCAACTAGACTATAAGGTTAGCCATCTAAGTCCAATATAAAAATATACATATGTCCATTAGAATACACAAGCTCAAATTCCATCAACCTTTGCCGTTTGATTAATGATAATAATATTCGCAACTTAGTTTACATCATAATATATTTTTACATTCGAAAATTGGATATTACAACCATGGAAACACAGTGGAAACCTAGTTAGCCAGAAATCAAGGTTAAAAATCGAAGTCTAAAGCAGAACAATTCATATGTTTGAAATCAAACCATCATCGAAGAACATACGTCATGTTCTTGTTTTGAATTAAGAAAAAAGAAGGGGAAGAAAAAAGGAAGAATGGAAAAACTCCTCTCAATTATCTCAAAATTGGAGGAAGGTTTTATGAGAAAAAAGTGATAAATTGCAAGAAAGTAATTCCATATCGAAAAGAGCTAGAGTAAACAGGAGATGAAATTTATAAAGAGGTAGAGCCTAAGAGTTTAAATCCTAATCGATGACATTAAGAGCAATTTACTTTCTGACAAAAAAATCCAAAGAAGACAAAAGTAGTATTTAGTTCTCTTTTTTCTTGTTGATAGAGGTGAAAGTAGTTGAAGGAGTTTCTTTCTAATGTCTTAAACATTAAAGACTTCTAATTTTCTTGAAACATTGCAATTTTTTGGTTGGTTTGAAATCGATTATGAGTTTTTTTTTATATTGACTTCCTTTCCTCTTAATATAAATATTTTCTTTTTTAATTATTGTACATATGTTATTGTTTATTTATAAAGTAGAGTTGAAATTGTAAATTTACTTTCTTTTTGTAGAAAGTTTGTCTTCAATATGCCAAGACTTCCAAAGTACAAGGGCTATTCTTGCCAATTAGCTCAAAGTTAAATTAAATGGGTATAAATCCCATTCACTGCCATCGAGAGAAGATAACACCAAACAAAATCAAATTCAATATCTATCCCTCTATCGCATACGTACGCAGTCGGCAGAAACATATGAAAATTAATTAGGGTTTAATCCCTAATCATCATTCACCATTAAAGCTTTGTAATTTGTTCTCCTTTCAAGCTTGTAAGAACTGCAGTATTATAGTGGATTGATTCTCGGCCTCCTCCGCCCGTGGTTTTTTCCCGTTTTGGGTTTTCCACGTAAATCTCGGTGTCTCTTGCTTTTACTTATTTCAGTACCTTATTGTTTGTGGTTGATTATTATTATTGGTTGGTTGATCCTATTCCGTTAAAACTGATATTAGTTGGGTAACTTGGATCCTTGGAGGTTTTGATATTATCCTAATTTTAACCCTAGTCGTATAAATAGATTAGAGGAGAAATTAGTGCCATCAATTGTATCTCCGGTTTTTACTACAATTGGTATCAGAGCCAGGTTGCTCTTGATATTAGTTTATTGGGATTACTTTCTGCCAAGTTGATTAACCATGTCTTCAATGAAGTATGATATTCCTTTACAAGGTTTCGATGAGAGATATTTTGATTCAGATGGATTTACACGAGGCACTTTTAGGCTTTGAGAAAATGCCAGCTTCATGGACCCAGGCAGAAAAAGAGATGAAAGATTTGAAAGCTTATTCTCTAATTCGTTTACATTTATCTAATGATGTTTTACAGGATGTGTTGAAGGAAACTTCTGCGGCTGCTTTATGGTTAAAGTTAGAGCAATTGTTGATGACGAAGAGCTTACCCAACAAGTTGCATTTAAAGCAACAATTGTTCAATCTGAAGATGTTTGAAGGGAGTTCTTTAGCTAATCATATATCCACATTCAAAGAGTTAGTCGGTAACTTAGAGAATATGGATGTTAAATATGATGATGAAGATTTGGCTCTGTTTTTGTTATCATCTTTGCCTTACTCTTATGGTCACTTTCGTGATACTATCATTTATAGTCGTGACACTCTTGTCCTGGATGAAGTTTTAACTGCTTTGGATTCAAAAGAGAAAATGAAACAGATTACAGGTGGTGATTCTGGTGACGTGAAAGCCGAAGGTTTGAACGCTAGAGGAGCAACAACCGATAGAGGTAAAAACTCTCAATCCTCCGGCAAACAAAAGTTTTGCAACTATTGTCATAAGAAAGGGCATACGATTGATGAATGTTTTAAATTAAAGAATAAAGAAAAGGATAATGCAGCAGCAGAGTATAAAAGGGGTAGTACATCAGCCGAAGTCGATGTAGCTGAGGTTGATTGTGTTGGAGAACTTCTAATAGTTTATGCAGCTGATGTCTCATACTCTTTATCTGATTTAGACCGTTCTCGTCTTTGGCACCTTCGACTCGGCCATATGAATTTTCACGGCATGTCTGAATTGAGTCGAAGAGGTTTATTAGGAGGACATAAGGTTGTTGGTTCAAAGATTTGTGAAGACTGTATATGCGGCAAGGCAAAACGAGTGACTTTTATGAGTGGTATTCATGCAACACGAGGACCACTTGAATATGTCCACTTGGATTTATATGGACCGACGGAAGTTGCTTCGAAAGGTGGAGCTTCCTACATGCTTACTATTGTTGATGACTTCTCCCGAAAGGTATGGTCATTCTTTTTAAAACATAAGGGAGATATATTTGTTACTTTCAAGAATTGGAAAGTGCAGGTTGAAAAGCAAACTGGATTGGAGATAAAGTATCTTTTTATGGATGGTGGACTTGAATTTTGTTTAGATGAGTTTAATGCCTATTGCCGAAAGGTGGGCATTATTTTTTATCGTTCAGTAGTCCATACAACTCAACATGATGGTGTAGCAGAAATGATGAATCGCACTATTATGGAGAAGGTCCGGTGTATGCTTATTATTTCCAAATTGCCAAAGTCCTTTTGGGCGGAGGCTGTTTCTACCGCTTGTTATTTAATCAACCGTTCACCGTCACGAGCAATTGAAAATAAAATTCCGTTTGAGTTATGGTCCGGGAAACCTGCCGATTATACAGATTTAAAACTGTTTGGATGTCCAGCTTTTGCACGAGTTGACAATGAGAAGTTAGAACCGGTGGAATTCAAAAGTGTTTTTCTTGGGTACAATCCAGGTGTAAAAGATTATAGGTTATGGAGTTTTGAGTTGCAAAAGGTTATTATCTCAAGAGATGTTACTTTTGACGAGACCATTATGATTCAGCGAGTTGTTGACTATTCTTTCAATATGGAGGAATCATCTGAGGCATGCAAAGAGAAAACTCAAGTGGAGGTGGAGTTTTTTACTACACCTACTATTCCTTCGAGTACTATTGAGCAACCAGATGATTCTTTTGCTTATGCTCTTACTATTGCTGAAGATATTGAGTCTGATAAATACAAATGGATCTACAAGCTCAAGGAATCCATTAACCAAGATGAGAAACCAAGGTATGACACCCGGTTAGTAGCTAAAGGTTACAGTCAGGTTACAGATGTTAATGATACTGACATATATTCTCTTATTGTCAAACATATTTCTATCCGTGCTTTGTTGGGTTTGGTTGTTTCTAATGGTTATAAATTAGATCAACTTGATGTTTCAACAACTTTCTTAAATGGTGAGCTTGAGGAGGAGATATTTATACAACAACCCGAGGGGTTTGTAGTTTCTGGCAAGAAGGACTATACGTATAAATTTTATAAAACTCTTTATTGCCTCAAGCAATCTCCTGAACAATGGTATAGGAGGTTAGACTCTATTCTAACCAGTCACACATTCAGCAGGTGCACCTACGATAGTTGCGTTTATTATAAAAGGTGTGATGATGGTTTAGTCTACTTACTCTTATACGTGGATGACATGTTGTTTGCAGCGAAAGATTTAACGGAGATTTTGAAACTAAAAGACCAGTTGAAATTTGATTTTGAAACAACGGACTTGGGGGCTGCTAAAATTGTATTGGGTATGATAATTGTGCGTGATAGGGATTCTAGGGTCTTGCATCTTTCTCAGGAAATTTTTATCGAGAAAGTCCTATGTCGCTTCAATTTGCATGAAGCAGAGCCCGTTAACACACCCATTGCGGCTCATTTTAAGCAATCATCCGCTTTAAGTCCTAATACTAACGTTTTGTTATCCTCTCCTGAGGGAGAACAGATGGCGGTTACAGAATTTGCTAAGGGAGATAATTGGTTGAAGGGATTATTTGAAGAACTTGATGTGCTTTGTGATGATCTCATTGATATTTTCACTTATGGTTTTCCGGTGGCCAAGTTCAACTCATTATTGAACTTGGTAGGTTCTATGAAACGCATTTGAGCCTGAGTGGCTCGTGGCGGAGATGGTATTATTATTTTTCGGAATCAATTTTTCTCTATATGGTGACTGCAGGTATTTTTCTTTTGAAGCTTTGGAGTTTGACAAGATGTTGGTGTTTTCGTTCCATTTAATTACGGAGCAGAAGGTTTTACGTGTGGCGATTTGTTTGCTATATTTGGCGTGACTTGTTCATTTGAAGCCAAGGTGGAGATTGTAGAAAGTTTGTCTTCAATATGCCAAGACTTCCAAAGTACAAGGGCTATTCTTGCCAATTAGCTCAAAGTTAAATTAAATGGGTATAAATCCCATTCACTGCCATCGAGAGAAGATAACACCAAACAAAATCAAATTCAATATCTATCCCTCTATCGCATACGTACGCAGTCGGCAGAAACATATGAAAATTAATTAGGGTTTAATCCCTAATCATCATTCACCATTAAAGCTTTGTAATTTGTTCTCCTTTCAAGCTTGTAAGAACTGCAGTATTATAGTGGATTGATTCTCGGCCTCCTCCGCCCGTGGTTTTTTCCCGTTTTGGGTTTTCCACGTAAATCTCGGTGTCTCTTGCTTTTACTTATTTCAGTACCTTATTGTTTGTGGTTGATTATTATTATTGGTTGGTTGATCCTATTCCGTTAAAACTGATATTAGTTGGGTAACTTGGATCCTTGGAGGTTTTGATATTATCCTAATTTTAACCCTAGTCGTATAAATAGATTAGAGGAGAAATTAGTGCCATCAATTGTATCTCCGGTTTTTACTACACTTTTCTTTTCTTTTCTCTCCAATCCGAGAATACAAATTTTATTCTTTCTTTCCTACTTAGGAACACTCAAATTTATAATAATTAATTTCTTTCCCATTCTTTCCTTTTTTAGCCCCTCCTTTTTTTCTTCCCACCAAGTTTTCTTGAACACAACCTCAGTGAACATGCTCGTAGAGTCAATCGAACAACATGGAATTTAAGAACAAACTAAAGGTTTAAAATTGAGTGCGGGGATCCTCGATTGAACCCTAGAAACTGAGTGTAGATCCTCGATCGAACCCTAAAAATCGAAGAACAAACCGAACCCTCAATCTTATATCAAATGTAGATCATCGAGGAACATTAAACCGACCCTTATTTTTAGAACTTAAACATCAAACGATTTCTGAGAGTAGAAAATTGGTAGAACAAATAGAAGAGTTTCTTGATCTTGTTTGAGAACAAAAGAATCGATCAAGGGTTTGAGAACTGAAAATTATAAGATAAGGGTATGAAATGTGAAGGCTACTAAGGTAAAAGGTAACATGCTTAGTGATTAATTAATGATGTATTCTGAAGGGGAATAACTAGCTATCTTGATGGTATAGGGTTAGTGATTTGTAGTTAGACAGCATACATTCAAGCTTAGAGAGAAGTATTGGAAAACTCCTTTGTAAAGAAAACAAAATTGAAGGGGAATCATTCCCAATCTTATTCTAAAGATGCTTTCATTGAATGATAGAAAATTCGAAACCAGTTTTTATGACTTAAGAAGAATGAAGTTAGAATGGTGAGATCTTCATGACTATTGCAAGGAAACTCGATTCACTTTAGGGGCACTATTGTTAGGAACTTGGCAGTCAACTCTGATCATGTATGGATACACTATCTTGCAAATGCACACAAACAATAGCAACATAAATAGAGAATACACATAAAATAAAATTTGTGTCAGTCAATCGCTCTAGAGGGATTTCTTATTGATCATTGAATTTATGGTATACAATGACATAATTATATTAGAGCAAGAGTTGTATTTAATGATACTATTTGCCAATAATTCAGGCTAGATATACTTCTTCAAACAACTTATATTTAGAGTTCACTTCTGTCATTTCATTGTAGCAAAAGTTGTTCAAAAGTGCAAATCAAAGATTGTTTATGCTTATGCCTACGATAATGTTATGTGTTATAGAATATCATCAATTTATGTGTTACTAATCTTGTGCAGAAAGTTTGCCATAGAGATTTGAAGCTTGAGAAGACTTTTCTATATGGGAGCCCTACACCATGGCTGAAATCTGTGATTTGGCTCCTCAAAGGTACTAATCATGTGACCACGGTACAAATTATTTTGTAAATAGAATCGGGACGCTAATTGTTTTTAGTTTTTGGTAGTCATATCTGCTGCACTTGAGACATTTATTACTCCCGAGGTTATTTCTCGTATAGAACATGATGGCGAGGTAAAACAATTGTGCCTAACATTCTGATTTATATATCTTTTGTATGTTACAGTTATGTAACTCATGATTGGAAGGCTGTTAGTGAATAGTGTGTAGCTAGTAACTCTCACAGGTGTACATCTTTTTTCTTATAATACAAATAGATGGGTTGGGTTAGGTAATTGGTTAACTGGTTCATTGGTTGACCCACACTACTAATATAGTGATGAAGCTAAGTTGTCACAGTATTGACTACTTGATTTTGCAATTTTGTCACTATTAATGACCAATTTCGCCTTTGGTCTTAACTGTGATGGACCTATACTGATGAATGTGACAATCTTGATATTTGTCACTATGGATTCTTTTCCTATACTGATGGACCTTAACTGTGATGGACCTATACTGATGGACCTTAACTGTGATGGACCTATACTGATGAAACTGTATCTAGTGACCAAATTTATTCACTATAGGATTCTTTTCGGTATTGGCCCAAGTATATTTGAATTTCAACAAATGGTGCGAACAAACTATGAACTCTTTGAACTAAAATTTTATTGTGTATTGAATTCTAATTATCGAGTTTTATATGGTTTATTTTAAGTATTTTTGTTTACACGTTAGAAAACTTACAAACAAGGTATATATAGAATTAGTGACATATATGGTAGTGGATTAACAACAACTAAGCGACAAATAATTTCAACTTAGAGGCTATTTGTTAAAACAAAATAATTAAGCATTTTTGAATAACTTAAAGACTTTGTATGAAACTGTATCTAGTTATAACACGCTAGCTGTTTGATAAAGATTATGAATAAACAATGTAAATGATGCAAATTACCATTTTGACCTAAATATTGATTTATTATATTATAAGATATGATTATTTAACAAGATAACATGTAAAACAATTGTATTAAATAAAATACTTGGTGCATAATGATTTAGAATGTAAAATAAAATAATTTAACAATATTATTAACACAACCTTCATATAGAAATATTTAAAATTAATACACCAGTGAAGGCGTTAAATAGCATTTATCTAAATTGGAATAAGTCTTTACTAATAATGAAATATTTAAAATATGTTAAAATGATTTCCTAATAATGAACCATATTAATATTATATGCCTTTCAAAAATAAAGTAAAATAATGACTGTAATGTTTGAAAAAGTTCATTTCCTTGTGCATCCATTGACTTAGAATAAGTCTTTAATTTCTCATAATAAACTACTTAAAATATCTTTAATAAGACAAAGTTGATTATTCTCGTTATTTTATCATCAATTTAATTAACATGTACATTCTTCTAATGGTAACTAATTATTCAAGTTATTAAAAATATATAAATGTGCTAAAATCTTTAAAGCAGTAAGGAAAACTTAAATAAAAAGTTAAAAGTCTTTAATTAGAACACAAAAAACTAATTAAGATATATCATAAAATATATTTATGGATTTCAGAAAAGATGCATTGATTTATGAATATTGTTATAGAGCAAAATATATAAATGGTATGGTCTTGGTAAACATTGCCAAAAAAGAACTATTAATTTTTATTTATTTTTGAACATAACTATCATCTTTCCCTAACAAGCCAAATGTATTATACATAAAAAAGGACTATTAAATGAAATGAAATAGTGAAATAAGTTGTTTAGTACCAAATAATTACGGTAGTTAACCATCGTAATCTTAACGAAGAAAAATATCCACAATAATCCAAATTTCGAAGTATGAAGCACGGCGTAGACTCTTGAAGTTCTTTTAAGCATGGTGTACTAATTTCTGAGTAGGTTCATCGATCTGTTATATTCGTAGCACCTTTTTATAGAAACATAAGCATTTCCTTCCATTTTCTGATTTTAATTAATATACATTGCATGTTATTTTACAAAAAAATGAAGTGGTTTCATCCTTACTACTTACTTATCTTGTTTTCATCAATAGCAACATCAACGGAAGTATCTAACTACGCCAAAGAAGGGTGCAGTGATAAGTGCGGAGATGTGAGGATTCCATTCCCTTTTGGCATCGGTGCAAATTGTTCTGTCAACAACTGGTATATTGTTGATTGTAACTCTTCGACACCATATCTATCTTCACTCAACCACCTTGAAATCTTGAGTGTCGACTTGGAAAAGCAAAAAGTTACCGTTAACTCGCCAACCATCTCAGATTGCAGCAATAGAAGTGAGACTATAAGTATCAATCTTGGGAAGAGCCCCTTCTTGTTTTCCAAATCTCACAATAAATTTGTTGTTGAGGGGTGTGGTGAAGCTCTCATGATGAACCATGGCAGAGTGCTCGCCACGTGTTCCTCGGATTGTGACCGTGATACTCTTAGTGACCAAATTAAACGCCTTGGCATCACTTGCCAAACAACGATTCCTCATAATCTGAAGTCGTACACGGTGAATCTCACACACTCAGAAAGAGAAAGACATGGTAGATATGGAGCTTGTGGGTCTGCCTTCTTGGTGGACAAGAATTCATATGATGAAGGAAGGTTTTCTCATCGTAACTCTTTTATTCCAATATCACTTATGTGGACTTTATCTGACACCGACTATTACAACCAAGTAAAATGTTGTGGATATGTAGAATCACATAAACTCCATCTGGATCTCGATAATGGTACTGCGGTGTATACTTGGAAATGCTCGCCACCACACTCTGACGAAAACGCATATTACCTTGAAGGAAATTCTTATTTACAGTATGGCTGCTGGCGTATGTAATTCTATCTATATCTAGAAATTTGTTCCTTTTAACTTGCATGTTTTCCGGCATACTTGAGCGTTAATTAAGGGGACGCTTAGTAAAATAGAAAGAAATGAGAATGGTAAAGGATAAGAGAATACAACTGAATATAATGAGTATTTCCTAGTATTATCATTACTATTGATAATATTTCGTTAATATATGTAATCATAGATCGACTCTTAGCTAGTCTTCAGTATGGTGTACTTATTTCTGGGTAGCTAGGTTCCTATATTCATACCAACGTACGTTTATCATTAAACATAAACACCTTTCGTCTTAACGATTCACTAATCTAGCTTCCTTTGATTAACAGCTATAGGACTTCACAATTACGCCAAACAAGGGTGTAATGGTTTGTGCGGGAGCGTGAGGATTCCATTCCCATTTGGAATTGGAGCAAGCTGTGCCATCAACAAATGGTACATTGTTGATTGCAACTCATCTACACCATATCTATCCACCCTCCACCACCTTGAGATCTTGGGTGTTGACTTGAAAAATCAAACAGTCATGGTTAACATGCCAATCATTTATGATTGCAGCAATAGCAGTCAATCCATGAGTATTGATCTTGCTAGTAGCCCCTTTCTATTTTCCAGATCGCATAATAAATTTGTTTTTGTGGGGTGTGGTAATGCTGTTATGATGAATAATGGGAGTGTGCTTACCCGGTGTTCTACAGATTGCCACAGTGATAATGTTAACCACAAAAATGTCTGCCTTGGCGTCACTTGTTGCCAAACAACAATTTCTCAGTATCTCAAATCGTACACCATGAACATCACACGGTTGGGAAGACATGGTAGATTTGGGGCTTGTGGATCTGCCTTCTTGGTGGATAAGAACTCATATGGCGAAGGAAAGTTTTTTGATAGTAACTCTTTTCTTCCAACGTCACTTCTATGGACTCTATCGGAATTTGACTACGATGAAAGAATCTGTTTTCGAGAATATAGTGATATGTTTAAAGTGGAACTGGGTAATGGTACCACAATAGATTCATGGAGATGTGGCGAATCCTATCATTACCGTGGAGGAAACCCTTATCTTAGTAATGACTACTATTACGATGGCTGTATGTAACTCTATAATTACTATTTATTAATTTGTTTACATACATATTTTGCTTGTTTTCCTGTTTAATTAATTAATTTGTGTATATATATTAGTTGTGTTTTTTCGTTTTTCTAACATGCAACTTTCTCTTCTGTAGTTTCGGGAGAATGTAAACAGTGCAAAGATAGCGGAGGATTATGTTACCGTGAAAGGATATATGACGGTTATGGCTTCGTTGATGGACAGAAGTTCAATTGTTTGCATGTCAATACTAATAAAAAAAGCAGACCACCCTTCGGTATTATATTAGGTAATGTCTATATATACACGTAATTTATTAATTTTCAGTCAACTATTTAAATTTAACATTTATACCAAAGTTAATTAGGAGAGATCGAATGATTCCATCAATGTTTTCAAACAAAACTATCGTATTTAGAAACTTCTAAACATAGATGATTATGCGACATATTTCATATTCTTTGAGCATGAATCGTCCACTTCTCTTAAAAAAATTTCGCAACAAAATATATATAACAATTAAGTTTTCTTTTTGTGTTGACGTTAAATCAGGCGTTAGCATAAGCACATGTATACTTTTTCTTGCGGCAATTGGTTATGCATCATACAAATTTCTAAAGAAAACAAAAGACAGGAGACGAAGAAAGAGATTTTTTAAACGCAATGGTGGTTTACTTTTAAAACAACAACAGACAGCTGATTCAACTTTAGTTGACAAAACCATACTTTTCACATCATGTGAGTTGGAGAAAGCAACTGATAACTTTAATGAGAACAGAATTATAGGTCGAGGAGGCCAAGGTACCGTCTATAAAGGAATGTTAGCGGATGGAAGGATTGTGGCGGTCAAGAAATCAAAAATAGTTGATGAAAGCCAATTAGAGCAATTCATCAACGAGGTGGTCATTCTTTCCCAAGTCAATCATAGGAATGTGGTCAAACTACTAGGATGTTGCTTAGAGACACAAGTTCCTTTGCTAGTATCGGAGTTCATTCCAAATGGTACATTGTACGATCTTATTCACAATGAGAATCATGAGTTTTCAATTTCCTTGAACATGAGATTGCAGATAGCTACAGAGATTGCAATAGCACTTACTTACTTGCACTCAGCAACTTCTATTCCAATATATCACAGAGACATCAAAACCGCTAATATACTTTTGGATGATAAATACAGGGTCAAAGTTTCTGATTTTGGGACTTCAAGATTTGTATCAATGGATCAAACTCATTTAACTACCTTAGTCAAAGGTACTTTTGGCTATCTAGATCCAGAGTACTTTCAGTCTAGTCAGTTCACTGACAAGAGCGATGTCTATAGTTTTGGCGTTGTTTTGGCTGAACTCTTGACGGGAGAAAGACCTATTTCCCTAACTCAATTTGGTGAAAATAGAAGTTTGGCTATGCACTTTATGTTGGCAATGGAAGAAGGTCGTGTATTTTCTATTTTTGATGTGACGGTGATTAAAGAGGGTACTAGAGATGAGCTTATGCTATTAGCTAATCTTGCGATGCAATGCTTGAATCTGAATGGGAAAAATAGGCCAACTATGAAACAAGTAGCTATAGAGTTAGAAACCATACGTACATCGCACATGCCCTCTAAGGTTTAAAGTAGTGTCGGACTTATGATGTATGATGGAGATTTATGTGACATTGTAAGGCAATGACGCAAAAAGGGCGGTTCGTTGTTCATTGTTTAAATAATCTACCTCGTTATATATATAGTCTTAGAGTCTGTAATGGAATCATAAATGAGCTAATTGCAAAGGGTAGAACGTACTTTACCTTTTTTATGATCGCAACTTACTTTCATTCTCCTTAATTAATAGAACATGTGGTTTTAGTATATTTAGATGTAGAGTTATATGTGAGAAATGTTTATGATCTATTGCCTTAAACGTGTTCATTTGTTGATGTATTTATGTATTAATAAATTTTGACCTTAAAGCTTTTAAAGCTAGGATTTTTTTTAACGGCAAAGGTGGACAAGGAACATGCTTCGGAATGACCATCATATACACTTGCACACCTAGAATTGAATTAACAAACAAGCTAGCCAAAAGCTAGCAAAAGTATGCAGGTACAAAAATAGGGAAGCAAGTCTGTGACAAACAAAAGGAACAATAAAAAACACCCAGCAGCAAACATAATTAAGTTACAAAGCAGGAAGATGGGGAAATACACCAACAGCTCCAGTCAAGAAATGCGATATCATTTCCCATCAAACACATGAGAACGAGTAAGCCTGAATTTGATTGAACATTAACATCTCGTGACCCTTTTTTGCCGAGAAAACGAACTCATTTCTGAGCTTTCCATAAGACACACGTGAAAGTTGTCGCTGTAGCGTGACCAACCCCCAAGGAAGACCCCCAATTGAGCAGGCTTGCAAGATCGTCAAACTCCTTGACTTCGATATTCCACCACTCGCAAATGGAGCCTAAAACCTTCCTGCTAACAGGTGGGATTCCGTTTTATCAACATTCCCACACAGAGGGCACAGGCATGATAACACTATAACTCCGCGTTTATGAAGGTTTACTTTCGTGGGCAGCCGGTTGAGAGCAGCTCTCCACGCGTGTATACACACCTGGAGGGGGATCCATTTACACCAAAAAAATATCAAGGTTTCTTATCTTTATAAGAATAAGATTGTCATAGGCATTCCTTAGTGAGGATACCGAGTAAACACCCGAATGTTCCAAAGCTCAAACTACGTTCGACGAGTTAGGGACCTCCATTCGATCTAATTGAAACCACTCGTTTAGAGGGACGTTAACCTTGTCAAGGTCCTTAAATACTTTAAGGATGTTTCTCATCTATCCGTTCGATATCATATTTATACCGATAAACTTTTTCGTACGTCTTACGTCAACATAACATATAGTTATTAATCTTCATAATCAAAGAAGATTTTCACAAAAAATAAAAAAACTCTCATGAGAGAAAATTGTGTAAATACTATTAGCAAAATATTAAAGAGATATTAACTAAACATAAAAAAGAAAAAAAAAAGGTTGTTTAACTTTTGTATAAAAAACAATGAAAAATGTGTGATTCAAGATTTGAACCCAAGTCCTACATGTTATAGGTTTGAGCAACTACAACTCCGCCTAGCAAGTTGGTTGAATTTCATGGTGCCTTGTGTATATATAATTATATATTAATAATAGCACTAAAAGACAAAAATAAACACTATTCATAGTTGCTAACAAATGTTATAATATTATAATTAATATTGTGGGTTTGTTCGGGATAAGAAATAAGTGATTAGAAACACTTTTTTCCTCTTTCATTCGAAGGTGTATGATCGAATTACCTTTTTCAAACCTAGAAAACCTTAATGGTTTAATATAGGGTAAGTTTTCCTAAATGTATCAAAGTTGTCACCTTTTATTATTGTGTGTATACAATTTTCAAAGTTATCATTTATTGTATCGAACTCGTGAAAGTTACTGTTTAATGTACCCGGTTACCTATTCCAAAGGTAACCGGTGATTTTGTTCATGTTTTATTTTTTTACAATATGCCACATCATTATTTAATTTCACATTAGTCCATTTAAAAATATCTAAATAAATCATGAAGAATTTAAGAAAAAGAAGAACATGAAGAACCCTTAAGAAGAACATCAAACCTAGAAATCAAAGATGGAGACGACCAAAATTACTAGTTACAGATCTGGAAATGGATACATATGAGAACCGAAATCAGAAATCCATCAAGCCAAATCAACGAGGAAGAACACATGAAACCTAGATGAAATCAGATGAAATCATAACATAGCAACACCCAATCGAACATAGCAACCCAATCTGAACATAGCAACCTAATCGAACGAAATCAGAAAAGTGGATGTAGTATACGGTTATTACACATAGCAACCCAATCTGAAATCGAAACCATAAACATGTCAAGATGATGAATAACACATGAAACCCAGATGAAATCCCTCGATGAACTCTTCAACAACCCAGCTAAAATCCCAACGAACAGAACCCTCGATGAAATCCCAGATGAAAACCCTCAAACAAAATCCCAGATCTAAATCAAAACATAAACTGATAAACAGTGAATCGAAGCATACCTGAGCCTTTTGTTGTAACCCTCAAGAACGATGGGTGAAAGGCAGCCGGATCTGAATCAAAACATAAACCGATGCTCAATCATGGAGTCAAGTGATGAAAAAGGTGCTCGGCTGGGATACGGCACAGGTGTGGAAGGTAGCCGGATTTTAGGCTGACGAATTTAGGGCTCGACTCTTAGAGATGAAGATGATGTCTTGTTATTAATAATAATATTAAAATATTTAGAATAAATTTTAATTTGTTTTTGAATTACTTTTGAATATGAAATTCCATATCACTTGCCTTGTCCTCGGTCATGGTAGAAAAACCGGAGCCCCATTATCATTTAACCTGCTATAGCATGTTAGATACATTAAATGATAAGTTTTTATAATTCAATATATTAAATGGTAAGTTTGAAAGTTCGGTACATACAATAGCAAAAGGTGATAACTTTGATACATTTTCATGAACTAAACCCTTTAATATATTATCAAAAATACCGAATCGATTTATATATTTCTTTAAGTTTTAATGTTTTTTTTACAATTTTATATTAAAAGAATAACTTATGAAACGACTAAGGTTAAAAAAATTCAATAAGTTGTCATTCAATTAATTATTAGGTCACTAATGATTTAACCATTAAAAGTTTAGTTCAATTTCGATTTAATCATTAAACTTTTTTTTTAAATGGTTTTACCATAAATTTTGAACTTGTTATGATTTAATCCTCAAAGTTACACCTTCTTTTTTGTTTAAACCTTAAAGTTTTTTTCCAAACTATTTAACCTTTAAAATTTTGTTTTAAAAAAGTTTAACCATTTAAGTTTTGTAAAGTTATTAATTAATACTAAAATCATAATCTAGTAGGGAGGATAAAACTGAAGACCATACAAAACTTAAGTGATTAATTAATACTAAAATCATAATCTAGTAGGGAGGATAAAACTGAAGACCGTACAAAACTTAAGTGATTAATCAGTTTTTTTTAACAAAACTTCAAAGTTTAAACCATTTGAAAAAAAACCTTGAGGTTTAAATCATAAAAATTCAAAACTTTAAAGTAAAATCGTTTAGAAAAAACGTTGACAGTTAAACCAAAATTGAACGAAAACTTTGATGATTAAACCATTATTCACCCTTAATTATTAATAAACTAAACTAATTAAGACCCAAAGTTTGATCATATGAGCAAAAAATGATGTTGTTCGTCAAATTTAAGTGTTTAATTAATTCTAGAATTGTATAAAGTTCACATGATATTGATAATCACATTTTTTTTACTCTAAGTTAGTTCAAAGTCTACAAATTAAATATATATTATAAAAAAATAAACATAATATATCCCGCTATGTTAACAAGTTCATGAGGTCGATCTGTGCAAGATATTAAATTTAGAGTTAATTGCACCGATTGTTCTTTAACTATCCCATAGTTGCAGGTAGGGGAGAGCTCGGTTCAAAAACAGGACCGGACCGAAAAAGACCGGACCATACCGAAACCGGAAATGTATTCAAAACTAGGACTGAAGACCAGGCCGACTAGTCTCGTTCCGGTTCGGCTTGGTTTTTCGGTTTTTTCGGTCTTTTAGTTGTTTTGTACAATGTATCAACCAAAACCGGCATGGACCGGACCGGACCCAAACCCGAAATCTATAAAAATCAAAGACCGAAGACCTGACCGACCAGGACCGGTCGCGGTCCGGTGCGGTCCGGTTTGTCGGTTTTTTTCAGTTTACCGGGTCCCATGATCACCCCTAGTTGCAAGGAAAAAGTGCTCAAAAGTTGCATTCATGATCCTTTTAAACGTTTTCTGTATATGAAGTCCGTTAAATCAAGGGTATTAAGGTCTTTTTACATTTTTGTAGTTTTTAATGACTTTTAAATATTTAATCTTTTTAAAAAGAGTTAATTACACACCAATACATACCTCTGTCTCTCTCATTCTTCCTTCACACACAAATACACACACAAAAACCCACCGCCCACCTCTACCTCCCAACTCCACTTCCGTCATCCCAACACCCACCTCCACCTCTATCATCACCACCGCCACCAAGAAATACACACACACCACCGGAATCCACCGTCTGTCTATCACAACCCACCCATCCCCTACCATAGCATACTACCACCCGCCCAACCTTAACCACCTAGGCTACCACCCAACTCTTACCACCACCCACCATCGTCCTTATCGAGAAAACCAAGAACCATCACAAGCCACATCCCTACCTCCGACGAAGACCACCCACCCACTAATAAAAAACTAGAAATCGAAAACCCGAAATCGAACCAAAGATAAAAACAGACATCTGAATGAAAAATCATACACCACAAAATCATACCCTAAGGAGAGAGAAAGAGATCTGGCGTACTCATATGTCTCCGGTGAGAAAGAGAGATCTGCAACCACCACCACCACAAATCATACACCACCGCCTCAAAACTTCCAGTAATAGATGAGTATTTGTGTGTGTGAGAGAAAAAGAGGATGAGAGGGATCCGGATGGTGGTGGTGGAGGCAAGCCGAACGCGACGGTGGTGGTGAAGGAGAGCCACACGTGACATTGGTGGTGGTCGCTGAAGAGTCGCGGGAGAGTGGTGGTGTCGCAGGAAGAAAGATTGAGATAGAGGTGTGTGTGTGTGTGTGTGTGTATGTGTGTAGGAAGAAAGAGAGAGATATAGGTGTGTGTAGGAAGAAAGAGAGTGTGTGTGTAACCCACCATTTTCTAAAGTATTTAATTACTACATATTATTATATATAATTATTAAGAAAATAAAAAAATTAAAGATAGGATAGGATAGTCCATTTACAAAAACTAAAGGATCTAGTTAATAGAAACCGTTAAATAGAACCATGAGTATAACTTTTGAACACTTAAATGACCATCCTTATAACTTTTTGAAAAAAAGAACTAAATTTATAATTATGAAATAATTAAAGAAACATTGATACATTTTACTCTTAGAGTGGTGGGAGTGGTACCTCCCACCACACCCACCACACCGCCACATCTGTTTTTCACTCCCACCACTCAGCCCACCACATAAGTCTGTAGTGGTCACCCCTCATACATCAAATTTTAGGATCCACCTTATTTATTGATTTTAAATATAATCTTATAACACTCAATAAAAATAAAATAAGACTTATAAAATTATAAAATAAATATTCGTTTAATAAGATAAGACTTATAAAATTATAAAAAAAAGTTTGTTTAATAAATAGATAAATAATCGGTATGTCTTCATGTTTAAATCTAATATCATTTTTAAAATATAAAGAAGTGAGTAAATGCAAAACAGACATGTTTTCAACTTTAAAATAAGGTGTCAACAAAAGAAGAAAATGAATAAAAAGATAAAAGAATAAAAGATATGATTTGACATTCATGTCTAAAGTTTTCTTACACAGAGTAAACTTTCATATCGTGTTGAATATTTTTAGATCTGAAGTTCATTTAATCCTCCCTTTTCCAACAGATCTAAAGTCGTTCACTTCCAGTTCCATAAAGATGATGTACAACACACAGATAGGAGTTCGACCACCTACTTTCCAACAGGCAACATGTCCGAGTTCTAGGAGGCTTTTCAGATTCTTTCCAAGAAATTTATGAAATTCATTTAAAGAAAGGTGATGGTTTTTGATTTATAGAAATTAAATGGTGTAAAAAAAAGATGAGATTGGCCCCACCTGGAACCAACCACACCATCTTCCACGACGCTGTATACACCACCATCTACCTCCCACCAAGGCGTGATGGTGTGGGAATGCCGCCTTCCACGGCGCAGTGAGTCTCACCACATGGCTATCCCTTTCCCACTCCGAGCTCTCTTATATTTATTAACTTGAACCAAAATAATAATCTCATATTCTCATGTAGGGTTCACAAAACGTCATGATTAGTCGGGGGTTGTAGCTAGAGGTGCACATCTACGGATTTTAATCCGATCCGGATCGGATAAAATTCGGACCGGATATTTTCAGTTTTTTTGGGACCGGATTTTCGGATTGTAACCGGATTTTCTCGGACAGAGGTGTAACCGGTTTCGTACGGATAAAAACCGGATTTTCTCGGACAAAGGTGTAAACGGTTTAACCGGTTTCGGATCGGATTAAAACCGGATCGGATCGGATAAAACCGGTTAAATCCGCTCCGGTTTAAAAAAAACCGGTTTTATAAAAAATCGGTTCGAATAGTTTTTGCACAAAATCGGATATTCGGATTTTTTGTGCACCTCTAGTTGTAGCAGACCAGACGACTATGCAGTCAGGCCCAACGTTTGGGCTCAAATTTACTTCGTCTTTCATTCTTTCCTATCCCAATTTGACTTTTTTTTTGTTTTATTTTCTTCTATTATGTACATAACGTGTTTACATGCTTATTTTAGTCAATGATCTAAATTCTAGAGATAAATTTCAATTTTTATACCTCCTTTATAACACATCTATAAGGGATTAAATATTGTTGTTATTCTTAGAGTTACATGTCAAGAATTGAACCGGTGTTTTGTTGGGATTAATACTGTTTGTAAGTTAATACAGGTTGATGGTTAATACAGGTGTTGGAGATTAGTGCAGGTGCTCGTAGTTTGTACAGGTGAGCTTAGTTGGTACAGGCAGCGATCTTCTAGGATGAGATAAGAATGACAGTTCAAGTTTGTTTTGAATTCACGTAATTTTAGTGATAAATTCTATTTTGAAATATTCCGGAGTGATAGCTATGAGAAGATAACTTTGTGTCTATCCTTAGCTAAATGATCTCGATAAACATCTACTATTGCGTATGGTTTGTTATCTCGTAGTATATATATAGATGTTGATCAGGGTAGAAAAGCAGACGAGCCTCAAGGGAAAAACCCTTACAATTGAGAAGAATTGTAAGTGTGTTGGTTCGTTTTGAATTAATGCATTGGGGCTTATGGTGTTTATTCGTATTCTATAATCATTGTTCTTGATAATTCGATTAGTTGTTTCCGCAAACTAGTTGTTTCAAATCTTGGATTGTTATTGTGTGTTTTAATTCGATCCTGACAAGTGGTATCAGAGCTACGTTGTAGCTTTGGATCCAAGATCATCAAGAACAACTTAATTAGCAGATTCTTGGGTGATTCATAGCAATCATGAGCGACATGGCAGACAGGGTTCTGTTAACAAAGGTTCCCATGTTGAAGCCCAATGACTTCGACATGTGGAAAATAAGAATTAAGCAATACATCTTACTTACAGACTATCTGATGTGGGACATCATTGAGAATGGTCCCAAGGGAACACAAAAACTTGATGCTGATGGAAACAAACTGCCTAGAGATCCACCAGCAAACGATTTGGAAAGAAAAGAAAGACAGAGTGAGATGAAAGCACTAAGTACCTTACTATTGGCCATTCCAAACGAATATCAACATCAATTCAGTAGATGTGAGCAAGCAAAAGAACTCTGGCAAGCATTAGAGAAAAGGTTCTCTGGAACAAAAAGTACCAAACGAAATCAAAGATCTATACTCAAACAACAGTATGAGAGTTTTAGGGCAGGGAAGGAAGAAACTATGACACAAACATTTGACAGATTCAACAAATTGGTTGGAGAATTGGCTACTGCAGGAGTAATAATCGACCAAGATGATGTCAATAGAAAGTTTCTAAGGTCACTGGGTGAGGAATGGACTATGTACACAGTTGCATCTAGACAAAGTGATGATCTGGAAGGAAAAGAATTGGATGATCTTTACAATGATCTTAGAGTCTTTGAAGCAGAAGTGGAAGCAAAAAGGAAACCTTCAAGTTTTTCTCAAAATGCAGCATTTGTTTCATCAATTGGTGAAGTTACATCTGGTTCTCAAACTTCCAGGGTGAATGCAACAAGTGATGATGTACTAGAAGCATTTTTTGCAAGTCATGCCAAGTCCACATTTGTGAATGATGATTAGAACAAATTCATCCAGATGATCTAGAGGAGATGGATATTAAATAGCAAATGGCAATGCTCACACTAAGGGCAAAAAGGTTCATTCAAAGAACTGGGAGAAAAGACTTTGGTATTAAAAGAGATGATAAAGCTGGGTTTGACAAAAGCAAGGTTGAGTGTTACAAATGTCACAAACATGGACACTTTGCAAGGGAATGTAGAGGAGAAAGAAGGCAGGAAGGATCACAAGAAGTATCCAACAACAGAAACATTCAGAGTAACAATTCAACAGCACTGGTGTCACAAGGAGATGCTCACTTTGATTGGAGTGAACATGCTGAGTTTTCCATATCAAATCAAGCTTTAATGGCAGAAACTTCAACAAAATCAGATGACATGCCAAAAGAGGTAAAGCTCAAACTTTGTACTGAAGAATGTCTTCAAACTGTTAAAAAATACAGGGATCATAACAAAGTTGTATGTGAAACTTTGTCAAAATCTGAGGAAAGAAGCAGAGAAACAAGTCTAATAATTGCTAGTTTTGAACAACAAGTAAAAGCATATGTGAGTAATGAGAAAAAGTATCAAGATGATATTTGTCAATTAAAAAGAGAAAATGAAAAACTTGTTTTTGAACTAGAAGAAGTCAAGAAGCAACTTAACACTGAAATGCAGAAGTCTGAAAATGTTAAACTTGACATTGACAAGTTTCAATATGCTTCTAAAATAGTTGAAAACATTATTCAAAGTCAAATTCATGATAAATTAAAAACTGGATTAGGATATAGAGAAGTGCCTCCTCCATTCAATCAAACTTATATTCCCCCAACAAAAGAAGTTGTTTAAAAATACAAGAAGGATAAGGATTTTCCAAAAGAGGTATCTATTGATCCTAAACCAGAATTTGAATTACATGAACAAAAGAAAGCTGCACACACATCTTCTGAAGCATCTTCCTCAGGGCACAAACCGTTACAACAAACAAAGGCTAGAGGAAATCAGAGAAACTGGAATCAAAAGATGTTTCAAAATTATGGTGTAATCATCAAACAGATCAAGCCAAAAGCATGCTTTATTTGTGGGAAACTGAATCATATTGCAAAACAGTGTTTTCACAATCCTATAAATAAAAAGTCTAGGTTCAACTTGTCTTCCAAGCTTAACAAATATAGAACACCAAAACAGATCTTCAAAGGAAAGCCTGTAGTTGTTCAAAAGTATGTGCCTAAAGGAAAGAATGCTAATGAAGTTATTACAGGTAACACTAGTCAAAGACCTTCAACAACAGAGAATCTTGGTTTCAGATTGATGCCTTATGGTGTTGATAGTCCTTACTTGAAACAGTCTCAAGTGTTAAAGCAATTTACTTATTTCAATGCTGAAGGAAAACCCAAGACCACACTGGCTTGGGTTCCTAAAAGAAACTAACTTGTTTTGTTGATGTTCAGGGCAAGCCACCTCAGAGAAAGAAGAATATATGGCATGTAGATAGTGGCTACTCTAGGCACATGACTGGAGACAGAGAATGTCTTCAAAAGTTTGAACAGTGTGATGGTGGATACGTTGCTTTTGGTGGGGATGTTAAAGGAGGAAAGATCACAGGTAAAGGTCAAGTATCAAATGGAAAGCTAAACTGCTCTGATGTTTTCTATGTTGAACAGTTGAAGTATAATTTGCTGAGTGTATCACAAGTATGTGATAAGAAAAACAGCATTCTGTTTACAGAACAAGAATGTATCATTCTTGCTCCAGGATTCAAAATACTGGATGAAAAACAGATTCTGCTAAGAACACCAAGGAATGAAAATGTCTATTGTTTGGATATGGCTATGACTTCACAAATCTCAGAAGAAACTTGTTTTCTATCAAAGGTAACAGCTGATGAATCTTCTTTGTGGCATAGAAGAATGTGTCATGTGAATGTCAAAACCATGAATAGGTTGGTCAAACAAGGGCTGGTGAGAGGATTACCTCAAAAGGAATTTGCTTGCAATGAGTAGTGTGTTTCATGTTTGAAGGGTAAGCAGCTCAAAACCTCTCATAAGTCAAAAGAAGTAAACTCAATCACTGATCCTCTATATTTGTTGCATATGGACTTGTTTGGTCCTACAAATGTAATGAGTATTGGAAAGAAGTCTTATTGCTTGGTTATTATTGATGACTTCTCAAGATTCACATGGGTATTTTTCCTTAAGAGTAAAGATGAGACAAGTGAGATACTCAAATCTTTTGTGCTAAGAATTAAAAATCAACTGGGATCAAAGGTTAAGATGATGAGAAGTGATAATGGAACATAATTCAGAAACTCAAGCTTAGAGAACTTTTGTGTTCAGAAGGGCATTACAAGGCAATTCAGTGCACCAAGAACACCTCAACAGAATGGAGTTGCAGAAAGAAGGAACAGAACTCTAATAAAAGCTGTTAGAACCATGCTGGCAGACTCAAAGCTTCCTATCACTTTCTGGGCAGAAACAGTGAATACAACATGTTATGTGCAAAACAGGATTCTTATAGTTAAAAATCATTCAAAAACCTCATATGAACTCATTCACAACAGACAACCTTTGATTAGTTTTCTGAAACCATTTGGATGCCCCTGTACTATTCTGAATACAAAAAGTATCTTGGAAAATTTGATAGCAGGGTGAATGAAGGTTTTTTTGTTGGTTACTCTTCTCACAGCAAAGCATACAGAGTATATAATAGAGTCTCCAAAATTATTGAATAAAGTGCAAATGTGTCCTTCAATGAACACACCTCAAATGTTTCAGGCACAGGTCCAAATTGGCTGTTTGATATTGATAAACTTACAAGTTCACTTCATGGATGCAATTCAAGTACACAGGAAGAAAGTTCAAAGAAGGAATCCTCAAAAGACTATGTTTTTTCCCTCTATTGCAGGTTGATCTACCATGTTTTACTGAGATCTCTTCTTCAAAATCTCATGATACAAACAGTGACAGTATCAGAAATGAAACAGAAGAGGTCCCCACTATGCAAAGCAAAAGTTCCACTGAACTCCATGATCCATTACAGTCAGAGCTAGTACAAGCAGACCCTCAAATCCTTGAAGATGAAAACTTTGAGATACATGACTCAAATCTGAGTCCTGTAATACAGGTTGACTTTCAACCCTCTTCAAGAATTCAGAAGAACCATCCTATAGAGCAAGTTATTGGTGACATTCATACTCCAATGGAAACAAGAAAGAAGTTCAAAGAATCACTGGAACATGCTAATTTGTGTCTGTATTCAAGTTTTCTTTCTCAAATTGAACCCAAAAAGGCACATGAAGCTTTGAAAGATCCTTCATGGATTGAAGCAATGCAGGAAGAACTTCTTCAATTCAAAATACAAGATGTATGGACCTTTGTGTCACTTCCACCAGGAAAAAGAGCAATTGGTACAAAATGGGTCTTCAGAAACAAGAAAGATGACAGGGGAATTGTGATTAGAAACAAGGCAAGATTGGTTGCTCAGGGATACACACAAGAGGAGGGTATTGACTATGATGAAGTTTTTGCTCCTGTTGCAAGGATTAAGGCTATTCGAATTTTTTTAGCTTTTGCATCTTTCAAAAGATTTAAAGTATATCAGATGGATGTAAAGAGTGCTTTTCTGTATGGCAAGATAGAAGAAGAAGTTTATGTATGTCAGCCTCCAGGTTTTGAAGATCCCAAGTTCCCTGATAAAGTGTTTAAGTTGAACAAAGCATTATATGGTCTTCATCAGGCTCCTAGAGCCTGGTATGACACATTGTCAGACCATCTTCTTGGAAATGGATTCAAAAGAGGCAAAATTGACAAAACCTTGTTCATTATGAAGGAAAATAATGATATTCTGTTGGTACAGATTTATGTTGATGATATTATCTTTGGTTCTATACTACCTTCTTTATGCAAAGAATTTGAAACCATAATGCATCAGAATTTCAAGATGAGCTCTATGGGAGAGTTATCATTCTTTTTGGGATTGCAAGTCAAGCAACAAGATAATGGAATCTTTTTGAGTCAATCCAAATATGTGTATGATATTCTGGACAAGTTTGGCTACAAAGAAACAAAAGTTGCAAGTACTCCAATGGAAACACACAAGACTTTGTCAGCAGATCTTGAGGGGGAGGATGTTGATATTCATTTATACAGATCTATGATTGGTTCTTTAATGTATCTCACCTCTTCTAGACCTGACATTATGTTTGCAGTATGTGTGTGTGCAAGATTTCAAACCAATCCCAAACAGTCTCATTTTCTTGCTGTCAAAAGGATTTTCAGATATTTAAAAGGTCAACCAAATCTTGGCTTATGGTATCCAACAGACTCTCCTTTGGATTTGATTGCTTACACTGATAGTGATTATGGAGGTGCAAATTTGGATAGAAAGTCTACATCAGGAGGATGTCAATTTCTTGGGAACAGGTTGATCTCATGGCAATGCAAGAAACAAACCACAGTATCCACTTCTACAGCAGAAGCAGAGTATGTAGCAGCCTCAAGTTGCTGTGCACAAGTGCTTTGGATTCAGAATCATATGCTTGATTATGGTGTTACTTTCCTTAATACTCCTATTTTCATTGATAACAATAGTGCAATCAGCATTGTTAATAATCCTGTCAAACATTCTAAAACAAAACACATTGAAATTAGATATCATTTCATAAGGGATTGCAATGAAAAGAAACTTATCCATGTTCAAAAAGTTCATACTGACAATCAATTTGCAGATTTGTTTACAAAACCTTTTGATGTCAGTAGGTTCAATTTTCTTGTTTCCAATATTGGAATGATGATTCTTGAAAAATAAACTGCTTTGTTTCGGGATTATTCTCAATGATTTTTTGTTCTATTCTGGAATGGAGATTACACTTGATTAGCTACTACAGGTGTGCAGAGATGATACATGTGTGCAGAGATACTACAGGTAAGCAGAGATACTACAGGAATGCAGAGATACTACAAGCAAAATTGCTTTCTCACACAGTTGCTACAGGCAGTTAGTACAGGCTAACAAACTTCGCGAACTTTTGATGAGCTCAACATTTTTTTTTTAAATTTTCCTTTTTCTTCGCTCTCATATCTGACATCCCTCTTTATCTCACACATTCATTCTTAAACTTCTCACTTCTCTCATACTCTTCATCCGAACCCTTTCCTCTGCTACTCTCCCTTCCAACATCATGTCTTCGTCTTCTTCATCTTCTCACTCTGACAATGGCGAACTCAAGTTCGTGGATTCCCATAATATGGCAGCATATCTAAAGAAACCTAATCAGTATGAGGACTTTCATCCTATCATCGGCTTCTTGAGAACGTCTCATATTCAATATGCCCTACAAGTTAAGCCTGTCATCTACATCGATCATCTTCATCAATTTTGGTCCTCCGCGGAGATAATAGAAACAAATGGTGCTTACTCTATAAAATCAAGGGTTGATCAACGCGAGTTGGTGGTAACTGAAGCCCTAGTCCGTCAGCACCTTCAACTCAACGATGAGTCCGGTATTTCATCTTTACCCTCTGATGAACTTTTCGCAACTTTATCTCGTATGGGGTATGAGGGTGATTTGAGGAACATGACCTTTCTAAAAGGATTGTTTTCCCCTCAGTGGCGTTTTCTTTGTCATGTGCTACAACAGTGTATTTCTCGTAAAAAGGGCGCATGGCATGAATTTGGCGGGTCTATTGCCACTGCATTAGTTTGTTTAGCCACCGGTCAAAGGTTTAACTTTTCCAAAATGATTTTTGATGATATGATCTGGAATTTGCAACATTCTGCAAACAAATTTTTGATGTATCCCAGATTCTTACAGACAATCTTTGATAAATCTTTGCCAAATCTTTCAAAATTACTAAGGATTTATGGTATTCGTTCTCACACTCCAAAAGTTTTTGCAAATATGCGTAGAAAAGGCTTACACTTTTCTGGTACTGATACTCCTCTATTCTCTACAATGGTGGAAGTATCCCACTCAACTGGTGAGGGGTCAAGCTCTCAGCCTATACATCAGAGCACTCCCATTGACACCCAACCCACACCATCTACTTCAAATGCTCCTCAGTCTTCAATTGTTCTCCCTACACCCACTGCCACTCATACACAAGCTCCACCGCAAACAGCTTCAACAGAACCACCATTAATTTCTCTTAAGAGAAAACGGACAAAGAGAGCTCCTTCCTCTCTACGTCCTGCAACCCAAACTGCAAACCCTCTTGAAGAGCATTCTCTTCAAGGGAATATCCAAAGGGAAACCAATGAGCAGTCTCCCATGCTCAAGGAGGTGATCTGTCAGGAGAAGGATGATCATGTGGAAATGGCTCACATTTCTGAGCCTGTACAAAGTACATCTCAGGACCTTGTGAACATCATTAATACCCAATTCACGGCAACTTCAATGTTTGATGTTTCCCTGGAAACATTGAACACAGAAGGACCCAAGTGCCAAGAAACCATGGGGGATGCTGGTGTTCAGGCTAGGCTTGAAACCTTATATTTTAATTCCTTGATCCTGAAATGGTGGTCAATACACTTAATACAGGTGAGAACAGAATGCAACATCATGACTTGACGGCACCTCACTCTTCGTATGATCCTTCGAAGGTGGTTCATACACCCAATCAAGGTGAGGAAAGCTCTAACTTCAAGAAATTGATGGAATCCCATGCTCTTATCATGAAGGAGCTACAAGCTCAGCGTGATTTAATTACATCTCTACAGGCTGCATTGACCTCCTTAACCACTATGGTTAAGAAATTATTGCATACTACAACTCCGAAATTTGTTCTCTTCTCCTCCAGCTCCTCAGAGGATGCTCCCAAAAAGGGGGAGAATGGGCCGCACCCACAGCAGAGTATTGAGGATGTTGAGAAAGTGGTTGAAGAAACGGATGTTGAGAAAGTTGTTGAGGTAATGGAAGGTGATAAGGTTGGTGCTGAAAGTAAAAAGAAAGAGGGAATTAAATCAAAACTATCCAAAACTGCCAAAGACTTTGAAGCAGAGTTAGATCAAATCATTGATGGTGTTGATGAAGAAGTTTTAGTTGAAAATAAGCAAAGAGAGGAGGTTGTGGATGTTCAACCAGTTGAGACTATGAGTGTACAGAAAGAAGCAGAGGTTGTTATGCCTGTGGAATCCGAAACAGTGAAAGTCCCTCAAGCAGATAACGTTTCAAGGGACGAAATGGATGTTGCTGCTGCTTTGCATCAGTTTAAAAATCAATCTCAAAAGGAAAAAGATGTGATCAAAAAGCCAATTCCTCAAACTTCTCAGAAGTTAAAGGGAGTCTCGATTGTAGAACCAAAGGAAGGAGAAGGTGTTCCATCTAAGGGGAGAGAAAAAGCTTTGGGCATTATCATTACAAAACATAGCCCTAGGTATGTTGAGATGGATGAATCTTTTAAGCAGAAAGGAAAAGGAGTAGTTGTGGAAACTGTAAAACTCTCCAAACAGGAACAACTCAAAGCTGATGAAGAGTTGGCAACGAAGTTAGCAGCAGAGTTGGAACAAACCATGAAAGGCCAAATTCAATCAGATGAAGAATTAGCAAAGAAAATTCAGGAAGAGGAAGATGTATATCTTTCAGAGGAGATTAAGAAAGCAAAAGAAAAGAAAACAAACATTGGTGCTGATAAAAGAAGGTTTTCTGATTTCTTAAAGGTAAGAGGTTACAGTGGAAAGCAATTGGGCCCGATGAAGTTTGAGAATATTGTTGATCTTTATGAAAGAGAAAATAAGAAAGTTGTAAGCTTGAGTGAGGAAGAGAGAATGGAGGTTGAAAAGAAAGTGAAAGAAATGCATGATAGTATGGTTGAAAGTATTCTAAAACCACTCCCAAAAAGTCCACACAGTTCTGTCCTTCAAAGCAAAAAGAAGAAAAGTAGTAATACTGATGAACCCATAGCAAAAAGAACAAGGAAGGCTCCTAAGGAAAGCAAAGGAGATCCAGTCAATGAAGCTTTAAAAACTATGAACAGCAAAGTTAAACCAGTGAAAGCAGCTAAGAGTCTTGTAAAGAAAGAGGTGAAGGACTCAAAGAAATAAATCAAAGAGAAGAAGGAAAAGGAGAAAGCACGGGCAAAATCAAGTGAAGAAGTGATAGAGATAGATATCTCTGAAATGCCCAACTTTGTTGATGAAACAACATCCAGTGATGATCCTGGAAACAGTCTGGTGATACTAAATTAACCACAACAACCCATTAATGCAGTTCCTCTTACAGTTAAAAATCCAGAAGTAATTAATTGGGATGTGATACCTGTTTGGCCCAAACATTACATCAGGTTGACAAGGGCAGACAAGGAAGAAGAAGTGCACAGTGCATTCAGCAGGATGGTGAAAGAGATTGGAAGAGCAGAGCTGGATGAGATGTACAAGGTAGGAAAACGAAAGGGGTATGAGGAAATTTTAGCAAAGAATGAGTGTGAAATGGTATTGGTTATGGTGATGGAGTACTTGGAAATGATGTTTGAACCATGGAGTATCAAGAGATTGGTGAGAGGATGGAATGATGAAGTGTTACGTTGGGAATTGTATCCACACAATGGTGTATATACAGTTTGGAGGAAAGGAGGAGCAAGAGAGTACTACCTGGTTGACAAAGTCTACAAGCATTCATACATGACTGTCAAGACAATGCTGAAGGTGAAATTGCTTACTCGGTTTGAAACTGATATTGCTAAGAATCTGGTGAGAAGCATACGGTGGTTAGCAGTGATGTATGAAAGGTCGAAGAAGAAAGACAAGAGTCAGCTAAAGTAGAAGTTTTGGAAGCATCCTTTACAGTTGAACCTTTTAAAACTTAGTGCTGTTCAGCAATAAGTTTAGGGGGAGATTGTTGGGATTAATACTGTTTGTAAGTTAATACAGGTTGATGGTTAATACAGGTGTTGGTGATTAGTGCAGGTGCTCGTAGTTTGTACAGGTGAGCTTAGTTGGTACAGGCAGCGATCTTCCAGGATGAGATAAGAATGACAGTTCAAGTTTGTTTTGAATTCACGTAATTTTAGTGATAAATTCTATTTTGAAATATTCCGGAGTGATAGCTATGAGAAGATAACTTTGTGTCTATCCTTAGCTAATGATCTCGATAAACATCTACTATTGCGTATGGTTTGTTATCTCGTAGTATATATATAGATGTTGATCAGGGTAGAAAAGCAGACGAGCCTCAAGGGAAAAACCCTTACAATTGAGAAGAATTGTACGTGTGTTGGTTCGTTTTGAATTAATGCATTGGGGCTTATGGTGTTTATTCGTATTCTATAATCATTGTTCTTGATAATTCGATTAGTTGTTTCCGCAAACTAGTTGTTTCAAATCTTGGATTGTTATTGTGTGTTTTAATTCGATCCTGACATGTTTTAATGGGTTCTCTTTGTAATTTTATGATCATTTAGTGTCATTAAGACTCTCTTGTACTTTCTTTATTCTGTACCACTTTCTTTATAAATAAAAGTTCAAAAACATGTATGAATGATTTATCAAAGTACTATTGCAAGGGCCAATTTGTTTCTCGTATATGAGATGAAGACTATAACTGAATACCTAGGATTCGCTGGCAGTTGAAAACATTAAAATTATTATGCATAAGGTGTTTATTTTGTTTCAATCATGGTTTAGGAGCTTTTTGAAAACTCTAAATAAATAAGCCATAGATATACACATGAAACCACTTAAAATTATATCATGCCAAACTTTCAAAAAACTGTTGCTACAAAACATCAATCTTCACACCTCAAACCATCAATATCCACTAAAATTATTCACACCACATTAGTTGGCAACCTCAAACTCATCTACCATCGACTTCAAACTACTGAACGTCGCCGTCTTACACAAAATCTTGACGCTTTTTGCTCGTCTTCGTCGTTCTCACACTCCATGACTATCACCCGAGCCGCACTTGGTACTCATACTCTTTGATCTTCGCCATGTAATCACAGTTGCACTGCCGCTCTGTATTAAGTACTCATAGTCTTTCTCGTCATGTTTGTTTTCTATATTGATTGTTGTTAAATGTTTGATGATATAGATTTCATTATAACTTAGTGAAAATGTAATATAACAAAACAAATATTTATAAAAGTTCAGACCATTTACAGTAACAAACAACCAAATATGAACATTAAAACATTAAAACCACCAACTATTCTTCAAAAATGATATTTAAATTCAAATACAAAACATCTTAAAAACAAATGACATTCAATTCTTATACTTGATAAACAAAACCTAATACTATAAGTACTCAAACTCAAGAATTATAACTAAAATTTACAAAATCTTCAAGAATGCATCTTCCAAACCTTTATTCATTAAAATTTTCTAATTGTAATGGATTTTTTTAGTAACATAAGGTAATGTACCAGACTGCTTGATGTAACTGTAACTTTACAAAGCAATGGTAACTTAATGGTCTTTCTTCATCATTGACTTGTGGTGCTATCATCAAAACTTATAAATGTTGACGTTGATTCACCATAGTTTAGCAATGAAAAATCCTCACCATGCATCACTTGTTTGAAATCAGTTTGAACCATAGAGGGAACATGCGACATTCGTATGGTTTCTAACTCCATAGCCACTTCTTTCATTGTTGGCCTACTTTTCCCATTTAGATACAAGCAACGCATTGCGATGTTGGCTACCGCTAAGAGGTCATCCATAGTACCTTCCTTTAAAACCAATGGGTCAAGAATAGACATAACACAATTTTCTTCCATAGCCAAGATAAAATGTGTAGCCAAACTTCTGTTCTCACCAAAGCCATTTCTTCTAGGTTCATAGAATTGGCTCATTTGTTGAGGAGTTGCAACTGGAATGGAGTAGTGTGTGAATGTTCTAACTGTTTGGGATGTACTGGGCTGTGAGATATTGTTAAATGGTTTTTCCCTACTGCTAGGTTTCACAGTCGACCGTGGTCGACCATGGTCGCGGTCAGCAGCCTTGGTAACTTTTCCTACGGTTGCAGGTAAGGTGGGCACGGTCGACCGTGTGGGTTCGCTGGCGGGTCCTTTTCCCTTTTCTTTGACAAAGATGATTTTATTGTTGAGATCAAGTGGTGAACTGTTTTCATTTAGATCAAATCCAAGTCACGATTTATCATTTGAATGTTTTTGGGCATTCAACATTTCGTTCAACATTGAACTACTTTTCTCAAATTTTTGCTTTGTTTCATTAAAATCATTTTTACAATTATGGGTTTTTAAAATCTCATTTCTTTGAGAAGAGTATCATTTTGATGTTTTAAGTCCATGATCAGGTCTTTCAGTAAATCATTTTCACAGATTGTAGTATATTTTTCAAGTGTGATCTTGGATATGATCTCATTTAACAGTTCTATCTTGTCAGTTGCTTTTATGAGCAATTTTCCACATTTATAATATTCTTTTTATATATCGTTGTCAAACGATATATTACTGTTAAATGATGAAATAGAATGTACCTCTTTGTTATCTTTTTCCATAAGGCAAACTTCTTTTTCTTTGCTTGGTTCTTCTTCACTTTCGCTCCATGCTCCGCTAACAAAGGCTTTGTGGTGTTCGTTCTTTTTGTTGTTTTTAGGACATTCTTTCATGAAGTGAGATGGGTCCCCACATTTGAAGCAAATATTTTGCTTCTTCTCACTTTTGAATCGATCTCCTTTCTTTTCCCAGAGCTTTGTCTCTTTTGTATCCCTCTTTGGATACCTTACAAATTTTCCTTTCCTCTTAAAAAACCTACTTAGATTTCTAACTGCCATTGCAAATTCATCATCATCTTTTTCATTTAGTGATGATTTTTCCTCTTCATCTTCATCTTCATCTTCTTCACTCGAGCTTTCTTTGACATGCTTTGCTTTGAGTGCCAGAGATTTTATTTTTTTCAAGTTTACTTTGGGTAATTTCATTATCTTTTTCTATCACCATCTCATAGACTTTGAAATTGCCTATGAGTTCATCAAGTTAAACACATTTAGGCCCTTTGATTCTTCAATGGCAGTAACTTTGGGTCTCCACTTAGGATGTAATGCCCTGAGGAACTTTCTCACATAGTGTTTGTTAGTGTAGTCAACCCCTAATGATTTCAAGCTGGTCACAATAGTGTTAAATTTTGTGTATCCTTTCTCAATGGTTTCATTTTCAGACATAGAAAATTTTTCATATTTTTGAACCAAAAAATCTATTTTACAATCCATAACTTGAGGATTTCCTTGATGTGTAGTAATAAGATTTTTCCAAATTTCATTTGCAGTTTTGCACATAACCACTCTTTCAAATTCTGTTCGTGGTAGTGCATTATACAAAATTAATTTTGCTTCAAAAATTTTCTTAATGTATTTTCTCTTCAGAAGTTATTTTAGTGTCATCTTCAGGTTTGAAGTCACCGTTCTTGATTATATCCCATAAATCACAGTCTTTGGCCTGCACATAGATTTCAAAACGATGTTTCCAATAACAGAAACCGTCAGTTTCAAGTAGTGGTGGTCTGAACATAGAGCAACCCTCCATATAGTTTCCTTGAGCCATAGATCAACTCAAAATTTGAAAAGTTTTGCTTTAAATAAATCTTATAAAACTTTGAGCAAATTGAGAGAAACTTGCTCTGATACCAATTGTAGAAACTAGAAGGGGGGTTGAATAGTTTCTATGACCACTTTTTCGATTATTTAAATAATTAATTAAATATGGGACACAAGAGAAACAATTGTTAGTAGATACAAGATAATAAATATATGATTTGAATGTAAATAAGCAGAAGTATAAAGATGCGCAAAGTATATAAATATATATAGCAGTGCTTATGTATATATATGTATGTATATATATCTTGATGAATGTACCAGATATATATATATATATATATATATATATATATATATATATATATATTACTATATATATACATTTAAGAATTGCATTATGTAAGAATTGCCTCCATGAACTGTTTGGGGCAAGTGGACAAGGAATAAGAGGACAGACATACAAGTGCGTGATGTGTATATTCAACTTTGTATACTAGAAAACAAAAGACACGAGACAAAGAAAGAGCTTTTTTAAACGCAATGGTGGTTTACTTTTAAAACAACAACAGGTAGCTGATTCAACTTTAGTTGACAAAACTATAATCTTTACATCAAGTGAGTTGGAGAAGGCAACCGATAACTTTAATGAGAATAGAATTCTTGGTCGAGGAGGCCAAGGTACCGTCTATAAAGGAATGTTAGCGGATGGAAGGATTGTGGCGGTCAAGAAATCAAAAATAGTTGATGAAAGCCAATTAGAGCAATTCATCAACGAGGTGGTCATTCTTTCCCAAGTCAATCATAGGAATGTGGTCAAACTAGTGGGATGTTGCTTAGAGACACAAGTTTCGTTGCTAGTATCGGAGTTCATTCCAAATGGTACATTGTACGATCTTATTCACAACGAGAATCATGAGTTTTCAATTTCTTTGAACATGAGATTACAGATAGCTACAGAGATATCAAGAGCACTTACTTACTTGCACTCATCAACTTCTATCCCAATATACCACAGAGACATCAAAACCGCTAATATACTCTTGGATGATAAATACAGGGTCAAAGTTTATGACTTTGGGACTTCAAGATTTATATCGTAAAGGCTATAATATTTATAAGTTTTAAAATTAAAGAGTTTCAATATTGACGAGAATTGAACTTGATATGTTTATTGTTCTTGTTTTAATAGTAATAGTAATAACAACAACAACAACAACAACGTGCAATGCTATTATGTTGAGTATTATAGGCCTTGTTTATTTTTCAAGATAATCGCTTTATTCATTTAAAATGTATGCGGATGTGTAAACCTTTAAATATTAACGGAAGATAATTCGTACACAACAAGAATTCTCCATACAATATAGGTACAAACATGTGACGACAACACATGGTACAAGTTGATAATGTAGAAATTGTTGTGTATGAATGATTTTTGTTGTATACGAATCATCACCCTAACTTAATACTGTGAGTTTGTTTAGAACAAGAAATAAGTCATTAGAAACACTTTTTTCCTATTTCTTTCGAAAGTGATTGAAATACCTCTATCAAACCTAGAAAACCTTAATGGTTTAATATATTATCAAAAATACTGATTTGAATTATATATTTATTTAAGTTTTAATGGTTTTTTAAAAGAATAACTTTTGAAACTAAGGTTAAAATATTTAATATATAGAAATTCAAATTATTATTAGTAAACTAAAATAATTAAAGCGGAAGCCAAAGTTTAATCATATGAGAAAAAATGGTCACTCGTCAAATTTGAGTGTTTAATTAATTCTAAAATTGAATAAAGTCGACATAATATTGATAATCCTACTTTTTCAATTCACTCTAAGCTCAAAAACGACAAATTAAATAAATATTGATAAATATCTATTGGGGAGATGGGTCGATGGGAGAATGATAGCTGGATTTGGGAAGTTGGAAACATCAATACACTCAAAGGTCGGATAAAGAGGATTACGACAACCTGATCTCACTTCTGCAATCCGTGCAAATTCACAAAGATAAGAATATGTTAGATCCTGGTCTCTCAGCAACGCCAACAAGTATTCAATCAAACTGATGAGGAACCTGATAGAAGATCTTTCCCTTTTGTCAAGCCAGTACTATCAGCAACAAACATTTTGGTCTCATTTATTACCCAAAAAAAATACTTGTTTTTAGTTGGAAGGTAGATCGAAAGAGGCTTCCGGTGCTCGTAAATCTTGACAACAAAGGAATTGATGTACCATCTACTCTTTGCCCCAAATGTTCTCAACAAGTAGAAACCGTCGATCATGCATTGTTCTCGTGTTCTGAATTGAAAAGTCACTCATTCATAAGTGGTGGGGTTTGGAGTTTGTGGCCGGTTCTTCCTTCGGAGACATGTTTTTGAAGGTATCAAACGATCTTAACGCATCTTCAAAGAAGATTTGGAATCTTGTGTTACGGGCGACTGCGTATCTCATCTGGAGAAATCGAAATGACTTCGTCTTTGCTAATCGAAATGACTTAAGTCACATGAGCTGGAGCCAGTGGTTATCGTCACCAAAATCAATTTTTCAAAACTGGTAATCCAGCAAGTAAGGTTTAGTAGCGAATTATAGGCCAGTTCAGCTCACACTTTGTAATTAGTCAACGCTAGTGTAAAAGTTTTTTGGGGAGACTTATTAAGATATTCTACCTTCACAACTTGTGATGTGGTATTGTTGGGTGTGACTTGATTAGCGGTACGGTATTTGAAACTAGAATTAATCGGAAACTCGACGTGTGCGGAAATTGCCGGTATTAATTCTTTGTGAATTAAGATTATGCATGAAATGGAATTTGAAGTTATGCATGGTGGTAATTAATTAATTTGGTCGCATGGAATTAATTTGGTCATTGGCTCACGTGGCAAGGATTATCACAAAGTCGTGGGGTTGTTTTTTGAAATCAAAGTGGATAATGTTTATCTTGTATTTGAAGTTCAAATATACGGCCGAGAAGGATTAATGTGTATTCTTGTTTATTTGAGTTAGGATATGATTAGGATTTCTAGTTTGTCTATAAATACTAAGGCTAGGGGTTAGTTATATGTATATCGGAAAATATCTTTGGAATCATAATAAAGAAGTCTCTGTTTCTGCCCGTGGACGTAGGTCGTGTTGGACCGAACCACGTTAAATCTCGTGTTCGTTTATTTTCTATTTTTCCGCATTATTTTAACGCTGGTTTTAGGTGTCTCGATCCTAACAAGTGGTATCAGAGCCACGGTTCTGTTCACCGGGCTCGCGTATTTGTTGATTGTGAAGATGTCATCTTTGAAGTTTGATTTGGAGAAATTCAATGGTTCAAACGATTTCACATTGTGGAAGGTAAAGATGAAGGCTCTTCTGGTTCAGCAAGGTTGCGTGGTGACGTTAGAAGGAGAAGATAAACTGCCGAAAGAGATGAAGGAGGATGTTAAGAGAGACGTTCTAGCAAAAGCGTATTCGGCGATTTTGCTGTGTTTGGCTGATGAGGTATTGAGGGAGGTGGTGGATGAAACAACGGCTGCAGGTCTGTGGGAGAAGTTGTGTGTGAAGTATCATAAAAGTACCCTCACGAATAAGCTTTATCAGAAGCAGATGTTGTATACCCTCCGGATGTCAGAAGGTACCCAGGTAAAAGATCATCTTGATAATTTTAACCGTATTAGCCTTGATTTGAAGGCTGTGGGTGTTAAAATTGATGATGAAGATCTTGCCCTGATTTTGATGTGTTCACTTCCGCATTCGTATGAGAACTTTGTTGATACCATGATGTATGGTAGGTCAACAATTTCTGTTGCTGAAGTAAATGACGCCTTGTTGTCGAAGGAACTCAAGCTTAAGGTTTCTTGTAATGAGGGGGAGTCCGGTTCAGGTTTATACGTGGGTAGGGGAAGGACACATGGTGGAATGGGTGGACTGGGGGAGTCGCGTTCGAATACAAAATCCACAAGAAAAGTAACGTGTTAATACTGTAAGGAGTTTGGTCACATCAGGAGAGACTGTCCTAAAAGGGGAGATGGTAATGTGGTTTAGGAAGATGGCGATATAGGCGATGCTTTGACTGTATGCACGAATAGTAATCCTGCAGATATCTGGATATTTGATACGGGTGCATCTCATCACATGGCGTTCTCACGTGATCTGTTTACTTCATTTAAGAAGTGGAACAGTAAGGTGGAGCTGGGAGACGATGGGATTAGGAGTGTCAAAGGTAGTGGTACGGTGCAGATAAAGTTGCATGATGGAGCGGTCAAGCGGTTTAATTGCTGGTATGTTCCGGATCTTCGGAAGAATCTGATTTCTCTTGGTACTTTGGCTAGGAATGGATATGAATATACAGGTAAAGGGGATGGACTGAAGGTTTCTTGGGATGCTCGAGTGATAATGCATGGCAGACTGCGACATGGTATTTACGTTCTGGAGGGCAGTTCTGCGGGTGGAACGACGGCTGTACCGAACTTGGAGCGGAAAATTGACCTGACGAAGTCGAGACAACACGGGTGGAGTTGGTCTCCGGTTAAGTCGCGCGACGCGGTGTCGGACTTCGTAGCTCGGACAAGGAGGTAGTCCCTTCGGGGAGGCTGGCAGATGAGAGACGGTTCTTTGGTGTTGACGGTTGAGGACTCGGGTCATGGGAGATTGTCGGATCTCAGTTGACTGGTGAAGAGTACTCAAGTCAAGGGGAAGATTGTTGGGTGTGACTTGATTAGCGGTACGGTATTTGAAACTAGAATTAATCGGAAACTCGACGTGTGCGGAAATTGCCGGTATTAATTCTTTGTGAATTAAGATTATGCATGGAATGAAATTTGAAGTTATGCATGGTGGTAATTAATTAATTTGGTCGCATGGAATTAATTTGGTCATTGGCTCACGTGGCAAGGATTATCACAAAGTCATGGGGTTGTTTGAAATCAAAGTGGATAATGTTTATCTTGTATTTAAAGTTCAAATATACGGCCGAGAAGGATTAATGTGTATTCTTGTTTATTTGAGTTAAGATATGATTAGGATTTCTAGTTTGTCTATAAATACTAAGGCTAGAGGTTAGTCATATGTACATCGGAAAATATCTTTCGAGTCATAATAAAGAAGTCTCTGTTCCTGCCAGTGGACGTAGGTCGTGTTTGGACCGAACCACGTTAAATCTCGTGTTCGTTTATTTTCTGTTTTTCCGCATTATTTTAACGCTGGTTTTAGGTGTCTTGATCCTAACAGGTATATATTTTGGTAAGTCTCTTATAATTGGATCTGATCCAACTGTGTACGAGACGTTATGTTTATATATATACTTCATTTGCCTTAAAAAAAAAAGCTTATAGAAACAAATATATTGTTTCCTGCTTTATCGCACGGGTAAAATCTAGTGTTTGTTAATCACACGAGGTCTATTTGTGCAAGATATTAAATTTATTAACATGAACACAAATAATAATCTCAGGTAGGGTTCACACTTCACAGAAACGTCATAATTGGGCGGGGGTTGTAGCCTGTAGCTAGAGGTGCACATCTTCGAATTTTAATCCGATCCGGATTTTTTCGGTTTTTTTGGGACCGGATTTTCGGATTGTAACCGGATTTTCTCCGACAAAAGTGTAACCGGTTTCGTACGGATTAAAACCGGATTTTCTCGGACAAAAGTGTAACCGGTTTAACCGGTTTCGGATCGGATTAAAACCAGATCGGATCGGATACAACCGGTTAAATCCGCTCCGGTTTTATAAAAAACCAGTTCGGATAGTTTTTACACAAAATCGAATATTCGAATTTTTTGTGCACCTCTACCTGTAGCCCTGTAGGCTTGTAGCACACGAGACCAATATTCAGTTTTAATGGGCTCCCGTTGTAACTTTGAGATCATTTAGTGAGATTAAAATTTCTATTGTACTTTCTTTATTTTTGTACCATTTTCTTAAATAAAAGTTCAAAAATATTCCTTGAATACATCGACTTCAAACTCTTGAACGTCGCCGTCTTACTCAGATTCTTGACGGTTTTTGCTTGCCTTCGTTGTTCTCACACTTATGACTGTGACCCATACTTGGTTCTCATACTCTTTGACCTTCGCCACCGTAATCACAGTTGCCACCGTCACACTGTAGTAAGTATTTATAATTTTTCTTGTCATGGTTATTTTCAAATTTTAATTGTTGTTAAATGTTTGATGATATTAAAAGTTAAGTGAAAATGTAATATAACAAAAACAAATATGAGTAAAATATGTTTTAACCCCTAAACTTTATATGTAAAAATAGTTTAGCCTCTAAACTTTTTTAATGAATGTTTTAATCCATAAATTATTTTTGATAAATGATTTAAGACTTAATCTTATTTAACCTAATTATTTTTATCCCTAACTTAAACCTTAAACACCTCTACGACCTTCTCAACCGGTAAAGCATACGTCAAAGCAAAAACCATACGTCAACCTCAACCCTAGTTCGACTACGCCTACAGTTCAAATTTTAATTGTTGTTAAATGTTTGATGATATTAAAAGTTAAGTGAAAATGTAATATAACAAAAACAAATATGGGTAAAATATGTTTTAACCCCTAAACTTTATATGTAAAAATAGTTTAGCCTCTAAACTTTTTTAATGAATGTTTTAATCCATAAATTATTTTTGATAAATGATTTAAGACTTAATCTTATTTAACCTAATTATTTTTATCCCTAACTTAAACCTTAAACACCTCTACGACCTTCTCAACCGGTAAAGCATACGTCAAAGCAAAAACCATACGTCAACCTCAACCCTAGTTCGACTACGCCTACAGTTCGTTGACTGCTCTGAGAAGCTTCCATTGGGACGACGATTTTGAATACGCATGCCCGTATTTACTAAACCTTACTTCTTATTTGGGATTGCATTATTGTTAATTGTATGTATGATTTTTTTGGGAAAAAGTGACAGATACGAAAACCCCAATAGTTCATGGGCAAACCAAACTAGAACTATTTTATCGCTGATGTATAATTTGGGTCTTGAATCGGAGGCTTATCTGAAGATATAACTGCCATATCTGTTGCGAGGAGATAATTCGTTCAGGTTGGTTCTTCGTCAGTTTTGGTACTGTATGAAGTAAAGTGACCGGAAACCAGGGGCGAATTTACATACCTAATTTTTTAAATTTGTTTAGAAGTTATATAGTAAAAAATTTCAAAGGACCTACCTTTTAGTGTTGAACAATAAAATAAAATAGATATTATACATAAAAATTTTAAGAACCCAAAATTATATCTCCTCATAAAATAACTCAACTTAAAATAACCCAAAAACTTAACCCAATCTAAAAAAAAACTTAACCCAATCCAAATAGTTAAGAAAAAAAGGGGAAAACCAATATGTCGTTGCCCTGATTCTCGACCCTGATTCTCGAGAATCTCGACTCATCTTCTCAGTTCTCCACTTCTCCCGGCCCCATCGGCCGATTGGCGATTGCAAGGCTTTGCTCCCGTCTGTAGCTTGCTGCTACTGAAAGAAATCTCTCTTCAACCAAGGTTTGTTTAAAAAATCTTCTTATTTAACATCGATAGCTTGAATATTGAAAGATTGGATTGATTGCTTTTAAATTTGTATAAGATATTCTTTGATAATGCCATGATGGTCGAATGGAAATGGAGTGCAGAAGGGAACATATAAATAAGGGACTAAGGGTAATTGAATTGTTTAATGGCTACAGGCTACTAACTCTTAGGTTTTGTAGACTTTGACTTTTTCTTTTTGTAATCTTTTGCAGCAAAGTGCTGCATCTTGTCCAAACCATGTGTCCATGTGCCTAGCTGATTTGTTTATATAATATTTTATTCACCTACACTAGCATGAGTACTATTGCTTGTTGTATTATCATTTATATTGACAAGAACCGTTAATAGTTAGTATTATATATTTATATTTAAATTTAAATGTATTGTCATTTATTTGTTATAATGTAAAATTGTAAATATAGATGAATAGATGATGTATCTTATGTATTTTTTTAATGTTATATTTCATTTTATACATGGATGTAAATAACCAAATAAGTAAATTATATATCAAAATCTTAAATGTATTTTCAGATTTTTGCATGTCGTTGTTCAAGTGTTTTTACAAAGAAAGGGGAATCTAGTTCATGTGCAAATGATTCTGGAACACCAAAGGTAGGCGAAAAAACAATAAATGAAGAGAATGAGCAACAAAAGTATATGAAAGTTGATGTATCTTATGTATTTTTTAATGTTATATTTCCAACAGAATATGATCATCGAGTTCTTGAATTGGAACTTCAGAATTACATTACAGATGTGCGAGCAGATGAACGATTTAATCAGTTGAAGAGCATTGGAGATCTTGCCAAAAAGATGGTTGAAGTAAAGAAGCATATCATCTTTCCGAAGGTTTATCTTCTCTTGAAACTTGCATTGATCTTACCCGTTGCAACATCAAGTGTGGAACGTGCATTTTCAGCAATGAAGTTAATAAAGACCAATACACGTAACAAAATGGGTGATCAATTTTTGAGTGATTATTTAGTGTCATATATTGAAAGAGTTATCCTAGAATGTATTAGTAATGAAACAATTATGCAAATATTTCAAGGTATAAGACCTCGTCGGGTACAATTGTAAAAACTTTAAGATAATTATCGATTACATGTTTAAACTTTAGCTTTAACGACCCGACCCGACACATATAGTTGATTTTTTTTTAATTTTTATCGGCTTAACTTAAATAGGGAACCACGTTATTTTCTATCATGGATTCGCCACTGCCGGAAACTGCATGTCCTGCCAAGATTGTGAGGGCAAAATCGAATGGTTAAAGTGTGTAAATGATGATATTGTGGCTGTGATGTGCTGTGCTGTTTAGGGAGATGGTTTTGGGGCTGCGCTGATCATTGATCTAGTGCTCTTACTTTGGCTACCATGTGTTTTGGTTATTATTGTTTACCACCCTTTGCGTAGTTGTGATTTCGAAACAGATTTATATTTTCTGCGTATTTGCGAGGTCGAAACAGACCCCGTGACAAGGCTTTTGCCTTGAGGTTTTGAACATTTTGAGTTCCTATTGTTATAATGAAGAAAGCTTCCAACAAGATAACTATCAACTGTGCAATTGTTTAATAAGTTTAGCGTGGTGATTAATGCAAGAAGAAGGTTCATGATTTCAGTAATTGGGAATGGGACTTGGAAGCTAAGTTGAATTAACTTTAAATTTGGGTTTTCAAGTCCTTTTGAAATTCAGTTTGATTTGTTATAAACTGAAACCACATCATTGCTCTAGTTGTATCGATGATATATGTATGTAATTTTATGTTGAAATTTTTTTAATGTGACAAGAATTCAGTGGGTTTATTAATGGAAATGGTGGATGCTCCTCCTCTTTATAATGCTAATGGAAATTCACATATTTGTTTCTAGAAATCTCCTTTTTTGAATGTTAAAAGAAATGTTGTACTTGTATATTTAATGTTTGTGAGTGTAAAAATTGTTTGAGGGTTAAATCATTTATGAGTTAAAGGTTAAGTATTAAAACATTTATGAGATAAGTTTAAGGATTAAACTATTTTTAAATAAGTTTAGTAACCTGCTATAACAGGTCAAGTGGCTAAAACAATTTATTGTAGCAAATTTAGGGATTAAATCATTCATTAAAATAGTTTAAGGGTTAAACCATTCTTGAACATAAAGTTCAGGGGTTAAACCATATTTAACCCAACAAATATTTATAAAAGTTCAGACAATTTACAAAAACAAACAACCAAATTTGAACAACATTCAAACATTAAAACCACCTCTTATTCTTCAAAAATCAAATTCAGAGACAATACATCTTGAGATAATACATCTTAAAAACAAACAACATCCAAGTCTTATATTTGATAAACAAAATCTAATACGATAAGTAATCAAGCACAAGAATTATAACTAAAATTTACAAAAAATTCTTCAAGAGTGCACAAACCTTTATTCATTAAATTTTCTAACTTTAATGGATTTATTGGTTACATTAAAGTAATGTACCAGACTGTTTGATGTAACTGTAACTTTACTAGCAATGGTAACTAAATGGTCTTTCTTCATCATTGACTTGTGGTGTTATCATCATAACTTATAAATGTTGACGTTGATTCACCATAGTTTAGCAATGAAAAATCCTCACCATGTATCACTTGTTTGAAATCAGTTTGAACCATAGAGGGAACATGCGACATTCGTATGGTTTCTAACTCCATAGCTACTTCTTTCATTGTTGGCCTACTTTTCCCATTTAGATACAAGCAACGCATTGCAATGCTGGCTACCGCTAAGAGGTCATCCATAGTACCTTCCTTTAAAACCAATGGGTCAAGAATAGACATAACACGACTTTCTTCCATAGCCATGATAAAATGTGTAGCCAAACTTCTGTTTTCACCAAAGCTAATATGAGAAATTGCTTTTTGTCCGGTTAACAATTCAACCAAAACAACTCCAAAACTATAAACATCACTTTTTTCGGTAAATTGACTAGATTGAAAGTACTCGGGATCTAGGTAACCAAATGTACCTTTTACTAAGGTAGTCAAGTGTGTTTGCTCTACTGACACAAGCCTTGATGTTCCAAAGTCAGAAACTTTGGCCCTGTATTTATCATCCAAAAGTATATTAGTGCTTTTAATGTCTCTGTGGTATATTGGAATGGAAGTTGCTGAATGCAAGTAAGCAAGTGCTCCTGCAACCTCTGTAGCTATTTGTAGTCTCACGTTCAAAGAAAGCAGGAACTCATCAAGCTTGTTGTGAATATGATCATACAACGTACCATTTGAAATAAATTCAGAAACTAGTAGCGGAACATCCGTCTCTAAACAACATCCCAATAGTTTCACCACATTTCTATGGTTGACCTGAGAAAGAATAACCACTTCATTAATGAACTCCTCTAATTGGCTTTCATCAACTATTTTTGATTTCTTGACCGCCACAATCCTCCCATCAACTAACATTCCTTTATACACAGTACCTTGACCTCCTCGTCCAAGAATTCTATTCTCATTGAAGTTGTCGGTCGCCTTCTCCAACTCACGTGCTGTGAAAAGTATGGTTTTATCAACTAAAGACGGGTCGGCTTCTTCTTGTTGTTTCAAAAGTAAACCACCATTGCGTTTAAAAAACCTCTTTCTTTGTCTCTTTTCTTTTGTTTTCTTGATGAACTTGTACAATGCATAGCTAGTTGCCACCAGAAAAATCACACCCATGCTTATGCTAACACCTAAACGAAGAAACAAAATGGAATGTTAGTAAGTAGCCTAAACTTTTAAGAGATGCGAATGACTCAAGGTCAAAGGATATAAAATTCCCCAATTATCTCTTAGTCCTATCATAAGCTTATAAAGACTACAGTTTCCTTACATGCAAGTTGTAACGATATGAAAGTATTGTTGTTAACAACTCAAAGTTCTTCTAACTTTCTTTCTGGTCATGATGTAAGCTACTTACACACCTATCAAATACTCTTCATACTTCCTTAAACTAAAGTTCTATATTTCATAATAATATGGATAGAAAAAAAATCTATTATAACCACAGAGAGAAAACAGGGGATACCTAGAATAACACCCAAGGATGATTTGCTTGATTTACTTTCTTTAGGAATATCAGGATTAGGATTACTAGAAGTACAAGTGAAGTTCTGTTTGATAACGAAGTCATCAACATCTAATGTCTCGTCATCGGCACACATGCCTCCATTACTTCTGCAACTCGCACACTCTTCCGTAACTACACACCACATTTATATATATAAGAGGAATTTCATGTCAAAAAAATAACATAAACACACACAAGTAAACACATAAATAAAATTAACACTAGATTTGTGTTACTTACATGCACATCCATCTACTAGATAAGGGTTTCCTTGTACGTAGGTAGATGATACGGAGCATTTATTAATATCCATTGAAGTACCATTTCCAAGATCCACGGTGCGACTAAACATAAATAGCTGCAGTTCCAAGCCGTTGTTGCAACAAGTTACTTGATCCAAATCATCATCTGCTAGAGTCCAAAGAAGCGTTGCGGGTACATAAGAGCTTCCATTAACAAATGAATTATCATCCATCAAGAAGGCAGAAGAAGAACCACAAGCTCCCTGCCCGGTGACGTTAATGCTGTACGACTTAAGATAATAAGGAATTGTGGTTTGGCAGCAATTGATGCCAAAGCAACTGTTGTTTCTGTCTCTAAGAGAAGTGTCATTTAGACAAGAAGTTGAACAACCGGTGAGCACGTTACTCACGTTATCCATCATAACAGCATTACCACATCCCTCAAACACAAAATTATTGTGTGATTTGGAATACAGGAAGGGGCTCGTGTCAAGATCGATGCTCGTGGACGTCTGGCTGCTGTTCCGATCTGAATTTTGGCAGTTAGAGATGGCTGGGGTGTTAACCGTGACTGTTTGATCTTCCAAGTTAACACCCAAAACCTCAAGGTTGTTCATCGAAGATAGATATGGTGTGGAGGAGTTGCAATCAACGATGTACCATTCGTTAACAGAGCAGTTTGCTCCAATGCCAAAAGGGTATGGAATCCTCACATTCCCGCAAGTATCATTGCACCCTGTCTTGGCGTACTTTGGAATTGCTAGTGATGTTGCTGTTAATGAAAGGAAAATAAGTAAATTATAAGCATGAGATAACTTCATCTATATTTGTTAAGAACATACAACAATTGAGATCCTAGAAAATGGAAGGAGCTGTGTTTAAGTGTATATATGTATATATCAAAGGAGGGTATGATCAATTTGAGGAAGCTACTGAGATCTGACGAGCTATCCAAATGGGAACCCATACCCACTATGACACTTGCTAAAATAATATATCTAATTATTGGTGTTCGCACTTGAAAGTTGAACCCATATATATGATTATGCATCCACAAGTTGCGCAGCAGCAATTAAACGGATTCTTTGGAAGATGTTCTCTGACGACGGCTCTTCACTTTATTATGTTTACGTGTTTTTAACAGGAGGCAGCCCTCGAGCTACCTAATTAAGTTGACATTGAGGCAATTTATGAGCCCAATCACCCACAAAGTCAACGGTCCTCTTCAATTCTATAATGGCGGCTAGATAGCTCAAGGGAACTAAATTCAGAAAAATATAAGGGTATTCTTTTTCCAATTTTATGGATTATTAAATTATGGTTGCCAAGTTAATTTTAAGATAGATTTTGTTTAATGAAATTTATGAATTATCATATATATAATTCATAAGTGTCTAAATTGGTTAAAATTTTAAAAGATAAAATTCATGAAATACAACAAATATGTCTAAATTACTATTGTATACAACAAAATTTATATATTATGTACCCTAAAATACATCCAACTCTTAAAGTTGGGTTATTATATGCTAAGTGACGCGACATGTCTTTTAATAGCCGGTAAACTATTCCTAAATCTAGACTCAGGTGACCATTTTTAATTTCCGATGGCATTTGTATGCTTCCGGTGACAATTTTATGTTGACTTCGGAAGTCAACCTCCAAAGTCATTAACAACTTGTATAAAATTAAATTCACATTTTATTAGCAACAAAATCTAAATAATAATAATTTTAACTACCAAGAACGATAGAGTTCCACATATGAATGTGTAAGATACAAATTGTTTTAAGAACACATGAGTATTTGATAATATCAAAATGCTTATTAAATTAAGTTGCAATTACATTATTCATATACCAAACACTATCATAAAATAACAAATTTCACTAAATGCATTGAACACAAGACAGGGGATCTAATATTATGACAATATAATGATCTAATAATCACGAAATAGGGACTACCCTTCTACACTAATGATGACGTACTAACACATTCATTATACTATATATCAATTTGCGGAGGATTTGACCATTTTCTCGAGGAGATATTGAGGGGTAGTTTGGTAAAAGCAATAATATATCATGATACAATTGTCTTTCGATATTTTGCATCTATCGTGAGATTTTGAGTTTCGTGAGAATTTGCTAGATCCACCAGAGCTATTTCCGGTAGAAACAGAGAACTTAAACGCCTCCATTTCCTCCTTCGGAGGGCACCGAGGATAGTTGGTGGACGGATTTTTCTTACCTTTCTTTTACTAACACAACCAGGGCCGGCCCAAGGGCTGTGCAGCCCGTGCACAGGCCCAGGGCATCACTCGGGATAGGGGCATCATAAGTATAGTCCATCTTATGTATACCTAGGTCCATTTTGCATTACAAATTTTGGGCCTTGGGCCTAGGGAACGATTGAACGAATGACTCTCAAATCTCAATCGGCGTATGGGAATTAGGGCAGCGAAGAAAACGAAGAGGCGATGGCGATTATGTCAACGATAGGGCAGCTGGTCAGGAAACCGAATTGGTCGACTTCGACTAATCGACTCTTCGAGACACGCAATGGAACTTCGATTTTAAATTTCTTGCCACAGACCCACAATATCCTCTCTTCTCTCCTCTCGATTTTCAATCTCACCGAGTCACCGTCGCTATCTGTTTACTACCGTACAAACCATCGCCATCGCATATCGATTTTCAATTTCAGCACCGCCATCACAGTATCGACTAATCGACTCTTCGAGACTGACAGATTGCTGTCGGTTCTTCGTTAATTAATAGGTATATATTATTTATATTAACAGTGAGATACTGATCGAATTTGAATTTTTTTTCTTGCTAGTTGTTTTTTATTTTCAGTCGATTTATTTTTATAATAGATACTGATATGGTTCTTTTTTTCTATCGATTGTTTGTTTCAATAAAGGTTGAACTGTTGAAGTAGGCAAGCATCGAATTTGATTTGAGGCTTCAAGATTCAAATGCACTTAAAGAAACTATGAAAGAGTAAGGTACATTTTATTTGCTTTACACTTGGATTATTCTTATTTGTGTTTTTCTTTTGATAGACAAATGCCTGTTGGGTTGCATTTCTTTTGATAGACAATTTAATTTTGTTAATGGAGTTCATTCTGTTTTTTAATTATTTAGTTTCTAACTAATGGAGTTCATTCTGTTGCATTTTGTTATTCTTCTGTTTTTTAATTTTGTATCCATTAGTTTCTGTCCGTATCAATTAGTTTCTGTCTTGTGTTTTACTGTTCTTTAGGTTGCAATTATTCATGTTTGAATTTTGTTATAGAAGTCTTTAGTCTTGTATTCATGTATTCTTATAGGAGTCTAATTTTGATGCAGTCTAGTATAATTAATCAAAGTACAACCTTTAAAGTTTACAGAATATGTTGCCGGATGAAGCATCTGATGTGGATAGCCCATGGACATCTATTCGGATTATGGAGTTAGCCAAGAAGATGGATATGTTTCTGAATGTATTACTTGACTGTAAAATCTTGTTGACCGTACCGGTTACAGTTGCATCGGCTAAAACAAGCTTTCCCAAGCTTAAGCTTTTGAAGTCGTATATTCGGAGTACCATGACTCAAGACAGATCGAATGGTTTAGCTATATTGAGTATCGAAAATCATTTTTTAAAGAATATTAATTATGACAAGATTATTGATGAATTTGCTACAAAGAATGCACGTAGGAATCGTTTTATATAGTTTGTAACTTTTTTGTACCGGTTTAAATTTTTTAAGTGATGTTATGTGTAATTATGTTTATATCTATGTTACATATCTCATTTGCGTATAGTAATAACTTGTACATAGGGACATCAGTAGCATGTTTTGCACAGGACATCTAAATACTTTGGACCGGCCCTGAACACAACTGCCGCCTAAAGATCCGGTGTCCAAGTAACATTTTAAATGTAAAATTGCTCGACCGCTGCCGGAAAGAACTTAAAGCTCATCAATGATGTAGTCTTGCTAAGGGAGGACGATGAGTCGATGCATATGAGAGAAAGAAAGTTGACAATCGTCGGGCAGCGTAACAAGAGAGGAGCTTTGCTGGTGGCCGGCGGTTTGTAGGAATGTCGAAGGTGGTTAGGTTTTTGGTGAGGCGGATCTTGGCACTAAAGGGTGGGTGGTCGGTGATGGTCCTTGAAGCAACATTAATATGTTTTGGTCAAAGTGGGGAACTGTAGAAGAGTTAGAATTTAGAATGGAGATGGAGAAAGTGAGGAAATGTAGAAGAAGAGGAGATAAGATAATTTTAAAATAAAATATAAAAGATTTTAACAACCTATTTTAGCAGACATCAAGAATTGGGTTAATCTTTATGTTTTTTATGATTTTTTTAAAATACTGATTACGCTTTTAGTCTTCTTTCTCTCAAGTTATATAAAATAGATAAATAAAGTTAGACGAGATGGTATTACTCAAACAATTTGAAATAGAAAACCGGGGTTTACAATCAATTCTTCTATTTTATTGGTTTCACAAACTCTCTGTTTTGTTTTGGTAAATGTTGTCCACCTTACAAAAACCCCAAGTACGCACGGAATTGTTTTTCTCATTTTGAATTTTTATTACCATGTTAAATAGTTAATTACATAATGTGTATCAATTTTTAGCACAAAATGACGTAAAGTTTGATGCGTGTGTGTTACATACATACATATATATTAAACGTACATACCAATGTATCAACTTTCATTATAATGCTAAAAACAATAATTTAAACAAAATAAAAAATAGCTTACTTTATACCTAATGAAAACAAAAAATAATTAGTCACAAAATCTATATAACAAAGAAAATTAAAGTAAATGGTAGTTTGAAGATATTCTGTAAAGTAGTTCATAGATGTAACTTATATTAGTTTATGTCATAAACGCAATCTTAAATGTTTATGTTTGAACGTTAGTTTTTATATACTTATTTTTTTACCCGCCGCAACGCGCGGGCCAAACTCACCTCGTTGTAATTCAAAAATTGTTGATGATGTTTCGCCATACGTTTTGCAAGTATAATTCCACCCATACATCGCAATCCAATACGACTTTGGACCGTAGAGGGAATGTATGACGTTTTAATGGTATCCAACTCCATAGCTACTTCTTTTATAGTTGGTCTATTCCTTTAATTCATATTCAAGCATCGCATTGCAAGGTGAGCTAATAGCACAAGCTCGTCTCTTGTACCCTCTTATCACAATCACATTAAAAATAGACATCACATGACCTTCTCCTATAGCCAACATAAAATGCATCACCAAACTTCTGTTTTCACCAAACTGAGTTAGCGAAATTGGTCTTTGTCATATCAAGAGTTCAACCAAAACAACATCAAAACGATAAACATCACTCTTTTCAAGAAGTACTCTAGATCAACCTTTGACTAAAGTAGTCAGTGAGTTTGATCCATTGATACAAACATAGAAGACCCAATTCGGAAACTTTGGCCCTAAGTTATTATCCAGAAGTAAATTAGTTGTTTTGGTAACTCTATGGTATATTGGAATGGAAGTTGTTGAGTGCAAGTAAGAAAATGCTCCTACACCCTGTGTACCTATTTGTAATGTCATGTTTAAAGAGATTGGAAAGTTATCACTCTCATTGTGAATATGATCGTACAATATGCCATTTGGAATAAATTTACTAATAAAAGAACTTCCAGTCTCTAAGCAGCATCCCTATAGTTTGGCGACATTCTTATGGTTGACTTGGGGAAGGAATGATTGCCTCATTGGTAAATTGCTCTACTTGGTTTCATCAACTATTTTTGATATCTTGACCGTCACATTCATTCCATCCACTAGCATTGATGTGCGTAAAGCGTACCAGTTTTAAATTTATAAAAAACCGTTTTTATTTTACGTACGACTATGACACAATAGGCAAGATAAGCTAATCATATTATACTATAGAAAATAAGTACGAGTGTCGAACTCAAGGGGAACGAGTATGATTTGATAAAATTATACTAATTTAAATATTAAACTAAACTAAACTAAAAAGCAAATAAAACAAACTAAAAATAAATAAAGTAATAACGGGGGGATTTATATGATGTTATGAACTTTCAACCAGCTAATACCACTAACAACCCTAGAAATCACTAAAACAAGGAAAATAAGCAATAAAGCAATGAACTTGATAGATTAAATAATGTGATCAGACTTTCCCTTCCTAGATTCGATTTCACACTTTTTATGGCAATCAATTCATGGTATTAAGAGCTAGTGATACTTAAAACATTCATGCATCGATTTTTATATTAGTTTAAACCTTGATTCAGTTCTAACCGTCTAATTACAGTAACTAACAACCTTTATGGTCAAAAGCGCAGTTAAATAGTATAATTAGCCAATTGATTCGATCACAAGTAAAGCTTTAACCTTTTTATGATTGTATGATCACAAAGCATAAAATAAACACATAAAGATTATTATATGTTGAATCACATGTAAAAGTTTCTATCTTTAGTTGTTTAACCCTAGGATTAGATCAATTATTAGTCTAAATTATCTAATGGTCCTAGATAATCAAGATTCAAGCTTTATGATTAAATTGGTCTTTTAATACATAAATATCATATTATAAACAACCAAAACAGATTCAAGAACATGGATGAACTTATATATTTAAACAATACTTGAATTAAACATGGATTAAACATCAAAACCATGAATTAATTAACCATAATTAGAGTTCACTTTTAAGCTTGAATCCTCCAAGATCTTGCTACATGCTTCTTTGGAAGTTTAATGGTGTTTTCTGGAAGTTTTGAGGTGGAAAAGTCGTATGATAAGTTCCATTCCCGAATGAAAGATCGAAATATATATATTGGTGATGTTCGGCCTTGGTCGCGCTGCGATCGCTATCTGCAGCCCACAAAACTCGTCCGTTCAAAATTCAAATCGGAGATGATACTTATCTCGTGATCGCGACGGAACACAAAGATCGTGATGCGTCAGGGCCAGATTTGATTTTTTTCAATCTTTTCGATATTTATCTCGTTTTACTCCATCTTATCATCAAATCTTCGAATTTAAACCTGGAAAGTAATTATTAATAATATCAAACACCTTTTAGATATAATTAACATATTTTCTATTAAAAATTACCAAATATCGTATAAAATATATAATTAAAAACCGCGATATCAAAATACCCCACATTTGAACTTTGTTTGTCCTTTAAGCAAATCACAACTTTATCCAGGCTAAGGTATTTAAATAAATAATATCATTCTCATAAACATTAAATATCGCTAAAAAACATCAATATCTATGATTAGAAACAAACCATCAATTACACCCAATGGCGGACCTAGGTTATGTGGGGAGAGGTCACGGGACACCGGTCTTTTTACGTTTCGTAGTGTTAATTTTCGATTATTTGAGACGGTGATACCGGTAAATTATCGGGGTGCTACCGGTGATGCCACCAAAATCAAAGGAAAAATGAAACTCTTTTAAAAAAATGATAAGAAATAGCTTAATCTTTCAATTTATAATTTTAAAATACTTTATTTTACCTTTAAAATAGCATTTTAGTTAACATTGCTTCATATAAATTGTGTTTTGTTTTAAATTTTGGCTCTAAAATACCAGAACAACAGCCGAAACCTCGTTAATCCGACCCGATTAACCGGAAACCCGAGAAAAAACCCGAATCATACCCTCAAATTTATTTAATTTTATTTCCGCATTATATGGTGCTACCGGTCAAAAAAATTCTTAGGTCTACCCCTGATTACACCCAAACTTATGCATATACGCATGTCTTGGTTTTCTCGTAAATTCTCACCATCCCAAATACTTTCACTTTTTATAAATTTCAAAAAGAAAAAAAATTGACCTTTTTAGATTTACCAAAGTCAAGCAACCTTACCCTAAAACTCGAAGCATCTCTAGACATGGAAGGTTCAATTGACAAAGTTTGAAAAGCTTCACGATATGTTTTCTCTAAAATAAATGGAGATAACTCTTTATTCTGAAAAGGATTCACCGCTACCGCGAGGGCCGTTCCAACCATTTTATGGGCCTGGACGGAAACTTAAAAGGGGACCCCTAAACTAAATTTTTTTTCACATAAAAGTATAATCTATATATAGCATATATATTAGTATCATTCACGCTATCATTAGTATCATTCAAGTTCATATCACTTTCATTCAAATTAACTTCATTTTCATTCACATGAACTTCATTCTCATTTTCATTCAAACTAGAAGAACTTGGTTTTTTAACAAATTTATCCATTAAACCTCGTAGATATTTTTTTTCCTTTTCATTTTCCTCCCTTTTCTTTCTTTTTTGGCTACCCAATAAATATTTTTTAGGAGGCATGATAACAAATCAGATATTCGGATAACAAATTGTCAAATTGAAGTCACACAAATGCTCAAATCAAATGAAATGCTCAAATGCTCAAGTCAGTGAATCACAGAGACACAATCACACAGATTCAAACACTTACAGCAGATTCATAAACAGTTAAACACCTAATTAACAGTAAAGCAGTCAAGGATTAAAGAAATTAAAGACTTAAAGTCTTATGAAATAAGAAGTAATACACCTGATTGAAGCTTGAAGTAGGATTTGCCCCAATTATGAAATGCCTAATGCCAATTCTGATCTTCAATTCACTTTATTTCACTGCCAAATGTGAAATGCCAATTCTGAATCCAACTGAGAATATGAGATTATAAAGAGTTTAGAAAGATCATGAAATAAATAATTAAAGATTAAAAGATAAGTCATAACTGATATATATATATATATATATATATATATATATATATATATATATATATATATATATATATATATATATATATATATATATATATATATATACTTACTAAGAAGTAATTTGCAGCCTGGCAGTCGCAGAAAACTCAATTCGATAGGGTTAGTGTATTAGGGTTCAACCGTTCAAAAGTTTTGTATTTCTGAAATCTGATTTCTCGATGTCTGATGTTTGTATTTCTGATTGCTCGATGAGTCGATGGAAACCGTAACAACAAGAAAACTGGATGTCGATGAGAACTGTAAGTCCGTAACAGAGGTTGATGACTAAGACTCTGAGAGACTGTCGAACGGAGTTAGTTGGCTTCATTGATTCCGTTTCTCCATACTTCGATTTCCTTTCTCTAGGCGACGATTCCATAATTCCATTTGGAAAACTTTGATACTCCATTACTTGCGCCGTCCGTACTATCGTTTAGTCAAGACGTCGCCGTCCCCAAGCCCTGCTGCTTATTTGGGCTTTATAAAATTTACTATGGGCTTATTTTCTTCCCTGGGCTCACTAACATATATACATACATACATACATATATATATATATATATATAGAAATTGGATCAATAAAGAACCATGTGTTAAACAAAGAACCTAAAGAACCAATCTGGACCTTTAGATCATCAAAATCAATGGATGAGATTGATCGGTGGCAAAACTGTAATTATCATGTATTAATTAAGGAAGAAAAGGGTAAACATGGAAAATCTCCCCCCCAACAACCTCGATTTTAAAAAAAAAAACCCAAAAAACTTTAAATTGTCATAACTTTTTAAATTTTGTGAATTTGAACAAAAAAATTATACCAATCTTTTAGTTTTTTAATCCTCTTTCAAACAAGATCCCTCTTCCCATATTTTTCTAAAATTTTTTTAACATGAAAATTTTGTTTGCATTTCGGCAGCATGTACGTTTTCGTTTTTTGCATTTTGTATTTAGGTTTGAATGAACACAGCTCAAAATGCAAACTACGGATTTTGCATTAAGGCTTGAATTACCCAGCTCAAAATGCAAACTACAGATTTTGCATTTAGGCTTGAATTACCCAGCTCAAAATGCAAACTACGGATTTTGCATTTTGGGCTTGAATGAACCCATCTCAAAATGCAAACTACGGATTTTGCATTTTGAGTTTGAATGAACCCAGCTCAAAATGCAAACTTTACATTTCAAAAAAAAAAAGTTTCAGAAATATATCAAGTCCGGTCTTGTTTGAAAGAGGACGAAAAACTGAGACTAATGGTATAATTTTTATGTTAAAGTTGTTAAAAACGAACGATTTATAATCATTTAAAGTAATTGGGGGTATTTTTTTTTAAGTTGGGGGGGGGGGGGGGAGGGTTGAGACGCTGGAGAACGTAACTTTTTTTTTTTTGTTTTCCTTTTTTGCCCCTAAACAATGTGACACGTGTCATCACCAGGAGAGTTCTTTGGTTCTATGTTTAATAGAGGTTCTTTGTTTAACCTTACCCTATATATATATATATATATATATATATATATATATATATATATATATATATATATATATATATATATATATAAGGTAAGGATACACATAGAACATTTCTTAAACATAGAACCCTTAGAACCACCATAGAGGTTGACACGTGTCCTCCCCCTCCCTTCCAACAAACTTTAAAAAAAAACCCCTCAATCTTTAAATGATCACAACTCATTCGTTTTTAAGAATTTTAACAAAAAAAGTATATCGTTAGATTCAGTTTTTCGTTCTCTTTCAAACAAGACGATGCTTGATATATTTCTGAAACTTTATTTTTTTTTGAAAATGCAAATTTTTCAAAATTTTCATTTTCACCTGGGTTTCATTTGAAAATGCAAAAACCGAAAATGCAAAAACCGAAAATGCAAAAATCGAAGATGCAAGTTATGCATATGCTTCCAAAATGCAAATTTTGAAACCAATACTGAAAATGCAAACAAGACCTAACTGAAAATGCAAACAAGACCTAACTGAAAATGCAACCCAAAATGCAAAACAAAATTTGCATTTTCATTTTTTTTGAAAAATATGGCAAGAGTGGTCTTGATTGAAAGAGGATTAAAAAACTAAAATATTTGTATAATTTTTTTTTAAAAATTCACAAAACTTAAAAAGTTATGACAATTTAAAGTTTTGGGGGGTATTTTTTTTATTAAAAACGTGGGTTTGTTGGGAGATAATTATAATTATGTCATTCTTAATCTCAACCATTGCTTTTGATGATCCAATGGTCTAGATTGGTTCTATGGTTCTATGTTTAAATAATGTTTCTATATTGATCCATTTTCTATATATATATATATATATATATATATATATATATATATATATATATATATATATATATATATATATGCAAACTAGTAATACAGATTGGGCCCTTAAAATTCGGGGCCCTGGGCGGCTGCCCTTATGGCCCAGGCCCAGGGCCGGCCCTTACCGCATGAATGATTGAAGATGATGGAATACATACAAGATATATACCACGTACTTCAGATATGCTGAACATTTTTGAAATAAATATATAATTTAGTTAATCTTTTTTAGCTAACAAATACAAATACATAAAACTACAAATATACCTGTGATATACGTAAAAGAAAGAGATTGGAGATTCTAGATAAGCGCATTCTGTGGTGGTTTTCATATGCAATTCACTTGGGTTCCAGCTGTCATTTGCATTTCGCTTTTTGGCTGATTTATCCACTTTACATGCACATCCGATCTGGATGATTTATCCACTTTACATACACATACAATCAGTGAAGAAATTGGCTGCAAATGTATTGTACGATCTGGATGCGTATTTCTTCTTTATTTTCTCTAGATTTAATTATTTTTCAAAGCAACTTGAGTTAATATTTGTTATTATTAGGGAGTGGTTGTTAGTTGTAATTATATTGTTTATTAGTGAATTTATAAAACTATAATGTAATATTTTGATTTGGGTTGTTTATGTATCATTCATTATTGAAAATAGAAATATTGGTTAATGTAACATTTTCTTTTTTTGTAAGTATAATTTGTTATTTATCTTTTCACGATTGAACATAAGTAGTAGTTAAGTTTCTACCATAAGATCAAATTTTGTATGTACTTATGCTTATTAGTAAACTTTAAATTATATTATTGGATGTGGATGTGTTCACTAATAAATACTGTATACATAACCAAAAGTGTAGGTTATATTCAGCAGTGAACATCATAATAATGTAAAGTAAATTCTAAAACCTTGGAAAAAATTAATTAATTAGAGAGAAAAAATTTAATCTGAAAGATGAGAGAGAAAATTATTTATTTACTAATTTACACTTTTCAATTAAATAAAAATATTAATTATGATTAATGTGAACCACAAGATCAAAGACTAATCATTGGCTAAAATTGTTTCTCACATTTTTTGTAAAAAATAAGCACTTCTCGCAAGATTGGAAGATGAGTACCACACGGGGGTAGGTGCGCAACTTACGATGAGTTATGGGTGTATACACACACACACACACACACACACTCTCTCTCTCTCTCACACACACACACACTTTTAATATATTTATATTTTTGTAAGTCTGTCCCAGAATTTGGTGTGATGAGTAGTAACCACTACGAGACTGTGCAGTAGACTATGTAATGGGAGAAAATATATTAACGTGACGATGTGGTGGATGTGAAGCTTAAAAATACCCACATATTTAAAACAAAATGAAAGTATATTGTTCAAAGTGACTTAGAGTTGGAACAACTTGATGTTAAGACTACTTTCTTACATGGTGATCTGTTGAAAACCATTTACATGGCTCAACCAGAGGGCTTTGAGGTTGGTGATCCATGTAAACATGTATGTGTACTTAAAAGGTCATTATATGGACTTAAACAGTCCCCACGACAGTGGTATAAAAGGTTTGTTTCACATATGGTTGAACAAGGGTTTCATAGAAGCAGTTATGATAGTTGTGTGTACTTCAAGGGGTTTGAAGTTGGATGTTTTGTGTATCTACTGTTATATGTAGATTATATGTTGTTAGCTTGCAAGCACATAGCAATAATTGAAGAAGTTAAGTGTATGTTGAAAAGGGTTTTTGATATAAAGGAACTGGGTGATGCCAAGAAGATCTTAGGCATTGAGATATGTCGTGACAGAGTTAATGGTTGTTTGACTTTAACTCAAAAAGGGTATATTGAGAAGATTTTGGATAAGTTTGGTATGTACAGTTCTAAAGCAGTGAAAAAACAATTGGCTCAACATTTTAATTAAATTGTCTTTGTTGAAGGGTCCTCCTATTGGTACGCCCTCAAATATGGTTGTACCCCCTTTATGATGATTAATTAGGTAAAGAGAATTTTAATTGGTTTAAACCAACCAATTAGCTTTTTCCTGTCAGTTTTTATTGAGATAATACACATGATCAACAGGTCCAATCCTGATATAGTCAAATCTTGTTTTCTGAGAAAAATTATACACTAACCACATTTACAGTTCAATTAATTACATTTTTACAACCATATTATTAAATTTAATTACTGTTATATAAGAAAATCATCTAAAGTAATCTGTATAATATCCGTCAACATAACCAATATCCGGCCAAAAACCCACCTCCGGCCACCGGATAACAGAACACGTCCTCCGACCACCAAAAAACCCACCTCCGACCACCAAAAAACGACCGAGAGAGTGAGAGAGAGAACAAGAGAGAGAGAGAAACCGTGGCCGGAAATGGAGAGAGATAGAGAGAGAGAGCGTGAAACCTTAGAGCTTGGGGAGATCTACACACAGATCTACCGCCCTGGTCGGAGACGTGGGGAGATCTACCGCCGTCGGAGCTTGGGGAGACGTGGTCGGAGAAGGGGGAGAAGGGTGAAACCTTGGAGCTTGGGGAGATCTACACACGGATCTACCGCCCTGGTCGGAGTCGTGGGGAGATCTACCGCCGTCGGAGCTTGGGGAGACCTGGTTCTTGAAGGTACGATTTAAGAATTCTGGGTGGAGACTGATGGATGAAGAAGAAGAAGATACACATGAAGTCACCATTAGAGTTTAACATAATGAAATATGGAATATTTGAAGACTTGGAAAGGAAGTCTTATAACAAATGGGTTAAATATGGAATATTTGCAAAAAGGCTCTAGAGTTTTACATAATGACATATCTAACCCCATCTTTTTTCAAAGACAATTTATGCATAGTACGTTAGTAAAGATAACAAAATTATTAAATTATTAAATTTATTATTAAACACATTAAGTTATTAAAGTTTATTTATACTTTTTAATATTATTGTTTTCTACTTAAATAAATTCATAATTTATATTTATATAATATTTTAATTATTTATTTGTTATGGTGTTTGTATACAGGTATGTCTATTGAGGATGAAGAATTTTCTTTTAAAACACCGAACTTTGTCACCGATCAGGTTATAAGATTATACTATATAATTATATACTAGTTTGTGATATATTGAAGTAATTATAATATATAATTATATTTCAGATGTTTAAATCTCGTGAGGGGTTGTTTGAGTGGACACAAAATAGAGCACGTTCTCTAGGTTTTGTCGTTGTCACTAAAAGATCAAAAGCACATGTTAACGGCTTCGTGTATAAAATCATGCTTAAATGCGATCGTGGTGGAGAGTATATACCTAAAGACACAAGTAGAGCATCTGGGAGCAAAAAGACTAACTACACATTTCAACTTGAAGGAAAGTATTTAAAACAATACGATCAATGGATGCTCAGGGTAATATGTGATGAACATAATCATCAACCTTCACAGTATATGGAGGGTCATCCATATTTAAGACGGTTACCTGCTAAGGAGGGTCGTTTGGTAGCAGATTTAACGAGGAAGAATGTGTCGGCACTAAACATTCTGTCGACACTGAAGGAACAAAATGAAAACAATGTTTCCACTCTTAAAACAATCTACAATGCACAACAAAAGATTCACATGGTTGAGCAAGCAGGTCGAACTCCAATGCAGGTTCTAATGTCCCTTTTGCACGCCAATGAGTATGTCTATGAATTCACTACAGGTGATTCTAATGAGTTAGAGGATATATTTTTCGTTCATCCAACATCGTGGAAGATCTGGCGTGCATTTCCACATGTGTTGATAATAGATGCCACGTACAAAACGAACAGATATAATAAGCCACTTGTTCAGATTGTCGGTGTCACCTCAACTCAGAAGACATTCTCTATATGTTTTGCATTTATACATAGAGAAACGGAGGCCAACTATACTTGGGTGTTAATTTGTCTAAAGGCGACACTCAATGAGTGTCTGCACCCACGTGTAATAGTCACAGACAGAGAGTTAGCACTCGTTAATGCATGTGAAAAAGTGTTTCCAAATGCTGCTAGGCTACTTTGTAGGTGGCATATTGAGCAAAACATCATAAAACATTGCAGGCCATCTGTCACATCGCAACACGACTGGGACTCTTTTATATCAACCTGGAAGTTACTAGTTGAGTCTCCAACGTGGGTAACATACATGGAAAACTATAGACGACTTAAAATAGTGTTGATAAAATATTCAGGTATTAATTATATTTCTAAATCATAATCTTTATATCGTTATTCATGTACTTATTTATTTATTTAATATTTTAGGTGTTTTGAGATACGTAGAGAAGAATTGGTTAAACAAGTACAAAGAGATGTTTGTCTCTGTCTGGATTGACCAACATCTTAATTTTGGTAATAACACAACCAACAGAGCTGAGAGTGCACATGCAAAGTTAAAGAGATATTTGGAGTCTAGAAATTCCAGTCTCGATAGATTTGTCGGATTGATTAATCAAATCGTGCAATCACAATTAACTTCCATCAATGAAAGCTTTGCGAAAAGTAGAATGCGTCGCTATAATCAACACAATTTGTTGTGTTTCAGATTACTGCGGGGTGTTGTTTCGAACGAAGCTTTAGATATTATAGTAGGAGAGCTTAAAAGGTTGAGTGATTTGAACTTAGACTCCTCAAATTGTGGTTGCCGACTCCGTAACAGTTGTGGGTTACCATGTGCTTGCATGCTTTCTAACTACTCGAATGGAGGTATACCATTGTATTATTTTAAATATTAAATAGTATCCATTTTTAATATTAAATATTTATTAAATACTAATGATTTTTATTTAAATACAGGTGAATGTATACCATTAGATTCAATAGATATCTTTTGGAGAAAGCTTGATCTTTCACCGATGATGTTTGTAGAAGATGACGATGTTTGTTGTGATGATGAATTAGAAAAGTTTAAATAAAGCTTCAACAAGCAGTCAAAAGTCGGCAAAAAAAGCTTCTTGAGAAAGTTAAAAGATATATTTGATCCGAGTACAACTATCATTGAAGAACCTGCGGTTCAACAAAACACTCGTGGACGGCCAAGTGTCAAGAAACAACAAAAAAAACACGCCAATCCTCCAAATCAGGTTCCTCGTAGATACAGTTGCTCAACCACATCCGAGTTTATTGGGTTGGATTTGAATAAAGAACCTGAAAGGCATAGTTGTTCAATAGATTTGAACATTGAGCCCATTTTCGATTTAAATGATGTACTGCCGGACCCCAATTCATACATAATGGAAGAAATTCCAAATGTATTTCGGAACTACGTCACGGATATAAAAGATGTACCGGGTGATGGAAACTGTGGGTTTCGAGCCGTTGCTGTTTGTCTAGGGTACAGTGAAGAGCAATGGCCCAACATTCGACAACAATTGTTTGAAGAATTACGTAGCCAGTATTATGCGTACTTCAATGTTTTTACTGGCGGGTTTGACGAGGTATATAAGTCGTTGGATTGGTCAAAGTCACCTGCACCTGCGAAATATTGGATGAAGATGCCTTTGACGGGTTACTTAATTGCCAACAGGTTTGGTGTGGTCGTTCACTGTTTATGCCAACACTCTTATACATGTTTCCCGCTTTGGAGGGGTCCTGAAGAGTTTCAAGACCACCGAACCATTACATTGGCACATGTGAATGACAACCATTATGCGTCGGTGATTCTACAAGAAAATTACCCAATGCCTCCTTCCACACCATAGTGGAATTTCCATAGAAGTGTGTCAGCGTCTACATGGGAAAGTATGTATTGGTCGCGTATCGACTCATATAATCAACTTATGTCTCGTAGTTCTGAAGCACCTTTGATACATGTGAGGGAATAAATTTGAATTTTAAAGTCTTTTATTATTTGTTGCATCGTAATTATATATATATATTTGTATAAATAAAAATTATTTTTTTAGAAGTATTATAAAAAAGGTTGCAATTTTAATTAATAAGTAAATGTATAATAATTAAAGTGTTATTAATTAAGTTGAAAAAGAAAAAGAAATTGAATGATTATCTAATTATGACTATAGAATAATTAAGTGTAAATGAAAAAGAATTGAAATGATTATGTAATAATACTTTTATCATTGAGTTATTTTAAGAAATATAAGAATGTAATTATTAGGGGGTTTATTAAGATAGTGGAGGGGGTCCAAATAGGCCCACCCTTGTTGAATTGTCCTAAAACTGATGAGGAAAAGACAAAGATGCAAAGTATTCCATATGCCAATGTAGTGTGTAGTCTTATGTATCTTATGGTGTGTACTAGACCTGATTTGGCGTATAGTGTTGGAGTTGTCAGCAGGTATATTTCTAATGCTGGTTTTGAGCATCGGAGAGCAGTAAAGTAAATACTAAAGTACTTGTCAGGCACTAGAGGTGTTGGTCTTATGTACCAAAGGTCTAAAGTGATGAGTACAACCAATTATATGGTGGTTAATGGCTATACTGATGCTGATTTTGCTCGAGATCCAGATAAAGGCAGGTCTTTGTGTGGCTATGTGTTTCAAGTATTTGGTTGTACAGTAAGTTGGAAGTCTTCGTTACAAAAGGTGGTGGCTTTATCAACTACTGAATCATAGTTTATAGCTTTGTGTGAAGGAGTTAAAGAAGCCTTGTGGCTTATGGGCTTGATGAGTGAATTGGGTTTTTTAGTAGAACGTGCTGTGGTATGGTGTGATAATCACAGTGCATTGTGCTTATCTAAAAACCAAGTGTTTCACGATCGTACCAAGCATATAAACGTGAAATTACATTTCATTCATGAAGTGGTTGAAGCAGGAGATGTTCAAGTCAATAAGGTGCACATTGAGGATAATCTTGCTGATATTTTGACTAAACCATTGGCTTATCCTAAGTTTGCTACATGTTTGAGTTGTTTGAATGTGGTTGGTGATTTGTAATCTCTTAATCAAGGTGGAGATTGTTAAGTAGTGATTAAGAGATAGCTAATTCCTTGTTAGCTTAGTTAGTTAGAAGTTGTTAAAAGTTTGTTATTGTTACTGTTTCATTGAGTTGTATAAGTATGAGGTCGTACATGTACATTCACAGACTTTCAATTTCAATAACAATTACACTCAAGTATTAGAGAGTTAATTTAATCTTTCTTGTTCTTCATTCTGAACTTATTGTTGACTACAATCAACAATAGAATTACATACAAGAGCATTCATCACTAAGATAAGGGCTTCCTCCACATGAAGATGCAAGACATGGGCATTTCCATGAATCTATTGCATCACCATTACCCATATTTACTTTGAAAATATCACTCTCATACCGGTAAAGACAGATTTTTTCATTGTAGTCCAGTTCTGATAGAGTCCAGACGTCGGAATAAAGGAGTTACTATAAGAAAACATTCCTTCATCATATAAACTCTTATCTACCAAGAAGGCAGACCCACAATCTCCATCTCTATTTTGTCTATCCAACCCTGTGCGATTTACAATGTATGACTTGAGATAATGGGGAATTGTTATTTGGCAACAAGTGATGCCAATGCAACTATTATTTTTCTCACTAACGGTTAATTTGTGGAACACCCAGTGAGCACACTCCCATGGTCCATCATGAAAGCATTTCCATATCCCTTAAAAACAAAATTATTGTGGGACTTAGAAAACACGAAGGGGCTCCCACCAAGATCGATACTCTTGATCTGACTGATATTGCTGCAATCAGATATGGTTGGCATGTTGACAGTAACCGTTTGATTGTTCAAGTCAACACCCAAGAGTTCGAGATGGCTCAGTGCAGGTAGATATAGCGTTGAAGAGTTAGAATTAACGATGTACTGATAATTGATCGCACAATTTGCTCCGGTTCCAAAAGGGAATGGAATCTTCACGTTCCCGCACATACTGTTGCAAGCTGGTTTGGCGAATTGAGGAACCGGTACATCTGTTAATGAAAGGTGGATGTAACTTCATTTTTGTTAAGAATATGCAACAAATAATGGGTTGTGTAATTGGGTTCACAACCTTATGTCATTGGGTTTGTGGCTTCGTATCCAAAATTTAGTTGGTTCCCACATATAGTTTTTAAATATTTTACATATAAAATTGAGTTTTTATAAAAAAACTACTGGGTGCACTGCCACCCACTGCTTTGTGGGTGGCTCCGCCCTTGTAGAAAATGAAAGGAGTCCGATTAATACGTTATTATGTTCCAACAAGTAGCGCAATACACCCTAATACTCTACAACATGCATTTTGAACTGTATAAGTAATCACACTCTTTGATCTTCGCCACTATAATCACAGTTGCGCGCTACCGCTCTGTATTAAGTATTCATAGTCTTTCTCGTCATGTTTGTTTTCTAATATAAAGATTAGAGAGAGAACATGTAATATAACAAAACAAATATTTATAAAAGTTCAGACCATTTACACTAACAAACAACCAAATATGAAGATTAAAACATTAAAACCACCAACTATTCTTCAAAAATGATATTCAAATTCAGATACAAAACATTTAAAAACTAATGACATTCAATTCTTATATTTGATAAACATAACCTAATACTATAAGTAATCAAGCACAATAATTATAACTAAAATTTACAAAAGGGCAAATTGCCAAGAAAGGTAACTAAAATACCCAAATTTGCCAATAAAGGTAACATCCATTTTTTCGGGCCAAGAAAGGATTATAAATTTTAATTTTTGACAAAAAGGGGTATGATGACCTATTAAACCTGCTAACCATCTAGTCGGCAGGTTACTAGTTACGTGGCAACCTATGTGGCAGTCCAGTCAATACCATGTCAAGCTTATGCCGACGTGGCAACACATGTGGTAACCTTGTTCAATTTTTAATAATAATTTATTTAATAATTTACTATATGTGTTTAGTAATTTAATTAATTAAAATTTATGTGTTTGTTACCGCCTTGAACTACCATCGCCGCCAAACCACCGCTGCCATGAACCTTCACCGCCGCCATGAACCATCGCTGCCATGAACCACCCCCGCTACCATAATAAAGACACATATCTGAAAGAGAAGAACCACCTTCGTGAACCACCATCGCTGCCATGAACCACCACCGTGAACCACCGCGCTGTGAACAACCTCCATTGCACAGATTTGTGGATCTAAACAAACACACAAAAACACACAAAGTGAATCTGTCGATCTAAGGTTTCTCGATCTAGGGCTTTCTCGATCACATCAGTGTGAACTCGTTCAAACCATGAAGATCTGTGTTCTTGGCTGGCTAAGATCCTCGAATAACAAAAAGAAAGAGAGAGAGAGAGAACCCGAACAGATCTTAACTTGAAAGAGAGAGAGAGAGAGATCTGAACTCGTTCAAACCTGCATCTGGAACACACTAACCATCGTAGAGAACATAAGAACCCACATAAAAAACCCCTGACTCGAAGATATCTAAAAACCCTAACTCGAAAAACATAAACAGGTCTGAAAATCAAACTTGAAGAACATAAACAGATTTGAAAACCCTAACTCGTATATGAAAACACTAACTCACAGAGACGCTAGAGGGGAGGGTTCCAAATCAACTACTCCTGGTATCAATCGATGAGATCTTTTCTACACCTCTGATGAGAGAGAGAGAGAGAGAGAGGCAAACGATGGTGGTGGTGGAGCCTTCTGTTGTAATGGAGTTGTGGTGGAATCGTCTAGGGAGAGAGTGGGGACAAGAGAGAGTACCGGATATTCATAGATCCAAGTATACATTTTATTTTTTTAAATTTAAATTTCTTTTAATTAAATAAAATGCCACATCATCCATTAGATTGCACTAAAATTTAATTTTAACCGGCAACCTATTGATCTGGTCACCATATACCCTTTTTTGAAAAAATTGAAATTTTTGATCATTTCTTGGCCTGAAAAAATTGACATTACCTTTATTGTCAAATTTGGATATTTTAGTTACCTTTCTCGGCAATTTGCCCTTTACAAAATCTTCAAGAATGCATATGCCAAACCTTTATTCATTAAAATTTCTAATTATAATGGATTTATTACTTACATAAGGTAATGTACCAGACTGTTTGATGTAACTATAACTTTACAAAGCAATGGTAACTAAATGGTCTTTCCTCATCATTCACTTATGGTGCTATCATCAAAACTTATAAATGTTGACGTTGATTCACCATAGTTTAGCAATGAAAAATCCTCACCATGCATCACTTGTTTGAAATCAGTTTGAACCATGGAGGGAACATGCGACATTCGTATGGTTTCTAACTGCATAGCTACTTCTTTCATTGTTGGCCTACTTTTCCCATTTAGATACAAGCAACGCATTGCAATGTTGGCTACCGCTAAGAGGTCATCCATAGTACCTTCCTTTAAAACCAATGGTTCAAGAATAGACATAACACGACTTTCTTCCATAGCCAAGATAAAATGTGTAGCCAAACTTCTGTTCTCACCAAAGCTAATATGAGAAATCGCTTTTTGTCCGGTTAACAATTCAACCAAAACAACTCCAAAACTATAAACATCACTTTTTTCGGTAAACTGACTAGATTGAAAGTACTCAGGATCTAGGTAACCAAATGTACCTTTTAGTAAGGTAGTCAAGTGCGTTTGCTCTACTGATACAAGCCTTGATGTTCCAAAGTCAGAAACTTTGGCCCTGTATTTATCATCCAAAAGTATATTAGTGCTTTTAATATCTCTGTGGTATATTGGAACGGAAGTTGCTGAATGCAAGTAAGCAAGTGCTCCTGCAACCTCTGTAGCTATTTGTAGTCTCACATTCAAAGAAAGTGGGAACTCATCAAGCTTGTTGTGAATATGATCATACAACGTACCATTTGAAATAAATTCAGAAACTAGTAGCGGAACATCGGTCTCTAAATAGTTTCACCACATTCCTATGGTTGACCTGAGAAACAATAACCACTTCATTGATGAACTCCTCTAATTGGCTTTCATCAACTACTTTTGATTTCTTGACCGCCACAATCCTCCCATCAACTAACATTCCTTTATACACAGTACCTTGACCTCCTCAACCAAGAATTCTATTCTCATTGAAGTTGTCGGTCGCCTTCTCCAACTCACGTGATGTGAAAAGTATGGTTTTATCAACTAAAGACGGGTCGGCTTCTTCTTGTTGTTTTAAAAGTAAACCACCATTGCGTTTAAAGAACCTCTTTCTTTGTCTCTTTTCTTTTGTTTTCTTGATGAACTTGTACAATGCATAGCTAGTTGCAACCAAAAAAATCATACCCATGCTTATGCTAACACCTAAACAGAGAAACAAAATGGAATGTTAGTATGAAGCCTAAACTTTAAAGAGATGTGAATGACTCAAGGTCAAAGGATATAAAATTCCCCAATTATCTCTTAGTCCTATCATAAGCTTATAAAGACTACAGTTTCCTTACATGTAAGTTCACGGGTGTCTTTAAGGGAGTGCAGTAGGTGCGACTGCACAAGACTCCTGGTTATAAGGGGCCCAAATTTTTATATACTATATTATATATAGATATAACATTATGATTTTTAAAAGTCCACTTAGTAAAATAGAAATAGTAGGAAGTTTATGTTTACCGATAGAAAGATTTGCATGTTTTTTAAGCCTATGATTAGATATTATGGATTTAATGATCAAGATCTTAAATCAAAGTCCACTCATATGCGTTCTTATAAAAAGAGCCCATATTTCTTATTTGCACAGGGTCCATAAAATTCACGAGACGCACCTGTGTAAGTTGTAACCATATGAAAGTATTGTTGTTATTTGTTAACAACTCAAAGTTCTTGTAACTTTCTTTCTAGTCATGATGTAAGCTACTTACACACCTATCAAATACTCTTCATACTTCCTTAAACTAAAGTTCTAAATTTCATATATAATACCTGCAAGTATGAAACTAATACAATTGAACAGATTGCTAAGAATAGAATATGGATAGAGTGTATATTTATTATAACCAGAGAGAGAAAACAGGAGATACCTAGAATAACACCCAAGGATGTTTTGCTTGATTTGCTTTCTTTAGGTATTTCAGGATTAGGATTTCTAGAAGAACAAGCGAAGTTCTGTTTGATAAGCAAGCCATCAAGATCAAATGTCTCGTAATCGGCACACAAGCCTCCATTATCCCTGCACGTCGCACACTCTTCCTTAACTACACGCACCACATTTATATATGTAAGAGGAATTTCATGTCAAAATTAACACAAAGACACACAAGTAAACAACATAGATAAATTTAACACTAGATATGTATTACTTACATTCACATCCATCTATTAGATAAGGGTTTCCTTGTATATTGGTGGATGATAAGGAGCATTTCTGAATATCCATTGAAGTACCATTTCCAAGATCCACGGTGCGACTAAACATAAATAGTTGCAGTTCCAAGCTGTTGCAACAACTTACTTGATCCAAATCATCATCTGCTAGAGTCCAAAGAATCGTTACGGGTACATAAGAGCTTCCATTAACATATGAATTTTCATCCATCAAGAAGGCAGAAGAAGAACCGCAAGCTCCCTGCCCGGTGACGTTAATGCTGTACGACTTAAGATAATGAGGAATCGTGGTTTGGCAGCAATTGATGCCAAAGCAACTGTTGTTTCTGTCTCTAAGAGAAGTGTCATTTAGACAAGAAGTTGAACAACCGGTGAGCACGTTACTCACGTTGTCCATCATAACAGCATTACCACACCCCTCAAAAACAAAATTATTGTGTGATTTGGAATACAGGAAGGGGCTCGTGTCAAGATCGATGCTTGTGGACGTCTGGCTGCTGTTCTGATCTGGGTTTTGGCAGTTAGAGATGGCTGGGGTGTTAACCGTGACTGTTTGATCTTCCAAGTTAACACCCAAAACCTCAAGGTTGTTCATCGAAGATAGATATGGCGTGGAGGAGTTGCAATCAACGATGTACCAATCATTAACAGAGCAGTTTGCTCCAATGCCAAAAGGGTACGGAATCCACTACAAAAAACTGGCCTTTTAGCGACAGATTTAGCGTCATTTTTTGCGACATATTTGCAGGTAGCGACGCTCCCTGCGACGGAAGGGGAATAGTCGCCGATAAGAAGTCGCTGATTTTAGTGACTTTCACCATATGTCTCTAAAAGTAGAGACATTTGTAGTAACGTTTTTTACATAGTCGCTACTTTTTTTAGCGACGAATAAACGGGCGTCGCTATGGTGGTCGCTGCTATGTAACGTGTCGCTATATCCGTCACCTTACGAGTCGCTATTGGGAAAGCTAGTATTTATCAACATATTGGTACCAAAGTCGCTAATGATGACACTATCTCTAAAAGTCGCTAGCCAAGTCTCTAACGAAGATGCTAATCTTTAAAAGTCGCTATGCATGTTTATATAAAAGTCACTATTTTATTAAAATTTCGCTACAAACATAATAATGCAAGTCGCTACTTTGACAAAAAAAAAACGAAATTATTCCATTTCCTTTTAGCATCCCTATGTATAATAATTATTAAAACGAGATTTAACAATCTAAAATATTCTATTATCAAACCAAACATTTACAAACTATTTCCAATGTTCTAATGTTCAACTAAAAACTAATAAAAGGCAAGTGATTTGAACTGACAGCTCGTCCATATTGATATTTTGAAGCGTATACTCATCAAGCACCAATCCGTAAGCCCTTCCATTTTTTATGCCAACATGTTCGGCCCATCTTGAGTAAGTATTTGATATATTCCCCGACTCAGCATCAAGTGAGTCAACTTCGCCAAATTTTTCATTGTATTGTTCCTATATTGAAAAGCCAAACATAATTAACAATTTTAACATGTTAAAAACTTAATCCAAACATAATGTACATAAATTGCCAAGTAAAAACTTAAATCAATGCATTAAACCTGTTTACTTACAAATTGGTTGATTTTGGTTGATTTTGGGTCAAACAAAAAAAGGGAACCAATCAAATGGGCTGAAACTTTAAAACAAGTTGAAATTTGTTTTGATCTGTTACCCAACCCACCCGGCTCGTCCATCTTGCCACCTCTAAATTCTAAGGTGAGTATAATTCATTAGAGCAAACACAAAAACTGTAGTAAAATAAAACCTAATTTTGATTTTTCTTGTTTCGCACATAAGCACCAATGCATTTTGACCCAACCAGAGAGAGTTCATAGGAATTGCCAGATGCATCAGATGTGTGACATTGCTTAAAGACCTAAATAACCAAGAGTATAAGAATATCATTGAAGATATACAAATTCAAGTGACTACAAGGCCATAAATACTTGACTAACAATCAAAACGATATAAAAAAATTAAAGATCAATACTTTACAATTTACAAACACTTTGACAGCATCCCTGAGCTCCTAATGTAGTATCCAACACTATTTTGAATACTTTGACTAACAATCAAACAATTTCCTGCTTCTATATTAAGTCAAACACTATAATTATTAAAGGTTTTGAGGTAAATATGTTTGTACCTTGGTGTAGAATCTTGGTTCACGGTAGTGTGTTGGGTTGTGCTTTTGCTTATGGTCTCCAGATTGGTGACTCTGAAGAATATATATTCTCCCACCTTCACCCATTTCAAAAATCTTTCAGCAATACATTCAAACTGTAACGAAAAAAAAACAATATTTAGCCCTTTTGGATGAAGAAAAGACAAAATAGCCCATTGGCAGAAGAACACATTTAAGTATTCAACCCATTCCATGAAATTCTGTCGTGACCTGAATCAAGAATCGTAAGTCCATATCAACCTGTTTTTATATGCTTTACATAAATAATATAAATATTTACTACAAAGGTGAAAAGTTAAACATGCTAGCAATGTTAGCAGCTGTCAGAAATTATATCTATAATACATTTAACTCACTCTTGATATTTTATTTAATCCCTGAAACTTCAGCAATTAGAGATTACTAATATGCCTCTCAAATAACCTTCAATTTTCAACCATATATTCAAAAAAATGGTGAAACATGTTTATATATTCATACTTTTCTTTCATAAACCAAACTTATTTATGGCGGATTTTTAAGGAAAAGGTTTAAAGATCACCTCTTTATCAGAAAGATACATCAATAACCAGTTTGAGAAAATCAAATCCATTGATTCAGCTGGAAAGTTTAGGTCTGGAGAAGTAACATCAGCACACATAAACTCGACAATTTTATGGTGCCCTTTGATGCTCTCATTCTGCAAGAACAATAATTACAGATGAAAAATATAGAAATAAACAAATCATAGAATATATTCAACTTCTTTACACTGATGCATACCTTTTTTACCAGGCTTTCAATGAAGTCAAGGGCTATGACTTTGCCCGCCTTTTTAACTAATTCACCAGTAAAACGACCAATTCCAGCTCCTAGTTCAAGAACACTTCTTCCTTCATAGTCTGGGAGTAGAGAAAGTACCTAAGAAAAGAGTAGACATGAGACATATATTCCAAAACTATTTGGTGTTTGGATTTGTGTTTTCAAACTGATTACATGATTATTACGAGTTAAATGTAGACAATTAAACATATTCTGCTTTGGATTAAGACTAAAATTAAAGACAAATATCAAATAACAGACGCAACAAAATAACATATGTGTCTATTTTAACCGAAAAGGTATACCTAAAATCATAAACAAATAAGAAATTGTCTAGCATACTGCATACATGAACACAAGCATAGCAGATATCTTAGCATTATGAACACAAGCATAAACAACAATGAAAAATACATCAATATATGTTTCCAATTGAAAACTAACGTAACAATGAAATAGAAGCAAATCGACATCTCTATGTTTCACTCTAGTTTCAAATCGGAAAGAAAGAGAAGAACTAAACATACGGTCCTTAATAATGATGTGAGAGTACAACATTGAAACATCAACGGCGAGTGTGAAGCACACACATAGATGGTGAGAGTGGCGAGAATATAATAAGGCCCTGGAAGCCACCTCGTAAGAACGGGAAAAAGAAAACGTACCAGATTTATTCCGATTCATCAGATTCCTCAGCTTGACAAGGGAAAAAACTGCACCAGATCTATTCCGATCAATTGCGAGCAGATGAGCAGGTCATTCCAATCACGCAACAATTCCTTTTAACATCAATTGCAAGCAGACGAACATCAATTGCGAGCAGACGAACATCAATTGTGAGCAGGTCATCCTCTTCCGAAGCAATCAACGTCCTGTTTTCTCTTCCGAAGCATCATTCTAGCAGGTCATTCGATAGGGCATTTAATATGGGCCTTTTTCAATATGGATTGGATTCATTACATCTACGGGCCTTTTTAATATGGAATTTTGAATCAGGCCTTTTTTTTATAAAACAAACACTACAGCTATGGGTCTTTTTATGTGTAGTTAAATAATTAAGTCACAAAGTTAAAGATTCGGTTAGAGACTAGTTTGAGCAAGTCACATAATTAGCGACATGGTCGGTGATTTGACTGAGCAAGTCACAAAATTAGCGACTTTGTTAGGGACAATTTTGAGCAAGTCATAAATTAGCGACTTGTTTGGTGACTTTGTAAGCAAGTCACAAAATTTAGCGACTTGCTTAGTGACTCGTTTGAACAAGTCACAACAGTAGTGACATGTTTAACAACATAGTTTATGACTTTGTTGTGTATTCTTATATATTTCGACATCATTTATGACGTGGAAGACTTGATCATCGCTAAAATTGTCTCTACTTTTGTCACGATTTTGAGACGTTGAGTTCTAAGTCACTAAAAATGTCGATAAACAGCTTTTTTCTAGTACAAAATCGTGACAAAATTAGTGACATTTTTAGCGATGATCAAGTCTTCCACGTCATAAATGATGTCGAAATATATAAGAATAGACAACAAAGTCATAAACTATGATGTTAAATATGTCACTAATGTTGTGACTTGTTCAAACGAGTCCCTAAACAAGTCGCTAAATTTTGTGACTTGCTTCAAAAGTCACCAAATAAGTCGCTAATTTATGACTTACTCAAACATGTCCCTAACAAAGTCGTTATTTTTGTGACTTGCTCAAACAAGTCACCGACCATGTCGCTAATTTTGTGACTTATTCAAACAAGTCCCTAGCAAGTCTTTAACTTTGTTACTTATTCAAACAAATTACTAACTATATAATACTTAATTTAATCAGGTACTTGTTAATTTTAATATCTTTAATGCTTTACAGTTACACATAAAAATTACTACATAAAAGGTCAGTAGTGCCGTGGTAGTGTTTGTTTATTAAAAAAAGGCCCGTTCCATGTTGAAAAGGCCCATATTAATTGCCCTAATTACAGAAAAGAAAAGCCAGTAGCAATGATCATTAGAATGACGCTCGCAAATTCTTTGGAAGAGAGTACAGGGCGTTGATTGTTTCGGAAGAGAATGACTTGCTCGCAATTGATGTTCGTCTTCTCGCAATTGGATCTATAGACAATATTAGAATGAACTGCTCATAATGATACAACCGATCAAGAACAATTTAAACGACGTGTTGAAGTATACCATTTACATATTTGGGTTTAAGATTAAGCTACATGATATGAATGTTGTAGAATGTATATGTTGCTTTTATATCAAACGATTATTCAATTCTGATTTTCTAACTTGAGTTTAAGCAATTTCTTTTTAATTTTTGAAGATGATTCAACTAGCTAATGGGGGAAGAAGAGGGTTAGTTTTCTGCAATGAGGAAGTTTGTATTTCTAGAATGATTTAAAGGAGAACAAAGAAAAGGTATGTGATTTTCGATTTCATCATTTCTTTTGCTATTTAATTTATGCATACACATGTTTGATGAAATGTCAATATAGTTTCTAACAGCTACTTCTACTACGTTAATGACTTCTCAAGCTACATTTACTCTAAGGGGGTGTTTGTTTTAGCTTATTTTTTTGGGCTTAAGCTTATGAGTATTAGTTTATAAGCTTTTGAGAGAAAAAAGTGTTTGGATTAGCTTAAAAGGTGTTTGACTTAGCTTATTTATGGAAATGACCAAAATGTACATCATTACATTATGTGTGTGTTAAATAGGGTGTCAAGGAGGGGTAGAACGGTAAATGTGTTAAAATAAGCTGCCACCTTATTTTCATAAAAAATAAGCTCATAAGCTTAAGCTAATAAGCCTATCCAAACACATAAAATTTGATAAGCCCATAAAATAAGCTAAAAAACTAATAAGCCCAAAAAATAAGCTAAAACAAACACCCCCTAAGAACTGATGTGTTTCTTTCAAATTAATCGTTAAAATGTTGAAACAAATCACCTCCCTTTTATTTTATATTATTTTTTTTAAACTTTTTATGCTAATAAAGAAAAAGGCTTCTTACCTTTTTTATGGTTCTTCATCAATGACAGCCATGTACCAAGAGTACAAGTAGACAGCCCTCTGAAATGTGGATCCTAATGTAAGAATAAGAGACAAATCAAAATCAAAAACACAAAAAAGCCATAAGCAGAAGCATTGTCATTTCACATGGAAAATTGTTCAAATCTGGAAGATGGAAGAGCCAAAACAGCAAGATCAAAGTCATATTTCAGCTACAGTTTCAAGCAACACAGGTATGAAATGAATTACTGATGGTAAATTCTTGTATTAAAAAGGAAAAGTTGAATGAAATTTCAACTCTGATTGTGTTCATTACAGGTTCCAAAAATGAAAGGGAAAGGTTTGATGATATCTTTAATTCTAGCAGACATTGGGAAGCCGATTGCAAGACTCGAGAGAGTTCCAGTTGTTGAGGGAACCTGTAAATGGGAAGAACCAATTTATGAGATGGTTAAATTGGTTAAGAATTAGAAAACATAGACATATCTATAAAGAGAAAATTTACTACTTCAATGTGCAAAAGGTAAAAATAACCGCAAAATAACCGTCATTTGTTAAAAGTGTCAGTGAAAATTGTAATATGTTTGTGGGTTGTCTCAGGGATCTTCAAAATCCAGGTTTGTCGGAGAGGTTGGAGTTGAATTTGCTTATTTTGCAGAAACAAATGAGCCTTTTCATCTTGCTCTGCCCCTCACAGCTTCAGAAACTGGTGCAATTCTACATGTAACTTTAATAAAAGCAAATGTAGATAAAATGTTACCCAAATTGGCAAGTTTACTAATATTTATGAGATGAGACAGGTTTTCATTCAAAAGATGCAAAGAACAGATGAACGGAGGTATAACAAGTGAAACTAATGGATCTCATTTTTGTTATCATTTCATTGATTTAATGTTTTCTTCTAATACTTTTAGGATGGTGTTCCAGAGATTTTGAAGAGAATGAGTCTAATCATTCTGAGTCAATTAGATCAAAGAATCAAAATAATCGTACTTAAGATCATACAAGTGGGTAAATTTTATATTTAGCTTTCTTTTCTTCGTTAACCGTACTTAAGTTTTATCTACTTTATGTATAAATTAATCTTGAAACAGTTATTTATACTGTATTTGCTTATGACCTGGTTAAGTATCATAAATCATGTGAATTTTTAGTAATATGCTTATTGTAATCATCCCAGTTTCCGGTTGCTTTTTCAACAGTAGAGTACTTGAAGTTCAAGCTAGTGTCACTAAGACTCTTTGCCATTTCCCCCGGCTCTGAACCTGATAAGATTTTCAAGCAATCATTAGCTTTTCTTTATGAATAATTAAACATGATTGAAAAATTAAGTTTTCGACATGTTAAAATTGTTCATTATTGGCTTTTCAATATAGGAACATTACAACGAAAAATTTGGTGAAGTTGACTCACTTGATGCCGAGTCGTACGTACTCAAGATGGGCCGAGCATGTTGGCATAAAAATGGAAGGGATGGATCGATGCCCTGATGAGTATACGCTTCAAAATACCAATATGGAAGAGCCCTCTGTTCATAATGTACCTAATGAGGAATGGATGATTTACGAGAGATGGTGGAACACCAGAAACTTGAGAATGGACTTTTAAGTTGGATTATCTAAGATCAACACAAGAAGCAAGTCAAGAAAATTAGATCAAGTCGTTAAATCACAAACTTTGTTGGAGCAAAACTTAAGGACTATCATTTCCCAAGAAATGCATACATCTGTTGCTCAAGAAGTAAGTGAATCCGTGGCTGTAGCCACCAACTTTTAGATGCAATTCGGGGTTGTTAACAGTTTTTAGTTAACTATTGAAAACTTTTGATGTTGTACTCTTCAAATCACTTGACTTCTATTAGTTTATGTCATATGTTATATACAACTCTTTTAGATGTTTGGTTTGATAATAGAAAATTTTAGATTGTTAAATCTACGTTTTAATAATTATTATAAATAGGTATTCTAAAAGGAAATGGAATAATTTCTAATTTTTTTTGCCAAATTAGCGACTTGCATTATTATGTTTGTAGTAAAATTTTGATAAAATAGTGACTTTTTTAGAAACATGCTTAGCGACTTTTAAAGATTTTAGCGTCTTCGTTAGAGGCTTGGCTAGCGACTTTTAGAGATAGTGTCATCATTAGCAACTTGGGTACCGCTATGTTAGTTAATACCAACTTATACTAGCTTCCCCAATAGCGACTCGTAATGCGACGGATATAGCGACACGTTACATACCAGTGACCACCACCAATTTTTACGTCGCTAAAAAAGTAGTGACTATATAAAAATTGTTACTACAAATGTCTCTACTTTTAGAGACATATGGTGAAAGTCACTAAATCAACGACCAGCGACTCTTCCCCTTAAGTCACATAGAGTGTCGCTGCCTGCAAATATGTCACGAAAGATGTCACTAATCTGTCACTAAAAGGCCACTTTTTTGTAGTGAAGTTTCACTTAAATGTACTAAACACAATACAAAGGATCTAACAATATAACAATAATAGTATCTAATAATCACGGAATCAGCACCACCCTTTCTACACTAATAATGACTAACACATCCACTTTACGTAGTTCTAAAATGTTGATGATGTCTCGCCATACTTTTTGCAAGTATAGTTCCACACTTCCACCTCATACATCGTAATCCAATACTAGTTTGGACCGTATAGGGAATGTGTGACGTTCTAATGGTATCAAACTCCATAGCTACTTCTTCCAAGTTGGTCTTATTCCTTCCACTCATATTCAAGTATCGCATTGCAAGGTTAGCTAATAGTACAATGTCGTCTCTAGTACCCTCTTTTGTAACAGTCAAATTTAGAAAATTATCTTTTAAATTCTAAAAGTGATTATTTTATATAATCTAGTGAGGATTAACTATTTATATCAACCTATTAATAATAATAATAAAAGGGGATGAATATTAAAGTTTCTAAAAATAGCATAATGTTAATGGATAAGGAGTATTAATACCAGCTTGAGTTCATTTACTATAAAAATTAAGTATGATTTCACCTTAAACACACACTAGTGTGTATTGGAGATTTTTGTGTGTGAGTAGTTGATTTAATTTCATTATTATCATTAAGATATGGAAACACACACTTACGAGGTGTTCATGGTGGTAGAGAAAGCTGGAGAGAGAAAGTGCTAGAATTTGAAAATTAAGAAGAGATTTTGTCATGCATGTAGTGAATTTGATATAGAGGCTTATAATAAGTGCTATTTCAAGCTAATCAAAGTGTAAATCTCGTGCATCAAATGTTAGAATTTCAAATTTTGTTCATATGTTCATTTTTAGAGAGAGAAAGTTTGATTAAAGTCTTAATTAGTGTTGCATGCAAAGTTTTATGAATGATTTAGTGATATTATCATCAGAGGAACATATGTTAACCTTTATATGGAGTTAATTCCAGCTAAAATGAGGATTTTTGATGATTTAAAGCTGTTAAAACGAAGATCAGTCAAACTGTTCATTCGATGCAATGCGTCCGCTTGTTGGACACGACACGTCTAAGTCACAGTATGGTAGTTTTGTTTGATTTCACATGTATTGATATTTGAGTTGTAATTGTAGGTTAAAACACGGATAAGGATATTATTAGATGACAATTTCACATCTTTGTTCACTGATGAGTACATCAACCTAGTATTTAGAGATATTAATTACCTGTGATTCTAAGTTGGTGTTTTTATCTGATTGATGTTATCTGTTGATATTAAGGGATGTACTATTAATTATCTATTAGAAGTATAGAGATGAACACAAAATTATCATTGATAAGAATAATTATATATGAGAGATGTAAAAAAGAGAAACATGATTATGACTGTGATTGATTTGATTGTTGTGGTAATACTACATAGTGAGAAATGAGTTTAGGCAAAAGTTCAAATTATAAATGTTTTTCATACGAGAACTATTTTATGCCATTAATGACTCATTAATAGGCGTATTTTGGTAATTTATATATTTACACAACCGTGAATTGCGTCTGATGAGCCGTAATAAATTTATTTGCAAAACTTGATTTTACCTAAATAACCATCGTAAATACGTCAATAATGAGCCATTAATGAAGTATTAATGAGCCGTCAAAAAACTTAGCCATTGATTAATATTGATCAAAGGGCTAAGATTAGTTTTCGCAGTTCTCGTTTGAATCGTCCAATATATATATATATATATAGACATACATACATACATAGGAACAAGTTCCATTGAGAACCATTTTTAGTGCGAGAACCACAAGAACCAATCTGAGCCATCCGATTCCCCCTCTTTCAATGTCATTGCCCACCCATGAATTCCTCACATACACCCTGCCACACTTTATTCCCCCACGCTCTCCATCCATGAATTTCACTTATCAAATCAACGGCTAAGATTGGTTCTCGCGGTTCTCGCACTAAAATCGGTTCTCAATGGAACCCTCCATATATATATATATATATATATATATATATATATATATATATATATATATATATATATATATATATATATATATATATAAAATGGATCAACGAAGAACCTCATCTTAAACAAAGAACCTAAAGAACCAATCTGGACTATTGGATCATCAAAATCAATGGATGAGATTGAATGATGCCAAACTGTAATTATTATATATTAATTTAGAAATAAAAGTGAAAACATGGAAAATTCCTCCCCCAACAACCTAGGAATTTAAAACAAAACCCCAAAACTTTAAATTGTCATAACTTTTTAAGTTTTGTGAATTTAAACAAAAAAATTATACCAATCTTTTAGTCTTTTAATCCTCTTTCAAACAAGATCACTCTTCCCATATTTTTCTAAATTTTTTTTGAACACGAAAAATTTTGTTTGCATTTTGGCAGTATGTAGTGTTTCTGTACGGATTTTTCCTTTTGAGTTGAATGTATAATTTTGCATTTTGTGCTGCATTTTTCATTGAATCAGTTTTGTGTTTCCATTTTGCATTTCATAAAATTTTGCATTTTGTAAGCATATTGATGTCATGCATGATGATATTTTGCATTTTAACGATATTTTGCATTTTGCATTTAGAATGAACACAACTCAAAATGCAAAATTCGCATTTCAAAAAAAATTTTTCATAAATATATCAAATTCGGTCTTGTTTGAAAGAGGACAAAAAGCTAAATCTAATGATATAATTTTTTTGTTAAAATTGTTAAAAACGAACGAGTTATGATAATTTAAAGTAAGTGGGAGGTTTTTTTAAAAAAAGTTGGGGTCGCTGGGTGCTAGGCACTGAAACGTGTGATTTTTTTTTTAAATTTTCCATTTTTGCCCCTAAACAATGTGCCACATGTCATTACCAGGGGAGTTCTTTAGGTTCTATATATGTTTAAGGGAGGTTCTTTATATAACCTTACCATATATATATATATATATAGGAATAAGTTCCATTAAGAACCATTTTTAATGCGAGAACCAATCTGAACCGTTCAATTCCTCCTCTTTCAATGTCATTGTCCACCCATGAATTCCTCACATACTCCCTGTCACACTTGATCCCCCACACTCTCCATTCATGAATTCCACTTATCAAATCAACGGCTAAGATTGGTTCTCACGGTTCTCGCACTAAAATATGTTCTCAATGGAACCCTCCCCTATATATATATAAATTGGATCAATAAAGAACATTGTGTTAAAGAAAGAACCTAAAGAACCAATCTGGACCATTGGATCATCAAAATTAATGGATGAGATTTAACGATGGCAAAACTGTAAATATGATGTATTAATATAGGAAGAAAAGGGCAAACATGCAAAAAATTATACCAATCTTTTAGTTTTTTAATCCTCTTTCAAACAAGATCAATCTTCCCATATTTTTCTAAATTTTTTTGAACATGAAATTTTTGTTTGCATTTTGGGCATTATGTAGTGTTTTGTACGGATTTTGCATTTTGGGTTTGAATGTGTAATTTCGCATTTTAGATTGCATTTTCATTGAATCATGTTGGATTTGCATTTTGCATTTTCATAATTTTTACATTTTGGAAGCATCTAGATGACCTGCATGTTTATATTTTGCGTTTTTCAGGTTTTGTATTTTGCATTTAGAATGAACCCAACTCAAAATGCAAACTTTGCATTTTAAAAAAAAGTTTCAATAAATATATCAAACATGGTCTTGTTTGAAAGAAGACGAAAAACTGAATCAAACGATATTCTTTTTTTGCAAAAATTCTTAAAAACGAATAAGTTATGATCATTTAAAGTTGAGTGGGGTTTTTTTATTTATAAAGTTGATTTTTTCTTTTTTTTTTTGTTATTTTCCAATTTTGCCCTTTATCAAAGTGCCACGTGTCATTACCAGAATGGTTCTTTAGGTTCTATGTTTAAGGGAGGTTTTATATATAACCTCACCATCTATATATATATATATATATATATATATATATATATATATATATATATATATAGACAAAAGTTCATGCGAGAACCGTTGTTAGCGCGAGAATAGCGAGAACCAATCTAAGACGTCCAATTCCCCCTCCTTCAATGTCATTGCCCACCCATGAATTCCTCACATGCACCCTACCACACCCTATCCCTCCACGCTCTCCATCCATTATACTTCTCATATCCAAGGAACGGCTGAGATTGGTTCTCGTGGTTCTCGCACTAACAACGGTTCTCGCATGAACCCTCCCCTATATATATATATATATATATATATATATATATATATGTGTGTGTGTGTGTGTGTGTGTGTGTGTGTGTGTGTGTGTGTGTGTGTATGTATGTGTGTGTGTGCGCACGTGTGTGTATATAAGATCTGAATCACAAATTAGTTTTATATGTGGATTGCAAATTAGAGTTTAAGTAATGGATCACAAATTAAGCATGAGATGTAATCCTAAACTAGTCATATTTGAGAAATCTATATATTATATTAAAAGGCTTACCTTTTTTCCACTTTTAAAAGTTTTTTACACCAATAGGAACCCTCCACTTCACCATTTTTCTTCAACATCAGCTCCACCTCACCATTTTCCTTACTTAACTATCCAAAAGTGGAAACCCCCTTCTAACAAAAAAAAACACGCGGGTCTTATTTCATTCGGATCCTCCATCCGGGTCATTTACAAAAACCATCTTATCGATTCTTCATTCGTACGCATCGGAAGAACCCTTCGAAAAAACCCTACCGCCGCTACTTCACTTCGGCGATCGTTCTTCTCCTTCAAGGTATCATCGATTCTTTCGTTTTTTCTCTTCTTAATCGTTTGATTTGTTTGTGTTCTAACCTTTTGTTGTTTTTTCTTGAACGATTCTAATCGGCGAAACACTAATCGTTCACTTCTGCGATCGTTCTTCTCTTTCAAGGTATCATCGATTATTTGGTTTTTTCTATTCTTAATCGTTTGATTTGTTTGTGTCCTAACCTTTTGTTGTTGTTTCTTGAACGATTCTAATCGGGGAAACCCTAATCGTTCACTTCTGCGATCGTTCTTCTCCTTCAAGGTATCATCGATTATTTCGTTTGTTCTCTTCTTAATCGTTTGATTTGTTTCTGTTCTAACCTTTTGTTGCTGTTTCTTGAACGATTCTAATCGGGAAACCCTAATCGATTCCCTTTCTGCCTTCGTCATTGGATAATCTTCAAGGTATTGCTTTCTGTATGTTCTAGCTTATTTTTGTTGTTCAAATGACCAAAATGTTTGTTATTCTTGCTGATATCATCATTCTTGCTGATATATGTTTATCTTTCTTGCTGATATCATTCAACGGATTCATTCTCTGTTCTTTCAATTTTGTTTCTAGGGTTTCTTTGTTTGTTGAATAGAAAATTGCTGTTTATGACCAAAATATATAATAAAAACATTGACATTACGGTTTCCATTAAAAACTTCCCTAATCTGAAAGTTGAGAATCCATTAAAAACTTCAATAATCGTGTTCTCATGCTTGCTGTTTAGATATTGTATGATTCATTTTGTTTGAGTTGTTTAACTAAAAACCATATTTGTATACTTGAATCTATGGATTTAAATCCTTTTCTTATTCTGAATAGGCATCTTTACGGTTTGTATGGTTATAGACTTTTGTTATATATCATAATCTGATTATTGGTAGAAATCATAATTTTGTTGATCGTTCTTGATTCTGATTTCTTATCTTTAGGTTTTCTATACTTTTGGACTGTTGTTAGAAACCATTATGTTTATTGATATATATGTCATATTAAAGTAATCAAATTTTTATTGTCATTTGTATACCATTAATCGTGTTCTCATCCTTGCTGTTTAGATATTGTATGATTCATTTTGTTTGAGTTGTTTAACTAAAAACCATATTTGTATAGTTGAATCTATTGATTTAAATCCTTTTCTTATTCTGAATAGGCATCTTTAGGGTTTGTATAGTTTTACACTTTTGTTATATACCATAATCTGATTATTGGTAGAAATCATAATTTTGTTGATCATTCTTGATTCTGATTTCTTTTTTTTAGATTTTATATACTTTTGGACTATTGTTAGAAACCATTATGATTATTGATATATATGTCATATTAAAGTAATCAAATGTTTATTCTGATTTGTATACCATTAATCGTGTTCTCATGCTTGCTGATTATTGATATATATTTTTTTCTGATAATGTTTAATAACAGGATCATGGAATTTATACTCAACGTTGAAAAATTTCCGGTGGCCTATATGGTAATATTTGTTATGTCTTCTTAAATTATATTTAATATTCCCACCACATAAACACTGACAAATAGTACTTTTTATGTTTAAATCAATTAGGAGTTACCAGCTGAGTTCAAACGCGACTTTCTGCCTAACATTCCTATTGGAATGTCTGTTAACGTTGATAACATAAGTTATCCGCTTGAGATACTTCCTGATTTTAAAGATACGAAGTTGATGATTGGTGGACAAGCTTTTATCACTTTGTGTCATGAGAAGAATGTTACTGCTGGGTTTCTGTTGCATTTCGTCATTCAAAAAACTGGTCCCAATTATCTGTACTTTTATGACAAACTTGGTTTCTGTGACACGAGCGAGTATCCGAACCTGCGTCGCGGTAATCGCATTCGTTATGCCACTGTTGTGCAGGATCCTACTTCCGGTTTTCTGGTAAGTAACCCTCTGTAAATTGATGCATATAATTTCGGATACTTAGTTATATACACTTTTTATACTTTTATTTTTTTATTTCACATTTCCAGATGATTCAATCTGCTTGGTTCAATCAGTTCACTCCGTTCTTCAATTCGAAATCAAAAATTTGGGTTGTTAATGAAATCTTTGAGGTTGATGTGTTTGTTAATGGTGAGAGACCAGCTGGGTTTATAGGTCAAGGTTTAGTTGATTTCTTTGATCGCTATTTTAACGTCAAGGGGTGTGTGGTTGTTTTTGAAAGCTACCCTGGAGTGTTTGAGTTCAAAATGAAGCTTTTTGATCCTAATGGTGTTGACTACATCAATGATTCGGGAGTGTTCCTTCCAAATGAGCATATCAGACTTGACAGTGATCTTGGTAAGTTTTCATTTCTTTAAAATAAAGCAGTTACACTTTTAAATTACATTCTTTATTCAAACTAACTATTATTCAAATTTCTTATCTTTTTAGTTCCTTGCCACTACGGTCCTCTTCCTCACAAAGAGTTTTATAAGCTTGGTATTAATCATAAATATTATTCAAAATATTATTTATGTTGAAACATATTCAGAATTTATTATTAATTAGTTTTTAATATTGAATTTATGTTTTAGATCAAGTGTTTACTACCCCAACTCGTGCGAAGATTGCTTCTGTTCCAAATACTCAATCGTTTAGGAAGAGAGTTGGAGACATCTTGGCATGCAATGGATTGGTACAATAACAAGTAATTTTATAAATCGTTTATATATTTTAAAATTTATTAAATCTATGTTGATAAAACATTGTTTTTTTTTCCGCAGCATATTCCTGCTTGGTTTGTGAAGGAATATAAGCTTAATCAAGTAGCATCACCTGTTACTGTTCGTTGCGGTGGGTATCAAACTGAGATGAGGCTGAAGTGTTATGGTGATCAAAGGCTGGGAGAAGGGGCATCGTCCAATCATGTTGTCTTGAAGGGTATGTGGAAGGAGCTTCAAGAATTCTCAAACTTCAGAGCAAGAAAAAGTCTGAAGTTTGTCCTTGATTTGGACGTCTTTGGAAACAGCGGGTATGTTGTTTTTAATGTCTATTGATATTATTTGATGGTTTTAGACATTAGGAAATGGTTTGGACAAGTTTGCATATATCCTCTAGGGGTCCCAGTTTTTGTTGCTGTTATGGGGTACATATTTTGGCAAATAACTTCTAACACTCGGATGGTAGTGAACACATTTTGATGGATTATATTTTTAGTTGGACAACTTCATATGATGATTGGATAGTAGACATTATGCATGCTTTTATATCAGTTTATGTAGAAACTTTATGGGTATTTAGATACTTAATGATGGTTTTGATTACATAGTAGACATTTTAGTTTTAGTTGATTAAATATTAATGATGCTCTTGAACAATATAGTTCCTTACATATTAGTGTATTTAGAAAGTTTAGTTTGACATAATAGATTTAATCAACTACTCCAAATTTATCGTACATGACACGTTTTAAAATATACATTCAAATTTATAAACACGTGAAGATAATATTTAAGGATATATTTGAATTACAATACAATAGTTTCAAACTTTAAACTTTATAAAATTTATAATTTAATTAAAAATCAATTTTTTCTCATAATATAAAACAACTTTAATTATTAGATCTTTTTGTATAAAATTTTAAAACATATTTTTTTTACCATGTCTTCAACAAATCGTATTTAAAAAAAATAAATTTGTAATAAATAACCTAAAGAACGTTTTTTGTTACCCAACTTTAACATTTCATCTAAGTTTTTATATTAAGTTATATGAAAGTAAAGTTTTTATTTTTCTTATACATATGTAATTTTATTTATATAAAATTCATTAATCGATATTCACAATAATTTTCACAATAATGTACATATTACCTCTATCAATGATTAATCTATCAAAAATTTTAATTTAACCACATTTTCGTAAATGTGAAAAATATTGTAATTATTTTTTGACAACAAATTTAAAAATATTTTGTTACATTTGTATCTTATTTAGGATTTTAATTATAAAATATTTGAAAATTATTTTCATCTACTTATTTAGAATTATACTATTAATGGAAACTATTTAAAATTTCTATCTAATTTAACTAATCTATATAGATTTGAATTTGAAAGCCGATTTTTATGGGAGTTTGTTTCCTAATTAACTATTTTTGAAGCCTTTGATTTGGAAATATTTTTAATTATTAACTCCTTATTTACAATTATACTATTCATGGAAACTATTTAAAATTTCCATCTAAATTAACTAATAGATATAAATTTGAATTTAAAACCCGATTTTTGGAGAGTTTGTTTCCTATTATATCTCTTGATTTATCTTTGATTTGGAAATATGTTTTTTTATTAATTTTTAAATTCGTAAACCCTATAAGTACGAAATTTGATACCCACTTACCTTTTCTTTATAATCTTTCTTCTTCACATCTTGACTTCACTTTTAAAGTTTCAACCTTTTTCTTCTTAGTGTTCTTTTTATCTAAGAATGGCTTCTACCGTTGTTGATGGGAATGATATAACCCTACTTAGAAACCTTGATGGTAGGCAATACTGTTCTGTTCTACGTTTGACTGCAAACATGCGTCTTCAGACAGGTTCAAGTAATGAAAATTTTGAAGAAACAAAGAATTTTGCAGCTTGGATCTTAGACATTGGAGAGGGGAATGTTGGTGGACCAAATGACGGAGAAGCAGATATACAATTTCCTCAAGATGTATTGATTAATTCAAATGGAGATCATGTTCATTCGATTACTGAAGTTGTTTACCCATCTGTTCATGATCACCTTTATGATGAGAACTACTTTCAGGATCGTGCGATTTTGGTTCCAATAAATGATGAAGTCGATTATTTGAATGATTACATGCTTACAAAGATTGAAACGGAGGGTATAACTTACTTTAGTTTTGATTCTGTTTGTTCAGAAGAATTGTCAGATGCTTTTGAAGAGTCTTTATATTCTTCTGAGATACTTAACTCTTTAAAAGTTTCAGGATTTCCCAATCACAAGATTTATTTAAAGGTTGGTGCACCCGTCATGCTACTTCGAAATATTAACCAGTCTAATGGCTTATGCAATGGAACAAGGCTTCAAGTCATTCGTCTTGGTTCACATATTATCGAGGTAAAGATCATTTCAGGAAAGAATACTGGTAATATTAAATATATTCCTAGAATGAAAATGATTCCGTCAGATACAAAGATTCCAGTCAAGTTTCAACGAAGACAATTTCCGGTGATGAATTGTTTTGCCATGACAATTAACAAAAGTCAAGGTCAGTCTCTTTCAATTGTTGGCTTATACCTCAGAAGACCGATTTTTACACACGGCCAATTGTATGTCGCAGTATCACGTGTAAAGAATAAGAAGGGGTTAAAAGTTTTGATTTGTGACGACAACGACAATGCAACACATACAACAAGAAACGTCGTATACAAAGAAGTTCTGCAAAAAATTTAGTTTGATTTATTTGTAATTACTTTTCATTCTATATAACATTTCTTTTTTTCATTTATCTGTAATATTATTGTTTGTTTACTTCATAATTATTCCATACATTAGAGTTTAGTTTATTTAGGTTTAATTATAAAATACCCGGATTCCACGGGTCCATACACTAGTTACAAATTAATGATAAAAAAGGAATCACAGAATGAGTTGAGTCCAAGTACGATTCCCTAATCGCAATTGACAAAACTGACGAATCAACAAATTAGGCAAAATGGAACAATCGCAAAATAGGCTAAATGGATCAATCGCGAGATAGGCAAAATTATTGAATTGCAAAATAGGTAAGATTGTTGAATCGCAAAAATAGGCAAAATGGATAAATTGCAAATTAGATAAGATTTGTGATTCGCAAATTGGGGGATAACCATCAATCACAGATCTATAACTTTAACAACGGGAGTCAGACTTAGTGTTGACGTGATCAACTATTTTTGATGCCTTGACCGCCATAGTACTTCCATCCACTAACATTCATCTATAAATTGTACCATGGACTCAGCTCCTCGATCTTTTTGTCCCATAATAAATATGATCTTACATGGGTCCCATATAATAAACGCACAAGTATAAAAAAAAAGGAGGAATCTATGTTCTAATCCACTTAAGTTTGACGACACCCCTATGAGTGAGGAGTAGAAGGGGGATATGTATGGTGGGAGTCCCCACCAGTGAAGAGTGTGGGTGGGGGGTGTGGAGGTTACCACACTATTGTAAAGTGGTGGAGATGATTGGAGTATGAGTATCACTAGGGGTGGGTACGCAACTTATGATGAGTTGTGGGTGTATGCACACTCTCTCTATCTCTCATTTTTAATATAGTTATAATTTTTAAGTAGGTTGGTATGGTGAGCTACAGGAGTGTGCGGTAGATTATGTGGTGGGAGAAAAAAAAACTAACATCATGATATGGAGGATATTATAAGATGTGAGGGTTGAAAATACTATAAGAAATCACAAGTCCCACATATTTCAAACAAAATGAATGTTTGTTGTAATAAAAGTATATTGCCAAATAAAAAGAAAGCTAATTTTTTGTTTTATGCATCTAACCCATTAGTAATATCAGAAGATTTTTTACACACAGTGAGAACATCATCTATATGAACAAAAAAGCAACAACTTCCACCGGAGCATCATTGACTAATACTTTCATTGAAACTCCACATTGCAGACGATGATTTACTATGTGTTAGTAGTGCCCGTTCCTCCCTATATATCACGGGTCCGACACTAGTTTGAACAGTAGCGGGAATATGTGATGTTCGTATGGTCTCTAACTCCATGGCTACTTCTTTCATAGTTGGTCTATTCTTTCCATTCATATTCAAGCATCACATTGCAAGGTTAGCCAATACGATAAGTTCATCCCTAGTACCCTCTTTAATCACAATTCCATCAAAAATGGACATAGCACGCTCCTCTTCCATAGCCATCATAAAGTATGTAGCCAAACTTCTATTTTCACCAAATCGAGTTAGGGAAATTGGTTTTTCTCCCGTTAAGAGTTCAACCACAACGACACCAAAACTATAAACATCACTTTTTTCAGTGAACTGGCTAGACTGAAAGTACTCCGGATCTAGATAGCCAAACGTACCTTTAACTAAGGTAGTCAAATGAGTTTGATCCATTGATACGAATCTTGAAGTGCCAAAGTCGGAAACTTTCGCCCTGTACTTATCATCCAAAAGTATATTAGTTGTTTTGATGTCTCTGTGATATATTGGAATGGAAGTTGCCGAATGCAAGTAAGCAAGTGCTCCAGCAACCTCTGTAGCTATTTGTAATCTCATGTTTAGAGAAATTGGAAACTCATCATTCGTATTATGAATACGATCGTACAAAGTACCATTAGGAATGAATTCAGAAACTAGTAGAGGAACTTCCGTCTCTAAACAACATCCCAAAAGTTTGACGACATTCCTATGGTTGACTTGTGAAAGAATGACCACCTCATTGATAAATTGCTCTAATTGGCTTTCATCGACTATTTTTGATTTCTTGACTGCCACAATCCTTCCATCCACTAACATCCCTTTATAAACAGTACCTTGGCCTCCTCGGCCAAGAATTCTGTTCTCATTGAAGTTGTCCGTGGCCTTCTCCAACTCGCGTGATGTGAAAAGTATGGTTTTATCAACTAAAGCAGAGTCAGCTTCTTCTTGTTGTTTTAAAAGTAAACCACCATTGCGTTTAAAAAATCTCTTTCTTCGTCTCCTTTCTTTTGTTTTCTTGATGCATTTAAATAATGCATAGCTGGTTGCCACAAGAAAAAGTATACCCATGCTGATGCTAAGACCTAATGGAACGCCAATAAAAAAGGAAACTTAGTATTTGTATATGTTGTCTAATCTTTTAAGAAAAGTGTAGAATTTATGCTCAAAGGATATGGAATCACATAATGATCTATGCTTAGCAAGAAGTTTCTAAATACTATAGTTTCTCAAAAATTAATGATTTTACTCAGTCGAAGGTTCTAATTTTCATTTAATTATATAATAATAAATAATAAAATTTAGATTGTTAATTAAGAAAAACTACATATATGTATGATATACTATGTAATAATTAGAAGTAGTGCGGCAGTTTGCACAGGTGCTAGCTCTTTTTGGTTAACCTGAATATTCATGATACATGCTTGAGTATGAAACTAATACTAATTTGAACGGTTTGCTTATGATACATAGCAAGTGTAGATGGTTATAAGCAGACATTACCTAATATAATACCCAAGGATGGTCCACTTTTAGTAGGAATATCTTCACAAACGAACTTCCGTTCTAAGACTAAGCCATCGACGTCGTATATTCTTTTATTATTACAATAACCTCCACTATCCCGGCAACTTTGACACTCTTTCGTATCTACAGGTTTTGAATCTGTAAGAGGGAACTACATGTTAGAAAAACAAAAACACACAAGTACGCCGGAAAATAGGAAAAATTAACAAATAAATTCTAATAGTTGTAGAATTACATACAAATGCATCCATCTCTAAGATAAGGGCTTCCTCCGCAAAAAGTTCACGGCATTTCCATGAATCCACCGAAGCACCATTACCTAGATCTACTTTAAATATATCATCGTCACTCCGATAACACATTTTTTCATCGTAATCGAGTTCTGATAGAGTCCACAAAAGCGATGTCGGAATAAATGAGTTGCTATTAGAAAACTTTCCGTTCCCAAATGAATTCTTATCCACCAAGAAGGCAGACCCGCAGGCTCCATCTGGACCTTGTCTTTCCAAACGTGAGATGTGCATGGTGTACGACCTGAGATAATGAGGAATTGTTGTCTGGCAGCAAGTGATACCAAGGCAGTTATTTTTTTCACCAAGGCAGCTTGTGGAACACCCAGTGAGCGCACTCCCATTACCCATCAATATGACATTACCACACCCAACAAAAACAAAATTATTGTGTGATTTGGAAAACAGGAAGGGACTCGAATCAAGATTGGTACTCCTGGTTTGACTAATACTACTGCAATCAGAGATGACTGGTGTGTTAACTGTGACGGTTTGATTTCTCAAGTCAACACCCAATATTTCGAGGTTGTGGAGTGCAGATAGATATGGTGTTGAAGAATTGCAATCAACGACATACCAATCATTGATTGCACAATTTTCTCCGATTCCGAAAGGGTATGGAATCCTCACACTCCCGCACATACTATTGCACCCTGCCTTGGCATAGTTATTACTAGCTGCTGGTCTATCTGTTAATGAAAGGAAGATAAGCAAATAGTAAGGTTAAACTTAATAACTTCATTTTTTAAAGAACATGCGATGACTATAATGGAAGGAGGCGCTTATATTAAATGATAAAGGTGCGTAATAGTAAGTCTACAGATAATTCGAAATTTTGATATTTGTGGGAATTTTTTCCACTTAACGATTATGATGGTGGTCAACATTTAATAGTAATTATACGGTGGTATAACTATTTGTTTGGTTCGATAACTATAAAAACTATTTGTAACATAATTAATAACTCGTATATATATAGGTATTTTAAACATATATTTAAATATTTACTCAATTATAAATTGCATCCATGTGGACAATCATTGATGTTCGAGACTTGTTTTTCACAAAATATCAATCGTTAATACGTTATTAATGATTTATTAATGTCTCATTAGTGAGACAAGAATGACTTATTAACGAGCCCTTGAATTATTAGTCATTGATTTATTTTAATCGGATGTCAATATTACTTCTCTTTCGTACGAAAAATAGTTTTCATTTGAACGGTCTTTTATATATATATATATATATATATATATATATAGGGGAGGGTTCATGCGAGAACCGTTGTTAGTGCGAGAACCGCGAGAACCAATCTCAGCCGTTCCTTGGATATGGGAAGTATCATGGATGGAGAGCGTGGAGGGATAGGGTATGGCAGGGTGCATGTGAGTAATTCATGGGTGGGCAATGACATTGAAGGAGGAGGAATTGGACGGCTTAGATTGGTTCTCGCGCTAACAACGGTTCTCGCATGAACTTTTGTCTATATATATATATATATATATATATAATGGCATGAGTAATTAGTTCATGTTTAAATAATAAAATAAAAAACAAGAACACACAAGTACCCTGGAGAACATGAAAAATGAACAAATAAATGCTAAATATAGATAAAAGGTACATACCAGATAAGCATCCATTCTTTAAATAAGGGTTTCCTTCAATAGAATATTGGTTTTCATCGTAGTAGGTGTATGGAAGGTAGCAATACCAGGTATACACCGCAGTACCCATATTATCCAGATCCAAATAGCTTTTATCTCCATTTCCTTCACAACAGCTTACTTGGTCGAAATAGTCATGGTCGGATAGTGTCCACATAAGTGATACAGGAACAAAAGAGTTACTATCAAAAGCCCTTCCGTCTCCATATAAATTCTTATCTGCCAAGAATGCAGAGCCACAACCTCCATCTCTACCCTGGTTTTCCAGCCGTGTAATGTTCATGGTGTACGATTTGAGATAACGAGAATTTTCTGTTTGGCAACAAGTGATGCCAAAGCAGTCATTCTTTTCGCTAATGGTGTCATTATGGCAATCTGTGGAACACCCGGTGAGCACAGTTCCATTATCTATAATAACGGCATTACCACACCCCATAAAAACAAAATTATTGTGTGATTTGGAAAACATGAAGGGGCTGTCATCAAGATTGATACTCATGGTTTGACTGCTATTGCTGCAATCAGATATGATAGGTGTGTTAACTGTGATTGTTTGATTTATCAAGTCAACACCCAAGACTTCAAGTTGATGGAGTGCGGGTAGATATGGTATAGAGGAGTTGCAATCAACCATGTACCATTCATTAACAGAACAGTTTGCTCCAATACCGAAAGGGTATGGAATCCTCACGTTCCCGCACATTGCATTGCAACCTTCCTTGGCATACTGCACAACTGCTAATGACATTGTTGTGAGTGAAAGCAAGATAAGTAAATAGTAAGGATGAAACAACTTCATTTTTGTAAACAAAAACAACAATTGAAGCTATGACTAACTGCTTTGAGGGGACTACTCAAAATACTTATAACTTTACTTTGTTGTTTGAAATTTTCGCTAACGAGGAAGGTGATTATGTATGTTATTTTATAATGGCTGGTATGGTTGAATGAAACTTCTGAGAAATAAACCAGAGACCAAAAAAGTCCACTGCTTCATAAATAAAAACTTCAATCATTGTCGATATTTTCTACTACAAGCTTATGATAGATAGTTATTCGGTGTAGAACTACTTATATTAATTATTGAATTCTATAAGAAGTACTAATAATATTACTTTGACATGGTCCTCCTAGCTACCAAGCTTGTTTCATGAAAATGTCTACAATGATCAAGCTTTTACATATTCTGATCTTATTAATACTTCTTTAAACATAATTTAAAATTTGGATAAATGTTAATTTTTCCTGTTATAAAAATTGAATAATTTTGTGTGGGTTGTATTGTTCAATACTAACACCTGTTTTTTTTTTTACTTGTAACTAAGAAATCAATCGGTAAAAATGTTGATTAGATTGATACATGATCATCAGCGAATGAGAATTGGGGCTTTTGTGTGATTAAAATAAATCTTAAGTATTTAATTATTTAAAATGAAGACCGTTCTAACTTCTAATTCAACTTAACGGATAGAGGATATGGCCGGCAAATAACTCAGGATATGGTTTGCAATAAAGAGGCTCACCCAGAGAGTTTTGTTAGGGGTAATATAAAAATTAACGGTTCCTTACGTTTTACAACTCGGTTAGTTATTCATTTGACTGACAAAAAGCGCATGTCGAGTTTAGTTAGATACGTAACATGTAGAAACTGTTTTAGTAAACCAAATTAGTTCACGTTTAAGTAACCCATAATCCCAAACCTTATAAACTTACAAAATTTTCAACATATAAAACTAATTCTACATATTAAATTACAACAAGTTTCAATAAATCAACCTATTTATTAGACAAATCAATTAGACATACATTTTTCTTGTGTGTTAAAAAAGTCGGCATTTACGCTATTATCAAGCACGCACATACTTATGAAATCAAGTTGGATCTAGGCTTGGTCTATTCACTACTCGACAAGAGATATGTGAGCTTAAACACCAAATAATTTGTATCTAGGTTTAATTATTAAAAATTTTAAACAACAGGGTTTTAAATTTTAAATTCAATTGTGTCAAACAACTAAAAATGTTCCATTATCATTATATGTGGTTGCAATAAAAAAAAATTAAAGAAGTTGCATAATTTTTTAGCTGTATAAATGTAGCACCCATATAAAACTAAAAAAAATAATCTATAATATTAATTAGCATTACGTGCGATACGTCAAGGAATTACCCAAGCAAAACCCTCTGCTGTCCGCCGGTAAAGTCAACCACAAGACTTCATTATTTATTAACGAACACTTATTCTATGTACCAATAAAATATATGTTAAGTATTTAATTACATAATAGTTAAGGACTAGTTCCAAGTCAACTTAAAGTTCAGTAATGAATACAGGACAGAGTTAGATATTTTTTTATGATAATCATCAAAAAAGTTTCATGTATATATAAGCATGGATGCACTTATTGAACATATACTTTTTTAGTAGCTTAAAATCATCAAGATAGAAAAACTTGAATTGTACTTGGATCAACTATGCACCCCAGAGACAAAAATAAGCTAACTCAGCACACCAAACAAATTTGTTGCATTTTGCCCTGTTCCTATTGGAAAAATTCAATTAATATTATTAACCAATTTCACTTACAATCTTGAAAAATGTGGCACAAAGTGATCGATGGTCTTTATGTTGGGATATATATATATATATATATAGGGGAGAGATCTAGTAAAAAGAAAATTAAACTACAAAATGTAAGAATAAATCTCAACCATTAGATTTTTCAAACTTCCTCCGAAAAATGTGGCTTTTTTCCTTTTTATTTATTTATAAAAAATAGCACCTAAGGGTATAATTGACCTTTAAAGTTTTAAAATTTCAAACTTTCTCCTAAAAATCTGCCTTTTTTCTCCAGGATATTTTTGATGCACATAGTAAAAACATGATGATCACATTAATGCACACACATTGCAGAAAATCATCAAATATATATTGATGCACGCACTGTATAAAATCATCAAATATATATTGATGCACACGCACCCATAAATCAAATTAAAGTATCAATCTAATTCATAAAACAAAACGACAAAAAATCAACTCATCACAAGCAGATGATTGCAGCGAGCATGTGCATGACGTTACCTGTTAATTTGCGACCAAAACCAAATTATTCATTTAAAAAAGAAGTCACCAAATTTCATCAAATTGTGCTTCTGGAAGAAGCCACAAAACAACCATAAAAAATGATTGAAGCTTCCGGAAGAAATCAAAGATTATCCTTAAATACACTGATGCAAAATCGGTTGATTTCCAACACCAAAATTCAAGTCCTTTATACCAACATTTATATCATTTTTTATATGCAATCTAGAGAAAAAATATCAGCGGCAGCATTATTAACGAACACAGTTTCATAAGAGGCGATAGCTTGATCTTCAAATTGTCGGAGACTATAATGGTTAAGACATTCACCCACGATGACAACAAGACCAATGGAGGCCTACCGTACGGCGACAAGGGCAACGACTATGGTCTTAGGTGATATCATGTGCGTGTGGCGTTGGATAATCTACTCGCCGGTGATGCAAACGATGTGGAGCAACGGTAATCTACTCGTCGGTGAAGTAAATTGCATTGACAGTGGTAATCTGCTTGCCGGTGATGGAAACGATGAAGGGGCGGCGGTTTTCAAATTTTTTCCTTCCCGAATGAAATGTTGCTAATGTGGCGGTGGTTTTCAAGAAAATGAGGATAGAATTCAAATGGATTGATCCGTAGATTGAGGAGTCAATTTAGGAAATTAATTTGGTATTATAAAATATCTATATTACCCTTTTAATAAAAATATTATTATTTTAATAAAAAATGCCACGTGTCAACGTTATATTTCACCTTACTTTTTTTACCTTAAAACTTTTTTTATTTGAACCTGGACATGTCCCTTATAAAAGCCCTGTTACGGCGTGACGTTAGAGCACGCTAAAGTACAGAAGTTACCACACCCCAAACCAAATATCTCAGGTCCAAGGACAACCTATCAAGTTTACTTATGTTAACGCTCCATGAAGTAAACTCGATGCGGATCACCCCAATATTTATCCCCTGATAAATATCTATGAATATTTGGTCACAACCTTGTGCTTTTATTCATACCCGAATAAATCATCAAATATCTATAATAGCGTTACCTCCCTAATGTAGCTCCCACTACATTAAGTAGCTACGGGCATTTAGACAATTCATCACTTGACTTGTCATGGATAGGTTAAACATGCTAAAAATAGACAACTAAAAACAATTATATAAAAACCTCCTATTTCAATCCCATGAAATGTAATTACATACTAAAAGAGTTTCAAGTTACATATATAGTAATAATCAAAAACCCGAACTAGCTGTTATGTTCTAAGTACTGCATTCCTATAGAACTCGCATGCCTCTCATGCTTAGCCCTAGCTAGCGGCTTCGTCAACGGGTCAGCAACGTTGTCGTCCGTCGGTATCTTTTGCAATCTAATATCATCTCTTCCAATGATCTCTCGGATGAGGTGATATTTCCTGAGTACGTGCCTAGTCCGCTGATGATCTCTAGGCTCTTTAGCTTACGCCACAGCCCCTGAGTTGTCACAGAATATATCAATCGGTCTAGAGATACTGGCAACAACTCTAAGATCCGAGATAAAATTCTTCAGCCAGACAACTTCCTTTGCCGCATCACTTGCCGCAATATACTCTGCCTCTGTAGTAGAGTCTGCTATTGTATCTTGCTTCTGACTTTTCCAAGATATGGCTCCTCCGTTTGGGGTAAAGACAAATCCTGACTGCGACCTGAAGTCGTCCCTGTCTGTCTGGAAACTAGCATCAGTGTAACCAGTTACACTGAGCTCATCCATCGAACCTCCATATACTAGGAATATGTCTTTCATCGTTCTCAGATACTTAAGAATATTCTTGACGGCTACCCAATGAGCTTCACCAGTATTTTGCTGATATCTACTCGTGACACTGATAGAATAGGCAACATCGGGTCTAGTACACAGCATGACATACATGATTGAACCAACTGCCGAGGCATGTGGTATCAATTTCATCTTGTCCTGATCTTGACTAGACACAGGACACTGAGCCTTGCTCAAAATCCCGCTAGATTGCATAGGAATAAATCCTTTCTTGGATTCATCCATCTTGAATCTTTTCACGACTTTGTCAATATAAGTACTTTGACTAAGTCCGATAAGCCGCTTAGATCTATTCCTATAGATCCTTATACCCAGTATATAAGCAGATTCTTCCAAGTCTTTCATCTGGAAACATTTACCTAACTAGGATTTTACTCCTTGTAATACTGGTATATTGTTTCCTATTAACAGTATGTCATCTACATACAAGACTAGGAAGGTTACCGCGCTCTCACTGAATTTAGTGTAAACACACGAGTCGAACTCACTTTTGGTAAAACCAAACTCTTTGATACGCTCATCAAAGTGTAAGTTCCAGCTTATAGATGCTTGCTTTAGTCCATAGATGGATTTAAGCAACTTGCATACTTTATTAGGGTTCTTTGGATCCGCAAAACCATCCGGTTGTATCATATATACATCCTCTATCAGTTTCCCGTTAAGGAAAGTGGTTTTGACATCCATCTGCCATATCTCATAGTCAAAATATGCTGATATGGCCATAAGGATCCTAATAGTCTTAAGCATTGCCACTGGGGAAAAAGTTTCATCATAGTCAACGCCATGAGTTTGTGTGAAACCTTTTGCCACTAGCCTTGCTTTAAAAGTATGCACCTTTCCATCCATGTCTGTCTTCTTCTTGAAGACCCATTTGCACCCAACAACTTTACTGTGTTGAGGCAAATCTACTAACTCCCAAACTTGGTTGTCATACATGGATTGCATCTCTGCCTTCATGGCTTCTAGCCATTTCTTAGATTCTAAACCTGAGGCAGCGTCTTGGTAGGTAGTGGGTTCTAAAAGATCCCCTTCGTCTTGAGCAACTAGGAATCCCAGATACCTATCTGGCTCATTACGAGGCCTACTAGACCTGCGAAGGTCTTGTGTTTGCACCTCTTCCTCAACCACAGGCTCGGGTTGGGATTCAACAATTCTTTATTGAACCACAGGTTTAATTATCGGTGGTGGTGTAATCTCCTCCTCTTCAATTTCTTGAAGCTCTATTTCTTTTCTTGGAGTTTCTGAGTTAAGAAAATTCTCCTCCAAGAACACCTCTTTACGAGCAACAAAAACTTTGTTCTCGTCTGGGTTGTAGAAATAGTATCCCATGGTTTCCTTGGGATAGCCCACGAAGATATACTTATCTGATTTGGGATTGAGTTTATCCGTGAATGTTCGCTTAACATACACCTCACATCCCTAAACCTTGAGAAAAGACATTTTGGGCTTTTTCCCCGTCCATTCCTCGAACGGTGTCTTTTCAACCGATTTGGTTGGAACCCGGTTCAGCATGAACGCCGCTGTCTCGAGTGCGTGTCCCCAAAACGACAATGGTAGTGAATTTCGACTCATCATTGATCGTACCATGTCAAGCAGTGTACGATTCCTCCTTTCTGACACACCATTCATCTGAGGTGTATACGGAGGTGTGAGTTGTGAAACAATCCCACATTCCTTCAAATGATCGTCGAATTCCTGACTCAGATATTCACCACCTCGATCCGACCGAAGCGACTTTATCTTCTTGTCCAGCTGATTTTGTACCTCATTCTGAAACTGTTTGAACTCGTCAAAACTTTCAGATTTGAGTCTCATGAGGTAGACATAACCGAACCTATTGAAGTCGTCAATAAAGGTTATGAAATACAGGTATCCTCCTCTAACCTCTGGAGTAAAGGGTCCACACACATCTGTGTGTATAATCCCTAATAACTCGCTAGCCCTTTCATTCTCACTATTGAAAGGCTGCTTTGTCATTTTACCAGACAAACAAGATTCGCAAATATCATATGACTCCAAGTCAAAAGGTTCTAGAATTCCGTCATCTCGGAGTTTCTCTATGCATTTCTCGTTTATATGTCCTAAACGACAATGCCAGAGGTAAGTCTGATTCAAGTTATTCTTGGATCTCTTACTTATATGATAGATGTCATTGTTATCTAAATTTAGCGTATATAGACCATTTTCTGGAGTAGCTTTGAAAAAGAAAATATCATTTTTAAAACATGAAATAACTTTTTCATTCAAAACATAAGCAAAATTCACAGTCTATAAGTAAATTAAACGAGATAACATTTTTGATAAGTCTAGGAACATAATACCAAGGTTCTAGTTCTAAGACCATGCCCGAGGGCAAACTAAGACAATATGTTCCTACAGCTTCGGCACCAACCATGGAGCCTTCGCCTACCCGCAGGTCCATATCTCCTTGTCTCAGCTTCTTAATTCTCTTGAATCCTTGCAAATGATTGCATATGTGATGACTACATCCGGTATCCAATACCCATGATTCATAAGAAGTGATAAGACAATCTATCATAAAGATACCTGTATCATTGGGCGAACCAATGTCCAGTTGATCTATGTCGAGTGAGTGCTCGCATAAATCCTTGCTGCCACAATCTGCGCAACAAATCTCTCCAAGTTCTTCCAGCCAGTCATCCTCCTGCATAGGGTCCACAACTGTTGACTCTAGCTACGTTGGATTTAACTCATCGCTGATGCACATAAGGATTTCGTGCAACCCTGCGACAGTCATCTCAAAATCACCGAGGACATACATTACTCTTCTCTGGTAATAATCCGACAAGGAACCGAACAAGAGCATAACTAGCTCATGTGGTTTTGATTTTGACCCAAAGCTCTCATAGCAATCTAAGAGCCTTCTCATATTAATGAGATGATCGCTAATTGGCTGGCTTTCTTTCATCTTAGCTGAAAGAATTTCCTTCATCAATAGCATGCGACATATCCGTTCACTAAACTTAAACTTTCGCTCCAGCCCTTGAACAACCTCATACGATGACTTCTCACGGAGATCATCCGTAAACTCGGATGATGCTGTGAGAACGAGAATCGACATAACATCAGACTCGTCAGCCAGATACTGATAGTAAGTGTCATACTCACTATCCTGGGAATCTACTCCTGGTCGCTCTAGAGGTAAAATCTCAATAATATCAAGCTTTCCCTGTGCATCCAAAACATTTTTCAGATGCATCTTCCAAACAGCAAAGTTTGGACCTGAAAGCTTCCACTTGCTAGTGATGAGACTTAGAGACTCTCTTGGTGAATAAAACGGAATAACAAATATATAAGACATCTACAAAAAAAGAAAAAGAAAAAACCGATTCAGTATTGATTACATCTTTTAATAATTATTACCTTTTAAACAATAAATTATTAGACTAGGATCCATATTTCACATTTCCCAATGCAAGGTTTGGGCACTTCCCACCGGGACAATGCTATTTTTGGTAGGTAAAAACTATACCAATCGTATCCTAACTGTACATGACTCCTAGATCCGCGGGACATCGGTTACAAGAACCGTGCATGTTTAGTACTTCTAGTGCATTTTGGGCCGGGACTCCCGATTATCACCAAAATAGATCGCACCACCTAAGACAGTGTTAACTCTGGCCGGGACTCCCGATTATCGCATAGTCATTCACACCCTCCCCCGCAATAGTTTGAACCCGGATGCCCAAGGTTTGGTCACTTCCGACACCCGAGTACCATTTAACAGGAAAGGTGTACCATTAGGTGGGTAGCACACTGATCTAAGATTTTTCTAAAAAGGATTTCCAAGTTTTTGACGAGAAAAACTTTAATGACAGTTTTCTTTTAAAACCATCTGTTTAATAATTAACTATTATTAAAACCCTTGTTTTATTTCATCGTGAGAATCACAACCACGCATATATAATATGTAAAGAAATAAAACAACCACAAACAACTATGCCTTAGCCTTGCCCTTAACTATTGTCGGTTTCGTGAGCCACACGAAAAAACCCGACGGTCAAAACTTAAGTGGAAAAAAACATAACACACATGGCATGACATTCTGAAGCTCCCACTGGCTCCAGCATCCAATCCTTCTCTTTGCTCCTTACTCCTTGCTCCTTGGTCCAGATATATATATTCTAAAAAATCTATTCTATTCTATTGTCTAAAAACTAGAAATATAAAAGTACAAGATATACAAAGGCCCGCTAATCTAAAACTTTTACAAAATAGAATAGGGGTTGTAAGTGGCACACAGGCCTCCCCACACCATAGAATAATAAATCCAAAACAACCACAAGTGCAAGAAAATAAACAATCCACAAGGTCTAGGGCTCGGCTATGACATCCCAAACATGTACTAAACTAATACATGAAAGTAAAACAACAACTGATTTCTAATTATTCATCTTGATGAAGATTACTGATTTTAACAACCTGTTAAAACCCCTATATTGTTTTTTCCATTATTTGCAATAAATATATATTTCAAGTTTTATACTTTGATAATAAATCAAAAAACTCAAAATATTATTTAAACTTTAAATTAAAAAACAACAAATGTATTTTAATTTAACATTGACCTCAAATACCTGAGCCGCATGATGGGTCAAATATTTAAACTGGGCCAATAATTGTAACCGGACCGAAAAGACCAAAAACTGGGCCGAGGCCCATTTTGGCCTTTAGCGACGCTACCCTAGCCGCTAAAACCCTAGCTGGGCCGCCGGCTTCCTGGGTCGTGGTTTCTGGGCCGTAGCCCACCACACAGTTAGCGCCGCTAACCGCGACGCGGACCGTGGAAGACCGCCGCCGATCGCGTGGACCGCTGCTGTCTTCCGCCGTGGACCGCCGCCCCAACTGAGGCCGCCGCCCGCGAAGTCGTGGTCAAAAATCTCGGTCATCGCAAATAACAACAAAAACAAAAAACAAAAAAAAAACAGATTTAATTTAAAAATTAAATCTAATAATCTTTTATCTAAAGTTTATCCAATAAAAATCAAAACTTGATTTTTATTATTCTGGATAATAAAAACTTTTTCCTTGATAAAAGATAAACATTTTTCATCAGAATAAAAGAAACCTACCTAGTTCCTTACGAAGTCAGAAGTGGCTCTGATACCACTAAAGGGTTTTGTAGGGTATAAAAACATGCACATCGGAATAAAACCCCCTCCAGTGATCTCATCTAACTCGTATAGAAACTTAGAAAAAGAAGAGGATTAAAAAGTTATACCTTGATGAAAACCAAAACTTTTCTTTAAACCTCTAGACAGCTGCAGGTTATCTACCGCTACTGCACCACCTTGAACTGGCTGCTAGACCGCCTAAGGATTAAACCTTGGATCAAAACGTGACCCGTGATGTGTGTGTGTGTGTATCGCCGCCGCCAAACACCTTGCTCGGTGGTTCGGTGTTGCCTTTGCGCCGCTGCTGAAAACCCCAAGAGAGGGAGAGAGGGTCGGCCGCCGAGAGAGAGAGAGAGAGAGAGAGGGAGGGATTAGGGTAATCTTTTTCTCTTTTGTAATTAACTTGTAATTAGATTAAAGGCTAAATAATGTTTATATAATAAACCCTTATTAGGCCCAAGCCCGTTTAATTAAAGCTCAGCTTTAATTAAACTATTAATCAATTACAGAAAATACCATCGATCTTTCTAATTAATTAATAACTATTAATTAATTGGTCCCGTTAATATTTAAACTAAATATTAACTTCTTCTCTTTAAATAATAAATAACTTTTATTATTTTTCTCTTTCTCAATAATTAATTAAACTATTAATTATTGTGATACACAAACAGGTAAAATCCAAAAGGTTCTAGTTGGGTGTGTAGCAGTGTAATCCTTTAGTGTCACATAGTATTGGACACGATGATATATGTTATCTATCTATGCACATAATTCAACAGTAATTAAGTAGGCCAAGATCCGTCATAGAAAATCCATTGCTCAGTTTGAGAATGATCTGCGATAGTAAAGTGGTAGACGAGGCCGTAAGAACAATATCATCCACGTACAATAATAAGTAAGCAGTCTGGTTTATATATAGCCTTTATATATAAACAAATATGAGTCTGCTTGAGAACGCGAGAAACCAATAGTGGCCGCAAAAGTGGCAAACCATTGAAACCAATCCCTTGAAGCCTGTTTTAAACTGTATAACGACTTCTTGAGCAAATAAACATGGTTAGGCTGGGAAGAGTCAACGAATCCCGGTGGCTAATACATGTACACATTCTCTGTGTTGTGGATTAAGTGCTAAGAGAAAATTTAGTGTGATAATGTGGTGGATGTGATGCGTTGTGAAGGTTAAAAATACCCGAAGACATCAGATTTCAAACATCTCCAACAGATTTCAAAAAAATTTTGAAAGTTCATTGTAATGAAAATGTATTGCCATATAAAATGAAAGTAAAATTTTGTTTTATGCATTAAACCCATTAGTTATAACATAAAATTTATAACACATTGGGACCGTATGACATAATTTATATAAACAAAAAGCAACAACTTCTCCTCTAGTATCATTTACTAACACTTCCACTGAAACTCTAGGATGCTGATGACGATTTACTATGTGTTAGCATTGTCGGCTCCTCCCTATACATCACGGATCCGACACTAGTTTGAACAATAGATGGAATATGTGATGTTCGTATGGTTTCTAGCTCCATAGCAACTTCTTTCATAGTTGGTCTATTCTTTCCATTCATATTCACACATCGCATTGCAAGGTTAGCTAATACAAGAAGTTCATCCCTAGTACCCTCTTTAATCACAATTTCTTAAAAAATGGACATAACACGCCCCTCTTCCATAGATATCATAAAGTGTGTAGCCAAACTTCCATTTTCACTAAATCAAGTGAGAGAAATTGGTTTTTCTCCCGTTAAGAGTTCAACCACAACAACACCAAAACTATAAACATAACTTTTTTCAGTAAACTGGCTAGACTGAAAGTACTCTGGATCTACATAGCCAAAAGTACGTTTGACTAAGGTAGTCAAATGAGTTTGATCCATTGATACGAATCTTGAAGTACCGAAGTCGGAAACTTTAGCCCTGTACTTATCATCCAAAAGTATATTAGTTTTTTTCATGTCTCTGTGATATATTGGAAATTGGAAACTCTTCGTTCGTATTAAGAATACGATCGTACAACGTACCATTAGAAATGAATTAAGAAACTAGTAGTGGAACTTCCGTCTCTAAACAACATCCCAATAGTTTGACAACATTCCTATGATTGACTTGGGAAAGATTGACTACCTCGTTGATAAATTGCTCTAATTGGCTTTCATCGACTATTTTTGATTTCTTGACCGCCACAATCCTTCCATATCCACTAACATTCCTTTGTAAACAGTGCCTTGTCCTCCTTGACCTAGATTAATTTTGTTCTCATTAAAGTTATCGGTAGCCTTCTCCAACTCACGTGATGTGAAATGTATGGTTTTATCAACTTCAGCTTCTTCTTGTTGTTTTAATAGTAAACCACTATTGCACTTAGAAAACCTCATTCTTTGTCTCCTTTCTTTTCTTTCCTTGATGCATGTGTACAATGCATAGCTGGTTGCTACAAGAAAAAGTGTACTTGTACTAATGCTAAGAGCTGATGGTTGGACAAAACAAAACAAGAGTTAGTATTTGTATTTGTATATGTTGCCTAAACTTTTAAGAAAAGTAGACAGTGACGGATTAGACTTTGTTGACAAATTAAAATTTTCGGGTCAAATTTGGTCGGGTCAAACTTGTTCAACAATCAACATAACAAACATTCAAGTCTAATTAGCCCAATCGAAATCGTAAGCTCTAAACCTAATATTCCATTATGCTCAACATTCAACATTATGACAAACTAACATCCAAGTATAAATTTAAATGGCTAAATCTAAAGTATGAACCTAAATCACAAAATCTATTAATGTTTTCTAACCTGCTCAAAATAATATCCTTTGACACTATTTTCTTTTGCTGTCTTCTTTGTTCCCGTAGGTGTTACACCATAATTCAAACTGTACACTGTGATGGTTAGGCGAAGTTTCTTAAGGAGCAACGCTTGGCAAGGATGAACTCACAAGGGGGCAATGAAGAAAATCACAAGGGGATTTTGAATAAAAACTAGGATATTATATATGTTGGACATATGAGATGGGGGGCCTTTCCCCCTCATTCTATAAGCATGCATCCGCCAATGGAAGTAGACCATTTATCCTTAAATGATCAAGGTTGTCTTAATCGCCCCAAGGTTAATTAAGTTTGTTTATTCTAGCTTTAAAATAAATCATAAAATTATATTGTTGATTATAAATAAATTACTTATATGTGTGTAATAATTTTTTATAATGAAAATGTGAAGCAGGGTAGTTAAGGATTTGTAAAGTTGATCCGGTCTCGGGGTATTTTTTTACAAAATGTACATTAATTATAAAAATCTTTCTTGACCTGATTGAATATTCATGATATGTATTACCTGCTTGAACAGTTTGAGAAGCTGAATATTAGAGCAAAAGAAAACGGTTTATAAGAACATATAAAGTAGCATATATAAACATTACCTAATATGATACCCAGGGATAGTACTCTCTTTTCAGCAGGATAAGTTCCACAAAAGAACTTACTATTTAAAACTAAGCCATCAACGTCATACGTTCTATTATGTTGACAGAAACCTCCACTATCCTGACACCTTTTACACTCTTCCGCAGGTTGCATAGTCTGATCATCTGGAAAAATAGAGCACACATAGTTGGAAAACAAGAAGAGTAAACAAATAAATACTAATATAGAATTACATACAAGAGCATTCATCACTAAGATAAGGGCTTCCTCCACATAAAGATGCAAGACCTGGGCATTTCCATGACTCTATTGCATCACCATTACCCAGATTTACTTTGAAAATATCACCTCATACCGGTAACGGCAGATTTTTTCATCGTAGTCCAGTTTTGATAGAATCCAGACGTCGGAATAAAGGAGTTACTATAAGAAACCTTCCTTCATCATATAAACTCTTATCTACCAAGAAGGCAGACCCACAATCTTCTTCTTTATTTTGTCTATTCAACCCTGTGAGATTTACAATGTATGACTTGAGATAATGAGGAATTGTTATTTGGCAACAAGTGATGCCAATGCAACTATTATTTTTCTCACTAACGGTCAATTTGTGGAACACCCAGTGAGCACACTTTAAATCATAGAATTGTGTTCAATACTTTTTAGATAAGATTATTACTACATATGACATTTGTCATAGTATAGAGGTATGTTATGTAAATACACAATAGTATATATGTATAAGTTCTTGACCTAAGTCAAGAGAAGTAGTCATTTTACTTCAAACGTGTTATTGGTTCTCCTCGGATAGATTCATACGAACATACATATAAAGACTATATCATTATTATAATGCTTTCATATATCTTTTATACTTGACATTTGGTAACTACAAGTGGTATCAGAGCAGATAGTGGATTAAAAAGTGATAACAAATCTATCTAATCTCTGTTTTTCATCATCTGTTCTTCATTCCCGTCGACTCAAAGTCCCTGTTCGTTTCTCGCTCATCAGTTCATCATATTTGTTGATTTTGGTTGCTATCTACTCGGTTTTCTGTGGTTATTCAAAAGGTAAGTTCGATTTTTACTTTGAATCATGTTTAATAGGCTGTTAATCGATTTCTTGTTAGGGTTTTTTGTGGGTTTTTTCGACTGCTGCATCAAGAACAAAGGGCTGTGAACGATTATTGTTTCTTTAAATCTCGAAATTAGGGATTTTGTGTGCTTAATATACCTAATCGTACCCCAAGAAACAGATTTTACTGATTGTAGTTAAGTAAGGACTGATCTGTTCATCTGTTGGAATGCTCAAAATTTGCAGATTTGGATTCTTGTTAAAACAAAAAGGAATTAGGGCTGTGATTGATGGTGTTTGCTTGTTTGATTAAAACTTGAAGTTGAGTCTCCTTAATTTTGGTGATTGAAGTTGATATTTGAATTAATTTGTTAGTCTCTGCGTAACTTCAAAATCACAAAACGATTCTGTTTCTGAAATTGCAATCTAGAGTATCTGACTTGAATCACCAATTGGATCTTTAGTTTAAATCACAAGATTTGGGCGACTGTTAATTCAAATAGAATTAAAGCTGGGAATTATTTTTTGTGTGTTTAAACTTGAAATGAATTGAAGCTGAACACCATGGAATTTTTTTTTAAGAACTGTTCTTCTATTTGAAGTTTGTTCCATTCAAAACTCCCTGTTTTCTTAAAAAATTCGTGAATTGCTATTAGGTGTTGTACTTAAGAATCACAAACTGTATCTGTTTATTCAAATCGCCAATTGCTTTTAGAGCATCAATCGCCAATTACTTGTATTATAGCAATCGCCAATTGCTTGTAGTACAACAATCGCCAAATTGGATTTTAAAAGCCAATCGCCAAATAGCCTTTTTAAGCTTCAATCGCCAATTGGGTTTTAAACCGCAATCGCCAACTGTGTTTTGAAGTCCAATCGCCAATCACTTTGTAATCTGCAATCGCCAATTAGTTGGATAATCTGCAATCGCCAATTGTCTTTTAATCTGCAATCGCCAATTAGTTTGTCAAGCTGCAATCGCCAAATAGTTGATCTAGCTGCACTCGCCAAACACTCACTAAAGCTGCAATCACAAAACACTCACTAAAGCTGCAATTGCAAAACACTCACTAAAGCTGCAATCCCAAATCACCTTTAGCAATCAGAATCGCAAATTAGTGTTAGTAACCCAATCGCAAAACACTTTTTTACGCCCAATTGCAATTTAGTGTTTTTTCAAACCCAATCACAAAGTAGCCTTTTTTGATCGAATCAAATTACCTTTTCAAACCAATCGCAAAACAAGATTTTAAAATCAATCGCAAGTTAGTGCTTTTTCAACCCAATCGCAAATAGGTCTTTTAGGACCGAATCACAAATCACTTGTTAAAGCAAAATAGCAAATCAAACCAAGTTTGAGATCAATTTTTTTGTTGAAATCACTTTTTATCATTCCACTCAAAGATCCATTGTCGAGTATCGAAAAGATTATACATTTAATCATGTCTAGTGAAGCACAACATATTTCAATGATGGTGACACCAACTCATGCCATTCAGACTCTACTCATGCCATTCAGACTCTACTTCTGAGGTAAGCACCATTTCTTATAATATTCAAGCTATCATTGATTCTTTTCAAGAGCAAATAGCTAATCTAAGGAAAGAAAGAAAAGATATTAGAAGATTGGAGGAACAACTTCTGAAAAACACTGAAATATCCAAAGAATGTTTAAAAAATAAAGCACTAGCAAACTGTTTATTGTCCGAAGCACGTAACAATGTTAAAGACTTGGGACAAAGTTTGGCTAAGAAAGAAGTTCAAATAAATGATTAGAGAGAAAAGCTTAGAGTTGTAGAGATAGAGAGAAGTGAACATGTGATTAAATTCAACTCCATTTTTAATGAAAGAAATGAGTTGTACTCGAAGATCAAAGATCTTGAGGACAAGCTCGTCAAAAGAGGTCAAACAGACCAAACCATTCATTTGAACAAACCAAAAGACACACGTTTTTACAATCCGTATTCTTTTGAAGGTCTTGGTTTTGAAAATCCTCAAATTCTGAAAAAGTAACTGCTTCTCAGTTATATGAGTTTAAATTAATGGAAAAAGGTATGTTCAACTTATGAGATTAGAGGGGCTGCTGAGGACCTTGAAATGGAAAAGGTAAAAAGAGAAAATCTTGAAAAAATACAAGCAGCTTTTAATTACAATGAATTGAACGAAACTTACAAAACAAGAGAAATACCCTTGACGACTGACTTTTTGACTATTTACTCTTCGGAGGAATTAAATCAGAAGTGATAAACCCGAATTTTCACATCTTTATATACCGAGCTCACTTTTGAAATTAAAATTTTCTGAATTCGAACAGTTTTTAAAGAAGCAAGTTAAAGGTTTATGAATATGAAAGAGACGCACTTCTTGATAAGATTGATCTTCTCAAAGTTCAAATAACTTCTGCTGTTGGCTCTAAATCATCACAAGAAGTAGATGCTTTTAACAAAGTGCTTGAGAATGAAGAGTTTAATCTTGTTGATGCTCAATTTTCTCAAAAGACACCGGTTTTAAACAAAGAGAATATCAATGCACCACCCCATACTCATCCTAAAATCTTTTTCAAACAAAGAGAAACTCTTTTGGTTCCTAAATCCCAAATGCAGCCTCTTAAAATAGAATGGATTGAGTACGTTCCCGATAAAGTTTCTGGAAAAGTGAGTGCACGATTTCAAAAGGACAAATTCACTCATCGACATCTGTGAACTCTAGCTTAGAAGTGAAGAAGGACAAGTTGCTTAGTAAAAGACAAGTCAAGAGAGCATTGTGGTTTGAGAAAAAAATGAAGTTACTTGAAGCTCATAAAAGAAACTTTTCCAAGAGAACAAACAATTTTCCAACTCTAGCCATAAACCCAATGTCACGATTTCAAAAGGACAAATTCACTCATCGACATCTGCTAACTCTAGCTTAGAAGTGAAGAAGGACAAGTTGCTTAGTAAAAGACAAGTCAAGAGAGCATTGTGGTTTGAGAAAAAGATGAAGTTACTTGAAGCTAGAAAGAAACTTTTCCAAGAGAACAAACAATTTTCCAACTCTAGCCTTAAACCCAATGTTTCTTATAATTATGCTAATTCTCGATCTCACCTAGCTTGAAAACTAGCCTTAATTCTGGTGGTAGGGCTAAATTTGGTGTTCATGATTATGCTAATTCTCGATCTCATTATTCTGCTTATGATAGTTTTTGTCACTCTAACATGCATGTTCGTGAAAAGTACAAATCTTCTACTTTTATTGATTCTTGTTGGGATGCTTTAGATAAGCCTGATGTGAAATATCCATTTCGGGTGTATTCTATCAAACATCTCATAAGGTTATCTAAGGAGAAAATTTGTATCTCTCCTAAAAAAGTGAACACATTTTTGGTAAATCAGAAAATTCAAAAGGAGAAATTGAATTCGAACTACAAATAGATGCCTAAAAATGAATTTGTAGTTCACTCTCCTAATCCAGCAGAACCCAAACTCAGTTAGGTACCAAAATCTACGTAATCTGTTTTGCAGATTAGCCAAGAGACATTTTGGAACACCACAGTTACACTCTAAAAAATATTGTGAAGTCAAAACAACTATCTGTTCAATATGCTAAGAATTTCAAATCTCATTGCTAAAAGATTGAAGAGTGTTCCTTGCAGTTCATCACACACATCATTCTACTCAGCATCAGCTCGATGATCTGAGAAGCGTATTTTTATAGTTTATCATAATCTGATATAACTTATGTGTTGATGATTGTTACTTGCAGGGGGAGCACAAGTCTTCAGGACCCGCAAGTATGTAAATTTTTTCTCAATAAAAATTGTTTTATGCATGCTTGTAGGGGGCACTATTCAGAAAAATTTTCGAAAATATTTCCTTCTTTATTTTAGTTTTATTATAGAAAATCCAAAAACATTGCAAAATCAAAAATCCAAAAACAGTGGAAAATCCAAAATCCTAAAACATTACAAAGGTCCAAAATACAAAAAGATTTTATTCTATCAAATTTTGTGTTCTAGTTCAAGAAGGTATTTAATCTTTGTTTTATTCTTATACCTTGCTTGTTTTATTGTTGATCTTTCGAATGACCACTTTCATTTCCTGAATTCCATCTCATATAATTCTAAAATCCTTTCGTTATTCGTTTCATTCCTTCTAGAAAGTATTCCAATTTTTGGTAATCAATCTTACAACTTTGATTGATTCATTATACTTTGATGATCGAATTGCACCATGAGTGAGGGAGTGTAGAAAAGTACTTGCTCCTATGGTTAATCCAGAGCCGGAAGGACCTATCCCAGGAGTTCGCCATTATCATACAAACTTAGTAAGGGTTTACTAGGTAAAATAGGTGAGCAGAATCAGTTATCACGGGATACTGATTGGTGTGTAGAGATAAAATAAAACCGAGAGGGGTGGAACAGGAGATGGGGGTGCTTATGATCAACGAATCGCTTTGAGCTCATTTTTGAAATATAATTATGTTATTTCTAAAGCCTTGATTGTTTGTTTTCTTTGATTGTTGAAATCATTCTTGACAATCTGTATCAACTCCGATAATCATTCTCGTTGATTCTTGTGAACAAAATACCTTTTTGAATATCATTCTGTTCAAATTCGTTACTATTTCAAAGTGTCCAACTGTATCAAATCGAATGTACACCATTCATTTTGGAAAGAGAGTTTGAGGGAGAAGTTGAAAAATATTTAGAGAGTTGAGGGTGTGAGATAGGATCAAAAGAAAAGGAAGATCCTTACCAGCCGTATCAAATATCTGGGTAGCTTCATCTACTACTAGTTCATACTGGTATTGAAAAAGATATCATGGACCCCGTGATGTAATGCACTTATCCCACCCAGCTACTCAATTATCTCTTAAAAGATGATTGTTTCAACTTCACACGGAGATTTATCACGTATACTATTGACATCTCATTTGGAGATCGTTGATATTGAAAATAGGAGGACATCTACTCCGGTCCCCGACTTCTTTCGTGCACTTATGGAGTCTAGAACCAATTGTTATAGCATTCTTGTTTTTAGGACACTTATGGTATCATCTGCCTGTTTTTGTAACAGTGTCGGAACATCTTGAGTAATATCTTATGATATTTACAGTGATAGATGGAAATCCTACTAGTGCTAATATCATGCCAACGCTAATTGTAGGTCACTTAGTTTATTTAAACTGTTGTGTTAACGGGAAATCTACGTGATTCCGGTGTTACAACGGATGCGTTCATTGTCATATCATTCTAATAGAGTCATGCAAAATCAAGTCGAATGCAATTTACAAATGCATGATGATCATGATGGATCCTGACCATCATGAGGGGGAGAATCAAGTTTAAAGAAGATACCACTTGATTTTTGGAAAATTACAAGAGTGAATCAGGTGATTTTAGATGAAGATGAGTTCAAATTTATTTAATAAGAAGACAAAACTCATCAAAAGTGTGAAGCTGAAGATATGATAATTCATGTAACACTGTACTTTTAAATTAACATTAAACTGCGTGCGGAAGCTAATTACATATAATTAGATTAAAACAAAAGATAAATACAACTTTGATTGATTATCATTTACATAAAATGCCACTACAGTGTTGTATACAAAACAGGCTCTATTCAAAAACTTTGACATCAGAGTAGTGGTCTGTCCATATTCTCAGTCTTCATTATCCAAAAACTCACCACGGAGTATCTGCAAAATAATCTAGTGAGGAATTAGCACAAAGCTAAGTGAGGAAATAAATATCTAAACATATACAAGACAAATATGCCCAAACACATAGCTCATAAATCCAAGGAGAACCGGCGGTGTTGCAACCACCTACAACCAAGGTTGGCCAAAACCAAGGTTTACCGATAGCCCAGTTACATGGACAACAATATTAGCATTCTTGAATACAACAAATGCATGTCAAGCAATATGCTAATACTATATATCCCTAAACCAGACCCAACCGAAAATCCGTCACGCTGATCTCCAAAACAATATGTATACAGTTCAAACAAGAGCATAGTTACAATTAGGATAGCATATCCTGTATATCCGAATATATAAATCCACTCACCACAGTCTGCAAGGCTGTAGCACACTCAGTTGACTAACACACTGAATCTTCTCAGTTCCTGAGAATATGTAAACACAAGTCAGTATTCAATTCTTAATACTGATTTACAATAAGCAATTCACTTATTCATACATCACATATGTACATATACATATATCACATATATAAAATCATCACATCATAATCTGATTTGTTAAGAAAACCTTTAAAATCCCAAATTCCGGATATATCACACTGAATTATCACAATTCCGGATCCAGCTCACAATTCCGAATACGCAAAGGCAATTCATGCGGTTTTGTTATAAATTCCGGATAGCATTAGGATTTCCTCTCAATTCCGGATAAATATTAATTCCGTATAAGTACAATTCCGAATGAAGTTTAATTCCGCTTAGTTAAATTCCGAGCATAGGCTAATTCCGAACCAAAGGTTCCATTCCGAATACAAGTCGAATCCAATCAATATGATTCCGATTAATTGAAATTCCGAGTATTGGCACATGTTTAATTCTGGATAATCATTAATTCCGATTGATCCAATTCCGTATAGTACATTCCATAGAAAGTTTAAGGCATAAGTATTCAGTATTCAATACATGCGGAATTCATCATTTTCGAATGACTTCATGCGGAATTTATCAAAATCCGTATAGTTTATGCGGAATTCTTAAATTCCGATTGATTCAAAGCCCCTAATTTCCGAATGATTCAATGTTCTTGAACAGTTTTGGTTCTAACTACAATTCTATACTGTTTTATACACATGCATATAATCCATGTTTCCAGAAATCATTCTAAGCATATAATGAACATAAATTCACATAATTTTCTAACATGCAATCATCCTATCATCAATTAATTTATCAAGCATCATTCGGAATTCATACAATTCCCATAAATCCGAATGTAAGCATCAAATTAAAACAATTATACTAACCTTCAGGATTGATACTTCAAAATTCAAACAATAATTCAAAATCAGAAAGTTGAAGATGATTTCTTGTTCTCGATCTTCTTCTTGGCAGAGAGCACACCAACACACACACACACTTTCATTTTTTTGGATAAAACATGCAATTGTGATAGTGGTTTGGTGTTTATGTGTCATCACCAATGACACCTATTAACTCCACTAATTCACATTTTAATTAATTAACAATATTCCAATTAATCAATTAATCAATTAATCACATAATAATAAACAATTAATAACAATTAATTTCACTTAACTAATTGTAAATCTCAAGCTTAATAATTAATTACCTTAATTAATCTAGGCCGGTTGAGAGGGTGTTACAATTCATATATTGCCGTGAATATCAAATCAAGGGGAGATGATACATCAATCACGGGTGTCTATGAATATCAGTTGTTTCTTACATTTTGAGGAGATGAAGTCCGTATTTCCCAAAAGACAAAACAAGAAAAGCTGACAAAGTTTCAAAAGAAAAAAAGAGATCCGTTTACAAGATTGAGGGGGAGCAATTATTTCAAAATATCAAGAGCTAAGTTTGAGGAAAGTAAAATTTTGTTCGAAGAAATTTCAGAAAATGCTGAAACAGCAGAGTCACTTCTCAAAAGTAGAAAAGTTTGTTTTAATGCTCTTGATCAAGTGCTCCCGTGAAGACAAAAGTTATTGTAGGTATACCAAATTTCAAGTATCAAGCACAAATATGGAAGCAATCTTACAATGATATGTCTTGGTATGAATGTATGCGTATGAACACGAGAGTAAACCAAGAACACACATGAGAGAAAATGACTGCTTCTATGATTAGGTCACAGACATTAGACATATATACTATTGGGTATATACATAACATACCCCTACACTATGACTAATGTCATATGTAGTAACAACCTTATCTAAAATGTATTGAACACAATTCTAGGATCTAACATTCTCCCCCTTTGTGTTCAATTTACAATTAAGCATAATAACAAAAATAATCTATTTAAGCATCAAGCAATCTCCTTGTTTAGAATATGCACATATTCTTTTTCTTTCTGCATTCAGCAACATTAGAAGATCGTTCTTTGAAGTTTTTCGTCTTTAAGAGATTTTCAAAGACTTGTCCTCGGTGATCAGGTTGTTTATCAGAGTTTGCAGTAGAAGCGTCGGACTTTCACAATTTACAACCATGATCATACTCTTTGTCTTCACGGAAGCACTTGATCAAGAGCATTAAAACAAACTTTTCTACTTTTGAGAAGTAAGTCTGCTGTTTCAGCATTTTCCTGAAATTTCTTCGAACAAAATTTTACTTCCCTTAAACTTAGCTCTTGATATTTTGAAATAATTGCTCCCCCTCAATCTTGTAAATGGATGTCATCTTTTCTTTGAAACTTTGTCAGCTTTTCTTGTTTTGTCTTTTCAAGAAATAAGGATTTCATCTTCTTAAATTGTAAGAAACAACTGATATTCAGAGACACCCGTTATTGATGTTACAGCTCCCCCTTGATTTGATATCCTCATCAACATATGAATTATCATATCTTCAGCTTCGCGCATTTGATGAGTTTTGTCTTTTTATCGAATTAATTTGAACTCATCTTCAGCTCAGGAAATTTCAGTTGATTCTCTCTTGTAATATTCTAAAAATCAAGTGAATTGTCTTCCTCAAACTTGATTCTCCCCCTCATGATGGTCAGGATCCATCATGATCATCATGCATTTATAAACTGTATTCAATCTTGATTTTGGCATGACTCTATCAGAATGATATGACAATGAACGCATCCGTTGTAACACCGGGATCACGTAGATTTCCCGTTAACACATCAGTTTAGATAAACTGAGTGACCTACGTTTAGCGTTGGCATGAAGTTAGCACTGGTAGGATTTCCATCTATCATTGTAAATATCATAAAGGTATTACTCAAGATGTTCTGGCACTGTCACACAAACAGGAAAATGATTACATAAGTGTCCTAGAAGAAAAAATGATATAGCAATTAGTTCTAGATTCAATAAGTGCATTAAAGAAGTCGGGGACCGGAGTAGCTGTCCTCCTATTTTCAATATCAACAATCTCCAAGTGAGATGTTAATAGCGTATGTGATAAATCTCCGTGTGAAGTTGAAACAATCATCTTTTAAGAGATAATTGAGAAGCTGGGCGGGGTTAGTGCATTGAATCACCGGGTCCATGAAGTCTTCATCAATACCAGTATAAAACTAGTAGTAGATGCGGTTACCCAGATTGATATTGTTGAGTGAGGATCTTTCTTTTCTTTTGATCATATCTCACACCCTCAGCTCTTTAATCATTATTCAACTTCTCCCTCGAGCTTTCTTTCCAAAATGAATGGATGTATCTTCCTTTGGATACATTTGGACACTTTCAACAATGAATATGAACATATACAATGATATTCAGAAAGATATATTGTTCATGAGAATCAACAAGAATGATTTTCAAAAGATATCATGTTGATACGGATTGTCAAGAATGATTTAACAATCAAAGATTTATGAAATTACAAGAATGATTTTTCAAATTGAGCTCGAAACGATTCATTGATCATAAGCACCCCCATCTCCCGTTCCACCTCTCTCAGTTTTGTTTTATCTCTGCCCACCAATCAGTATCCCGTGATAACTGATTCTACTTACCTATTTGACCTAGTAAACGCTTACTAAGTTTGTATGACAATAGTGAACTCCTGGGGCAGGTCCTTCCGGCTCTAGATTGACCATAGGAGTAAGTAACTTCTACACTCACTCACTCATGGTGCAATTCGATCATCAGAATATAATGAATCAATCAAAGTTGAAATATTGATTACCAAAAATTAGAATACTTTTCGGAAGGAATGAAACGAATAACGAAAGGATTTTAAAATTGTATGAGATGGAATTCAGGAAATGAAAGATGATAATTTGAAGGATCAACAAGGAAACAAGTAAGGTATTGGAATAAAGTAAAGAATGAATACCTTCTTGAATTGGAAAACAAAATAAATCTTTTTGGATTTTGAAATTTTGAATTGTTTTTGGATTTTTGATTTTCAAAAGTTAATGTGGATATCAAATCGAGAATTAGCATAATCATGAACACCAAACTTCGCCCTACCTCCAGAATTAAGACTAGTTTTCAAGCTCGGTGAAACAGAATTATCAGAATCATTGGGTTTATGGCTAGATTTAGAAAATTGTTTGTTCTCTTGGAAAAGCTTCTTTCTAGCTTCAAGTAACCTCATCCTTTTCTCAAACCACAATGTTCTCTTGATTTGTCTTTTACTAAGCAACTTATCAGTCTTCACTTCTAAGCTAGAGTTAGCAGATGTCGAGGAGTGAACATTTCTTTTTGAATTCGTGCACTCACCTGGAGACACTTTATCAGGAACGTACTCAATCCTTTCTATTTTAAGGGGCTGCATTTGGGATTTAGGAACCAAAAGAGTTTCTCTTTGTTTGAAAAAGATTTTAGGATGAGTACCAGGTGGTGCATTAATTTTTTCTTTGTTTAAAGTTTGTGTCTTTTGAGAAAATTGAGCGTCAACAAGATTAAACCCTTCATTCTCAAGCACTTTGTTAAAAGCATCCTCTTCTTGTGATGATTTAGAGCCAACAACAGAAGTCATTTGATCTTTGAGAAGATCAATTTTATCAAGAAGAGTGTCTCTTTCATCTTCAAAATCTTTACTTTGCTTTTTTAAAAGTTGTTCGAGTTCAGAAATTTTCAATTTCAAAAGTGAGCTCGGTATATAAAGATTTGAACATTTGGGTTTTTCAGAAAGATTTTCTGACTTCTGATTTAATTCTTATGAAGAGTAAGTAGTCAAAAAATCAGTCGTCAAGGGTATTTCTCTTGTTTTGTAAGTCTCGTTCAATTCATTGTAATCAAAAGGTGACTGCATTTTTTCAAGATTTTCTCTTTTAACCTTTTCCATTTCAAGGTCCTCAGCAGCCTTTATAAATCTTATAAGTTGAACATACCCTTTTCCCATTAATTTAAAATCATATAACTGAGAAGCAATTACTTTTTCAGAATGTGAGGATTTTCAAAACCAAGACCTTCAAAAGAATATGGATTGTAAAAACGCGTGTATTTTGGTTTATTCAAATGAATTGTTTGATCCGCTTGACCTCTTTTGACGAGCTTGTCCTCAAGATCTTTGATCTTTGAGTACAACTCGTTTCTTTCATTAAATATGGAGTTGAATCTGATAACATTTTCACTGCTCTCTATCTCTGCAGCTCTAAGCTTTTCTTTCAAGTCATTTATTTGAATATCTTTCTTAGCTAAACTTTGTCCTAAGTCGTTAACATTGTTACGTGCTTCGGATAATAGACAGTTTGCTAGTGCTTCATTTTTCAAACATTCTTTGGATATTTCAGTGTTTTTCAGAAGCTGTTATTCCAATCTCCTAATATCTTTTCTTTCTTTCTTTAGATTGGATATTTGCTCTTGAAAAGAATCAATGATAGCTTGAATATCAAAATGAATGGTGCTTACCTTAGAAGTAGACTCTGAATGGCATGAGTTGGTGTCACCATCATTGAAATGTTGTGCTTCACTAGACATGATAAAACTGTCTGATCTTTTTTGATACTCGACAATGGATCTTTGAGTGGAATGGTAAAAAGTGATTTTCGACAAAATGTGATCTCAAAATGGCTATTAAGAACTTCAACAATGATGTTTATAATCAGAAAACTTTTTAATCGGAGGGAAAATTTGCGATTCTGATTTCAAACGATGATTTGCGATTCAGGGAATAACAAGTGTTTTGCGATTGCAACTTTAATAAGTGATTTGTGATTGCGACTTTAAAGCACGATTGGCGATTACAAATTAACAAACAACTAGGTTTTAAGCCCGTGTAAACACGGGCCATCATGTAAGATCTTCGGCTATGATTTTATATTTATATTATTTAAGTAATATAATGCTAAAGGAATGTTTAACATATAGGTTTACAAAATTATTCTTTTATTTAAATAAGCTTAAAAAGTCAAAAGTAGTTTATGTATAATTGAATGCACGCATGGATATTACAAAAGTATACTTGAGATATATCAAAATCATATAAAAAATGCAAGCATTGGTTACACAATAAAAGCAGATTGCTTATGAAGACGTTATGCTACAAGTTACAAAAGCTTTTAAGCAGAATGTCCCATATTGGGTCTGAGTGCAAATTAGATTAGGAAAACACCTCTCGTGTTACTCTTCAAACTTTTTTCTAACTGCATAAAAGGGGGATAGGCCATTTTAATCCAGTATCTAATATACATGCACTTTATGTATATTTGTTCTAAAAGGAAAAAAAGACAACGTTTGAATAAGGTGCATACCACGTTTGTGGATAATATAACGTAAAGATTACAATCTAAACGAATGAAAGGAAGTTTAAGGTCTTACAGTAATATGAGGCAAGAAAGTTCATTTTACTAAGGTAGTTATTAAGGTATTTTGAAAAAAGCAAAGTAATAAGCTTGCAAGAAAATAACACCACGATCTAGGAATCCGGCTTGACTGCAGGCATATGTAGGAATAAAGTTCATAATAGAATCTTGATCTACAACTGCCCAACAACCCATTGAGCAATATTTACCTTAGTTCTATCATCTAGGCACAACGCGTAACTCTGTAAATCCTGTAATTGCAAATAAAGAAACATATAAAATAGCTTTGCCATTGTATTGGTTTAATTAGGAAAGGCACAATCAGAATTTGACGCCAACTGATATTTAAAACATAATGAGTAATGCTTTACTATATGCAAGACTAATTCACAACCTATTGTTTGCATCTCAGTATTCTAAACTAAAGCTAAACCGTAATCAAAATCCACAAAATTAAAACTAAGAAGATTGTTATACAAAGCAATTAGGTATAATTGCAATATGACCGTGAATAACAATTCAAAAGCTACAAAATTTAAATCTTATTCATTTGTTTCATTAACAACTCATGATGCACAAGGCATAACTATTAACTAACATCTAATATGTGTTGAAGAATACTTAATTTTTGAAATGAACAAAACCTAAATCAAAACACCGAATGAATTTTATTAACTCTTACCATGTTGAAGTAGGATAGCCCCAAATTTGGTTGGAAGTCGTGGTAAATCCAAAATCTTGTCCAATTTTAACCTTCAAATCGAATATTCAAGATAGAACAAATTCAGAAATCATAAATTAGATATATTATAAAGTATGTATTAAAACTACACAAAAAGAAAACACACACACACATAGACAACCTTCATTTAGTAGCAATATAAAAAGAGAAGTGGAGTTGGTAGCACACCTTAAAAAGGAACGAGAATCTAATTTTCTAGAGTCATTATGCTTAAAAATTTCATAGGGGTAAACAATAGCAACTAATTCAAGTAAAACTTAAGGGTGATTCAATTTCAAAAAAAGGAATTATCAAAGTTTGTGTCATGAATGTCATCCTCGATCAATCTCCCTATTTCTTCCTTGAAAAGTATATGACTGTTGAAAATAATGAAAAAGACATAACCATGAGGATTTTGACTTTGATGCAATATGCACATCGAGGAAGAGGACAATTGAAATTAAACTAATATGCAGCACATCAATCAACTTATATGTTAAAATTGTTTGCCAAAGTTCCTTGGTATTAAAATTTTTAATCCTTTGATCTATCTTCTTAGACATAGCATTCTATAAAAATTGTTTGCCAAAGTTCCTTGGTATTAAAATAAGAATTTAAAAGAATGTTTAACATTAAAAAATTAAAAAATGATATTTTCAAATATTAAAGTAATTTATATATTAAAATGAATCATAGACTTGTATAAGCTTATCAAATAAAGGACTTTGAGTTAGAGTGGATAAATAGGTGATAGATACTCGAATATGTCATCCTATAGAATAAAGAAAATCTACTACAGATAGAAATGTGTAAAAGCATCTATAGTAGAGCTACAACGCCCAATTTCATTATTTGGAACTCGGAGGTTTTTAATTACTTTCGTGGAGAGGTATAAATGTTGCATTAGTAGCAATCCTTCAAACGATCCGTATATAGAAATGAAAGGAGCAAATGAAATAAAGGCTAATTCGTATAAGTAGGCTTGTAACAAACGAATAATACCTTATATTTGGCTGAAAATCGAGTTTCTGAAAAACATTAGTAGGAAATTAGATCATTAAAGTGGCAGACATTAGAAACTCTTCTGTCGGGTAGTGTACCGTATCTTGCAAATGGATACTTAATAAAGAAAAAAGATGAAGAAACTAAGGACATAGAAAAAATGAACATATAGAAGTTAAAAATCAATCAAAGAAAATAATATAGGGAAAAAGATAGCCTTTTAAGTATAGTAACCGAATGTGAAGAAACCTTTACCTATTTGCAATTGATGAAATCCCTTAATAAACCATAACCTTTTTTATAACCAAACAAACAGCCTCTAACATCAATAAAGAAATCTAACAATATATAACTAAGCACATTTAAGCCCTCAATATTGAAGTATTCTTATCTAATATAGTAAACCCTCTATTACGCAAGAACAACATTATACATGAGAACAAAGAACCTACCTCAAGAGGTAATCAAGGTTACAATAATATAGTTGACAATCTGGGTCAACTCCAAACAGGTCTACATATCATCAATATCTGCTATTTTTTGCATTTAGATTAAAGACATGTAGGGAGACATGGAAATTGATTAAAGATGCTATTATAAACAATAAATTATATAGTTATAAGTTATTCTGAATGACTTATATAGTTATAAGTTTTAGCATACTGAAAATTTTTATAATATACCATGTTTATTTGAATATTATAATTTGGTCTTAACTATACGGTGGCATTCTCGAATAAATGATCGGAATCTTAAAAGCAGAAAGTTTCTAATATCCAAAATACTTGAAGGTAGAAAGGAAAACATTGAAAAGGTAATCACCGCCTGTAAAAGATTTGGCAATTGGGAATCTCAAAAAGATCTGCTGAAACCTGACCATACTTCAAAGTGTGTTCCACCCATCAATGGTAGTACATGAATCAAACAATCAATATTGGGCATCTTAATGCTTACTAACAAAAATCATTTTATTAACTTAAAGAAATACTTAAGAGCTGGGAATCCCTTGACAAATGCATGTAAGATAAAAAAAATCACCTTTTCAAGTTTTGCGACTATTTAGGAGTTTGAGACTTGATGATGGCAGCCTGCACGTAACATCTGATGTTATTGAATTTTAAAAAATGGAGGATGTTCAGGAACAAAAGTATGGACTACGGAGTATGAATATTTTTCTGTGAAGACATAAACTTGACATAAGAAATTATCCATAAAAGAAATTCAAATAATTTATGTTCCAAAGCCTAATAATGCTTCATCGTCTAGCAGTTTTATTCATTCAAATTACTTGCTATAAGCTTATTACTTCAACAAAGTCTCAAATATCATGGCTTAGTTTCTCACAACATAGGACCTAATATAACACTCATGTATCCATTCCCATTCGGTAATCTATCTATAAATTACACACCATATCAATAAAGTTCTATCACAAATTTGGGAGAATAAATGCATAAGAATGTAGGCATTGTGCAGCTGTACAATGATATGTTAATTAGGACCAAAAAAATGCAATGGTAAAGGAATGATGCGTTCAGCTCTGAAGAACTTGAATCATATGATTTTCTCAGTAATAGGCAAGATCAAATTATACACTACTAAAAAACAGTATTTACATTTAGCAGGTCTCATAAAAACTTTAAACCTCAAATTCTCAATAAAAGTGGAACATTTTGAGATATATCAGAATAAACCCATGTCCATGATGGGATTTGAACCCTTTACCTCAGACGGAGTAACACCTTAACAACAAAGTTTAGATCCAAAAAAGTCATGATATGTTAGAAGACAACAATTTATTGTCCTCCCAAAAAAATAGGATAATTGACAAATTAAAGTTTACCTGTCAAATTTTTGTCTTCAGATATATGATATACAAGTACAAGAAATATATAGCCAATTATTGTCTTCTGATATACGATATACAAGTAAAAGAAATATATAGAATCCAGGATGCAAAACGCGTACCTGTAGATTTGCTCTTTTATATCAGGATATATCCCATTTCCTATGTCACAATCATCCTCAAGTGCAAATCTATCATCTTGTGAATCTTGTAACTTCAATTGAGTGATTTAGGAGATAAAACGCAATTCATATCAACACATTTATATGAAAATGGGCAAAAAGAAAAAAACACTTTTCTATTGATAATTGTTATAAAATATCTTACTACTATATGAAGCATTCATGTTTCTCTCTCCTAAGTTTTTTAAGACTTCTTAAATTTAAGTAGTACAATTTTCATAACCAAATGTATAACTACTTAAAGCAAGGAACAAAATATTGATAAATGGAAACTCAAAATATTAATTCAATAAATTTAATGCTATTGATTCCATAACTTTTTGTTTATTTAATACTCTCACACAAACACAATTATTCACCATATAAAACAACTTTCAAAATTTTATTAACTTCTCTCTCCTTATTTCATAAATATAAATCTTTTTTTTAAAAGCATTTCGTAAATATAAATATTTTTTTTTCTAATTTTAATTTCTTTTAAAATTTGTTTTTAAAACTAATAGATAGTTGATCCAAATAAATAAAATTGAAAAAACGGGCATCTTGTTAAAGAAAACTTTTTGTAACGTTGAATCACGCGAATAACATATTATTACATTACTGAAAACGACATATTGCAATAGAAAAACTATTCGTCACCGCAGCATTGCGCAAGTCAGATGCTAGTGATTATAAAAACATTCATATGCATGTGGCACATGTTTAATGTTCAAAAAGATGATCATGTACCCGAGTCTCCTTTGGCATGTTTTCTGCAAATGACTCGTCAACACGTTTACAACTCGCCAAACCCCTAATAACCAACCAACCTACAAATGACTCGTCAACACGCGAACCCATATAATTAAACAGGTTACATAGGTCTCATATATATGAGTTAGTGTTCTGAATCATGTCACAAATAAATAAATGTGTTGGGTTGGGTTCAGTCATGCGTTTCTTACACGCCAACCCACAACCCGTGACATGACTGCCACCCCTAAGAAACTATTTATTTGACCCGAACCAGGTTTGACCTGTTACCAACCCCCCGACTGCCCATTTTTTCACCTCTAGAACTAATATACCTTTGAAGTAATGTTTGTCAATCAATTTTTAGCATATGTATTTACAAAATTATTCTTTTAATCAAATAAATAAGCTGAAAAAAAGTCAAAAGTAGCCTACATATTTAAACAACTTAAAATAAGCAATCACAAGTACCCTTTTTAGTTTAAAACACTTAAATTAAAAGAAAATACAACAAATACGTAATATGCAGAGTCAACATGCATGTCAATTTCTGAAAAAGTTACCCGTTTACATTAAGGCCTTAACACAGCTACAAAAAACCCATGACCTGTTGTCCATGAACCTATTTACAACACACCTATGAACACTTTGCAGCAGACATATGACACATTTCTAGCAGATCCTTGAGCCATGTTTTTCCAACTAATGGTTTTAATTATCAATTGAACCTTAATATCATATGAATAGGACATTCATATAACAGTTGTGTGTCATACCTTTATAAAAAACCTTAGAAGGAATTGCAACTCCAACCTCTCGATCAAGTGGATGATGCAATACCCATGAACCCTTTGCAGTTAACCTATGATCACATTTGCAACAGATCCATGTGCTCTTTTTGGTATACCCACGAACAATTCTTTAAAATCTCAAGAAAAAATATTAAATCAAACTTTTAATCATGTGAACCGATACTCAAATGTCAACCAAAACTACCCACTCGATCAAGGACTCGATTTTCAACCAAAACAACCCAAAACGATATCAAGAATCCCCATCCAATATAAAGTACTTCCAACCTCCTTAATTCCATGCATAATCTCTGCTTTAAGTTCTGTTTTAGATTGCCACTTAGAAGTTCTTTAATGAGACTCATACATCCTAAAACCAAAAATACAAAATCCAAAGCGTTAGTGGGTTACCATACAAAATAATAGTTTATCATATAATAAAGTAATGTTAGTTTGATACACGAGAATTGGTAACATTAAGTTAAATAAATTGATTAAATGAATATCATTGATAGGAGTTCATTGTATCAAAGATAGGTAATTTATCACCAAAGATTATCATAATGGGTTTTATTAGACATTTATGAAAAACTTCTTAAATGTTGACTTATTAATACCAAATGTTTTACATTAGATGGATAAATTATGATAGAAATAAGTTATAAGTGTGACAAATTTTAAAAGTTTCAATTAGCTTTTATATGTATATTAATTATTATAATACTTTTACTATAATTAGACTAATTTACACAAACCTAATTAAATTCAACCAAAGTAGGTACTCAATATGCCTTTATTTGCTTAATCATAAAGTTCAAAGTGTAGTACATATGAGAAATAGTCACGCATAAATCCCTCCAATGAAAGGAATATCTGATACAAGTTTATAGCACATGATTTCTTAAAATTTGATGACCTTCAAGTTCTATGTAGTAAATCATTATAATGACAATCTTCATTGCTCGTATGAACAATATATGTTCTGTTTGATTTGAATAACAAAAGAAGTTGTCAAATAATAATTACTAATATTAATTTTCTACATAATTCAAGAAATAGGCATAAGGGTTCGGAAAAAACTTACCCGATTTGATGAAATAGAGAACAAATATGCTCGATACTAAAACTTTTTAACTAAAATCAAAAGATGATGGAAGACCTATATATAGGCAAGAACATCCTTTGTTTTGTTTCTTAAAAGAAATGTGGGATCAAAATATATATATATATATATATATATATATATATATATATATATATATATATATATATATATATATATATATATATATATATGGAGATCTCCTACTTCTGCCTAAGCTAGCGATGTGGGACAACTAAAACACTTAATTGAGTGTCACATTAGATCTTAAGAATCAATAATAGGGCTTAATTGAAGAATTGGAGGAAGAATAAAAATGCCACATGGGATTCAAACATTCTTCATTTAGTATAGATATAGATAGTTTTGAAAACCGGACCGGACCAGCCGTTAACCGGTTCAACCATGAACCGTGATTAAATCCGGTTCAAAAGTAGGGACTAAACCGGGCAACTGTGAACCGGACGGTTTCAATAAAACCATTGAGCCGAATCAACCTGCATCGTACCGGCCTTTACTAAAGCTTTTTAACTAAAATCAATATATGATGGAAGACCTAAATATAGGCAAGGACATCCTTTGGTTTGTTTCTTAGAAATAATGTGGGATCATAATATATATATAGATATGGAGCTCTCCTACTTTTGTCTATGCTAGGAAGGTGGGACAACCAAAACACCTAATTGAATACAACATCAGATTTTAAGAATCAATAATAAGGCTTAATTGAAGATTTGGAGAAAGAATAAGCATGTCACATGAGATTCAAACATTCTTCATTTAGTTAACTAATTAACCATGTTAACTGTCAAAAAACCGTATTTGTTTTAATAAGATAAAAATTAATTTGGAATTTTCACATAGGCTAAATATCAAGTTTTCATCTTGCTTGACCCAACTGCACTGTTTTGAAAACCGGACTGAAACAGCGGTTTGAACCGGTTCAACCGTGAACCGTGATTAAATCCGGTTCAAAAGTAGCGACTAAACCGGGCAACTGTGATCCGGGCGGTTTCACTAAAACCGGAATAAAACCGTTGAAACGGAGCAACCCGCATCGTACCGGCTTTTTAACTAAAATCAAAAAATGATGGAAGACCTATATATAGGCAAGAACATCCTTTGTTTTGTTTCTTAGAAGCAATGTGGGATCATAAAATATATATATAGATATAGATATGTAGATCTTCTACTTTTGCCTAAGCTAGCGATGTGGGACAACAAAAACACCTAATTGAGTGCCACATCAGATTTCATCAATCACTAAGAGGGCTTAATTAAAGATTTGGAGGAAGATTAACCATGCCACATGGGATTCAATAGATATTGTTTTAGTATAGATATAGATTGGTGATTGCAGCTTTGATAAGCTGATTGGCGATTGCAGCTTTTGAACTGATTGGCGATTGTAGCTTAAAAGGCTATTTGGCGATTGTCAAAGGCTTCAACTTGATTTGTGATCCTGCAATAAAACACATTTGGCTATTCCAACAAACAACACACTATTTGCAACTTGGACAGACAGAGGCCAATTTTTCGAAGAACACAACTCACAATAAAATTTCACAGCACTAATTTCTTTTGATTAAATAGTTAAAAGAACCCCAACTTGTGATTTTGAGAACTCAAAACTACGAACAGTGCATATCAAACTCAAATCCAGTTAATAAAACTTGTGAGTGCTGATTTCCTAACCTGCGACTAGGTAATATCAACACAAAGGAACAACAATTTCAAGATTTAAAGAAGCTAAAACACAGCCCTAGCATGAGTCGACAGTGTAAAAACCCCAAAATTAATCTTTGATTTTTCTGATTTTGATGCCAATAATCTCGAAAATTATTCCAGAATATATATCAGTCTCTAAATTCGAACAAACTACCTGAGATTTTGAGAAATCTCGAAGAACAGGTCACGAAGTGAAACCCAGATGTTGAATAAATCTCACCTAAAAATCAGTAATGATGTGCGATTTTGTTGTTTTTCTCTCTAATAGACTTCGAAATCAGTAGATAAACACATATATATATATGTTCGATTTCAGCAAAACAGATTCAAAGCACGATGGATCTCGAAGAACAGATGACGAAAAAAATGAAGAACAGATGAGCAAAAACAGAGATTAGAATGATTTTTTTTTTTACCTTTTGATCTACTCTCTGCTCTGATACCACTTGTAGGTACCAAATGGTCAAGTATCAATCATATGGAAGCAATCTTACAATGATATGTCTTGGTATGAATGTATGCGTATGAACACGAGAGTAAACCAAGAACACAGATGAGAGAAAATGACAGCTTCTATGATTAGGTCATAGACATTAGACATATATACTATTGGGTATATACATAACATACCCCTACACTATGACAAATGTCATATGTAGTAACAACCTTATCTAAAATGTATTGAACACAATTCTATGATCTAACAGGTATGATCATGGTTGTAAATTCTGATAATCTCGAGGCTTCTACTGCAAACTTTGATAAATAACCTGATCACCGAGGACGAGTCTTTGAAAATCTCTTAAAGACCAAAAAACTTCAAAGAGCGATCTTCTACTCAGTGCAGAAAGAAAAAGAAACTCTGCATATTTAGAACAAGGAGATTGCTTGATGCTTAAATAGATTTTTTTTTTTGTTATTATGCTTAATTGTAAATTGAACACAAAGGAGGAGAATGTTAGATCATAGAATTGTGTTCAATACTTTTTAGATAAGGTTGTTACTACATATGACATTTGTCATAGTATAGGGGTATGTTATGTAAATACCCAATAGTATATATGTCTAAGTTCTTGACCTAAGTCAAGAGAAGCAGTCACGTATTCTTAACCATGTGTTCTTGGTTTGCCTTTGATGTTCATACGCATACTCCATACCAAGGAGATTGCTTCCCATTTATGTTTGATACTTGATCATTTGGTACCTACAACACTCCCATGGTCCATCATGAAAGTATTTCCACATCCCTTAAAAACAAAATTATTGTGGGACTTAGAAAACACGAATGGGCTCCCACCAAGATCGATACTCTTGATCTGACTGATATTGCTGCAATCAAAGATGTTTGGCATGTTGACAGTAACCGTTTGATTGTTCAAGTCAACACCCAAGAGTTCGAGGTGGCCCAGTGCAAGTAGATATGGGCTCGAAGAGTTACAGCTAACGATGTACTGATCATTGATCGCACAATTTGCTACGGTTCCAAAAGGGAATGGAATCTTCACGTTCCCGCACACACTTTTGCAAGCTGGGTTTGGCGTAATTAGGAATTGGTACATCTGTTAATGAAAAGAGGATGTAACTTCATTTTTGTTAAGAATATGCAACAAATAAGATCAGAAAAGGAAAGGAGGCCGATCGATAAGTTATTATGTTCCAACAAATAGCACCTAAATAATTAAATCACACCTCGTACAAGAGAAAGTTCCATTTTAAACAAAAGTGTGTCCTAAATATAGATCGAATTCAATTACATACCAGATGAGCATCCGTTCTCTAGATAAGGGTTTACTTCTTTGTAATCGTCTGTAGAGTACTCGCATATCCAAGAATCCACCTCAGTACCACTAGCCAGATCGAAATCTATTTTATGTTCATCACCACAACAACTTACATAGGGGAAATAGTCAAGGTTGGAAAGTGTCCACGTGAGTGACATCGGAATAAAAGAGTTACTATCCGAAAACCTTCGTCCTTCGCCATATAAATTCTTTTCCACCAAGAAGGCAGACCCACGACCTCCATCTCTACCATGTCTTTCCAATCGTGTAATGTTAATGGTGTACGACTTGAGATAACCAGAAATTGTTGTTTGGCAACACGTGATGCCAATGTAGTTATTCTTTTCACTAACAGAGTCACTATGGCAATCTGTGGAACTCTTGGTCCATCATAACAGCATCACCACACCCCACAAAAACAAATATATTGAGGGATTGGGTAAACAAGAAGGGGCTCTTTTCAAGATCAACACTCCTGCTCTGACTGCTATTGCTGCAATAAGAGATGGCTAGGGTACTAACAGTGAGTGTTTGATTTTCCAAGTCAATATGCAAGACTTCGAGGTGGTTGAATTCAGATAGATATGGTGTTGAGGAGTTGCAATCAATGATGTACCAATTGTTGACAGCACAATTGGCTCCAATTTCGAAAGGGAATGGAATCCCCACCTTTCCACACGTATCATTACACCCGGTCTTGGCTAACTGAGGAAGTGCTATTGATGTTACTATTGATGAAAGCAAGATAAGTAAATAGCAAGAAATATGAAACAACTTCATTTTCATGAAGACCATGCGTTAAAATTAAACGGTGAAAGCAATTAAAGACTGTTGGTGCATATTTGTGAATCCCTAGTTCGTATCAATAAAATATATTCATGCTTATTAATTCAAATGTGTTTTGATTAATGGTTTGCATGTTTATACATTCTTAGTGATTCTATGTGATTATCTTAAGCTTACAAGTACTCAATCATGTGTTGATGTGAATTTGGAAGTTTAAGTCTATGTGAAAGTTCATCACGTGCGTGATGTATTCACTGCGTGCGTGGTGATTCCACTACGTGCGTAGTGGATCTTAGTTCGCACGTGGTGGACAAGTCGGTTAAAAGGTAATTAATTAACATTAAAACATTGCCGGTCATGCGTATTGAACCAACTACGTACGCAGTGCATTGCACCACGTACGTAGTGAATATTCTACTCTATAAATACTTCTTAACCGCTTATTAGTGCGGGAATCTACGAAAAACCTACGGAATCTACGAAAAACCTACGAATCAATCGAGTAATCAACCGGGGACCTTCGTAATCGACCTTATCTGACCTTAAGCCTACTAATTCGCAATCTTAGTGTTAATCTCGAATCCAAGGGCAGCCTTAAGCATCTCTGTGTGAGTTCTTAGAGTGTGTTCTTGTTTCTACTCTGTGTGTTTCTTTGTGTTACTGTGTGCCGGACACCTAAGCAGATCATAGTATCCTTAGGAGGTTTGGGAAATAGAAATTCCGCACTATTTCTCATCCTAGATCAGTCCTAGCATTAGGGTGTTTTAGTTTAGTTTAGAACCCCGTCCCCCATTCGGTCCTACAAAGTGGTATCAGAGCCTTGTGCTTTGATTGATCACTTTTCCTTTAGGATTTCGTGATCTAGGTGTCGATTAGGGCTGTGTGTTTACCCTTTTCGTCGGTTTTAACCGGTTAGTAGGTCGAAAATAGGTCGTTTTACGTTAAAAAGGTCGTGTTTTTACGTTAACTGTTTGCATTTTACCCGTGTGAAGTGAGCTCCCAGTGCGTGCGTAGTAAGCTTAGTGCGTGCGTAGTGTGTCGTAGATCTTCTAGACTCTTCGATTGACTGTGTGTTCATTCCGTACGTAGTAGATCCCCAACGCGTGCGCAGTGCCTCCAGTACGTGCGTGTTGAATCTGTGTGTTATTTTACTTCATTCGTGCGTAGTGTGTAGTCTCCGTGCGTAGTCATCTCAGTCCGTGCGTTCCACTGTCTCAGTTCGTGCGTAGTAAGGTCTGTGTGTCTTCGTGCGTAGTACTGTGTGTTCGTGCGAAGTGCCTTCCCACTCCGTGCGTATTGAATCTGTGTGGTCTATCAAATCCTAATTTCAGTCTGTGTGTTCTCAGCTCTTGATTACTGAAATGGCATCAAAACACACAACAGCTTTAAACAACTTATTATTAGACAGTGAAATGGGGAGTGCCAATAAAGTACCTAAACTGTTAACCATGGAAGACTATCCTATGTGGAAGCCCAGGTTTGAAATATTCCTCGATGGCCTTGACTGTAGACTTCGGAGGGCAATAAACACCGATTATATGGTTCCCAAGGGGGAGGGAAATATTGAAACCCCCTATGATGGAATGACTGTTGAACAGAAGAGCAGTCATAATGCAGAGAAGAAGGCTTATGCTCAATTAATCCAGGCGATTCCTAATGAGATCTTCCATCAATTCATAAGATATAAAACTTCCCACAGCCTGTGGAGAGCACTAGAGAAGAGAAATGAGGGAAATGCCGCCCTCAAGGAATTGAAAGCAAGTCAATTGAGAAAGGAATTAGATCATTTCATGGCTACGAGAGATGAGAAAATTCCTTCTCTCATTACAAGATATAATCATCTTCTTAGTGAACTGGACAGTCTGGGTGTTACTGTTCCAGAGAAGCAGCAGGTGGAAATTTTGGCAAAAGCTTTGCCCAAAAGCTGGCGGCCATATATTATGATACTGAAGAACTGTGGTGGCTTTGACGGGATGGATCTAAATGATTTCATCACAAAGTTGAAAGAGCAAGAGCAGGAGGAACAAAATTTGGATTCCATGTCCAGTTATCAACAAAATCCTTCTCTCTACTACTCTGGAACACCTGTATCGTCATCCACTTCTTCAAATGCCCCCTTACAATCTGCCTATGTGAGTAATGTAAATGATTCTGGCAGATCTACACCTGGAGCTTCATCTTCTGGGCCATCCCATACTGTGTCTACTTCTGGATTCAATGTCGAGCATTTCAAACATAGCAGCACTGAAGAAGTTAAGGAGCATATGGGGATGCTTAGTGCATTGGTCACTTCATACGATGATCTGCTCAAGGGAAAGATTGGGAACGCCTATCTGACCCAGGAAGACTATGACCAAATTGACAATGATGAGATGGAACGTCAGGATATCTTATGGTCATATGCCAACCTGGTAAGAAGAGCCAAAGCCTTAGTGAAAAGAACGGGGATGCAGATTACAGCAACCAAAGATACGAAGCTGGGTTTTGACAAGTCAGCTGTAACCTGCTACAACTGTGGTGAAAAGGGTCATTTTGCGCGAGAATGTGAAAAGCCGAAGAACTCTGGACCCAAGTATCCTTTCAAAACCAGTCCTGGCAGTAGATCATCTTTCTCTTCAAACATAAAGTCTGAATCAACTCCAAAACCGGCTAAGGCAATGGCAGTTGTTCAAAAGGACGAGGGAATTGACTGGTCAGTACAATTTGGGAATGATGGTGCTGATATTAATGTGGCAAATGTTCATGTGTTGAACGAAGATTCTCAATCCGAGACAGAAAGTTACTCAAGTGAGGAAGAATCAATTGCCAGCATTGATGATGAACCAGCCTCGGTTCCAGCTGCAGAAAAGACACCAGTGAAAGTTCGTGCAAATGAGTCAAACCAAAAGGTGTGCAGCTGTGGTCAATCATCCGAGGAAAAGGTATGTACTTTTGGCTTACCTTGTGGTTCTTGTAATGATTATGTAAAACAGATAGTGTTCCTAAAGTCTACAATTTCAGAGCTCACATCTAAGTTAGATAAAAACCTGTTGATATAAGAAAGAGAAAAACAGTTGAAAGAAAAGAATGAAAGTTTAGGCAAACAGGTGCATGAACTAGGTGTGGCTCTGTTAAATAAACAGGATGCTATAGTGTTTTACATAAATGAGATTGATAAGTTGAAACGAGACCTTGCTACTTCAAAGGTCGATTATGAGACTCTGAGTCAAAAACTCAAAAGTTATTCCACGTCTTCTTACTTATTTGAGTACATAATCGATCAGAGAGGTCAAGGTAGTGATTCAGAAAAGAACAAGAAGTTATACTCTAAATGTCCACCACCAGTGTTAAATCAACTGGTGAATGATGATGTTCACTCTGAATCTGACCCACTTCTCACAAAGGTTGATGAATCTTCTGCATCAACCCCAAAAGAGGATTTAAAGTTACACGAGAATATGGGTGGGCTTCAGAAGAATGAGGTTCAGCAAGAAGAAATTAAAAAGGCTGAACCAGGCATAAGAGAACTGTTGGCAAGTTCTAATGTCAAAGATCCGTTGATGCATCGTATCCGCGATGCCCTTCGGAAAATTGAAAAGGAGGGTGTAAAGTCTCCTGATACTCGTCCATACCAAGAGATCAAAATCTTACCCAAACATCAAGGGTTAGGGTATCGATCTCAAAGGATGTCGAAAGGTTCTGTAAAGCAATATCCAGACAGGATTTGCTATGTGTGCAGGAGACCTGGTCACCTCAGTTCCGAGTGTGATCAGCAGCCACATCAGCGCTGTAACAGGAAAGTTGAGACTTTTCAAAAGAATAAAACGTTTACTAAAACCAATCAAAACTCAACTCTTCCAGTTCAGCATCAAAGGACAAACGGGGATACCATAAGAAAATCTAAAAATCCCGAAGTTGTTAGCAAAAGAAAATCTTTGCTCAATCAGATTTCTAAGTGGACTAAAAAACTGTGTGTTCAAATGTCTAAGGATTCAAGTGACAGGTTCAGCAATGCTGCTGAGAAGACTGGAACTTGGATGAAACTTCCAGTGATTGGAGAAGACGGGAAACCCATGACTATTCGGGCTTGGGTTCCTAATGCTCTCTGATTCCTTCTTCTATGTGAAGGGTGTCAACTGTTAAAACCAAGTGTGAGGTTATCCCTGATGATTCGACTTAGTGTCCTTATTCGTATTTGTGACTGTGTGTCTATTTTCTGTGTGGTTATATCTCGTTGCTATTTCAGTTTATTTTCTGTGTGTTCTTGCGCTTCTCTTTTCTTAGTTTCTAGTTTGTTTAGTATTTTAGGGGGAGATAGTTCAGAAAACTTAGAAAATACAAAAAAATCAGAAAACTTAGAAAATACAAAAAAAATCAGAAAACTTAGAAAATACAAAAAAATCAGAAAAACAAAAATGAGAAGTTGATCCAACTCAAATGGAAAATGATGGTACACTGGCTTTCAATACAAAGTATGTCTAGTAAAATTAGGACTGAAGGCATGTACATATTCTTGAGAAAACTGTCTGAAAGATTTGAGTTAAATCAGATAAGAAACAGATGGCGTGTAAGGCATATGATGAGAGTCTAGGCTGATAAGTAGTTATGCATGTGGAAATCCATCAAAGATTCAAACTATCGAGACATTCCAAGTCTACAAATCAATAACAGTTGAGACTAACTTAGTCTGGTGCACACACCTGTTACCATGCCAAATGTGCTTAGATGACAATGAGCAAAATGTAAAAGAGGGTGAAAAATTGACCCCAATCAATTCTGTCAAAAGAAATAGATACATTGATCTATCAATGTTAAATTGTCAAAGAGCATAAAATGCAGTGACAAAAGCTACATTGATCTATTAGTGTTGAATTGTCAAAGAGCATAAAATGCTTTTACAAAAGCTCAGCAAGAAAAATGTCTAGAGAGGTGAAAAATTGACCTCCATGTCAAAGAGCATAAAATGCGTTGACAAAATCACAAAGCACATAAGCATGGTGGTTGGGTAATCAAGTTGTGCATTCTACTGAGTAAGTCAAAACACTGTGAGATTTTAAAGGAGATAGTCTTAACCATGTACTCAGTTCTAGATAATCAAAAAATGTTGAAATCAAATCTGTCATTATCTGAGGAAAGTTAGATTGACAGACAGAGTTTGAGAGAATATGTTTATGCCCAAGGTTCTGAAATGAATGACTACTAAGTATCGATGAGCTGGTACTGATTCCATACTGGAACCTTCTCACAAAAAGATTTAATTTCAGTAATTTAATTTATGCAATTCCTTTTGTTTTGGTTATTTTTGTTCTTTAGGATTTAATTCGTTAATAGTCTACTTCTGCATTTTCATTTTCCTTTTAATCAGAAAAATACAAAAAGATTTTTGGTGTGTTTCTTATTTCTGTTGGTATGTTTATTTTCTATATATATATTATTTCTTGTGTTTGCATGTGCTCAAATGTTCATTATTTGCATTGAAGTTACTAACAGCTGTGTGCTGAGTACAGGATAATCGAGAAAAAGGCGAACTCTATGTGAAAAGTAAGCTCACACGAAGTGAATGAGTAATCCGCGCGAAGTGCATGAGAAGTACGTGCGAAATGGATTGGTGTATACACCATGTGATCAAACTCGCACGAGTTAACTTCCATCACGTACGAAGTGGTTTGTCACTTCACACGAAGTGGAACAGGGTATATATGTTCTCCAGTGCGCGTTCGTCAGTATGCACACATATTTCAGAAGGTATACTCGCATTGTCTCTCGATTTTTGATTCTTTTTTCTGTGTGAAAAGAACTTTTCGATCCATCTTTCTTATTCTATTCTGTGTGGTGATCATCTTGGAATGATTTTCGTGTCAATCCAACGATTGGATCTCGAGTTATACTCGATTTTATGCTTGAAAGTCTAGAAGCTTTAAAACCGGATTAAGATCGATCATAACGTGTTAATTGGTTAGATTTGAGTGAAAAGTAACCTTCGAGGACTTAGTTAGATCACTTAATCGACCCAAAAAACATCGTAGTTCAGAGTTTTGAAATTCAAAGATTCGGCAAATTGTTCTTGAGATTGAGTTTCGACCATGCGAAGTGAAGGTCATTTCGCACGAACTGATTTCATCTCGCATGAGTCCACTAGGTGTAGACGATGAACTTGATGAGTTTCGGTCGCACGAAGTGAATTCCAGTTCGAGCGTATTGTGTCCACCTCGTGCGAAGTGAAGCATGGAGATTTGTTGGTTTGCCGTTGATCAGTGATATGTTCTAAAAGCTTAATGAAAAGCAAGTGACGAGCATGTTAAAGGCCACGTGTCAACGCCCAAAGGAAAGGGAGGATAACATCATGAATACCATGCTGAGCAACAAGTATAATGAGGATGTGCTTGAGAATAGATCCTATGTGGATCAGAAGAAGTGAAATCTACAACTGTGTGATAGCTAGATTGTCAGTTTTGTTTACTTTGTGTAAATTTTGCATAGTGCAATTTTGTTGATAGAACTAGGTCTTAGGGGGAGTTTGTTGGTACATATTTGTGAATCCCTAGTTCGTATCAATAAAATATATTCATGTTTATTAATTCAAATGTGTTTTGATTAATGGTTTGCATGTTTATACATTCTTAGTGATTCTATGTGATTATCTTAAGCTTACAAGTACTCAATCATGTGTTGATGTGAATTTGGAAGTTTAAGTCTATGTGAAAGTTCATCACGTGCGTGATGTATTCACTGCGTGCGTGGTGATTCCACTACGTGCGTAGTGGATCTCAGTTCGCACGTGGTGGACAAGTCGGTTAAAAGGTAATTAATTAACATTAAAACATTGCCGGTCATGCGTATTGAACCAACTACGTACGCAGTGCATTGCACCACGTACGTAGTGAATATTCTACTCTATAAATACTTCTTAACCGCTTATTAGCGCGGGAATCTACGAAAAACCTACGGAATCTACGAAAAACCTACGAATCAATCGAGTAATCAACCGGGGACCTTCGTAATCGACCTTATCTGACCTTAAGCCTACTAATTCGCAATCTTAGTGTTAATCTCGAATCCAAGGGCAGCCTTAAGCATCTCTGTGTGAGTTCTTAGAGTGTGTTCTTGTTTCTACTCTGTGTGTTTCTTTGTGTTACTGTGTGCCGGACACCTAAGCAGATCATAGTATCCTTAGGAGGTTTGGGAAATAGAAATTCCGCACTATTTCTCATCCTAGATCAGTCCTAGCATTAGGGTGTTTTAGTTTAGTTTAGAACCCCGTCCCCCAGCCGGTCCTACAAACAGTGGGGGCAGAACAGAGGCGGATGAGAGTGAGGCAGAGATGGTGACACACGATGGTGCCGGGGTAGAGTTGATTGATGGATTGTTATATCTTTATGCTCTTTTACCACTTTCTTTCAAAGAATCAATTATTAAAAAGTTCTGGTCATGTTGTGATAACTAGGTCGTTTAGAAGACGTTAATTAGAGTTCTCGATCAAACATCATACAATAAAGATTCATTACATTCTGACTAAGCAACCAAACATGTCGATGAAATGGTAATAACCCATTCTATTCCTTCATTCATTTCATTCCTTTATCATTCATTTCCGTCCAACCAAACATACCCTAATTGTCTTTAATTAGGAAAGGGATAAGCAAGTGTGTGTTCAATTAGGTGATAATTAAGTCTCTGTTCACTACAGTTGTACACCATTGGAAAGTCATGATTGCCTATTCAACCATTATTACTGTCAACCACCTCCAAAAAAACAAAAACAAAAAAGAAGTAATATCTCTTCTCATTTAAGGCTGAACGACATATGGAAAGATTTCCAACTAATCAATGAAGTTATCTAATCTAATATAGTAATATTTGGTTAAGTTATCTAATATTTTAGCACCGTCGCAAATGGGTCAAAGCTTTTGGAATAAGTGGCTCCCTCCTAAAATTAACTATTCTGTTTGGCGATTTTTGTTAGGACGCATCCTGTCACACCCCGCTAAAGCGGAAACACGAGGTGTTACAGCTAAAGGTCTCATAGCACAAGATTATAGAAAATTTCCAACCATAACAGATAATTTAAATTTAAATCAAGGTACAATCATCCAATTACAAAACAGAAATTAAATATTGTTTTTGACAAGTAAATAAAAACGGTTGATTGGAAATTCGTTTCATGATGTCCACACATGACATGCTCTTATGTGCTTTAAGACCTACTGAGGGTTACCTGAAAGGCATGAGTAAAAGAGAGGTCAACTACGAGAGTTGGTGAGGACACAGGTTTATATGCACAAAATGAAATTTTAATGCAAAAGAAATAAAGTATAATGTTGGGGTTTTGAACCCAACTAATTTTTGTAAGGATGGAGACGTTAATCCAACCACAGTTTATTGCCCAATTTATACGCGTGGTTTTTGAGTATACATGGGATGTTTTACTAAGCTTGAGCCATTTTTCCTATCCTATCGACATACTGTCTTGATATATATATATATATATTTTATTTTGAACCCAACGCCCGAATTAGATAACGTTGGAAGTAGGTAAAGTACACCTATAGTTCGTCAACCATAAGTGGGGGATGTCGACCCCAAATAGCGCTATCTACAAGTAGCATAGGCCCCTTTAGTGGAAGTTAATGGATAATGTATTAAAACCCAAGTACATCAGCAAGTATAATACTACCATTGCGCGTAATTTAAATATTTATGATGGCAATAAATAAAACATTTATATATAATCATGCTTTCACCCCAAATATTTAAGTAAATATATTTAAAAAGGGGGGTTGTGAACACTCACCTTTCGTGAATCTTGGTAAGTAATAGGAAGTCCTACTAGTTCTTTAAATTCGTCAACACCTTTATCCTATTATGTTAAATGTCCACCGTAAGGTCCTTATTAGAGTACCACTCTTTATAAAGGTATAATGTTAATGTTTGAAGTATTTTAAAGTCTAGGTAATTCTCACTTGTAGTTATCATTAATCTCTAATTATTTTTTATCTTCTACATATAGGTAATATATGCGAAAATATATATATCTATATATAGTTGATTTTTGAAAACATGCAACACTCATATATATATATATATATATATATATATATATATATATATATATATATATCATTTATGTAAAACTTGTCTTACGATATAATTATATGTATATTAATGATATAAATATATATATATATAGTAGTTTTTAAAGAAAATAAGGACACACAACATTATTATATGTATTTATGACTAACTTTGATAATGTATGAATACATTATAGAGTTATCTTCTTTAATAAGAATGCATAAATATATATAATAATAGTATATCTTTTGTTTATATATTACTACATAATAGCATATTTTATAGTTTTTTTTAAAATCAAACACACATACATGCATAATCGTAAATATGTATATATTTTTATACATGATTTTTGAAATTATTAAGAACTTTTATACTTATCGTAAGTAGATACTTGCATGCAAGGTTAAACATTGTAAGTCTTTGTAAATTTGCAATCCTTGATTATTACCCACCATTTTCACCAATCTTTTTCAATAAG